>CM057339.1:265980170-267180170 GCA_030015575.1 Agapanthus africanus
GGGATATAGGGAATAAAAATATTTCAAAAAGACAACCCTAAAATACCTGATCATGGGCATATTTGAAGTCTTCCATTTTTAGAGCACGGACGTCCTCACCACCATGTAGCGGTGGTAAAGATTTGCCTTCAGTTAATGCTGAACTTTGCTCCTGTTTATAATGAATTATTAAGGCCAATGAACAAGAATACAAGCTACAACATGGCCAATTTCTTATAAAGGAGAAAATAGAACCAACTTAACATGTTCTTAAATGATATGATCAGATGACATCTCAAAAATTTAGGAATGAGCAAATGATATATTGATACGGATACATCATATGAATATGATAAGATCCATCATGAGGTGAAAAGACCATTCACCCGTGCATAGTGTGGTTGCAAAGTTCACACTCTTTTCTGACATCCTAAGTGCGGCTACAAAATCCATGGTCAAAAAGTGTCAGCATCACATGGTTTTGCCCACACTAGAGTAATATGCGGAGGATAACTTCAACATTATGCAATCACAAGTGAGCAATAGTGGGTTAGGGTGCCGGAAGTTAAGAGAATTATAAAGAGAAAGGACCTAAGATATTTACACAGAGTATAAATTCATATAGAAAAAGAATTAAAGCAGTGAGAATACTTGTGATAAAAATTAAATTAAAATGCTCTTGATGTAAATGAGTAAGAGATAGAATAGTACCGATTAACTTGTATTAGATGAAAAGATGATTAATATTCTTAATGGTTATGTACCACAGTAGAACTTGTTGATAACATTATAATATTTTCGAAGCAGATGGATAGACAATATATATTAGTTTTCGACTAATTTAGTGAAATAGTAAAGAAACGTTTATAGAATGGGACCTAGATGATCAAATATTAATGGATATGACTAGGCATGGAGGTAAAGAGCAAAGAGCTAAGAGTTTGTGATGTCATATGATCTTATGATAACAAATTCATAGTTTTAAAAGAGATGAAATTTTGATATCTTACTAAACCATATCAGATAAAACTATAATAGTCATAAATTTCTTTTTAACCTCACTAGGAAAACAAAAATATTACTATGCAACAATCACAAAGTTATACCAAAAGAAAGCTTGACCCACCAAAAATTAATTTTTCAAGCATTTGCATTAAGCAGTGGAAGAGAAAATAGACTGGATAGGATATCGAGAACAAGATGGTGGGTAACATAACAGATGGATACTTAGTGTTCTTATTAAGTATACAACGACAATATAAGCCCGGAGTACCAATGCTCGGGCTATAAAGGATGAAAATGACATTATGTGGAGTACTATGTACAATTAAATCGAGAATATGTGTAAAAAAATACCTGGAAAATCCAGAGGTATTAGATTTTTCAGTAACATGTTATTGCCGGAATGAAGAAGTCTAAAGATATTTAAAGCAAACAATCTGATAAGATTAATAAATTATAAAAGTTTCAAAATGATGGGATTTTAATAATATAATTTATCAAAGACGAAAGGTAAGAATGCAATTAGTTAAGCGAACTCTAAAGTTGCACAAGAATTCATAAGTCAGAAACAAAGGGGGAAACAACAGATTTCTACTTCAGCTAAAGTCAATGCATTTATACCAAGGTTCCTTGTGTTTTTTAATGTAGGGATGTTTTGAGTGAAGTATCAATTACATTAAGAGAGATCCCAAGTTGACATGATATCAATTTTTATGTACATTGTCAATTGAGATGATATCAATTTTTATGTACATTGTCAAGCTAAACACGGAGAGCAGAATTCACATGCTAAAGAATGCACCTTAGCTCTAATGCGCTTTTGTCAGAAATTATGTTCTGGCCTGAAGATGTTTGGTCGCTAACCATGTGCAAGCAATAGGAAAAAGGGGCAAAAAAATATTAAGTTTTGTTAAAAGGCATGATCACTTCAATTCTTACCTTCTTTTCCTTCTCCAGGATTTCTCTTATAGGACAATGTGCAGCAGC
The DNA here is from genome assembly GCA_030015575.1 of Agapanthus africanus. Classification (NCBI taxonomy): domain Eukaryota; kingdom Viridiplantae; phylum Streptophyta; class Magnoliopsida; order Asparagales; family Amaryllidaceae; genus Agapanthus; species Agapanthus africanus. The sequence goes on from CM057339.1 coordinate 265,982,139, forward strand.
AACACAGAGATTCTAAGAGAAGAAAATATAACAATGTTGGACATCCTGAATACAGTCAATTATTTAAATCAATTGGAAAAGTTTTTAGGTAAACATACCTTCAGGTCACTTCCTGAGTATCCATCAGTCATATTAGCTATCGCTTCTAAATCGACATCTGGTGACAAATCCTCTTTAGCTAATATTACTCTGAGTATCTTTTCTCTGTTTGATGCATCTGGCAAATTGACCATTAATCTACAGAAAAAATTTCACATTAAAAAAACTCTGTAGCAATAAGTTTTCATGCAAATTAATAGGTATCACACATGTACTGTTTAGTACCTCCGTGGAAGCCTCCTTATAACAGCCTCATCAAGGTCAAAAGGCCTATTGGTAGCTGCAAGCACCAATACACGCTCTTTATCCTTTGTACGCAAGCCATCCCAGTTGACCATAAATTCATTTTTCATCTTGCGCATAGCTTCGTGTTCTCCAGGATTTTCTCGTCTGCCCAACATACTGTCAACCTATAGAAGGAATACATGAGATCAATAGGAGGGAAGGCAATAAAAAGCAAGTGGCACACTACTCATTCCACAGCTCAAATTAAAGCCATGAAACAAGTGGCCAGTAAATTAGAATTGGATCTATTTCTCCTACAGAGAATGGCAAATGTATAAGAAAACACCACAAGTTCTGCAACAAATCTAAAAATCATAATTTTCGCTTCTTAAAGTCCCTGATGTGTATAAGAAACACCACAAGCTCAGCACCTGGGATATCAGCTAGTGCCTACCGATGGCGCAATCCGACCTTCAAATAGAGGAACAACCATGTCTATCTAGTTCTACATATTAAGAGATCTATGTGTATTAAAAATTTAGATGATTTGAAGCGTTCAAAGAAATGGATCTAAATATTCCCAATGTATGAAAATTAGCAAACACTTGATCCATTGATTAAATAACTCTTATTCATCCAAAATTTTATACAAATGATCTCCTGCTATGTATGAAAAGAAAGACAGATCCGGTCATCAAATTGACAACACATTTTGCCGGGTGCTAGCTGATAGTTTCATATGAGCAACTAAAACATACCATCCTCTCTCTCTCTCTCCCTCTCTCTCTCTCGCACGGTGTGTATGAGTGTGCGACAACAAAAGTGCTTGATCTATCATAAAAAATTTAAACAATTTCATTAGAAAAATATAATCCTCCTAAATATATTTTGATATATCAGAGTTAAAATATCGAGGCTTCATTGTCTAAGAAAACTACTTGATCAATGTATCATCAATTTTATTGAATATATCATTCTTACTAAATGTAAGTGAGTTATTGTTTATCAATTTCTTCATGAATTTGCATCGTAGCATTAGACATGTTATATTGTGTTTTTATATGCAAAATCCTAAAATTAGCAGTGTGTTTATAAAGATTAATAGCACATTTTAAGAAGATTTAATATTTTTAAATATCTAAATGTCACTTTAGTTTTAATAAAAAATCACTTAAGCTTATTTAATATATAATTAAACTCATCCCTTGGAGTTTCTCCTAATTCATAGTTATACTAATATTAATGAGTTGTAGTTTATAGGAGAATTAAAATAGCTACATCAGTATAAAGGTAAAGATAAATATTTTCAAAAAAGTAATGCTAAATTAGCAAATCTTTAGCAAAAAAGATTAAAAAAGAATGCAACAAATTTGATATTTTTATCTACTTTCTTGGCTTCTTAGCGAATATTCAAGAACCTTAAAATTGCAACCCTTAAGCATCGAGCTCTAAAAAATTATTGACACAAACAAAAGTTTTTATAATAATTTGAAACATTCCAAGGAGAAATATGCAAATATAGAGAATTCAAGGATATTTAATATCACAGAACATTTAGGTCTCATTAAAAAAAAATATTGACCACCATCAGGCTTCGAACTGGGACCAAAAAATTTATGTTCCAAGTTGTGAAGTTAAATCAACATGGCACATTCACCTCATGAAAATATAGAAACTATAGTTATTTAGTATCATAGGCTCAAATCACCTATACCTATGTGTTAACTCCCGGATCCAGCTAGGAAGGCCGCCTAACCTGGATCCTACATGGATCTACCCCTTATGTGTGTGCGCTCGCGCACGTTGCGTCCCTAAGATGATTCCTTAGGTTGCAAATATAAAGGTTTTCCAACAATACAACATTTTACAAACTAAATCGATGGGCAAAGAGTCTCACATGAACTTTTGTTACTCATGTCCTACAACATGATGATCAAGATGGGCGGTGCGTCAAAACTTATAGGGCATAGCATAACTAGTTATGATTTAGGAATAAATTGGCCGCTCCATATATGTGTGTAAGCGTGTGTTTTTTTGGGTGTGTGGGTACACATGCATGGTACCTGTTATATTCTAGATATGGGTATCCACATCTACACACTGTCATGTCCCAAAATCGAAGTGGTAACAAAAGTTAAAGAACAGAATATCATAATGTAAGTGCTACCAACCTCGTCAACAAAGACCACACTAGGAGCAATTTTACTTGCCAAGGAGAAAACTGCTTTGACATACTTTTCACCTTCACCGAACCACTGTTACAATTGAATACATACATTAGACTGGTAAGAAATTAGAAACATTAAGCAATTCTCCAAATTATAATAGTGATAAGATAATTATACCTTCGAGGTGATGCTTGACATGGATATATTAATAAAATTTGCACCTGCCTCTGTAGCAACAGCTTTAGCAAGCATTGTTTTCCCTGTTCCAGGAGGACCAAAGAGTAGTATGCCCTTGCATGGCTGGAGACAGAATAAGATGCTTTACAAGACTAACTTTGAAAAACTATGCTTTTTTTCTACAGTAGTCACCAATCTTAAGCATAAATAAATAACATATCCCTAGAAAGAAAGAAAAAACTAAATGCCAATTCATTGCCAAAATGACAGATTCTTCTCAAGAATATTTAACTTCCAAGCTTCAGAGTAACAAGGAAAAAAAAACAAATGTTTAGAAACCTTCAAAAATTTCACTTAAATTTTCTAATAAAGAATTAATAATATAGAAAAGTCGATATATAACTCAAATTTAACAAGGCAATTTTTTTAAGAAATCAATCCTTTATATTTTTATATACAGAAAAAGAGTAGTTCAAAATTAATTCTAAACATTGACCTCTTTTGGTCCACAATAATTTTTTTCATTTAAAACTAAAAATGAAGCATGAAGAGAAACAACAAAAAGTTTCCAACTTGGCACAATTTAATATGGACAGTTTCTCGGAACGTCTTTTATATTTTAGGCTTAATTCCAAAAAACAACCAAATACTTTGGTACTGTTACGAAAACCTACCAAAAACTCTATGTATTGATAATGGATGAAAGGTGCCATAGGAGGGAATTTCCTCCTATGGCGTCGAAAAAATACACCTTCCACGGTTTTTTTCGACAATCGGCACCCATCATCATCATCTTTATCATGTAAGATGTGGATACACAAAACTTCATGTGAGTCCATCATTTTTTCACCGTTGATTTAGTGGATGCAAAATTAACGGTTTACCAACAATATAACTTTTTAGATTGCTAATTCAACAATGAAAAGTGGTGGAAACATATGAAATTTGGTGTATCCACATCTTACATGATAAAGATGATGATGAGTGTCGATCGTCGAAAAAAATTATGGAGGATATAGATATTTGACGCCACCTAACGAAAAAGCCTCCTAGGACCTCTTTTCTTCAATATTCTCAGGTGTGTGTGTAAGAGAAATAAAAATATCAAACTTGTATGAAACAATGAAACGTAAAACAAGAAAAATTAAGTCTAATATTCAAATAGACGCATCATAACGATAGCATACTTATTCTTCAAATTTAACATCAATAACATCCGAAATATAAAATGATAAGTAATTAACAAGTTTTTCTCAAATTAAAAAAAACTAGTAAATAGTAATTCAAACTCTATAAGAAAAACTAACGAAAACTAATACCACCTTCGGTTCATTCAAAGAACGCGTAGCAATCTCCAAAGCACAGATACCATCAAAAGAATAGCATGCATCTCTCTTCATAATTTGGATTTTCCTTTTTCATATTGCATGAAATTGCCGAGATAGAAGACAGAGATTGGACACGTATAGGACAGACATATGCGAACAAGAACTACCAAAAAGTACAACTGATTAAGCCATCATAATGCTAAAATACTAAAGACATGTTCATGACACATAGGACACTTGGTACATATAAAACAAGCATAAGACAAGTATGCAACGTGTGGCACATATACGACGTGTCATACCTGTCAGGCAAGTGTCGGTATCCGATACATGTCGACAGGACAACTAGTTGGAATTGTTCATGTAACCTAGCCAATAAGAATCTTGTTCAAAATTTATTCCAACAATCAAGCTCATTTGGATGACATCATAATTACATATAAGGATTGAGATCTTGGTATCAAGTATTGATATCGATATTGGGCTGACATTTTAGGGTCAAAATCAATCATTTCAACAGTATCGCCATTTTGTATTGGATATACATAATTCTTTTTTTGAATAGCTTTGAATTTTAAAAACTTCAGTAAAATTTTAACTTACTAATATAATAGATAGAAATGCTTTGGCATATAATTTCCAGAAATTGATGATGTTTATAATCTCATATAAGATAAATAAAAAGAACTAGTCTAGACATCATCAATTCTTGGATGCGGCTTGAAAAACTTTATAAGCAACTAGTTAGCATATCATGATTTCTAAAATAATGTATGAACTCCTTCGCTATAAGTCAACTAGCAAAACCAACGTGTAAGTTGTGTTTAAATATTGGATATCGGAAATGTATCGGAGAAATTCTTTATATAGAGGATATCGTCATATCGGCCGATATATCGAACGATATAATATCAGTTTTATTGTATCGCTAGGAGTCCCAAAACGATATATCGGGTGGTATATTGACAGATATGACCGATATTTGTTCCCTGGTTGTGAAGATTTATTACGCTTCAAAAAATCTATTATGCTCTTTTCTAATACAAGATAGAGGTCGATTCAGCATAGTAGAGTGGAACTTTTGCATTTTTTAATCTATCTTTTAAAGAAAAGATGTACATGGCTAAGAATTGATCTAGATTATCAGATACACTCAACATATACTATGTGAATCGGCTGATATTTGGTCGACGCCTAAAATATTGCACATGATTTGCCATCAATAGGCGTATCAAGAGATTTCTACCCAATCTCGTCTCCCGCAGCTTAATTTCTGAATCGACAAAGACGGGCAAAAAAGATTTGAAATTCTGATTAGGATCCAAGATCGGCAACCTCTAAGTCATTCATGACCAATTTCTCATTGAAAGACAATTTGATTGAGATTTAGGGATAACCAAATTAACTAAAATTTGAAACCAGACCTGCTAACCCTCAAATTAACGATTGCCTTTCTTACCCTCACATCTGTCTCCAATATACATTTGTTGTTGGTTTTACCAAAACAGACGTGCAAATATGCAATGGAGTCTTAGATTGTGATAACAGTTTAATACTTATACCTGTAAAGAATTTTTTATTATATCTCTCTGAGTAATGTTCATATTAGGGGGCTATGAAATAACTAACAAGAATATTTTCAATATGCAGTAATCAGAACGAAAATGTGCAAATTATGTATGCAGCGATGCAGTCAGGGTTTTACAACTACTGGAATGTTCAATAAGTGGTAAGATGTAACCTAATGTGAATTAAATCTCTCAATAAAAATTGTGTATAAGAAAATACAAACATAAGCACTAAGAATTAAAGTTGACATAGAATTCGTTATTGATAACCTTGAATTAAAATATAACAAATTAATATTCAAAGGGTGTGAGAATATATATAGAGTATGCGATGTAATTAGTCGTTAAGAGAGTATGTATATTTAAATATCCTAAAGGTTATACAAAGGAGGTTAGAAGCTAATCCGTAATCCATCCAAAATCATTCCCCGAAATATCTTTCTCCCTCCTCTCCCTTCCCACCAAAACTATTATGGTATCAGAGCCCCTCATCTCAACCCAACTCTAAATCCCAACCCTTCGTTTAACCAAAACCCTAGATCTAAGATTTTCGTCGCCGCCGACAGTCTCCACTGCCACCATCGCCGCCAACATCTTCAAGCTCTCCACCGATCTTCGATCATGCAACAATAACTACAGCGAGCGACTAACTCCGGCGATCTACATATGCTCCAGCAAACTACAATAGCTCTGACCTGAGCCCCCTTTCGAGATCGATGTCTTTGAAGATCTCAGAAACCGCCATCGATACCCTTGAGTAGATCTAAGATCTTGAGATCCTAAGGCCTCGATCTCAGTTCTTGAGATCAAACTTGGTTCTTGAGATCAAAAGTGTGCGAGTCCGTCACCACTTCGAGATCCATCACCACTTCAAGATCCGTGAGCAAGTTCATCACCCCTATGAGATCCTTCAAAATACGATCCTCTTTTCATCACCATCTCAATGTCTTCTTCAAGATCGGAGTCTTTCAGAATTGGGCTTCCTTGGATTCTTTCTTTCAACATTCGAGCTATTGGGTGGATCCAAGCTCGTGAGAAATACGAGCATATAGTACCTTAATCTCAACAACTGTTGACCCGATCCTGAGAGTTGTCTTGATCTCCCTCAAACTTCCTCGCTTGTGATGCGAGTTTCCCTTTCATCATTCCTGATTGTGATGCCCTCGCCATTTCTTGTGATTGTACTATCAGATAACATAGTTGATTTCGATCTTATATTTTGAGGAGATTGGTGATTGTTATTAGATCGGTAGTTGGATCTAAGAGATCGACTACGATCAATGGATTAGATCTTGAAAGATCCATTTCTTATTATTTGAAAGTTGGAGTTGGTTAAGCTTAAGCCACATCCCATCAAATGTTCAATAGATTGACTGAAAGAGTTTGACGACTTCTTGTTGATACATTTAGCTTCATTTAGCCCTCTTCTCACTTGTACCGAGATCTCGCACTTTGTATGTACAATTGAATCTTAGTAGATTGCTCGCTTGGTTTTGATCTTGATCTTGATTTTTAAGTGGATTTTTTTATCGTTGATTGAGATTGAATTCCTCGACTGATCGATCTAGTTGCTTTATTAGATTGATTGGTTGCGGGTTATTGTACTCTAGTGGATTGTTCTTGAGAGCGCATGAAAAGACCCTAAATATACCGATTACACCATTTACAAAGGACAAGATATTGAAACTTCGACTTCTTCTGTCCTCATCCAAATCCACATCCTCATTGTCTGCACCATGTACCACTTATATCGCAAGAGACAATCATATGGCTTGTCTCTATTTTACGTTTACTACATAACCTTGGATTATTGATTCAACGACTACGGATCAAATGAAAGAAGAGTTTGGACTCATATCTTCATTTTGTCCTACACGTAATAATAATCCTATGACTTTAGCGTACCTCAACTGATGTTGGTTTTGGTAATATTACTCACACTAAGGTTGTTCTAACATCGGTATTATACCTGCCATATTTTTCATTTAATTTGTTATCGGTTGGCACACTTACTAGATCCAAAGAGTGCCCATTCACATTTTCTGCTATGGGATTTACCGTAAGGATTTGTCAGGAGAAGTTATTGCTACATGTTATGAGTATAAATGGCTCTATATGTTGGCCAAACAAGTCTCTACGAAGGTATGCTCAGATATCTGTGGCTTGTTCCATTTGGACATCACTTAAGATCCATAGCTGTTTTGATCATACCTTTTTTCAGACCTTGAAGAAGCTTGATTCCCTTGGTCATTTATTTTTGTTAGAATGCGACTTATGTGAGGTGGGTAAGCATCATCGTTCGGATTACTCATCATGTGCCAATAATTGAGATAATATATCTTTTGCTTTGGTTCATTCCAATGTGTGGAGCCTTGCCCAAATGTATTTCCAAGCGGTTTAAAATCCCGTCATATTTAATGATGATAACTTGAGAATGACCTGGATTTTTTTGATGAAATCTCAGAGTGAAGTATTTCCTAGATTTCAAGAGTTTTGTTTCGAAGTTAAGAATCAGTTTAGAGCTTCCATTTTCATTTTCGTAGAGACAATGCTAAAAGTACTTCAGTTCCTTTAAATTTTCTTGTCCTTATACACCAAAAAAATAGGATAGTCAAACGAAAGGATAGACATCGTTTGGGGATTACTCGCACTTTATTCATTCATATGAAAGTTTCCAAGAGTTACTGGACAGAAGCAATACTCAGTGCTAATTACTTGATCGATCGTATGCCTACTTCTGATTGGATAATCAATCCACATTCTTTATTGTTTCCAAACACAGCTCCTTTATCTTTACCTCTTCGAGTTTTTTGGTGTATTTGCTTTGTTCATGATCATCATTCAGGAGAGACCAAATTGGATGCTAAGGCTATTGAATGTATATTCCTTGAATATGCTCGTACCAAGGATATCGATGCTACAACCCTGTGTTGAGACATTAGTTTTCAGCGGATGTCACGTTTCATGAATACTTATTATTCCGAGCCTCACAATGCTCCAGATTTGAATGAATTTTTTTTGGATATTTTTCATCTTCAGATTACACATCAGACTTGTTCTGTTTTACCTCTAATATATCCTACTGATGCTCCTCAAAATCTCCTGACGACGTTCTTACGATTATAGTTGTATCTCGTGTTCCTATGGTTCATGTTCCTCACGATTCGTCTCCGGTAGATGCTCTCATAGATTCACCACCAGCAGGTGATCTTCCAATTATGAATAGGCCGTATGCTCGATGGGTACATATAACCCAGTCTTTGGTGCCTGTTCTTGTCACTCGTTTCACGATTTGCAGCCATCTAATCTGGATGTTCTCATTGGATTGAGAAAAGGAACATATGTTGTACTACTTCTCATCCTCTTGCTAAGTTTGTGAATTGTGCATATTTGTCTCTTTTCGAGCTTGTCTCCTCGATTGATTCATATACTTTACCCAAGACCATTTATGAGGCCTTACCTCATAAAGGGTAGAAAACGGCTATGACTGAGGAGATATTAACCCTTGAACAGTATCGTACGTGAGATTTGGTTGGGAAGAACGTTGTGGGGGTGTCGATAAGTGTATACAGTTAAAGCTCAATTCTGATGGCTCACTTGCACGGCTTAAAGCTCGTTTGGTCGCTAAGGGTATTCACTAGCATACGTATGAAATTGATTATATGGAACCTCTCTTAGGGCCAAAATGACCTATGTTCGTCTGCTTATGTCTCTTGCGGCTATGCACCATGCCCTTGTATCAGCTTGATGTGAATAGTGTGTTTGTTCATGGTTCTTTGGCTAAGGAGGTGTATATGGAAACCGCCTGGGTTTTATTGTTCAAGAGGAGTCTAGCCTAGTGTGGCATTTGAAAAAATCACTGTATGGCATGAAGAAGATTCCTCGGGCATGGTTTGGATGGTTTACAGAAATTACTTCGTTAGGCCTTAGTCATTTGCTCACGATCACTCTTATCTTTTACCGTTCTCACCAAGGCTTACACATTTTGTTGGTGATATATATTGATGGAATATGATTACTGGTGACGACAATGCTGTATTGCAAAGCTGAAGCACCATCTTCAGACTCGGTTTCAGACTAAGGATTTTGGGAGTATTAATATTTCTTAAGCATTGAAATTGCTCGATCTAAAAAAGACATCTACATTTCTCAGCGATGGTATGTGATTGATATACTATCTAAAACAAAGATGTTAGATTGTTAACATATAAAGGATATTATGGATTCTAATACTAAACTGCTTCCGGGACAAGATGGTGTTTAAAGATCTGATGGTTGGTCGGCAAGCTAAACTACCTCACAGTTACCCGACCTGATATTGTTTATCCGGTCAGTGTTGTCAGCCGGTTCATGGTAGAACCTCGGTTTGCTCATTAGGATGCAGCGATTCGAATACCGAGATACTTGAAAAGTGCTACAAGCAAAGGTCTATTGTATTCAGATTAATGACGTTCTCGAGTAGCAGCATTCCTTCTTATAGAAGATCCGAGACCTGGTATTGTTTATCTGGTTAGTGTTGTCAGCCAGTTTCTGACAGATCCTTGGGTTGCTTATTGGGATGCTACGATCTGGATATTGCAATACTTGAAGAGTGTTCAACGTAAAGGTCTATTGTATTCAGATCATGAACATTCTCGAATTGCAGGATTTACCGATGTTGATTGGGTGGGATCTCCTTCTAAAAGATCTACCACAATATATTGTGTATTTGTTGGTGGAAACTTGATATCCTGGAAGGCAAAAAGCAAAGTGTTGTATTTCAATCCAGTGCAAAATCAGAATATAGAACTATGGCAAGTACCACTTGTAAGTTGATACGGATCAACTTCTTATTTGAAGAGCTAGGGTTTGGACCTACATCTTCTATGTGATTGTATTGTGACAACAAAGCCGTCATTTATATTGCTTCAAATTTGATCTTCCAAAAATGAACCAAATTTCGAGGTAGATTGTCATTTTGTGTGTGAGAAAGTTGAAGATAGGGCAATCAACACATTATATGAAATATGCTAGTCAATTAGCGGATCTTTTCACCAAGCCTTTGGAAAGGATTAGAGTGGAGTTTATTTGTAATAAGCTGGGTATGTATAATATGTAGGCTCCAACTTGAAGAGTATTAGAATGTTTAGAATATGTGATGTAATTAGACGTTGAGAGATGAATTAGTAAATATCCTAATGGGCTATATATAGAATGTGAGGGGCTAATCCCTAGTCCACCCAAAATCATCCCCCAAAATCTCTTCTCATCTCCTCTCTCTCTCTCACCACCCAAACTATTAGAGGAAAAGTAGATGTGTAGAAGTAGTAATGAACTGATTAATCCAAGGTTGCCAAGCCCGGATTCTAGTTTGAACTTCGTTGGCTCAAAATATGTTCTACATCGATGAGTTAGCACACAATGATACAATATTTAAAGCAATGTCTCCCAAAATTGAATGCTCAAGGAGGGGGAGAACAAACTTTCTTGGTAGGTTCCCCCACTAAGGCTTGTTGCCAGCCAACTAGGAGTGTTAAAGTAGACATAAAAGTCGATGTTAACATTAACTTGCAGACACAAATCAATAAAGTAAGGCTCAACAAGTTAACATAATTCATCAGGAGTTGCCAACTATGGAAACCAATGTTTACAACCATTTACACATCCACACAAGGAGTTATGCAACAGATTTGACATCTAGACACAACTATTGATTAATAGTGTAAGAAAGGCTTGTCCATTAGTTCCCCTGCAGGCATTTGCACTGTACAGGCGATCGGCTTGTAGGGATTTGCACTGTACAAGCCAGTGCTTAAGCCCTAGCATTCTCGTTCTCTTCTCGGTTGAATCCTGAATGCAGGGATTCACATTGTACACCAAAGACCCAACTTTGAAAAGAATTTGGACGCCACTATCGGCCAAAGACGAAGTCCTGCCAATGAGTCGTACTCTACTACGGAATGAACACCCACCCACGCCAACGACATCAAGATGAAAGGACTTACCTGACGGCGAGGAATTCTCACTCTACTCCGACAGGGCCTCCGACAACACAGTCATCTGTGCTCCTCCTAAGATGGATTAAGTCATAAATATGATAAAAGTTGATTGATCAGAAAGTGGTTTCGAATTCTTCTTACTCGTTTCTATTTATAGCCTTCAGGAGTAGCCGTTAACCCTTTACATGAACAATAACTCCCCATGTTCTCTTCTGAACGTGGCCATGTAGCAATAACTGCTTGCCTGACTCCACCCATGTTCTTGTGCACGTTCGCCTAATGGGTCCAATAACTTCTCGGCCAAAACTTCTTACTTAGATGAAGAATGCCTTCGGCCCGTAATTTGATTATTTGGCTATTCAACCAGCCGAAGCATTGATAGTTTATCGGCTATTATTATATTATGTTTATAGCCGAATTTGGTGCAAACAAACGAAAAGTGCCGGATTATAATGTGGACTAAAAGATGCCAGTTTTTAAAGCTATAAATTTGAACCGTGCTCTTTTAATAAAATAAAAAAAGTATAATATTTATTCTAAAGAGCCTATTACTTATTCTTATTAATGGACATGAAGAAGTTTAAACAACAAATCAAACAGAAAGATTATGAAGCAAGTTTACAACGAAATAAAAACCAATAAGATAGATGCACCTACAGTTATTAATGTAAAAAAGACAATACCTTCGTCAATTGTCCTTTACTGAACAATTCAGGCCTTTGTAATGGTAGCATCACTAGCTCCTTCAATGTATTCTTTACATTTTCTAAGGCTCCAATGTCATCAAAAGTAATTCCAATGTCATTAGGTGGAATAACATCTACTAGAAGCCTCTTCTCAAATTCATTTTCAGTAACAACATCCTGTAAGAACCTCAGTACATCAACAAAATAGGCTACAAAAAGCTAATTAAACATGGAAAGACAGAATTTAAGTGTAAATATTACCTTGAGTGATTTCTTTGAACACTTAGTATCAGTCTGTATCCTTTCCAGCATATTAATCCCATGCTTAATGCTGCAAGCAGATTTAGCTCCTATTTCTCAAGTTTTTTTTAAACAAAATGAGAAAAGAAATATAAAAAGTTCCAACCTGTCAGTGGAAAGATATATCTTAGCATCCTTGGAAGATTCCTCTGTTTTATTGTGCTCTAGGTGATGACTAAGAGCGAAACCAACTATCGTATCCACACCTGCATTAAAAAATCAGTTATATGATGATATGCAAGACCAAAAAATATATACAGGATAAAGAAATGAAATATTTGCTCACTCTCATTTGCCAGTGCTTGATCCTTTACGCAAATTGTTTCAAGATCACTGCAGTCCAATCCATTGCGGTTAAGAAACTGGAACAGGAGAAATGAAATCATAATGAGACAGAATCAACCGGAAACTATCAATTAATGATTATTGATTATAGCTAAACAGAAAACAAAATTTAAATTTTCTTTACTAAGCAAAAAAAAATGTATTTACAGCAGAACACGTCATCAATTTTTAAAACAAGGTCAGATGATGTGAATTTAATTATCACAGAGAAGATTCTGTACTGCATGCTGCTTGTCCACTATATATTAGTACTATGCATTAGAGTCATAGGCAACCTCCAATTAAAAGCCTAAGAAGCAAAGAGACGGATCAACCAAAATTATTCTTCTATGGTGGAGAGCAGATTAAACTGTTGGTGTAACAACTCAGGTCTAATACACCTCATCTTAAAATAACCATTCAATTTCATGATAACGGGAACGATATACACCTTACACAAATGTTCCTGGTTTGCCAATTAATGCATAATAGCCAATCTAAGATCGAAGCAGAGCAACAAGAAAATGTGATGGTCCAGGCAGTTTTTATAGGCAGTGGAAAGCGGGAGAGAACAAACATATAAAAAGGGTGCGGAAAGAGGAAGGAACAGAGCGGGACTAAGAACAGATATTCGAAGAAGAAAGATGAAAGCCTTTCTTGGATGCTCAGAACAGAATCATAGAAGGGTTTGTTTATATCACTTGCTTTAAGTTGTTGTTAATATAAGTATATAACTCTAATTTGAATGAGCATCCACATTGAATTACTCGTTATCTGGAACATCTATGTTACATGCATTCAGATCTCAGGCCGATCTGAACCCTATAATTGACCATCCGAGTTCCGATGTTTCCAAGATAGATTTGAATGATCAAGTTATCTAACTAGCATGAATTCAATATATTTTCATATATGCACTAATTGATCTCACAAAATGAATAAATTATAGGCTTAAATCCAAAAAAGCTACCAAAAACTTTAACCCCGTGGCAACAAACTACCAATAACTCTCAAAATTACAAGAAACTACCATGCTTTGAAAGTTTTGTGGTAGTTTCTTGCTATTATTGCTGACGTGGCACCTTAGTTAGGGTGGTTTTGTGGTGGTTTCTTGAACATTTAAAAAGTATTTGGTAGCCTGTTGCCAAAGGGGTAAAAATTTTGATAGTTTTTTTTGTATTTAAGCCAATCAAAAATTAACTTAAAAGTTCACCATATATAAAAAATAATTTGTTGCAAAATCACAATGATGATGACGACAATCTTCTTAATACATGGCTATTTCTATACATGACATTTTTTAACTGAAAATATTGAAAATAATTCTACTTAGTTTTACTGTTTATATAAAAAAATTAGTTTATATATTTATTTTTATAAAAACTACTCTAAGGCATTATAAATATTGCAAAAATGTCAAAAGGTTAATAATAATATTTACCATGCAGTTGAAACACTAACAGAACATTTAATTACTACACTCGTCTAAGAAATTGTTTACTCATCTTTACTGTTTATGTTAAATAGGCTTAATTGCACAAAGGTACCTATGAACTTTCATGTTTTTTGCGATTAATACCGTGGACTTTCATAATTAGAGATAGCTACCATGAACTACCACTTCCAGTTGCAAATTAATACCATTTTATGCCATGTCATGGTACCTATTTGCAAAAAATTGACCTGCTTATGAAAGTTCATGGTACCTATCTCTAATTATGAAAGTTCATGGTATCAATCGCAAAAAACATGAAAGTTCATGGGTACCTTTGTGCAATTATGCCTATTAAATATGTACTGATTTCTGGAAAAAAATTAGTCAAAAGATTAAAGAAAACGAATATTGTGATCCGAAATGGCCGATGCAACCAAGATGAGATTTTGATCCATAAATGACGGTCTGATACTTGTAGTGGTTCATAGTTCATGCCTTGCTATATAAAGCATATGCTCAACTTTTCAATGTGCTTGGGACAAATAGGTGCCTGACTAAAAGGGCAAAACCTATGTTGCATGCACTTTTCAATGAGAAGGCATATCCAAATCGGATCCGTATCGGACTCTAATCCGTATTGGAATTTTCGGGTTCATCGAGAACACTTGTGGAACCATTTTTGGCACATTTAAAAATGATAATGTATTCTAGATGCATCAAACATGTGTCAATGACAAAAACATCATCAATTCTATCAAATGATGTGTCCTTAGTTTAGATTTTCTAAAACGATAAATTTTTGTTATTATTTATATTATAATTTAGAAAACTACAGACAAGTGTATCCCAATGAATCATATCTCAGACTTGTGAAAAATTGTGAATCCAACTCGTACCAGGTCTCACATCCATATTCGTTCTACTTAAGGCAACACATGCTTTAAATATTTGCACTGATCTAACCCCCAACCTATCCCACATGGCCACACCCACCCGCACCCCACACAAACAAGATAGATAAAACATATAAATAATATGGTTGTAGTGCATTTTGCAAAAGTATGAGTTATGGAATATTAATGTAAATCCAAAAAAAGGGGCGGTGTTACTAGGAAAAGGATAAGATTTCATGAATTCATTAGAGGTTGGTGCAGAGAAAATTGAGAAGTTGTTCATGATTATTTCTATTCGCCACAGCTTAAATGCTATTCAATTTCAACAACCAATAGATATAATCTCTAACTTTCAAACCTTCTCCGTCCTATCTAATCCCTAAATCAATAAAGCTTTCCTGAGTCCAAAATGCCAATCACTGCTCAACTCGTGAGTGTCAACCTAGATATAAAATTCAACATTGGTCCTCTCAGCTATACTGATAGACCTTTTAGCAGGCGCGCGCACACAGAGAGAGAGAGAGAGAGATCTTAAAGTGGGACGAAAAAATACAAGTGCCGTCTGTCCATCAAAGTGATGATTGGATAGTGTACCATCTACCGTATTTTATATACCTCATATACTATCCATTTAGCTTTTTTGAACATATGCGAACAGATTCTTCACATGTCAGACACATTTATGTGGCTAAAACATGATATTTAATATGGTAGAAAGAAAAAGAATAATCTAAATGTATGTATGTATTTAGAATGAACTTGTCTATAGATTAAATAAAGGTTAAATATAGAGAGCTACGAATCAGAGAATTAAATCCATGAAGCTTCGCACTAACAGTTGAGGAAGGATTCACATAAATCTGAAGAAACATCCATACAATATTCAAATTAAATAAGCAATTTCAGCAATTATAATTCTAGCAAAAGTAACTTACAGAGCGGATACTGAAAATATTAGACTTGACTTTAAGAGTTTCAACATCATGGTCTAATTGTTCTTTCCAGTCTAAAAGTTGGGCTTCATCCTGCCAAAGTTATATATTCAGGAAACTCTACAGATATAGATAGTAGACTATAAGTAGTGCTTCATCAGTGCTTTACAGCATAGCAACATACCTGTGGAAGTTGAATGGAAATTTTATTTGGAAAAAGCCTAGCTATTTGCTTCATTGCCTTGGGCACTTCTTTGTTTTTCTCATGCAGCTTTCCAAAGGTATCCTGAAAACTCATGAGAGTTTTCTACATAAATGTCTAAAAGGTCTAACAGTTGAAACCCAAAATAAACAATAAAAAAATGATAGAAAGAAAGAAATATCTGGTAGGTAAAACTTGAAGGTAAAATATAAACAATAAATCATCAAAACTGGCTTGGTTCTAAGGGGTGCATTCAGATCGGATACGGAGCAGTAAGCATTATCGTATACATATCCGCTTTATGGATGCGGATGCAGATAGAGTTCGGAAATAAATACTCATATCCATATTTGACTACAGATACAAAACGTATATGAGAAGGACGAATGTGGATACGAATCACACATGGGTACAAAATATATACAAAGTATAACGAATATGAATATAAAGAGAAAATGTGCACATAGCCAACACATACAATCAGAAGAATTTGAATACTAATTCAATATGAATACTCAAAACATTTGATGCGGGCAAATATTCATAAGACGAAATATTATATGTAAATAAAACAAATACATACAAGCCCTTTATGCATAGTTTGAAACGAAAATGAGAAAAAAGTTAAAATATCCTTTAGATTTATAACTTTTAGTCCAAATAAAATCAGTAAATTAATATACTATCTAAATAAAAACTATTTCCTACGAAATTTAATTTAAAATGATATATTTAACTCTGTATGTCTATGGATATCTGTATCGCGATATCTCCGTAGTTGAAACCGTATAGGCTTATATAGATATATACATAATCGAATAAATCTTAAACTGAATAAGCATCAGAAAAATATATGAATAACCATAGTCGCATGCACCCCTATAGTTGCATCTCATCTACGGCTCGCAATCATTTCTTAAGCTAGAGTGTGCTTGTATGTTATGGGCATTGACTATAGGATTGAATTAAATACAGGCTTATGTATTGGATTTAGGACCTTTTATCCCACGCATATCGGGTAGGCTACATGAACCAACATAATATTGGATTTAGGACCTTAAAATAAGTAAATACAGGCTTATGTATTAATAGACATGTTCCTTTCTAAGGTTAGCATGCAAATACCATATAATAATACCCGAGAGGCTTGAACACGGAAAATAAATTCAGTATTATTGATCTTACTTGTAAAATAGAAGTAGCAAAACAGATTCTTAAAATCTAAAGTTATTGCAGTGTGTACCACAGGTTCCTTTCATATACTTTCTAACTGATCTCACGATAAGAAGAAATTACAGATTATATCTAAAATTTCCACTTTTTTGGAAAATAGTTTGTTGCAAAAGCATACAAACAACAATGGCAATTTTCATTGTGCACTGTTATTTCTTTACATGTCTTTTACTAAAATATTAAAATAATATTAGTTAACATACTATTTATATAAAATCTTTAGTTTCTTTTTTCAATAAAAACTATTTAGAAATTATTACTCAATTATTAAAAATATGGCCAATAGTGCATAGTTATTTTTACTAAGTATCTAGAAAAAAGGCTCTACTCTGCACATCATTATTCACAAAAGAAATATCAACTGTTTATTTTCTTTTACTAATTATTTTAAAAATTCCAAAATTTTAAAACTCTTCTAGTCAAACATTAAAAAGTACGATATTCCAATCCAAAATTACCGATGCAACTGCTCCTGAAAATGATCATTCAATACCAGTACCAATATTTTAAACTTTGGGCTCATAAGAACTACAAACGTGTCAAAACAAGATAAAGGTTTACTTAAATGCTAAATGAGAGGGTGCCCCATGCAATAACCTAAAGCACCAAAATTCATTAACAGAGAGTTAATGAACCACAAAAGTTGTGCAAGTATCCCTACACAATAATACATCAGCATGCCCCAAGCATGAGCCTCTAAAGCAAAATACGGACATCCAAGCATCACCACAGAGCAAACCTCATAGAGGTACAACATAAAACAAAAAGGAAAAGAACAAAACAACCAACGACATGAAAAGCCGATACTCAAATCCTCGACATCAGTAATCAATGCTACAGTCTCGAGCTAGCCACGATCGCTCTCTCCCTCGTCTATTTATAATGCTCCTGCTATGTTGACGCCAAAATATTGAACTCTTAATTCCGCATCAAGGATCTTGCAATGAGGCGATGTCGATAAAGAGCGGCTCCGTGCGTGCCATCCTCTTTTTCTTCTTCATGCCAAGCCAGAAAGAAGACATCTCTTTAATTTTCTCGTGAAGTTTGCATTCTAAAAAATCAATCGAAAACAAATCTCATTCCTATGCAACCAAATCGCCCAAATGGTCGCCGCCGCCACCGTGTCCCATCTAGCTCGACGATCCGATCTTCGAAGACTATCACGTACTTCTCCCCACCAAAATGAGAACCTGCATCCTTGCAAGTTGACTTCAACATTTCGAATTCTCACCATCCAACTCCAAATCCTACTTGTCTTTGGGCATTCAAAAATTAAATGTTCCACGGTTTCACTACCAATGCCACAAAATACAAACTCGGTAGGAACAACAATATTCCTTTTAAGGATATTATCTCTTGTTAACATGCGGTTATAGACGCATAACCAAAGAAAAATCCTTACTTTGAGTTGAGCTAATGTGCTCCAGATCATATGTGCACAGTCCCCGCTAAGTCCACCAAAGTTCAACCTAGAATATGATGATCTCATAGAAAACGTCCCCGCTGGCTCGGGCTTCCAAATCTACAATCCATGTTCTCAACAGTTGGGACCGGTGCATTGTGTAAGCTCAAACAAAATTCATCGAGCTCTATCTCTCCAACACTCTCCAATTCAGTTATTCTATCCCATTTCCATACCGTAGATCCCCAAAATCCACTAACCACCCCATCCTTCGATCTAGACACGTCAAACAGAATGGGATGCAAGTATCGGAAAGGGATATCTGTGCACCATGCATCAAACCAAAACATAGTATGCGTCTCATCACCCAAAAGAGCTATGAAATTGGTAAAAAAGAAATCAACCAACATCAACCACTTCTCTCCAGAACTGAGAGCATTTAAAAGAGGGTAGGCAGCCAAATCTAAATCGGTGTTGTTTTCGATACCGCCCAATAAAAGGACTCCACGCCCTTTCTGACTCTTGTGAGAAAATCCACCACTATTTTGTTAATGATGCTAAGTTCATATCCTTAAGATCCCCAATACCAAGTCATCCATGTTCATTTTTTTACACGCTCTTTCCCAATTAAGAAGACATAAACACCTGTTTCCTTCCATGTTTCCTCACCAAAAGAAACGAATTCTAAGGTTATCAATCGATTTCTACATCCATTTCGGAGCCTTAAGGATAGAAACATGTACAATAGGATGGCCGACAAGACGGAGTTCACCAGATTCAATCGACCACCCATTGATAGGCATAGACCCTTTCAGGACGCCAATCTCCTATCCATCTTCTCAATGACGGGTGTTCAGTCCTGTCTCCGCAGAGACCCATGTCTCAACGGCACATCCAAATATTTCAATGGGTATTCTCCGATCTCACATCCAAAGATATCATTGTTCTCTGACAAATCGAATTCTTCATCCCCAACTGCATAGATAGCACTTTTTTTAAAGTTAATTTTAAGCCCCGACCAAAATTGAAATAGATAGAGAGCCCATTTCAATGTGATCGCACTTTGAACATCGTCACTTCCAAATAGCAAAATGTTATCCACATATTGTAGGATGGAGTATTCACTATCATCCCCACCCACTTTCAATGGTAAAATTAACCCCTCCGCAATACAAGACTTAATCATCCAATTAAGTTCGTCTGCCATTAAGCTGAATAACGGAGAGAGTGGGTTGCCCTGTCGTAGCCCTTTACGACAGACGATGTATCTCCCTGGGTGCCATTCAACATCACCCTCAATGTACCCCCACATGTGTTTTTGTATATCTATCTTATCCATTTGTCCCCAAATCATCTCCTCAATGTTCCAGGGTCACAGTCCCAATTCACCGAATCATAAGCTTTTTCGAAGTCTAACTTCAGCATAATCCCCTTCGTTTTCACCACATGACATCGGTGGATAATCTCATGTGCACAAACCACAGAATCAAGGATATTCCGTCCTTAATAAAGGCTTTCTTGTTGTTAACACTTCTATCGAAACGAGTGAAACTCAAATGAACACTTCCAATAGCAATTTTAACCTAAGTGTAAAGAACAACCACAACAACAACAAGAAGCCTTTCTTGTCCCAAAAAGAAGAAGCCTTTAACCCAAAATTTTAAGGTCGTCAATGTGAATATGCTTAAATGTTCTTTTCTTTCAATTTTGTTTCGAGTCATCTCCATAATTCAATTGACAATTAACAAATCGTTTAGGTCCACTGACTCTACCCCCGTCACACCATTAACAACAATATTGTCATTTCACCTAACTGGCAAATTGATTGACAACCATTGCATATGACTAACCATCTCAACGCTTATCTCTCATCTTATCTTATATAGGAATGACCACCAACTTGTTGCAAATACCGGCATTCCTTATCCTATCTTTTAGAACATTACCACTCATCCAACCCAAGATTCTCATTTCAGAAACTTTTTTAAAAAATTACATGTTAATTGCGCAACATTCTAATCAATAAAGCGGTGCTGACCTTTATAGCCTTCTTGTAGAATTTTCCTTTCAATTTAAACGATATTCTTCAATCCCCAAAGTACTATTGAAGCACTTTTCCACTTTAATTCTTGACCAACCTTCTATGAAGCAGGGATACTTGTATATACCTTACGAATCGTCCCCGATCACGTCTCAGAGACCGAAACTCTCAGAAACTCTTGGAATCTTTCGAATTCTCTCGGACTTGTAAATATCTCACAAACCACTTTCGAATCAACGCACCTTCTCTTTCTCTTGGAAATTAAAGCACTCAAAAGTTTGAAAGTGCATTGAATATCTAACATAATGCCATTATTTATTTATATTATTATATATTGGTATGTATAATATATATTCATATTTCGGTAAATATAAAAGCATACACGTATCCTAAGTTTTTGGAAAATTGCGAATCCGTATCCGAACCCGTGCTACATAGCTAACCTTCAGTGTAAAGAGAGAATACCAAAAATGGCAGGTTGAACATTTGTCAAGAAGGAAAAGGGGAAAAAAGAGATCTCAAACTTCTTTGATGATTGCAAACCCTAATTTATCTATCAGCTTACATACAATAAGAAAATGTTTTCTACGACTTAGTTATGAATCTTTACTATCATTTTAAAGACCTATCGAATTATCCAAATGCCTTGGGCCCTTGGCTGTGGACACTTGGGCTTCCAAGGCTAGTTAGGTATCTAGATGGTGAGCCAATAGTTTGTCACTATTGTATTGTCTTTATTAAAAGAAACTTGATACACATATAATTGCCTTAATAAAGCTTCAAAAAAAGGAGTTGACTTTATAACTGACAGCGAACTTTATGTCAACGCTTCTAAATATTGTCAAACTCCAATTCAAACGAACGGGGGATTTACCAAAAATCCTAAATGACCCGTTGGTATCCTCCAAAAGATTTTACACTATTAGAGAAGCCCAGAAGTAGGAAATTGATGAAGGAGAAACAAAAGCAAAGTTTGATAATAAAAAAAACCAAAAGCAAAGGGAAAAAAGGATGAAAAAACTTGAGCGCAGAAGGGGAAGAACAGTCGATCAAACACAAAATAAAGGTTATAAAGGCATAAAGCAAGAACATAAAATAGGGTGGTGTGAGGAGCAGGAGGTAGAAGCAAAGCTCTAAATGGCAAATGTCGGATCCATGGCTTCCGGAATGCTGGGTATGCGTAAACAAACAGAGAAGAAAATGGCAGGCGCCAACCGAAATATGCGTACAACTGTTAAAAGAAAGAAAAAAGGGTGCTATTAGGAGCAGAAGGTAGAAGCAAGGCTCTAAATGACAAATGTTGGATTCATGACTTCCGGCGTCAGAAATGATAACAAGAATGCTACTTATGCGTAATAAAACGATTTAAACGGTGGGCACCATCATGATATTGGCACCATCACACACACAAACACACAAGAAGTGGGGTGTCAGGCTAACATAGAAGAGAATTTTCTCCTATGTTAGCCTGATATTAGCAAAGCTCTAAATGGAAATGTCGGATTCACGGCTTCCGGAATGCTGGGTATGTGTAAACAAAAAGAAGAAGAAAAATGGCGGGCAGCATCCGAAATATGTGTACGACTGTAAAGGAAAGTTAAAAGGGTGGTATTAGGAGCAGGAGGTAGAAGCAAGGCTCAAAAAGACGAATGTTAGAATCATGGCTTCCAGCATAAGAAATGATAACAAGAACGCTAGATATGCGCAATAAAATGAATTAAACAGTGGGCACCATCTTGATACATACACACAAACACACAAGAAGTGGGCATCAGGCTAACATAGGAGAGAATTTTCTCCTTTGTTACTCAGAAAGTCAACTCTACGATTTATTGATGATCTGCACTACCGATCTTGTTCTTCACAGCCTACAACATTTGTATACCAATTTCCATGTGACTTGGATATTATTTGACCGTTGCTTTAGCGATGAAAAATGTTATATTGTCGCCAAACCATTGAATTTGCAATTCAAGAGCAAGGTGTATCAAAGCCACATAATTTTGTGTATTCCTTAAAATATGTTGATAAGATGGATGGTGCCGATCATCAGAAAATCGATAGAGAGCTGGCTTTGGCTGACCTAAGAGAGATTTTTCTCCTAGGTTAGTTGACCACACATTCCTCGTACACACACACATACACACAGGCGCGCACGCACGGAGACATATATTTGCCAAAGCCTTGCATACATACATATGTGTGTGCTTGCTCGCATGTGTGTGCTTGCGTGCAAACACATATAATCGATAAAGTCAGCATAAATGTAGTGTCGTGCACAACTCTATCTAACAAAAATAAGTATGACCTAAATGTGAAAGCACTAAAGGAGGCATGTGCATCCAACAAAACAAATGATATAATAAGCATTCCCATATAATGCATTTGCAACTGTAAACAATAAATGCAAAAGAGAAACAAACAAAAAAGAATAGTGTGGAAACTTCCATGTTGAGCAATATGTCAGTCAAACCCACCATAACGAGACAGTAACCAAAAATGTTATAAGTGATACCTCCAAGTCGTGATACCTTAAAAGGCGACAAGTCGAACAATGGTAGTTGACGTTTAAATCAATGAGAAGAAGTTGAAGAGGACTTACCATATAGTGCGAGAGCCTTCTCTTTCTTGATTTCAAGCCCTAGGAGTGATCGGTTAAATTGAAAAGTAAAAAGGTAAAAAAAATGTTAAGTAACTAGAGTTGTTAGATACTGAAACTCACACCCCATTTGATTAGTAAATAACTTACATGTTAGATCAAACAACAATAATATGATTAGTTTATATTATAAAATAAAGTGGGAAATGTATTTTTATTATCTTTAGAAAGTGGACTTCTGAGCCTACAGAAAGTTCAACAAAGTGAATAAGCAGCAGCCTTTTGCAGACTGCTATTGAAGCTCCGCATAAATTTTATCTGTGCCACCTTAGTGATGTAAAAAACCAATGAGCCACCAATCTTCCTGAATATCATCTTTATATTCTTGAGCAAGCATACGTCTTATTTAAGATGGAAAATTACCCGATCCCTGTATGTGACAGACTTGAGCATTTCTTATCGGTAGCCCACAAACAATATAGGTCCAAGTGCAAGCTGCTTTTTCTCAGACCGTTTTGTCTTCAGCCTCAAATCCAGCACACTAGGCTGGTTTCTCACTTCTCAGGAAAGGTGGGCACAAGTAAGGTGAGGCTAGAATTAGAATTACACCCCCAAACAGTCCATGTTCCGTGGCAATTGATAACAGACGTATATTGGGGACCAATTCTTAGTTTTCTGTCATGGAGACATATCTATAAAGAAATAAAGAAAAGGAGGCTGCTTTATTAGCCGATCAAATACATAACTTTTGTGTAACACTTCCTCTTTCAAGGTTGAGACTAATTAAGAAAAAGCCTATTAAATTTCATTCATAAATTAAAAATCAGATTCAGCATTAGATTTTGCTTCATATGAGGTAGTTAACATTATGTTTACATCAGATGCTAGAAATTTGTTCCAATTATACACATTATAGAATATATCTATTCTTGAATATTTAGTTCATAGAGCAACACTTATCCCCAAATATTATCACAAGGTCTAGCCAACTCAACAAGGCGTCCCTTTGTACCATAACACACTGCTTCCATCACCAAGTCTATATGTGCTCATTTTATATATACATAGTTTAAAAATCTTTAACGGAAATAAGCAGGCAGCCTCACATTTCGAATTAATATCCACCTATTGATCAACCCTCTTCCAAAGAGCCACTCTAATGCCTTGCAGCTCCGACATAGATGATCAGCAGCTCTACTTGATGCTCATTGCATGGATTTTGACGTTTTGACCATTCGTCATTAAGAATTTCTCCATATAAACCATGTAAGGCTTCTGCCAAATCATAAACTTCGGTAACTTTTATAGGACTGCTTAATAAGCCTATCTCCTCATTTTCCAAAAGCATTGAAAACCTCATTAAAAAAATGCATATACTGATATACCCCTTTTAGTAATCCAATGGAAACAATGAATTTTGTTTTCAAAAACATTGTTAAAAGTATTCTATCAAGGCCCTTTAGCATGCCGCTAATATAGGACTGTTTACAGGTGTACCAGTAATTCAAAATTGTAACTTCACAAGTTCACCTCACACTACTACTATAATCAAGCATTTGTTTATTAAAGTTTTAATATCTGAACGTAGTTGGTCTCTCAGATCAGAAAACATGGTTCTGCCACCCCAGGCAAATAACATCTAATAACTTCAGCTACGAAAATTATAACAATAAGAAATTATTGTTTAACAATATGTGTTGAACTTCCAAAATACTCAAGTCTATTTGAATCCATGACATGTACTTTTCTGAAGGCAACAGGAAAATGTACCATATTTCAGCTAGAAAGCAGGCAAATTCAAATATGAAATTGGAGGATCCTCTTCTGAGGCATTGACACCACTTCTAAAAAGGCTTATTATATCCATATGCATCAGTTTATTGGAAAGAGTAAACCTAAAGCTGTTGCTTGTTAATACATGTTCTAGACGCTAAGAGATGGGACAAGTACGGTGTACCCAAGGGGTGTTCAATCTTCATAAAAACAAAAATATCGCAATGATCAGAGATTATGTTTAATAAGTAAATAGCACTGCCAAGAAAAATATAAGTTACCGAGGAATACCTCAACAAAAACAAGGTAAAATATGAAAAGCAAAATCATTTCAAGAAACACAAATTGCTATAATTTCACGCAAGTCTGAAATTTGAACTTACCGGGAAAGCGAAGTCTAGAAGTGCAGTTTGGGTGCTCCCTAATTTCGTAAAAAGAAGACCACCAGGATGCGACTGCAAAATAGATTGCACTCTGAGCTTTATTAAGGGGAAAAAAGTTTCAAGTAAAAAAAAAGGGATAAATAAATGTAGATTACAAAGGGGAAAAAAGAAAGAAGAAAAATAAGGGGCCAAAATCCTCACCTTCTCTTTGCTGTTGTCCATTTGTGTATGGGAGCCAATTACCAAAACACCAGCTGGGAAATCAAACTTGCCCTTCAGAGCCAAGTTCGGATCTGTACATCCAGCCATACATTTTTCTATCTCTTTAATGAATATAATTAATGGACCATTTATACTTTCTTCTGATACAACCTAGTAAGCAAGAGCAAATAAGTGCAAGGACTGACAAGAGAAAAATTTAAATAGCTACCCAAAATAAACAGTAGAAACCCACCTCTTGCAACTCTTTGATGCCAATGCTTTCATAATCTTCAATTCCAGAAATATCTCGTCGAAGCAAATGGGCTAGATACAAAAGGGGAAAGGTAAGTAGAAAGAATAATCACAAGAAGGTAAACTGCATGGCGAAACATGGAATTTTAATCAGGGAAACTGGCAACTGAGAATCACCAGCACAAAAGAAACCATGATGTACTTCACAGAGACCCCCAAGATCATTGCCTTCAGGAATTTGCCTGTCAAATCTCACTCCAATTTTTGAGGCTTCATTTTCTTGAAAAGCAAGGACCACTTTTCCTCGATAACCAAAATGTGGACCCCTATATATAATGTAACCTAATATTGGTAAGTCGACAGGAAGGGTGTAATGACAAATATATGCATACCAATATATGAGCAAATCCTCATGTTGAGTTTAAAGCATCTACAAGATATTAGCAATGCTACTGAAGATTTTCATATAGTAAGCAATGAATCAAATAGATACACGTCACTAATCCCATGGCTCTTGATCACCACTCTAATATGTATCTTACATAAGTCATATTAAGTTGAAAGCAAAGCATAGCTAAAAGTCTAAAGTCATGAAAGCTTCCAAATGCTGGGTAAGTTTTCTAATGGACAGTCATCTCACATCAATCTTCTAAAAAAAATCCTAGCAAAGAAAGTGTCAGAGGGGAGATCTTGGGGTGTTTTCTTTTATTCAGGTGAATGACACGCAAGAAGCAGCTTTGGACTAGTTGAGGAAAATACCAACCAACAATCAGCGTAAATTTAGAGGGAAATAGGGTAAGGGCTTGAACAAAGCACGATAAAGAAAGTGATTATGCGAAGCCACAATCCCTGACAAAGGCTTTGCTCTAGTAATCATACTTCAAGTATAAAGCTAAAAGAATAGATTATGCGCCGCGCATGTATGTGTTCTCAATCTATATGGATCTTCACAGATTGGTAGCAATCTATATGGACCTTCACAGCTAAAACTCAGCATAGAACTAGGGTAATGGAGAAGAGGTTCAAGGGCAAGTCGATAATGATTTACACTAAAATAATCTAAACCAACTATGACATGAGTCACTGAGTCCAATGCAGTTGCAACAATTATAAATGCCATGATGTCAATCCAGCTTAATATCAGGTAGGCTTTTTATCTCTTCCTTTATATTATTTCCTGGTTCTCTTTATAAACAAAACAGAGGGAGGCATGGTAAGCACATTATGTTTAGTGGTCCCCGGACCAGGTATAGCATATAAGGATGCAACTTTAATTGGTCATAAAAGTAAATGATCCCACCAATTAGTTGCAACAGTTATTATATGGCTTAATGCTAAGTGCTAACATAAGGATCAGACTTTGTATTGTTCAGAATGGCCCTAAAATCCCACTGAATCAAAATGATTGTTTTAACCGAGCTCATTAGAATCCAAAGTCACTGGAGTAGTTCTGCATGCAAAAGCTTGAGTTAACTTCAAATATAAATTGGTTGTGGATGGTGCTTCCATTTTTATAGTACTTCTACACAATAGATGTCAAAGTTCTCGAATAATACTACATCACACAGATCTGAATAAAACATTGTAAAAAAGCTAATAAGATTCTCTTCTTAATAGGTAACTAATGGCCTTTGTACGATTTCAATCTCCCTGCTTATCTTCTGAATTGCACATGCATGTATTCCAGTGTATACAAATTCCAGTGTTTACTAACAGAATATTTTCTTACTCACTAATGTGTACGTGGCATCCAATCAATAATTCAGTTCTCAAATTCAACAAATGCTGAAAAAACTGGAAGGAAAGAACAAACTAACTGTATGTTCAGCATGACCAAAGTTGGCATACCTCTGAGTCTGAAGAGGGAAGCCTACTAATTGTGATGGACCCACATATCTTACCCTATCACCTGAATACAACGCCGCCACTAATCAATAGGAGCCAAACAAAAGCTAAAGGGCTACAAGGGAACTGTGTACTTGAAAGAATCTGTAATGCAATAAAATGGGTGAGCAATAGCGTTGGTATCATATCTGTAACAGTTAAATTTAGCATGCCTTCTTTGAATGTGTAGCTCTTCGACAATGCTGTGGATGCCTCCTGCTTTCGCAAACATTGGCAATTAAATATGGATGATCCTCCTACAATGTCAGCCTTCACACTCGAAGACGGTTTTCTAAATTGTGATGTAGCAGCCAGAACAGCTTTTTGCTTAGAAAATGTTCCTGTTTTCTCAGTCTTCCCGCCTTCTTTTGGTGTGTCTGAATCCTTCGAAGATGAAACCTGGAATCAATGTTCCCAAAACTTTAAACTACATAAGAATCATAAAATGTGAGAGATTAAAGAAAAGATGCTGGCGACTCTTATATTTTGTTTCATTACACAAGAGTACCAAATTATTGGGGAAATCAATGGAACTAACACCCGGTATAATTAAAGAGTCTATTGTGAGCAAGTTGGCAGCAAAGTGCTTCGCAAGAGCCTTCACCAAAGTTTCCTGATAGATCTCAGATCCTATAGGAAAGGTACAAAATTACTCATCAGAAGGCTTATAAGGGATTAACCACAAAATATAAATAAAAAAAAGATGCTTACCTGTTGGACCAGACAACAGTATTCTATTGTTCATTGATGATAAGTCAGTAGTATATTTGACAAATTCCTTGCATTTCAAATGAATGTATGCACATGATAGCAGCATGCTCTCTGTGTTTGCACTGTACAAATAAGAATGTCCGAGTGAAAAATAAACACAAAAAATGTAGAGAATTCAAATCAACCAATAAATTGCTGTTTAAAAATAATATCCGCTAGAAAAACAGGCATCAAGCATAACTTAGTTATGTCTTATGTTCTCCATGGGGTAAAACATGATACATTGATTTTCATTTGATTTAAGCATTGTTTACCCTTGCATTGGATAACACTAAAATAATGATTATTTCAACATTAGGACATTTTACAAACATAATCGATTGATAAATATATCTAAATCTTATGAAAATTGGTGTAACCAAGTTTTAAACTATGGAGATCAAGATAGAAGGTAATGATTAATGTAAAAAAAATATTTAAAAATGTAAGTTTTGCCATTAGTTCATATAGTCAATTGTTGCTCGCTAAACAAACACACATAATGGGGTGTATAGGAAAGAAATTCCCTCCTATGATGGTTAAAAGCCAACCAATAATCACGACTATTCAGCTTAATCTCTATGGTCTAAAACATAAATGCACCAAATTTCAGGTTATTTTCATATTTCTAGACATTTCATCAAGTGGGTGCAAAAATTAATAGTTTCCCAATTATAAACCATTTTCCGTTACTGACCAACAGATAAAAAGTATTAAATTAGAATTAAGTTTGGGGTCTCTCAGTTTTTTTATTGTGAGGATCAAGATGAACGGATCCAATAATCCAACCAGGAGGAAATTACTCAACCATTGCTCTCTCTCTCTCTCTCTCTCTCTCTCTCTCTATATATATATATATATATATATATATATGAGCAAATTGGAGAGATTTTTCGCAGTTGTTGTACCAATAAATTATTCATACCACTAAATTACTCATACCACCAACTTCGGGTTCCTCTTTGCACATTCAAATACAGTATTACATCCAACAATAAATATTTTCTAAAAAAATCCCACAAAACCTTTTGATATATCATATGTTATTTAAATTATGAAAATCAAATTTGTAACTATAAATCAAATTTATTAAATTTTGTCATATAAATTTTTTCGTAACATAGAAAATCTTTTAGAATAAATTTTACTAAATCCCATCCACCTTTTGAGGATTTTAAGATAACCCCACTGAACTTTAAAAATGCTACAAACCCCATTGAAGTTATTTTCGTAAAAAAGTTGAAGAGTGTTTTTATCAAAAAAATCATATTCCGTTCATTTTGAGTATATTCAATATATCCGTAAAACATTTTGAGGTTATTCAATTCAATTGTAGCTTGCACAAGTTAATCAAACTAACAATTTCATACAATATTGATAGTTCAACGGGGTATTATAGTATTTTTAAAGTTTAACGGAGTTATCTCAAAATCCTCAAACGATGGATAGGGTATAGTAAAATTTACCCAATCTTCTATTATAAATCATGCATATGCTATTTAAGTTTTATGGAAATCAAATTTGTGATATAGAATCAAATCAACTTTTTTTATAAAATCCAAATATAATTTTGGCATAAACTAGAGTTTCATAACAATAAACTTCACAAAACTTTAAGTTTAAAAATTTTAAAAGACAAAAATAACTTTTGTAGAAGAAAATAAACCATTATATTTGTTAGGATATTTTATAGTTTACATTGTAAAGATTCAGATTGAGCAGAAGGTTTTATATTTTATATTTTATGACAAATCAGAAAGTTTTAGTTCGAGATGAGGATATCAAGGAAAGATGGAGAGATTATTTTGACAAATTGTACAATGAGAGCTTTACTAAGAATTTGGATGGACTTGTCATTCAATCTCAAGATATAAACCGTGATTTCATGCGTAAAATAAGACTACCTGAGGTTAAAGAAGCTTTGAACAGAATGAGTTTAAGAAAAGCGGTTGGCCCTGATGGGATTCCTATCGAGATTTGGAGATGTTTTGGAGAAATAGGCGTTAAATGGCTGACAGATCTGTTTAATAAGATTTGGCAGACAAAAAAGATGCCAAATGAATGGAGAAAAAGTATCCTTGTACATATCTACAAGAACAAGGGTGACATTCAAAATTGCTCAAACTACCGGGGAATAAAACTTATGTGTCACACCATGAAACTTTGGGAGAGAGTGATTGAACACAGGCTAAGGAAGGATATTAAGATAACAGAAAACCAGTTTGGGTTCATGCCTGGACGATCAACGACAGAGACTATTCATTTGCTTCGTCAATTTGTCGAGCGTTTTCGAGAGAAGAGAAGAGATTTGCATATGATATTTATTGATTTAGAAAAAGCGTACGACAAGGTACCTAGAGAGGTATTATGGGGGACAATGATGAAGAAGGGGGTCCCCGTCAAGTATATTGACATAATCAAGGATATGTACGATGGAGTAGTGGCAAATGTCAGAACTTGCGGCGGCTTAACGAGTGATTTTCCGATTACTATTGGTTTACATTAAGGATCCGCATTAAGTCCATTCCTGTTTACCATCGTGATGGATGGGCTTACTAGAACTATCCAAGATGGTACATTGGTGTATGCTATTCGCTGATGATATTGTTCTAGTAAATGAGACGAAAGCAGGGGTTAATGCCAAATTGGATTTATGAAGGCAAACATTGGAATCTCGGGGATTCAGATTGAACAGGTCCAACACAGCATATATGCATTGCAAATTTAGTAACCAGAGAAGTCAAAACCATATTGGTATAACATTGGAAGGGCAAGAGATATCACCGAGCGACCAGTTTAGATATCTAGGTTCCATCATCCAAAAGAATGGGGAGATCGATAGTGATGTTAATCAAAGGATCCAAGCTGGTTGGTTGAAATGGAGGAGTGCAACAGGGATTTTGTGTGATCGTGACTTTCCGTTAAAATTGAAAGGGAAGTTTTATCGGAACGCTATTCGGTCTGCCTTATTATATGGTACAGAATGCTGGGCTCCTAAGAAACATCATACACAGAAGATGCACGTAGCGGAGATGCGCATGCTTCGTTGGATGTGCGGTAACACTAGAAAAGATAAGGTGCGAAATGAGGATATTCGTACAAAAGTTGGTGTCGCACCTGTGGAGGAGAAGATGCGGGAAAACCGGCTAAGATGGTTTGGTCATGTGCGACGCAGACCTATGGAAGCACCGGTCCGACGAATAGATACTCTCGATATGGGCAATGGCAAAAGGGCAAAAGAGAGACCGAAGAAAACATGGATGGAGGTGATACGAAACGATATGGTTGCCAAAGGACTCAATGAAAGTATATTGTTCGATAGGAGTAAGTGGAGGCAGAGGATTCATGTGCTGGACCCGGCGTGATTCTCATGTTGGTTCATGTAGCCTACCCCATATGCTTGGGATAAAAGGCTCAGTTGTTGTTGTTGTACATTGTAAAGATTCTTATTTGTTATATTTTATAAGAAAAAATTCTTCTTTCACTATTCGATTTCTATGAAATTAGTATGTCATATGCATAGCACATGGAAAAAAGTAATATAACCATACAAAATTATGTTTTGTAAGTATTAAATGGATTAAGGGGTCTGCGTCATATTTAGATCGTTTTAAACTGT
Organism: Agapanthus africanus; assembly: GCA_030015575.1. Lineage (NCBI taxonomy): Eukaryota > Viridiplantae > Streptophyta > Magnoliopsida > Asparagales > Amaryllidaceae > Agapanthus > Agapanthus africanus. The sequence goes on from CM057339.1 coordinate 266,014,591, forward strand.
GGATAACAAAACAGATTAATTTAGCTACATTTTCCTTTTAAAGGATACAAAATCATGTTTGTTTCATTTTTTATTTCTCGAAACTACATCTCTACTGTTAATGTTAACAGGCGAGAGATCTTCAAATTGAAATTCTAATTTGATTATTAGCATGACATGCGTTAAAAGAACATTTCATAATTTTAGAAAATATATTTTTTCTACTTCTAACTAATTATATCTTCTCGAATCCTTAAATCCTCTATTAAACTAATTATTAATACCTATAAAAAAAACCAAAGATTGTCAATAAGGATTAATCACAACCAATTAATAATTAATTAAGTTGTTGAATTAATCAATGAATCTTCTTATATGAAGACAATGAATAAAATATAACTTGTATTATTATATTTTTCTTTTAATCGTATATGTGCATCGCACGAGCAAATATTAGAGGTCTATATATCAATAATCTAGGATAAAATCTCGGCAAGATTGAAAATTCAATTTTTCTAAACGTAATATTTTATTTCTTATAGACCGAATTCAATTCTTCTATAATTTATTTCACATAAATTTTTCTAACCTTAATTTCACACGTAAAAAGATTTTTTTGTTTTCGTCTGTCGTGTTAGGTTAAATTTTTGGTATAACAAGATTTTAGAGGTGAGAGAAGATTAGAAGAGAGAAAGAGTTAAAGGAAATCTAAATGGATAAATGGAGATTAGCCCCATCTTCCTCTTTATATAAACATGGCCATTTAGCAATTACACACCTACTTAGTGTCTAATTACATAAACGCGGGTCTTCTAGAATAAGCTAGAAACCCATTCACAAACACATTACAAACACGTGTATTCTAACACTCCCCTCAAACTGAAGCATACATATCATACATGCTCAACTTGATACAAATAAAATGCACTCTATTTCTTCCCAAAAGCTTCGTGACCAAATCCGCTAACTGATGAGCAGATTGAACATAATAAGTGCCAATGGTCTCATCTTCAACCTTCTCCCGCACAAAGTGGCAATCAATCTCGATGTGTTTCGTATGCTCGTGGAATACAAGATTCGAAATGACATAAATTGCAGCCTTGTGATCGCAGTATAAGCGTCTAGAAGAAATAGGCCCAAAGCCAAGCTCTCCAAGCAAGAAGCTGATCCATACAAACTCACAAGTAGTGTTCATGATGGCTCGATATTCTGGTTCTGCACTGGAACGAGACACTACGCTCTGCTACTTACTCTTCTAAGAGATCAAATTGCCTCCTACAAATACGCAGTATCATATGGTGGATCTACGATCAGATGGGGACCCAGCCCAATCTACATACGTGAATTCTGCTACACGATGTACATGGTCTGAATACAGTAGACCCTCCTGGAGCATTCTTCAAATTTCGAAGTATCCAAATCACCGCATCCCAATAGGCAACTCGAGGATTGGCCATAAACTGGCTCACAACGCTGACGAGATATGCAATATCAGGTCGAGTGACGGTGAAGTAATTAAGCTTACCATCCAATCGTCGGTATCTTCCGGAATCCTTAAATAGGTCACCTTGTCCCGGAAGCAGCTTAATATTGGGATCTATTGGAGCCTCTATAGGTCTAAATCCTAACATTCCAGTTTCAATAAGCATGTCAAGCACATATTTTCGCTATGAGATATAGATATCATCCTTCGATCGAGCAATCTCGATACCCAAAAAGTATTTAAGACTTCCAAGGTCCTTGGTCTGAAACTTCGCTTGAAGATGATGCTTAAACAGTGCAATACCGGCAACATCATCGCCAATAATCACTATGTCATCGGCATATACCACCAATAGGATGCAAAGGCCAATAATGTTATTACAGTAGAACACCGAGTGGTCATAAGCACGCCGTCCAAGACTAAACGAAATAACCGCCTCCATAAATTTCCTAAACCATGCTCGTGGAGACTGTTTCAAGTCATACAATGACTTCTTCAATCGACAAACTAAGCCACTCCCCCTGAGCAACAAAACCAAGTGGTTGCTCCATATAGACTTCGGCCAACGAACCATTTAAAAACGCATTCTTCACATCAAGTTGATGCAGGGGCCAATGATGTGTAGCCGCAAGAGAAATAAACAGGCGAACGGAAGTTATCTTGGCCACAGGAGAAAAGTTCTCATAATCAATTCCATAAGTCTGCGAACACCCTTTAGCAACCAACGCGCCTTTAAGCGGGAAAGAGTCCCATTAGTCCCCGAGCCAGAATCATGCTCCGCTTCGGAATATACACCCCCGCGTCGGAATCATGCTCCCTCTCGGAATATATGCTTTCGCGTCGGAATCATGCTCTGCCTCGGAATGTCCGCCCCCGCGCCGAAATCATGCTCCGCCTCGAAATATTTGCCCCCGCGCCAGAATCAAGTTCCGTCTCGGAACCAACCCCTGTCGGAATCAAGCTCCGTCTAGGAATCAACCTCTACGTCGGAATCAACCTCCGTCTCGGAACCAACCCCATGTTGGAATCAAGTTTTGTCTCGGAATCAACTTCTACGTCAGAATCCAACTCCGTCTCAAAACCAACCCTCTGTCGGAATCAAGCTCCGTCTAGGTATCAATCTCTGCGTCGGAATCAAGCTCCGGTATCAATCTCTGCGTCGGAATCAAGCTCCGTCTCGGAATCAAAGCTCCGTTTTGGAACCAACCCCTGTCGGAATCAAGTTCGATATAAGAACCAACCTCTGCGTCGAAATCAAGCTCCGTCTCGAAATCAATCTCTACGTCGGAATCAAGTTTCGTCTCGGAACACATCTGCGTCGGAATCAAGCTCCGTCTCGGAACCAACCTCTGCGCCGGAATTAAGTTTCGCCTCAAGATCAAATCAACCATCTGTCTCCCCGTCGAATTCAAGCTCCGTCTCAGGATACCGACCTCTACGTTGCTAAAAAAGAATCAAATCAACCTCTCCACAAAAGAAGCTCCATCAATTTCATGTACACGACGCATGCATGTGGTGCACATTTATTGATGGGGCACTTTGTTGGGATCAAATTACACCACAGGGCCGAAGTCAAAAAGTGAAGTCGATGCCCAAAAAGTGGGCCCGGGCCCAAACTCGAATCCAAGTCAAGTGGGCCCAAGCACAGCCCAAACCAATCCAATCTCAAGCATAGGGGTTGGCCCCATGCCAAGAAAAGAATAAAAATATAGTAAGTATATGCGATATATAATAAGTATGAATAATATATATAAAAAAATAGGCAAAAACCAATTTTGTAAAGCCCCAGGGCTTAAGTGAAAATATGTAAGGGTATTTAAACCCACCGATGATGAAATGAACAAGATTTTCTTCTTCCACAAAAATACTAAGGTTTTTAGCCTCCATCTACTCCCCTGAGGTGAGATCCCAAATCTTCTTCCTAAAAAGAGAGATCCAAAAGAAAGAGATTTCCTTTTGGATCTCTCTCATCTCTTTTATCCTCTCTAAAATCGAACCCATCTCTAGAAGGAAAGCTTCATCTCAAAGAAGGCAAGATCCAAGAACAAACTCAATAAAAAAAAGCAAGCTTCCTTCATCAAGCTCGAAAAACAGGAAAGAACAAGAGTTCTCAGGATGAAATCCTATGGCTTTCACCCCGAGTAAACACATTTGAACGAAAGAACTCGACGAAAGCCTCACCCGTTGGCCGGGATCCCTAAAGGGATTGCCGCCACGGACATCCCCGCAAGGGGAATGTCCATCTCGAGATTTTCCTCCATCGGACCCTCCCTAAGGGGTTCCCACCGTCGGGACCCCCCTCTGGAAGGGGCCCCCACCATCGGGACCCCCGTCAAGGGGTTCCCGCCATCAGGACCCCCCTCTAAAGGGATCCCCATAGGGACCCCGCTCGAAACCCCCTTAAAAGGTTCTCCTTTTGGCCTCCCAACTCAATTTCTTTCTCTACCTTCCCCTTACGGGAGCAATCCGCCACACTCAACTCACTCTCCCTTCAATAAAATTTTGTTCAAAATGAGTTCGCATGATACACATGACCCGTCAATCGGAGGTTCCCCTGCATCAAAACGAGGGTTAATTAATGGCAGTTTTATCCGCGGCTGCCGAAAATTAGAATCCCCACAATCAATACTCCTGCCGATCTGGGGTAGGTGGAATCTGTACACGGCTAACACACAAGCGCATTCATCTCAAAAGGGTGGCGAAAAATACTCGCCATATATATTGACACCATAGGAAATTTCCTATATTAGCGACTCTTGAAGTCGGTCATCCCTCGATTTTTTTGACGATCGGCAATGTAACACTGATTAGGATACAAATCCAAGATAGGAAATGATTTATGGATTTGCAAAAAATATCACTCAGGCTCAATTACATGAATAGGAGATCTGATTTTGGGTTGATTTGAAAGGGGAAAAGCTAATTGGTTATATTTAAGTTTTGATTAGAGTTTGCTTTATGATTTTGGGTTGATAAAAGAGATGATGGCTTTAGTTTAGAGTGAATTAGACTTTGATTCAAGGTTGTTTGGAAAGGAGACATGATGAGTTTGTTAAGGGCTTGACCTAGAGTTTAAGGTTTGATTTAAGATTAATTGATGAAGATTTGGTGTTTGATTGGAGAAGACTTATTTGATTGGAAATTACAATTATATTTAAGTTTGATTTTAAATAAAAAAAAATGGAGTGAGCATCCGAATTTGAGTGAAGAAGACAAAGGTATTTTTGAGATGTTCAGCCCACATGCAAGGAACGATTTAACGGAGCTTACTTTTCATACAACAGTGGTAGTTCAGAGGGTTTCATGGTGCTTTAAAAGTTCAGTGGGGTCATCTCAAAAGGTCTGATAAGTCAATAGTGTTTAGTAAATTTTATCCTAAGAGTACATAACGTAAAGGAATTTTTTTTTCCCGTTTTTAAATTTTTTTTGGGGGGGGGGGTGTTAAAAAGACGATGCGTAAAGAAGAAGACGAAAAAGTAACTCGCCTGGAAATAGCAAGCCATCAGAATAATTGGACACCAGTGTATTATAAACAAAATAACATGTAGCTAAAAGTTAGAGAAATTGCACCTTAGGTAGTATGGAAAATTTTCAAATGATATGTCGATATCATTGGCAATAAGAATCCCTTGTTTCAAACCATCCTTGAAGGCTTGGCATTTACTATTATGCAAAGCAGCTGGAGAATCAGGACCCTCGTGGATCCCCAATGGATCCTCAGATACATTGGAATCACTCCCATTCAAATCCAACTCAGGTGTAACTGATCCTGCAAGAATCTGCAGAAGTGGCCTTAATTCGTTATTAGTACGAGAGACTTTTCCATGTTCGGCATCGAGACGAGCATCTAAACTAAAATTTAATGAATCATTGGAAGGAAAATCTGCAAATATAGCTGCAGCAGCATTCCCGTTAAGTTCAGAACAACCCTTCAACACATGGCCACCGCTACCAGGGTCAGGACAGCTGGATACATCACAAGCCGGTGGTTGGGTAGGTCTTTGAAGTCCTTGCAAGCTGGGATTAGATGCTGGAGAAGCAGTTGCTGATGTATCATTTTTCAAATTTGATAAAGAAGCCAGTATCGCTGCCCCATTAAAAGACGAGGGATCCCCTGAACGAGCTCCTAACTGAATTCCTTTAACAGGGGCATCCGGTGCATCTAAAACGCTAAGTGAAGAAGGCAATAATGGTCTGCTTAAACTTGCCTTGGTAAGTTGCTGGAAAATCTGCCAAGGAATTAAGAAACTCATCCAAATAGCAAATATAATAGTTTAAAGTTTAAACTGCACTGGCAATTATAATTTCGAAATATGTAGAGAAACATCTGACAAGGATACATAAGCATATCTTCCAGAGGAAATAAAAACGACCTCGTCGCCTCCAGCAAGATTAGCTTTAGAATTTCTCGCTAAGGGCTTCCCATTTAGCAATACCCTACCTTTGCTTCCTGAGATTTCAAGCGATGCAGCAGATACTCCTCGATGCTGACAAATACAGATCGTATGTGACATGCTAAACAAGGAAAAATTTCCATTTTCTATGAAGCCAGTAAGAAAAATTAAGAAGATACCTCAATACGCCTAAATTTGCATAGGGTGGTGCTGACAGATACATCTTCTAACCTTAAATTGCAACTTCGGCTTTGACCCACAGTGAATATAGAACTCCGGATATTAAGGTGGGGATTCTGGACAGGAAACAAAAGAAAAGGTATTATTAACAAGACCTTAAAAAACAAGTTCAAGAATCACTACACATCTATCTGGTTAGTATTTTCCAAGTGGGCATCACATGATTCAAACCTTTGTTGGCATCTCCTACGTTAAAATCGGTCGCAGAAAGCCATAAGTTTAACTTAGATTGATGGTTTTCATGTCTGTAGGTGTAGTTATAGCATATGACATGTCGGTAGTAACTCGTGAATACGGAAAACAGTAGAAAAGAACTTCTCTACAAGTCTGGCCCGTGCAGTGAACATATATCAGTATATATCAGCATATTTTAGATTCTATGTTCTATCACTTCTATGACATGGCAGACACAAAACTACCTTAAAAGTTTTTTTAATTACAGTAAACGCCCTTAAACTTTTTTTTTAAGGGAGTTATTTTCACTAAAAATTGTTTTACTATGATAAAAAAAATTAAGGCAGTTGACTAAAAAACAATGAAACCGTGTTTTGTGTAATTTAGCCAAAAAAATAAATTATGTCGGGAAAAAAATTAAATAAACACTTCAAAGAAAAAATTTGAACTGAAGCTATAAATTACCTAGGTGACGAGTTTTCAAACTTTTAAAAACTAATCCCGCTATCCAAACAAACACATTCAACACAATATATTGGAGTATCGGCGATAATTGGGCTGATATGAAGCCGCCAATACATCGATCGATATTCAAAATATTGACGATGTTCACCACTTCACCTATTGTTATTTGTATCATATCGCCAAAAGTCCGGAACCGAAATTTCGGTCGATACATTGATCGATATGACCGATGGTTTAGATAATAAGTTATGGTCCTATATTCCTATTCTCCCATAAGCTCAGAACACTTAAAATATGCTTGAAAGCTTGGAACTATAATATTTTAATAACATTGAATCACAAAATTTTCAATGTTCGAATATTACATATCATCGAATGAAGCGGCTTATGACAATGTGATCCAACTAAGAAGAACTCCAAGTCATTGTGGCAAGGTAAAGCTATCTCAGATGAGATGTTTCTTCAACGAGAGTACTTGTGGAAACAAATGTCCAAGGTTGCAAGATAAGAATATACAATTCTTCACCAGTCTGTTGAGAAATATGTTTAAGCCTGATGCTACAGTCAAATAGAAGGACTCTAACCACTTAAGGTTGAAGGAGATTATTAAGAAATTGATTGTTACTCACTTTCAAAAATATATTTCTGTCAATTCGAACGATTATTATTTTGACGTCTTTACCATTATATCTCCTATCATTATTGATTCTGCAAAAAATTGTTTTAACTCTTGCTCCTACTCTGGATGAAGTTGAGGACCATGTTTTCTCTATCTAATAGATAGCTCTCTTGAGCTAGATCTGTACACTGGATTTTATTCATTACTGAATCTGAATGGGACATCAGATTTGTAGATCTAGATATAGTAGTCCTTTATTTCTTAAAGACAATTTAAGTATCAGAATCAACTAACTCTATGTTCTCTATTTCTAAGAAACTTCATGTAAATTGATCATCCATTAGAAACCTATAAGTCCATTAAATTGTTTGTGTAAGATGTTTATTATACTTATTTTCAAAAGATTAGCAAATATTTTGCACAGTGGTTAACATTCCATTTCAAGAGAGTTACTAAAGCCAAGGTTCTAACTTGCAATAGTTGGTTTCATGGCGACCAAGAAAATCTAATATCGGGTAGCTATGTGGAAAATAAAGTAAATTGTGGGCGTCGTATGGGACATATATAGAGAGAGGGAGAGAACATAGTAAATAGTTCCATTCTGCGGAATTCTTAGAGTGTTGGCTCCAAAAGTAAACAATCCGCCGATATTTTGGACGATTGCCACGGACCATAGTGATTTTCATATCCTACACTATAGATACATCAACTTACATGTTTGGATACTTATGCTACTTTATCTAGCGTTGTTAAATATTCTATGGTCGGAAACCATAATTTTGCAATCATCGAGTGCAAGGGCAAATGATATCCAAATCATACAAAAAATGATGTGCATATATTTTAAGGATATCAAGATCAAGGTAACTTGAGTCGATCATAAAAAAAATTGACGGATAGATGATGTTTAGACCTATCGCTGTACGAAATAGAGTGGCACTCTATACACTATCTTATTATAATTGCACACACGCACATATATATCACATGTATTATGAAATTGTATGTATTATAAAAGTATCATACTTTTTATTTTGATGAAGAGGTGATTGCAAATCATACCAACGGTTTACATTCTTTAATACCTCAAACGAGTTAACGTATAAAATAGGTGGAGTTTAAACAAAACAAGAGATTTAGATTTTAAAGTTTGACCAGAAGGTCTAGAGTTCATGATTTCCAATAAGCGTAAGCACTTATTGTTAATTACACCATGTATGTCTCATGCTTATGCATAGACAGGATACCTTGTTAGATTGCTCTTAATCACATCATAGAAAGGGAGATCATTTTAAAATAGAATATACTTGCAAAGAAAAGCATAAAGATTCATTACAAAAGACATTATTGTGTTACATTGGCTTCTGGGTACAATCTCGATACAATATATTGAATATCTTAAATTGTATAAAGAGGAACTTTAAAAGCAAAGTTACATTTTTTGAGTGGATTTAGCATGTGGGAGTTTTAATGTCAAATTGACATTAATTAGGGCACAAGCGGGTACTTCCAAGTGGGACCCAGCTTTAGCAATGCTTTTTGAGAAAATGGGTGGGTATCTCAAATGAGACCCAACACTGTTTTGTGAAGCGGGTACCTCTTTTGAGGTACCCGACTTGTTAAGCTAGGTTGCAGGTCCAAGCATGGTAGTGGCGGGTATCTTAATTGAGATACCCGAAAATACATTTTTAAGGGGGAGAATAATTGAGATACCCGAAAATACATTTTTTAGGAGGAGAATAATTGAGGTACCGGAAAACACATTTTTGGAGGGGAAGAATCTCCTGAACTAAAAATACACTTATAAACCCTCCCCCAACACACTTTCAAATTCCGATTTCCCCCCTCTTTTCTTTTCATTCCCAATAACAAACTTTTCTCTTCATTCCCAATAACAAACTTTTCTCCTCTTCATTCTCAACAAAAACAATGAAGATTAATTCTCTCTAAATTACATACTTTTGAAATCTCATATTGTTTTGACAATTTATTATATTATTAGAGAGAGTGAGATGTTGATGTTCGAACTTTTATAGCTTTAGAGAACTTTTCACGCCTTTTGTTGAAAATTGAGGAGAAATATTTTTGTACGAACTAAAAGAGATGATAGTAAGAGTATAATTAATAATTCCATTTAAAACAAAGTACATGTCAACTAATTTGGAGGATATAAAAGCTTAATCCTCTATAGTTAAGGGGGTCGTGTACAATTAACTCTTCAATAAGTTAACAGTATTATGGAAAGCGTAAAGCGTAGCGAAACGGAAGAATGGGGCATAGGCTTTTTCGGAGCTTTATCGGCAAAACTTGCCAAGACTTTTAATAATAAATACAATTATATAAAAATATTTAAATGCAATTATAGAAGAAGTTAGTTGGATAAAAACATTTATATACAAAAGATTAAAAAAATAAAAGAGATGTTTTTCTTTTTTGTATTATATAAAATTCCTATTCAATAATAAAAATATATTAAATAATTTTAGTACAGCATTAATAAATATGTCATAATATAAGATCTAAAAAGTAATGTTATAGATTAGAGACAACAATGAGATTCAATAGTTCTATCATTTAACTCGATATCATGTAAATTTTAATTGAATAAAGGCTTTATTCTATAATAACTGGCTAAGAAGCAGGTTTAAGCAAAGATTCAAGTCAATAAAGCAGGCCAAAGCGGGGTTTAGCCACTAAAGAAGTACAAAGGTTTTATACTACCGCTTTATATAAAAGCGATGCGCTTCGTGGCTGCTTTTCGCTAAAGCAGTGCTTTAGCATAGTTTTACAGGGTTTTTACAACAATGTAAGCTAGTATTGATTATTGATATGCAAGACATTAAATGAGGCATATTCACGTCAAACAACAAAAGGATAACCGATAACGCAATGCATATCCACATGCAATGTACTATAACATGTGGCACTGGAAAATATGTCAAGTAAAGCATGACATTTGGAACATTGATTGAAATATGTCAATCAATATTGAGATATAAACTATATCTTTTCTGCATATATTGGGTTGGTTTGTGTTTCTCCTCTCGGGCTTGTTTTAGTATCTAGTGCCTATTAAGATTACTGATTACATACCCTGGATGCCTTTAGGGATTCATGATTCTGGTATTGCGTGTGCCTCTTGCTGCTCCTTGTCTTTCTCAGTGTTCTAACAAATTCGATCGGAATAAATCAAGAAAAAATTCAGGTTCTGTTGAAATCGGTCAGGCTTGAACCAGAGACTAAGCCTGAGTTTGAATTAGAATAGGAACTTGGATTGTTGCCTAACGAGGGTAGTTTGTCGGTTCCAATCCATCTTAATCGCACAACTACTAAAAAGAGACTTACAACAACTAAAGGACGGTGCAAGTCAAGAGAAGCTAACAAGGAATTGATATGGCCAATGCTCAAAAACGACATTAATATGTCAAAGACTTTAAACGATGACTAAAGAGAGAACTTCTTTCTTACCACAACAACAGTAGCAGCAACTCTTTATCCCAAAATTCATCAGGCTATTTCTAAGCACTATGGGTAGATGTCATATTCGAGTTGGATATATGAAAGTCCTTTGCTAGGCTTGAATGGGTTTTCTTATCTAAATATTCGAAACCTGTCATTTAAATGCACTTAAATACATTGTTACTTGTCAAAGGCCATATTGTTCAAAGTCTAACGAGATCTTAGACAAGGAAACCTAATATAACCTCCTTTTGTTCTTGCTTCTGAATTTCATAGCAAAAGATTGGCTAAATATCTAACGGAAATATATTGGTTCAATATACACATCCTATTATACAACTACTCTTTGTTAATTATACGCTCTTGTTTACTATTGGTTTCAAATCTAATCTTAAGAGATTATTTAAGGTCTTGAGTTTGTACAAAAATTGTTTAAGGCAAGCAATTAACAAATGAAGTGTCAAGAATGGCCTATGACCTGTTTTAATTATGGATTAACCCTAAAATACAAATCGTCGGTCAAAAAATTTCTATCCATTTAAAAATACCCTGTACACGCTCCATATGTTTATAAGTAACACAAAATTGGCCCAACCCACGAACTAGTGGATTTTACTCGGCCTGTATTGAGATAAAATCGAGGATGGAGAATTTAAGATCGAGAAACCAAATAACTAGAAACTATCCAACAATGTTTTCATGCGAAACTTTTCTATCAGAATTTTTTTTAATTTTTAGTAATGACACTTTGTGCCTTTATTTTAAAATTTGTGTTTTATGTACTTGTTTTTGTTATGTATAAACTATAATTTCATGGGATTGGTTGGGGACTAATTACGTACAACAATATATAATATAGGTTTCTTGTTAACCCGCTCATGGAAAGCATGTTTATCCATATAAGGGCTACCTGCACAGCCGTCCATCGTATAACTCCAAGCAATATAACGTGTACCCATTTTACTCATCACTTGCATTTACCTGCCCGCAATCGGGCCAACCCACTTGTTTGACACCTAATAATTAACAGAGGTAAAAGCTTCTTTTATGGCCTAACCAGTTTGGCACCCAAAACGACACAAAATTTACTACTTTATCGGTATGTTGTTTAGGGATTGTGTCGACCGATATATTGATGACATGTCAGGCTATAGATATTGGCTTGAAATGACAGGACACTTAATATTTTTTTGGTAATAGGATACACGACCCAATTATTTAAAATGCAAACCCTTTAGAGTCTAGACCTGATAATCGCCTTACAAACCAAAATGCTCTCCCAAAAAACCTAGCTCTCATGTCTTGCACTTTGTCCAAGAAGCTTTGATCGACAATTGGAGAGAATCTGATCTAAGGAGAGTTTGATTAGACCTCATAGAGTTTTAATTGAAGTTTAAGTAGGTTGATTCTTTTATTTGGAACAATTTTATAGGTTTTCTTAAATTATTGTAATTTGTTCATCCACTCTTGTCATTTAAGAGAATTAATTATGGCAAAAGGTTTCAAAGTATTTTATTAAAGCTTAAGAGCTGACCGCTCAACCATTAAGCTATTAAAAAACTATCTTAAAGAAACCCGGCATTTTAAATTTATTATAAGTTATTGAGATTTATGATATTTAGTGAATGCAAACTTGCTAAGATCTAATTTAAAACATAAGATACTCTAATAAATATTTAGAAAATATCTCCAACACATCTCGACACCTGTCATCCGACATAAAATTTTCAAGGCCAACACAACACTGAGACGGTATTTAAAACATTGAGATTGAGATTGATATAAAGAGAGGTTGTTGGCCTCTCATATACTCCGGAGCTCCTCTTTTTACTCGTAATTGTAGACACTGTAATTATGTGATACCGGTGGAGCAATGAAATTTTTTTCTCAACTAGGAAAATTAACTTAAATCAAGCATGTGTTATAAATATCCCTCATTATATCGTCTTCGTACCTACCATTGTTCTTAAATGATTTGATTCTATCCTATTTTACCTGACTTATCTTTGCCACCGCATATGTTGTCTGATTTGTTCATGATCGTTTTCAGGAGTTCCAATCTAGATTATAAAGCAATTTGGTGTGTTGTGCACACTATTTTAATATTCTTGTTTCCAACAGAAATATCGTTCGAATTTCTAACACAACTTCATTTCGGTAAATGTCACCTTTCAATATCAACTCCTTAGTTTTTGACTCCCACAACACTCCCGGTCACAAGTCATTAGAAAAATTATATCTAATAAATTATCCATTATCCATCTTCTTATCACTCTTAAGTTCCTTTGCTAGGATACGACGACTCTTGATGTTCCTCCTTCTGTTTTAGACGCTATAATGTAAATCGGTATATGCCATTGTTGTATTTAGCAATATGCACGTAGCATGCACCAATATCAAGAATATTTCTAAATTATATCATGATACATCAAGATAATTACCACATGATTAATTTAGCATATAGCTCTTGGGCAGTATAAAACACAGTTATAACAAAAATGAGGCTACAACTAATCTCTCTTTAATTAGATATGCAACTATAATAACTCATGGCTGCAGTCAATCTCTTCTTAATTAGATATGCAACTGTAGTATGCTGGCGCTAGCATCCTCATAGTACATTAGAAACCACATAAGCAATGTATAGCTCATGGGCAGTATAAGACACAAGTCACATTGCTAAACTGCATCTAGGCTATAACATCTTGACTTCATTAGATTTGGTCCCAGTTGGAATTGATTGTCATCTATTCCCAACTGGACAGGGAGAGTTGGATAGTATTTGAAATTGATTGACAAATATATTATCTTGTCTTTCGTCGAAAAAATTGTCTTCCATGTATTCCTTCTCAAGTTTTTGGCAAAGGTAGCAACAATAGGTTAGGAGCTCGAAGTTTAGCAATGTTGATATATGGCCTTGTGGATTTGCTAATGCCCTACGAGGGAATAGTTTATGAATTATTTTTCCATGGACAGTCAATAACTCCAAAATGATGACTTGGCATTTATGCTTGACAAATAATGTGCATGTTTCATTGCATACCCTTTAAAGGCTGATCCGCTGAAATTAATAATAGCATGCTTGCTTAGCGCAAGGGACCTTACCACAAGGAAAAACGAAACCTTGAGTACACCTCTTAGAGATTTAACACACTATTCGTACAATCCAACAACAGTATGCCTCAGCGCAAATATCAATATGACAAAATCCAACTCCATACAAGAAGTGTTCATGGCATTATCAATAATGTGTAATGGTAGCTACTATCAGATAACAACATGCTTCTTCTCAATTTATCAAAATGTCAACAATAACTCGATATAAAAGCTAAACAAAAAAATTTAAGTCAAATACGAAAAACTCACCGATGAAACCTGTGATAAAAGCTTTGCCCATGCGATCTCCAACGGAGATTCACCATTGCGGTTCGCCGGTAAATCCAACGGAGCCAAGCAATCTGCCAGTTCCTCAGCCTCAGCTGCAGCAGATTCTTCAAGCACCAAATTTTCAACAAAAATCAACCCCAATTCCCCCCCCCCCCAAAAAAAATCCAAAAATATATGAAAATGGATACCTTTTGAAGCCAATTGAACGGCATTGTTCTTCACCACACCCTTCTCCGGCTCCGCCACCGGAGTGGCGGCGGTTTGATCTGAATGAACCGGTGCCGGTTCGTTCTTCTCGAACCGATCCGACTAAAATACAATCAAACAAAGATCAAAACCCTAGAATTCAGAAGAAAAATTTACCCAAAAAAGGAAGGGGAAAAAAGATCGAACCTTGGAGCGCTTGGGTTTAGGAGAAGAGGGAGGAGAGGCAGCGCGCTTAGAAGCGGAAGCGGACCTCGTTTCGACCATTGCTGATGCTCCTTCTTTCTCTCTCTTAATATATAACTGAGGTTTTTTGTATTTATTGGGAGGAGAATTAATGAGAAAAGATTGTGTGAAGTTGAAGCCTTGAGTGGATATATTAGGAAATCTTCAATTCGTTTTCAAGGAAAAACAAATAAACTTCAGGCCTTCTGAGAAAATAATACTTTCTAAATTTGTAAGATTGATGTATGGCTAATTCCATTGAACTACCAAAAACTTTATAAATTATCATCTAATAAAAAAATTATTTCGATTTTTACTAAACTAACCTAGCGACGTTATATGGATTTGGTTGATGTCGTATGTCTGGTTTAGTGAAACACGTGCATGATTTGAAAATGGGTATTGTTCATATGAAAGTTTTAAGTACCAACTTGATTTACAAAGACTTTAGCAATTCTAGTTGGCAGATGAATATGAAATCATGCCTTCTTTTACTGTTGAAAAGTTAAGAAAACACTATTTGGTGAAGATTCATTTGATGTTATATTACAATGAAGCCTGGGTTGCATATTAGATATAATATCTTAATAACTCTATATCCTATTATATAAACTTTTGGGTATAAAATAAAATGATTGTTATAAAACCACTTGCTAGTTTCTATAACTCACAGTAATTTTCATAACTCCTTGATGTAAGGGTTATAAAGGAGTTCTTACCTGCTCCATTTCCTTTAGAGTTTTTTCGATATATAGAAAAACTAACTTAATTCATAAATTTTAATTATGTATAAGTAAGGACTCCTTTTATATAATCTTTCTATCAAGGAGTTATGGAAACAAACACGGGGTGGTATAGAAACTGCCAGGTAGTTATAGAAACCACCAAGTGGTTTTAGAACAACCACTATATTTTATACCCAAAACTTTATATAATATGATATAGAGCCATTAAGATATTATATCTAACATTTCTCAAACTTTACGAGTGTTATGGTTAAGGAATTTGTTATAAGGCTTAAAGAAATTGACACATATTAAAGGTTTTATTATCTACTATGACAAATTATATTGACTAGGACTCCTTTATATAACCATTTTATCAATGAGTTATGGAAACTACCACATGTAATTATAGAAACTATCAAATGGTTTTAGAGCAATTACCTTATTTTATACCGAAACTTTATATAATAGCACATGGAGCCATCAAGGTATTATATCTAACATTGCAATGATGCGCGCTTGTGTAATATAGCTAGCGATTGTCTTATATGTAGCGCGTGCATTGAGTCCGCTGATAAATCATACATTGCCCTGTTCTATGCTGGCATATCGTTGTATGAGATTGGGTGATGCAATCTTTGTTTTGTATGCAATTGAGGACCTCATTGCAACCACTAAATCATTGCATGCCCATGTAAGCACGAACAATGTGTTGAGCAAGCAACTTCTTTTGCATGAATCCTAGATATTTCTTTCCCAATTCGATCTCAATTTAATGGTCCAACGTAGACCAGCGTCACATCAGCGAAAAATTTTATGATGGTTGTAACGCAACTAGTCATTAGTTGGTTACGCCGCAACCAATCAAATATCGTCAAGTGAATCCAATAGATCTGCTGCCTTCAATGCATATTTTGCTCTCCTCCAACAATGAACAGAAGCTTTGTTGAGGTAAGAATCTAGATTTTTTATGGAAATTAATGATATTTTGCTCTCCTCCAATAGATTGGACTGAATTCTCTCTTCCAAATCTGCTGCCTTCCTCATTCTCCATGAAATTCTTTTCATATTGATTAAGAAATCCAAGATGAAGAAAAAATAAATTTAAAACATGCACATAAAGATGTTATGCTTTAGACCTTTCGAAGAATTTCTTTGAATAAAATGAATTTCTGATGCTTATGTTGTTATGACATTTTGAAGTTCAACCTTTACATAGAATTTAATTATGTATCTGAGAAATACAGAATTGCAACTTTATTTTTCTCTGATTGAAAATGATTTTATTTCACTAAAATTGTCATTTCTCGTGAAGTTGAGAATTCTAACCGTAGATGTGTTTTGAATTTGTTAAAAACTTCAGATATTTGCATCATCATAATCCTGTTAAAAATTAACTTAGTATATTTCGTAAATTTGCACTTCTATTGGAATCTACGTTACCGGAGGAGCTAGTTGCACTATCGTTGCTATATATTTCTATCAATAAATCTATCATCACAAGTTTCTTGGAAATCAAATTAGATATATACACATTTGCTTTATTCTTAAAAACCTAATTAGAAACATGCAATGACTATGTTTTTCTCAAATATGGAGTCAATTTTTTTTAAACTCAATTAGAAAAATATATAAAAAGAGCACGAAAGAAAATGTGTTGAACATAAACTCAGATTAAGTGATGCATGAAATGTGAGCTCAATTTATACGCTTACATGTTCTTAAGAATTGATTATGCACAAATATCAATTATCTATTTAATTGCATAGAATAATTTTAAAAAACGAAAAGAAAAAAAATTGGATACGTGTTATTTTAAAATAACAAATCATATTCTATAGCCGACCAAACCAGTAGAGGAAAATCATAGACAAATAATTTAATCAATAAAATACATATACATATCAATATGATCCATCAGGGCCTAAAATTTTCTTTTACCACTTTTTTGAGAAATAAAATTTTAGAGGAAGAAGAAGATATCGGATTGATTGGAAGACATGGGTAATAATGGGAAGAGAGAGAAAGATCAGTCATTTCCAAAAAATCTAGATTCTTATCCCAACAAATATTTTTTTTTTATTTCATGTGGATATATAGATCCACTTGGCAATATTTGTTTGGTTATTACGTCACAACCACCATAAATTTTTTTCTCGTTAGCAGCAAAAAAAATTAAATGTGGAATTTTTTTAACAAATATTTAATAAATACGATAATCAATTAAATCAGTTATTACTATACAATTATCATTGTTGATTTTAAATAACTACTGGAATTATTGTGAATCATTTTGAAACAAATTAATCATTCCACCATGTAAATTTTAATGTTTTATATGTTTTTTTAATTCAAATTAAAAAAATATTAAACATAAGTTTTATTTGAGTGGAGTATGGAATAAACAACAAATTGGTGTTTAATGTTAAGATACGTGGATATTATCCGCATCTTAACATTTAATGGCCAAAGAACAAAAGAAACTCCGGTTACAGATTTTGGAAAAGGACAGTATAATTTATGATCAAAAGAAAGTAAATATGTGGATATTATCCATATGGTGCATTACGTAGACAATCATAGTAAATTACATGTGCAATGCACATATGCATATTGCATATATCAGATATATAGAAAATTTGTATTTCCTTACTACTACAAAAGTGTTCAAGATCATAGGGATTTCGTCACGGTTCAAACCGTGACCATTTTATCTTAACGGTCGTAAGAGAATTGTTCACGATATGAACCGTGACCGATTGCATAATGTGGCGGGCCCCACAACCTTGGCGTGATAAAACCCAATTCTCTCTCACCCAAAACCCTCGAGCCCAAATTCTTTTTTCCCCTGCCCCAAAAATTTCCCCCCAAATTTCTCCAGCCTCCGCTTCTTCTCGCCCTAGCCGCCGTTTGTAACATTTCAGAAATTTAAAATATTATTTTTGGAAAATATTTGGAGATTAATAATTATAAAGGCATTTATTGGATTTGGACATTTTACAAATAATTATGCAATTATTTAAATACAAGTTTATGTTAAACTTGATTTGAGTACCGCTAATCACGCATTAAGCCAAATCCATTTTTGTTAACCATGACAAATATGCCATAACTCATTTCATTTCCATTTTGTTTGTTGTATTTGGTTTTAAAATGAATGGGAAAAGAAAAAGAGAAAAGAAAAAGAAAAAGAAAAGGAGACATGGAGGAGACAAGAGAGCATGGACAAGAGAGAGGGGGGCATGTCAACCATCTTTAATCACTCCCTTCATTTCTTTTCCTTCCTCATTTCACTTCTTATCTTCATCTCCTTCATCTTCATTCTCCTCTATCTCCTCCACCCTACTTCCACCCCCACAAACTCCATTCAAACCACCTCAAAACCTCATCCCGTCTTCATAAAAAACGTGCACAACCTCATCATACACGCCATGGTGAGTTCAAGTTTGGATTTTGAGCATCTTGGACCATCAAGGAATTTTCTTCAGTTGCTCCAAAAGGTAAAATCTTCACTTCCCTTCATATTATCAAGTATCTAACCTCCTACTTGTATTTAGAGTTCGATTATGCTATATTAGTGATTTTGGAAAATTCTAGGATGAATTTTAGTGGACGATTTGAATTGTAGAGATGCAATTGAGGTTTAGTTAGTGACCGCAAACCATTAGTGATGATATTGTGGACAAACTTGAGACTAGAAGTCCCAAAACACGAACTTAGATTTTTCCCGACATCGTTTTTTGACGAATTGTGATGATTAAATAAAATCTGGTATCACTTGAGAGCTCTGAAAAATAAGTTGCATATACAGTGAGATGTGCATGCCACCTAGAGACTACCCTAGAAACCCGAGACCCCAAATCCCTACCCAGGCTGCAGATTTATTCCCCCAGGCCGCAATTTGCGACCTGACCAGTGAGTCTTGGGTTGGTTTTTGGTCCCTGGCTTTGTTATCTGATATATAGACCTACCATATATGCAAAATCTCCTAATTTTACCTAAGCCAAAATCTGAGAGTATTTTTCTAAGTTGCTGATTTTGGTTTCCGACTTTTGAAAAACTTGGTTTTGGTATTTGAGCTTTGACACAGTCGCCGGACGTTCGTACATCAACGCTGTGGGTTATTTGGCTGTTCTTCCATGCGTGGGCTATAGATTCTAACCTATGTGCACTTCGTGTGCCGTATCGATTTTCGGATTTTGTTTTGATCTCATTACGATGTGTGTTGATTTTTTGGTATCTTATCGTGGACTTCTGAGACGATGAAGGAGAGCAAGACGATCATTGACTTTAGCTAGACCAAAGATAGCAGGTGAGTAGATACATATCTATGGAGAAGTCGGGTGGATGGCGTATAGCATCCCCGCAACCATAAGAATGGGAGGATCGAGATGTAGAGAATATGTGTGTGTGTGTGTGTGTGTGTGTGTGAGTGTGTGTGTATGAGAATAATGGAGGAAAGAGGCCATAGGAGGAAATTTCTTCCTATAGCGTCGAAAAAGTACGCCCTCCGTCGTATTTTCCGACGATCGGGATCTATCATCTTCATCGTTATCATCTAAGATGTGGGTACGCCAAATTTCATGTGATTCTACAACTTTTTCACCGTTGATTTAGCAATGTAAAAGTTCTATTGTCGGTAAACCGTTAATTTTGAACCCACTAATTCAATGGTGAAAAAGTTATAGAATCACATGAAATTTGGTGTACCCATATCTTAGATGATAACGATGAAGATGATGAGTACCGATTGTCGGAAAACACGATGAAGGGCGTACTCCTATGGCATCTTTCCTCCATTATTCTCCCTCTCTCTCTCTTTCTATATATATATATATATATATAAACCTAAGCTTGTGTACTTACGGATATGATCATAAGGATAAGTACGAGATAACATGATGAAATGAGGATATGATGAAACAAGATGACATGAATTGATATGTTAGATATGAGGATGCAAGGCGATATATACACATATACATATGCCAAGATATGGTATGAGATTGATATATACATATATATACGAGAATATAAGATAATATGATGTACGATGGATTGTACCGTACGCGATATTATGTCTAGGACGATAGATCCTTAATCTGAATTGATGACACCGTACGATGGATTATACCGTACGCGATATGATATACCGGATGATTGATTCGCACTCTTGACTCGAGAATGATGTACGATAATTATACCACATCTGATACTATAAGGTTGGATCGCCGACTTTTGGATTGTCTTGATTCGGAGAATCACTGCTTTCTAAACACCTTGGTGGATGATGGATTACATTTGAATTATACCTATTTCCAAAACCGACGAATCGTATGCACTTTTAAACGATGACCTTAAGGGATGCTATGGATTTTCGAATGGTGTCCTTTTTCTCAAAAACACCATAGCCCCCATTTTCAACACTATGATTTGTTTTATCTAAACCAACCGTATGGTTCATGTGTAGCTACGTATTTATACCGTTCATGTTTATGCTGTATTATTTCCTCGTGACATACGTACTACATTTCCGGCACTTACCTTTATATGGCATCGTCTGCTAGGACACATGCACCATTACTGATGATGCGCATGTTACACGTACACAGATTTGCCGACTCACACACTCATCATCGGTAATTGCCATGCCACTTATACAGTGGAACTGTTATATCGCCGTATTGCTCTTAAACTGTAAAAGTATAATCATTGTTCGGTACTTAGTACACAATATGGTTACATGAAAACACTCGCAATACTTTACAGTACTGTTTTGTGCATTGCATTTACTAGACCTTTATGGTTACATGTATATGAGATTCCGTTTTCATAAAATCTCTGGATTTGAGAACTGCTGATATATTTTAACAGTCTTATGATTGTTTTAAAAACGCGGTTTCTCGTAATATGATTTGTGGCCTCCACCATGAGTTTTCTCGGTTCTGAGCTGTCACGCCCCGCTTCCCAGTATACGGTGACGGAGACGTGGCAGGCATGCGACGTATTTACTCAGAAATAAATACGTTAAGCGTCAATAAGCAATATATAAGATGCATAAGAAATGACAAGAGATATAAAATGAACAACAACTTTTATTAACATTCATCTTTACAATACACTGCTTTGAAAAGGAAAGTACAATGATATAAAGCAATGCCTAAACAGTGGCATATGAAATGAAAAGTAAGTACAAAGAAATCTAGAAATCCCGCTGCTCGGTGAACTGGTCCACGTCCTCCTAGCTAGGCTCGATCTCGAGAGAGTCCGGTCTTCCTGACGAACATTCCAAAGAAAGAAAAGACAGGAATGTCGTCAGCGAACTAGCACTCGGTAAGTCCCAAAAGAAAGAGAGGAATATAGCAAGTATTGAGAATTGAACTGTTAAGGTGTACAGATATAAGATTGCTATTCTAACGTAATTGTTTGTACCTTGGTACAGAAGGTATTAGTGTATACGAGAGAAGTCTATCTTTCCCCGTGGACTATGGTAACATGAAGTACAAGGCCCTGTCAAAACCCACGGGACAACGGCACAGGAATTCATGTAGGTGTCTTTTAGTGATCATCTCGTGCCAGTTTTAATACATTCTGTACCAAACTACCCCGTTAACCCCATAATGTATTGTATTGATTATATGGCTTGCCGAGACCATGGATACAAGTTGTTCAAGTAGTCAAGTTCAGGATGTAAGCTTGTAGTCAAGAAGTCATGTCAAGTTATAGCCATGGTTCAGCCAAATCAAGTCTTGTATTCAGGTTTGATATTCAGGTTCATGTTCAAGTATATATATTAGAGTTTGTATTCATATTTTAATTGGATTCTGGTTTGAATTGGAATTCAAGTTTGATTTAGACTCAGACTTGAGTCAGACACTTATAACCGATTTGGATCCTGAATTAGATTCGGGAGTTATCGGTAACTGCTGCACATGGACGGCGGGATTTGTGTTTTTTTCAAGACAATTACCATTGATAACACCGTTAAGTTTTCTACCTTAACTAGGCAAGCAATCACTTTCTCCGGCTCCCTGGGGCTCAAAAGAATTGATCCCGCTTAAACCCATATTTACTAAAGTCCTTAAATATAATTTTATATAACTCGAGGGGGTTTTATGAAAAATATTTTTAAGATATAGTTCAAAATAATCTCGAGAAATTATTTATATTATTTAGGGTTTCCATGAATGTGAGTTTTAGGAATTTGAGGTATTTTAGTGATAATAGCTTAGCTTGGATAGTTCATGGTATTTTACTGTAAAGCTTGACTTTCGTTAGTATCTTGATGGTATTTTGATGAAACTTGTAATTCTTTCCTTTAAAAAAAATAAGGTTATTATATTTTGAAAATATATGGATTTGTAATATTTATATAATTATTAAAAATTAATTTTTATTATTAAGTAGAAAATCGCGTTTTTCTTAAAAATCGTATTAAAAACCTTTCGAGACCGAATACTCCATGAGGAGATCTGCATCTCGTTCTACTGGCCCAAGAATGTACGATAATCCACACCATCCAATAGTGGGTTCCCTAAAAAGGGTTGTAGAGGCTTATTTGCGAAGGAATTTTAAAATACAATTCCAAAGAAAACTGTTCTTATAGTATATGGTATTTTAATGAAATATTGTGTTCGTAACTAAAAATACGTTCGAAAAGTATCATGCTATGGTAACCATGTGTGTATGTGAGGGGTAGGTCGTTACCCCGTGAGGTTTTCTAAAGATATAATTAAGCAAAACAATTAAATATGGTAGATACAATGTTCATGGTATTTTAATGTAAAAGTTGATTTAAAGTTATGCTTTATGATATTTTGAGTGAAAGTTTGTTATAACCATTAGTTTTATGTTAATAAGGAAGGTGTAGAAATATGAATGAGCAATGCATAAGAAAAAATGTAATTTCTAGGGTTTAGAATAAAATGTCGGTATTAACTCCACTTACCGACATGTTCCGAAAAAAAAGATTTTTAAAGAGGAAGAAGAGAGATTGGGAGGGACTTACTAGCTAGTTATCCTAAGAAAAGGTAAAAGAGGAAGCGTTGAACTTCGTGGCGTCGCGGGATCGCCGGAACTTGCTTCGATTCTCGCCGGAATTTTGATCCCTTGCTAACTCCACTTGTACTCTTCTTGTATTTAGGAAACCTTAAGAATTTTGACTATAATTTTCAGAATGAGGAAGGGATATGGCATGGGGTAGTATTTATAGTGTGGAATTAGGGTTTTGGAATTAAAAAGATGAATTAAAATACATTAAAAAGATGATAAATAAGAAATTGAGGGGTCTCTATTTGATTGCAGAGTAATCAAACAGTGTAGGGGAGTTAGGGGTATGCCAAGAGTCGAGTGTGCAAAGTACGGGGCTTATTGCCCACGGTTGGACCGTCCCCGCCGGCCAAAATGATGTTTCTGCCAGTCGATTGGTGAGGGGGAGCTGGTGGATTTTGGACACGTGTACTCGTCTGTATTAATACCCTTTTGCATATGTTTATTTTTTCAGACTTTTTATTTTTATGTGCATTGCACGTGTAAACTTTTGAGTTTCCAAAAAGTTTAAAAGAAAAATCAGAAAAATATAATGTATCTGATGGGGTTTGAACACATGGGCTACGTTACAGCAGTGTAAGGCTTTACCAGTGAGCTACAAGTTATTTCTTGTTGTTCTTAAACAAAAATCAACTTTTAAATTGTACTCAGGCTTGTAAACTCCTTTCTGTACATTAAATTGAAAATTTTTCGTCAATAATTTTAGAGTTTTTACATGAGCTATGAGTTACCCGATTCGAGCAGTGAGGAGGCACCGTCTGCGGGTACATGGTGGACCCGGTGCGGTACCCCGGGGTAAGAAGATCATATAGAAAGACGTTGAGCCCGGTAGGGGAGCACTACCGACCAGTGATAGTTTGAGCTCGGCGGATATCCGGAGGATACCGACCGGAGTCGTATGATCATATGGATATGAGGGCGATCCATTAGGACGGCGTCCGAGATATGAAGATTTACGTATCGATGCTGGACACGAGTTTTTATGATATTTTCGAGTGTCGATACTGGACACTGAAGCTTTATTATGATTTGATGTGTCGTTGATGGGCACACGTTGGATGATACACATGTATACATGCATATGACTCGGATAAATTGATACATATACTGCTACTGGCACGATATCATTATTGTACACATATGTATACACGATCATCCTAGATACCATTGTTTTACCTTTATGTTACCGTATGACATAGGGATCGTTGTGCATTCGATTTCTATCTACTGATATTTTCTACTCATGAGTTGGCAACTCACCCCCGTTGTGCCACAGTTTTCTTGCAGGATCGACCGTTCGGATCCGTAGCGGCTCGCTGGCACACAGCTTGCTTCAGGGTGTTTTGCATTGGTAGGTGGGGTACACATTTGGATCGTGACCACCCTTGTACATATTTATTCAGTTGTATCTAGTTAAAAACTCCATCAACCAAACTATGTATATTTGGTAGACCTAGACACCGGATTTGTATCTTCTTTGAGACTAAAAACGAGATGGGTGTATTGTCTTTTATTTGAGCTGGATGATCTCTTGGTCTTCTTTATTTGTTTCTGTGATTGATCTTTGCCTTGGGGCATCGTTTATATATGTATTGTACGTGGTTGTGATTCCCAATTGGCGAAGAGCTAGCTCCCGTTTGGGGATGCCTATATTATTGCTTATATATGGTTTTGGATCAAAATTTACAAGGGAGGTGCTGCCCAAATTTCAAGGACGAAAATGGTTTCAAAGATAGATACAAACCATTGCATTTTTCATATGATATTACTTATACTTTCAAAAGAAGGATTTGAATTCATTATGCCGACATTTCAAAACTGCACCTCCATTATTTTCCGAAAAGGTTTAGATTTTTGGACTTTCGGCTTACTTGAATTACGGCGGGGTCTTATAAACTTCACGTGATTCTCGTGCCGGTCACGTACCAATTCTGGGTCATGACACCGTCGATCGATCGAAACCCTCCAGTGTCAAGGCTCCTTTCCTCCTGTAACATCTTAAAAATTTATTATAGTTAATTATAATTTAATTAAGCGATATAACATGGGTTTTTTTAATAAAACTTAGTCAATAATTATTTTCACATTTATTTATTTATTTATTTTTAAAATATATGCACACACACACACATATATATTTATATTAATCTAGAATTAACAATATGTTAGTTTAGGATAAAACACAATTTTGTAGTCGTGACAACTTAAACCCACAATTTACTCCTTAGATTTTTTTAGCTAATTAAATAGATTTATGAAAAGAAAAGAATCTCAGGGATACATGAGGTGATGGTGCATTTATTGTTGGGGGGAAAAATTGTGCATGGCTAATGATAACCATTTTCTTCTTCTCTCTCTTTCTTCTTATTCATTCTCATAAAAACCTTTCTCAACCCCCCTTCATAAAAACCTTTCTCTACCTCCTAAATCCACATAAATCACCACAAAAATCCATCACAATATCCAAATTTTTACCCTTTAAAGAGTCTTGTGTAAGCAAATTCTTCATCTTGAAATCTTGCAAGTTTAGGATCTCTCTCAAGTCAATATTAAGATAATGAGCCAACTTTGATTTTGTTTTATCACACTCTTGCCTTAACAACCCCTAATCTTAATTAAAATTTATGTTTTGTGAAGTTTTAAAATTTAAAGTTAGGTTTTGAGATGATATTGGGGTTGTGATAATTTTTAAAGTAAGCATAATCTAAACTAGGATAGATAAGAGTATTTTTATGCTAAATATTCTTGTTTAGCCAATCAAGACTCCACTAAACCACTATAATGTTTTAATTAGTAGTAAAACTAGTATATATTTAAAGGTTAGGGATTAAATCTAAATCTTCTATCAAACCAGTAATCACAGAATTAAATTGCGATTACTGGGAGCTTGTTATAGGATCTTGAGTGCATCCTCAAAACCCAAGCCCAATACCCCAATCCCTGGCCGCCAAAAAAATGCATTTCTACCTCAAATTGCGGCTCATCTAGGGCTTTTTGGTGTAGGGTTTTGTCGGGGGCTCTCTAAGACTCTAATTAGATCTCTGGTATATGCAATTTTTTTCCAATTTTGCGTATACAAAAATCTGGGATCGTTATACCCTGTTTTAGACAATATGTTAACGTACAATACGGACTTTCCGACTCCCGTTTTAGTGTTTTATTTGGTTAACGACCCTTAGGAGTAGTTTTAGGTGTTTGTTGCACACGTATAGCACACTAAGTTCACACGTGTTAACTCATGAGAGTTAGTTCATTTGTGTATTGTATATTATGTGTCGTATCGGAATTCTAGACCTCACGTGCTAAGGTTTTATTTGATGCTAGGATCGTTTGCAAGGACCTCGGATGCGGTAAGGAAAGGGAAGGAGGTGAACGGATTCGAGTAGCTCGAGGCCGTTCCGGTCAGTAGATTTAACATTTACGGGGGAATCGTTTAGATAGCGTTAAGCGCTCGATATTTAGATTCACGTGATAAAATCTTACATGTATATACAATCTTATATTGCATACGCATTATCATACGCATTGGTACATCCACGTTAGGACACTTGCACCATTACCAATGGTTCATGTCGTAAGTGCACTAACTCATATGTACACACACCTTATTAGTAATTGCCATGCTATGTACACTATAGAACCTGCCATGATATCTTACATTGTACTACATTTTTATTGGTAGTTAGATCTTCGTTTATTTCATACTAGCATGCATCATGCCAATATCATGTACATTTGCCATTATCGCCATATTCTTATATGATGTTGTTTCATGAGATTTCTGTCTTCATGAAATCTGAGAAATCGCAAAACACATTTTTAAAACTTGGATTTATTTAAAAATGCGGTTTTCTCTTGATATGATATTTGGTATTCACTATGAGTTTTCTCAGTTCTGAATTATGAGTATACCCGATTCGAGGAGTGAGGAAGCACCGTCTGCGGGTACATGGTGGACCCGGTACGGTACCCGGAGTAAGAAGATCGTATAGAAAGGCGTTGAGCCTGGTAGGGAAACACTACCTACCGGTGATAGTATGGAAACTCGGCGGATATCCGGCGGATACCGACCAAAGTTATATGATCAGATGTATATGAAGGCCGGTCAGAGTGACAGCGCCTGAGATATTGGGATTTCGAGTGTCGATACTTGACACAGGTTTTATGATGATTTATTGATGGTACCTCTGTTTTTACCTCATTAAAATTGTTATGACATGTTTAGTTTCATATAGCTGTTACACCCCTGACATTATACTTCGCTCATTTATTTATGTTGCACCTATACTGTTATGCATTACTATAATCTCATACTTAGTATTGTCGTTGTTATATTCATGCATGCGATTTCCACTTACGATATTATTTACTACTCACGAGCTAGCAACTCACCCCCGTTGTGCCACAGTGTCTTGCAGGGCCGATCCGTCAGTGTAGTCGTGGCGGGGCATATTACTACTTTTGCTACTACTTTTTGGACGTGATCTTTTGTTAGACGGGTTGCGAGTATTTCTTTGCACTCTATCTGTTATACTTGTACCTTATATCTAGTATACTCCATCTACCACGTGTATATATTGACTTAGAGACAAGACTGAGAGATTGTATTACATTTGACTGTGGGTGTCGTGTTCGTGTGAGCCGACTTTTATTTTTATTTTGTGGTTATTTTTTTCCTTCTTTTACTTACTTATTTCTTCGCATATGGCGTCGTATATTTTACTATGTGATTGTCTTCCGCCAAAAGGTATTAAGATTGCTCCCAAGTGGAGATACTTATATATATTTTGCTTATGTATCGGTTCGGATCAGATTTTACAAAGAAGATGCTGCCGAAAATTTTAATGATAACTCGATTTTCAAAAAGGTTTTGAAATGACTCTTTTACTCTTAAAATTAACACTTTAAACAAAAATTTCAGCTCTTTACCTTTATTCATGGTTTAGACTCTGGGATTTGGCTTACTTGAATTACGTTACGCTTTTAGACGTTGCGTGATTTAAGTGCCGGTCACATTCCTCATTTGGGTTATGACAAAGTTGGTATCAGAGCGTTAGGTTTTACCTTTCTGAGTGGAGGATGACCCTTGGTATGATGAAATAGGTAACTTAAGCAGAGTAACGTAGTGTGTGTATATTCCGCGGCATATTCACGATATGATACTCCGCCTTAGTGACCTTAGGGTATATGTCTTGTATTCTTTCCTTGATTCCACGCATCCTTTTGTTCCGGTTGCTATATTCTTACCAAATCTCGTTTCTTGTTCTACTCACCATGCCGCCAAAGATTATGAGGGCCCAGAGGGCTGCCGTCAGAGACGAGATTAGGGCAGGCTCGTCCGAGACGAGGACCGAACAGGACGGTACGCTTACCCTTCAGAAGCTGTAAGCATGTCTTAGCACCTCCACTAGGGTTTTAACAAAAGCATGTAAGCAATTTTAAAAATTCAAGAGAGCTAAGTATACTAAATAAGAATCGAACTAGAGATTAGGGTTTCATAGCAAAGTAAAAAGCAAATTAAAACTAAGTGAATAGAAACTACAACCTTTGTAGACTTATCCTTCACTTCAATTGCTCCGAGTAGTAGTCCTAGAACTCTTCTTCTACTTCACTTGAAAGATGGAACGAGCTTGTTCGAAGTCTTCGTCGTTAAAGATGATCCACCTCGAAGCTTCTCGCTCTCAAGCTCACACTTCACTAATATATGAATAAGTGAAGATAACAACCTATACTAATTTGCTCGAATAGTGTAGATTGATGAAGTGGGGATTTTTCTCATTAAAATTCTTTCTTTTCTTTTTTCTTTTTCAACCTAGAAGAATCTAGAGAAGAAAATGAAGAGAGTGAACTTGGAAAATGACAATGAACCTTGGAGATTAGACGAATAAAATAGGGGAAAAACAATGAGTCATGGTTCTTAGCACCTTTGAGCTTTAGAAGCCATGACTCATCTTTTCCTTTGTTATATATATATATCAATATCTTTATTTTTCCTCCAATGTGATTCTCATATTGCCATGTTCTTTGTATCATCAACCATGATACATTTGTATATATCAAATATATATGAATAAAGAAAAGAATTAAAATGAGTAATATATTAGTTAATTATTAAATCAACACTTGATTCAATAATCCGGTTATATCATATATAACCCGGCTAATACAAAAAAAACGCTAGATTAGAATACGGTATCTTATACTCATATTTAATCAAGCCCCCGTATATATCTCCATACATGCCATACTTAGTTTCGCTTGAGCTAGGAAATCTCTATGTGGAACTCTTAAGACTCGTCAATACGCTAGCAGTAGGTAATGATCACATCAGATAACCACAAGTCGTCAGCGGTACTAGCTGGACGTAACGACTACTCAGGTATTAAACGAATAGAAGATCAACAAGCAAACTTGTTCAAACTCCCGTAGAGCCTATAAGCAATACTTACTATACAGCCCGGTCTCATCTGATATGTCGTATATCGAGTCTGGGGGTGGAATCGTCAGACCCCAATAACTCGATAAGTCATGCTGATGTGTGGCCTATAATCAATTGAGAAACTACTGATAACACTTATCAGTAAATCTCATCAGTCTTGGCCAAGGACTTGCGGTTATAGCCAATCGCGCATAGCACAACATCAACTCCTAATACCGGGAGAGACGAAACCCCTCTTATTGCTCACTGCCTCCATGTGACTCGGGACTGTACCCAAAAACCACATGTTCGCACGACCCAATAGAGCCATGGTAGGGTGGAAATCAAAGAACAGTGGGAATCACACAAGACATTATGACGATCTTGGGTCTACAGACTAACCTGTACAAGTGTCATTAGAGAACTGCTATTTAACGATTGGTATGATACTATCTAGGTGTTCTCGGTGAGTCCGTTCAGTGTACTCGGTCTCTAATGAGCACCTATATACAATCTTTGATGTCAAACATCAATAGATATGGGATCATCCATCGCCCCAATATAGGGTCAAGAAACGTATACACTAATATACTCTGGGACATCGATGCCCTGTCTCGATATCTTCTCGACTAGGAACATTTAACGATACGCTTATAGACTACCTAGGCCCCACTAGTATGATCTGCATCATAATCCTGGCAGTCAAGCAAAGATTTTAGGGGCTTTATCAACATGTATTAGCGACAATAATAACAAATAGAACCATACACATGAATGATAAAGCCAAACCAAATAGCATACTATCATATTGAGAAAGATTATCCTATATATATATATATATAGAGAGAGAGAGAGAGAGAGAGAATAATGGAGGAAAGATGCCATAGGAGGGAATTTCCTCCTATGGCGTCGGAAAAATACCCTCTCCCTCATTTTTTCGACGATCGTCACCCACCATCTTCATCGTTATCATCTAAGATGTGGGCACACCAAATTTCATGTGATTCTATAACTTTTTCACCGTTGATTTAGTGGGTTCAAAATTAACGGTTTACCGACAATAGAACTTTTTACATTGCTAAATCAACGGTGAAAAAGTTGTAGAATCACATGAAATTTGGTGTACCCACATCTTAGATGATAACGATGAAGATGGTGGGTGCCGATCGTCGGAAATATGAGAGAGGGGGTATTTTTTCGACGCCATAGGAGGAAATTCCCTCCTATGGCCTTTTTCCTCCATTATTCTCATATATATATATATATATATATATATATATATATATATATATATATATAAGTCCAACAATTACAATAATTGCCTCTAGGGCATACATATCTAACAATCTCCTACTTGCACTAAGGCCAATTATTGGCGTATCTCATACCCAACATCTTAAAAAGTCGCTCAAATTGCGCCAGTGGAAGGCCCTTGGTGAGTGGATACGCAGTGTTGTTCTTCGTGTCTACTCTCCGAACTTCGATCTCGTGGTGATCAACTATCTTCCGGATCAGGTGATATCGTCTCATGATATATCTGGAACGCTGATGAGATCGGGGTTCCTTGGCTAATGCCATAGCCCTATTATTATCACAATACGGGGGTATTAGATCAATAACGGTAGGAACCACTTCAAGCTCTAAAATGAACTTCCGCATCCAGACAGCTTCTTTAG
This sequence comes from Agapanthus africanus, assembly GCA_030015575.1. Classification (NCBI taxonomy): domain Eukaryota; kingdom Viridiplantae; phylum Streptophyta; class Magnoliopsida; order Asparagales; family Amaryllidaceae; genus Agapanthus; species Agapanthus africanus. The sequence continues at coordinate 266,046,088 of CM057339.1, forward strand.
CATCAGCATTTACAGTAATGTACTCAGCTTCCATTATTGAGTCTGCAACGGTGTCCTGTTTGGAACTTTTCCAACCGACCGGCCCTTTATTAAGGGTAAATACAAAACTCGAGATAGACTTGATGTTATCCTTGTCACTCTGGAAGATGGAATCGGTAAAAACCTCCATTTAGAGATCCTCGTTACCATACACTAAGAACATTTCTTTAGTCCTTCGTACGTACTTAAGAACGTTCTTCACAGTTGTCCAGTATTTCTCTCCAAGATTGGATTGATACCTGCTTACTACACTCAGTGCGTAAACTACATCTGGACGAGTATGATATTCAGTTGGTGTGAGTCCGTTGAGAGAGGCCGAGCCGCTGGTCTTCCTCCTATGACATGGGATGAGTTTTCGACAGTCTTTCTTGCTCGTTTCCTTCCACAGAGCGTCAAAGATGCTCGAGCTCGCAGTTTCAAGTCTTTGCGTAAGACTCCCGATATGACCATGGCCGAGTATGATATTCAGTTCACCCAGCTATCCAGATATACTCCTTATTTTGTGGACACCGAGGAGAAGCGCGTCAAGAGATTTATGTGAGGTCTTGACACACAGTTGTTCCTCTCTATTGGCGCACAACACTTTGATACTTATGCAGCGGCGAAGGACGCAGCCATGCTAGTGGAGGAGCGTAGTACTGAGACTACGACTGTTCCGAAACCAAAGAGGGTTCGTACTAGTGTATCAGTTTCCGGACAGCTTGGTAGAGGTATGGCAGGCAGAGGCCGCCACGGATTCTTTCTACGCCGTGGCGGCAGCAGAGGCTTAATACGGGGCCAGTTATTTAGCTCTTACCTACAGGGTTAGCAACCGTCGCCAGGATGTTATAAGTGTGGGAGTCCGCACTACAGCGTCAGGCATTGTACTGTGAGACGTCTGGGCAGGGAAGCAGTTCCACAGGTCACCTTACCCCCTTCACCTCCTCCTTCGCGAGCATTGCCTCCTCCGCCCGTCGCTACTCCGCACCAGACATATGCTCAGTAGGGCCGTGGTCGTAGCTGTCCTGTTTAGAGGGGACAAGGAAGCAGAGGCAGAGGGCAACAGGGTACTGGTAGGGGATAGGCCAAAAATTTTGCTTTGACTCCTCAGGATGCAAAGGCATCGAATGTTGTTGTGACAGGTACTCTTTCCGTGTGTTCTTTCAACGCGCGTATATTGTTTGACCCTGGCTCCACGCACTCTTATATATCCACACACTTCATACCGAGATTGGGTTCAGATTCGTCCTTATTAGATCATCCACTCATTGTGCTTACTCCCGTAAGAGAGTCCTTTATTGCTCGACACGTGTTCCGGTCATGTTTCGTTCGGATCGATGATAGGGATTCTTTCGTTGATTTGATCCTTCTTGATATGTTAGAATTCGACGTTCTACTCGGCATGGATTGGTTAGCCACTTATTATGCATCTGTGGACTGCCGTAAGAAGGCGGTCAGATTTTTTTTTGGGAGAGCCAGTGCTTGTTGTGCAGGGGGATTGCAGTACCGCCCCTCACAGTCTGATTTCTGCCCTTTGCTCTAGTCGACTCTTGAGAAAAGGATGTCGGGGATTCTTAGCTTATATTCGTGATACTGGAGCCACAGAGGTCCCGTTGGACCAGGTTCCGATTATGAGAGAGTTCCACGATATATTTCCTGATGAGTTACCTGGGTTGCCGCCAGAGCGCGATATTGAGTTCTACATCGACTTGATCCCCGGCGCGGGGCCTATTTCTATACCGCCTAATCTGATGGCCCCGGTGGAGGTTAAAGAGCTCAAGGATCAATTGCAAGATTTACTTGATAAGGGACTTGTACGACCAAGTTTGTCACCTTGGGGAGCTTCTGTCTTGTTCATTAAGAAGAAGGACATCAGTATGAGATTGTGTATCGACTATCGTCAGCTGAACCGAGTTACGGTGCAGAATATGTATCTTTTACCTCGCATTGACGATTTGTTCAATCAGCTCCAGGGAGCGGGATATTTTTCAAAGATTGATTTGCGGTCAGGTTATTATCAGTTGCGGGTCTGGAATGATGATATTCCTAAGAATGCTTTTTGGACGCGCTACAGGCATTACGAGTTCTTGGTGATGTTGTTCGGGCTCACCAATGCCCCAGCAGCGTTCATGGATTTAATGAACCGGATCTTCAGGCCGTTCCTCGACCAGTTTATCATCGTATTCATAGACGGCATTCTGGCCTACTCAGGAGTCGAGAGGAGCATGAACAACACTTGAAGATCACATTGCAGACATTGAGAGAGCACCAGCTGTTTGCCAAATTCTCGAAGTGCACTTTCTTGATAGTATAGACTTCTTAGGTTACGTGGTTATGAGAGATGGTATACGAGTGGATCTGAAAAAGATCGAGGCAGTACAACATTGGCCCAGACCTGTTTCAGTGACAGAGGTTCGCAGATTCTTGGGCTTAGCCAGTTATTACCGTCGTTTCGTATAGGATTTCTCTCGTGTCACTGCACCGATGACCGGGCTGACCCGGAAGGGAGTTCCATTTTTTTGGACTGAGGCATGTGAGCAGAGTTTTTAACAGTTGAAGACTCGTTCGACGACTGCACCAGTTCTATCTTTGCCTTCGGGCTTAGGCGGTTATGTTGTTTATTATGATGCTTCTCGAGTGGGTCTAGGTTGCGTATTGATGCACCATGGCAGAGTCATCGCTTATACTTCTCGGCAGTTGAAGGAGCACGAGCAGAACTATCCCACTCATGATCTAGAGATGGCCGCGGTGGTCTTTGCACTCAAGATTTTGAGACATTACTTGTACGGCGAGTCGTGTCAGATCTTTACGGACCACAAAAGCCTAAAGTACATTTTCCAGCAGCGGGATCTAAATTTGAGGCAGCACCATTAGATGGAGCTCGTAAAGGACTATGATTGTGAAATCCTCTATCATCCAGGCTAGGCAAATGTTGTAGTCGATACTTTGAGTCGGAGGGCCGGAGGTAGTTTATCCCATTTGAGCGCAGTTCAGAAACAGTCTTCTACAGATTGTGAGGATTTATTCGACAGCGGACTACAGTTTGAGTTCACTTCCACAGGAGGACAGCTTGCTCATATATGCACCTATCCACTTTTACTTGATTGCATCAGAGGGGCACAATCCGATGATGCCCGTTTGTCTGAAATTATGGAGAAGGTTCGGCAGGGGAGAGATTTGGAGTTTGCGATCGATAGCGAGGGAGTACTACGGTTTGGGACCTGTCTATGTGTACCCGATTCTGAGGGGTTGAGATGCGAGATCTTAGAGGAGGCACATCAGTCAGTATACAGTGTTCATCCGGGTTGAAAGTGTGTCTTAGCATCTCTACTAGATTACCACATGCATCAAGTATGCAATTTTAAAAAATCTAGAGGTCTAAGTGACATTAACCTAGAATTGAACTAGAGAATTAGGGTTTATAAAGCAAGTAAACAAGTTTTACACTAAGTGAAGAGGATCACAACCTTTGTAGACCGAGTTCTTCACTTCTAAAGCTCCAAGTAGTAGTCCCTACGCTCCAAGTAGTGGTCCCTAGAACTCTTCTTGGCTCCACTTGAAGAAAGGAACGATCTTGCTCACGGATCTTCGAGGCCGAAGATGATCCTCCTTGAAGTTTCTATAACTCAAGCTAATGCTTCACTAAAAGTATTAGTGAAGCTAACAACCTAAACTTATGGGCTAGATAAGTGTAGGTTGATGAAGTAGGAATTTTGCTCACTTTAGAAGTTTATTTCTCCTTTTCTTTTTCTTATTTTAGAAAACCTAGAGAGGAAGAAGAAGAACTTGGGTGAGGAAAATGTCTAGTGATCAAGAGAGAGAGAGAGTGAACCATGGTTTAAAGATAAGAGTTGGGTTAGAGAATATCTAGAGTAAAAACAAAATTAGTGGGATGAGTCATGGCTTTTACATGCTTCTACAAGCATCTAAGCCATGCTCATTTCGAACTAATTTTGATTTTTTTCTTAATAAATAATCACCCATTTATCTTTAGGTCTTGGTGTGAGTCTCATACACCCATGTTCTATGCATCATCTACTATGACACAATAATGTTATATATATATATATATATATATATATAACATTATATATAACAAGAGAAGAAATTCATTAGTGAGCTAATATTAGTTAATATATATTAATATATCAAATATAAATATATATCAAATTATTAAATCAAAACTTGATTCAATAATCTGGTTATATCATATATAACCGACTAATATCATATGAATATGTATATCAAATTATCAAATCAACACTTGATTCAATAACCCGGTTATATCATATATAACCTAACCGATATCAAATATCGCGAGATTAGAATATGGTATCACATACTCGTATTTAATCAAGCTCCCGCACATATCACCATATGTGCCCTAATTCGTTAAGCTTGAGCTAGGAAACTTCTGTGTGGGACTCTACTTACTCGTTAATACGCCAGCAGCAGGTAATGATCACATCAGTCACCCACAAGCCGTCAGTGGTACTAGCTGGACATAACAGCTACCTAGGCATTGAGCGAATAGAAGATCAACAAATAAGCATGTCCAAACTCCCACAAAGCCTATAAGCAATACTTACCGTACAGTCCGGTCTCTTCGTCTGATATGTCGCATATCAAGTCTAGGGGCGGAATCGTCAGACCCTAGTAACTTGATAAGTCATGCCGATGTGTGGCCTATAACCGTTCGAGAAACTACTGATAACACTTATCAGTAAATCTCATCAGCCCTGACCAGGGACTTGCTGTTATAGCCAATCGAGTATAGCGCAACATCAACTCCTAATACCGGGAGAGACGAAACCCCTCCTATCGCTCATTGCCTCCATGTGACTCAGGACTGTGCCCAAAATCCACCTGTTTGCACGACTCCTTTGAGCCGTGGTAGGGAGGAAATCAAAGCACAGTGGGAATCATATAAGACTCTATGACGATCTCGGGTCTACTGACTAACCTGTACCAATGTCACCAGAGAACTGCTATCTGACGATAGGTATGGTACCATCTAGGAGTTTTCGGCGAGTCCTGTTCGGTGTACCTATTCTTTAATGAGCACCTGTGTAAAATCATTGACGTCAAACACCAATGGTTGTGGGATCAACCATCGCCCCCATACAAGGTCAAGAAACTTACACACTAGTCTACTCTGGAATATCGATGCCCTGTCTCGATACTCCCTCGACTAGGAACGATTAAAGGATGTTCTTGTGGACTAAACAAGCCCTACCAGTATGATCTGCATCATAGTCTTGGTATTCAAGTTAACATCCTAAGGGCTTTATCAACATGTATCAGAGAGACAGTATAATAATACAAAGGTACATGTTAAGATAAAGTGCAACCAGATAGCATACTATCATGTCGAGCAAGAAAGTTCTCTATATATATATGTCTAAGCATCCACTGTAATATACAATAATGGCCTTTAGGGCATACATATTACTAACAATCTCCCACTTGCACTAAAGGCAGTTGTTGTAGTACCTCGAATCCAGGGGCAACCACGTTATACCCAACATCCCAAAAAGTCTCTCAAATTGCGTTTGAGGGAGGGCCTTCGTGAGTGGATCCGCCGTGTTGTCCTTCGTGTCAACTCTCCTGACCTCGATCTCCCAGCGATCTACTATCTCCCGGATCAGGTGATACCGTCTAAGAATATGCCTGGATCGCTGATGGGACCGGAGTTCCTTGGCCAAAGTCATAGCTCCATTATTATCACAATACAAAGGTATTGGATGCTCAATGGATGGAACCACACCAAGTTCAGTTATGAACTTCTTCATCCAGACAGCTTCTTTGGTAGTATCATTGGCAGCGATGTATTTAGCCTCCATCGTCGAATCTGCCACAGTATCTTGTTTGGAACTCTTCCAACACACCGCCTCTCCATTGAGGGTGAAGACAAAACCTGAGACCGACTTACTGTCGTCCTTATCACTCTGAAAGCTCGAATCGGTAAAGGACTCCACCTGGAGTTCTCCGTTACCATACACCAAGAACATTTATTTAGTCCTTCTCAAGTACTTAAGAATATTCTTCACAGCTGTCCAGTGCTTCTCCCCGAGATCTGATTGATACCTACTTACCATACTAAGTGCATAAGCTACATCTGGTCTGGCACATAATATTGCATACATGATTGACCTAACTGTAGAAGCATCGGGTATCTCTTGCATGCGAGCCGTCTCCAAATCAGTCTTGGGAGACATCTCTTTGGAGAGAGTGATTCCTGAGCAAGCGGGTAAATTACCACGCTTAGAATCTTCCATACTAAACCTCTTTAGTATGGTGTCAATGTACCTGGATTGGGACAATTCCAACATCCGTTTAGATCTATCTCTATAGATCTTAATCCCCAAGATGTAGGAGGCATCGCCTAGATCTTTCATGCAGAACTTTAGTGATAAGAAGAGCTTGACTGAGTGTAGCATAGGGACATCATTTCCTATCAAGAGAATGTCATCCACGTACAATACGAGGAAGACAACCTTACTCTTTACTACCTTCTTGTATATACAAGGTTCATCTACTTTTTTGATGAAGTCAAACTCTTTGACTGCCACATCAAAATAGATGTTCCAGCTCTGCGATACCTGCTTTAATCTGTAGATTGATTTAAGCAGCTTGCACACCTTTCCGCTGCTCCCACTGTCTATGAAACCCTCTGGCTGTGTCATGTATACGCTCTCTTCTAAATCACCATTTAAAAAAGCGGTCTTGACATCCATCTGCCAGATTTCATAGTCATGGTATGCAGCAACGGTAAGTAGGATCCTGATGGACTTAAGCATAGCCAATGGAGAAAATGTTTCATCATAGTCGATACCTGGTCGTTGACGAAAACCTTTTGCTACAAATCTAGCTTTGAAGGTTTCAACCTTTCCATCTATACCAAGTTTCTTCTTAAAGATCCACTTGCTCCCGATAGGTTTTACCCCTTCAGGAGCAACTTCCAAAGTCCATACTTGTTGGTATACATGGATTCTATCTCTGATCGCATAGCATCCAGCCATTTCACAGAGTCCCCACTTGTGATGGCCTGCTCGAAACTAGTTGGGTCATCATCTTCCATGATGCAATCATCACTTCCACCATCTATGAGAAAACTGTAGTATCTCTCAGGTGGATGAGGAACCCTACTAGATCTGCGGAGTGGCTGAAATTCATTGGGGACTATCGAATCCTCTGGTTCTACCAAATCATCAGCTGTAGTTTTTGTAGCTGGAACTTTTTCCAGTTCTACCTCATTGCCACTAATTTCTTTCACAAGAAATTCCTTTTCTAAAAAGGTGGCATGTTGACCAACAAACACCTTTTGTTCCTCACCGTGGTAGAAGATATATCCATGTGAATTCTTTGGATATCCCACAAACATGCAAAGAACTAATCGTGCCTCGAGTTTGTCCGGATTCTGCTTTTTAACATAGGCCAGACAACCCCATATCTTAACTCGTTTAAGATGTGGTCTCTTTCCACTCTATATCTCATATGATGTTTTAGGCACTGATTTAGATGGAACTTGATTCAATAGGTATACAGCTGTCTCAAGTGCATAATTCCAAAAGGAAATAGTTAACTCAGCATTACTCATCATAGAGCGCACCATATCTAATAGGGCGCGATTCCTCCGCTCCGAAAATCCATTGTGCTGTAGTGTATACGGAGGAGTAAGCTGAGAGAGAATCCCATTCTCTTTTAAATAATCATGGAATTCCGTGCTCAAGTATTCTCCTTCCCGATCAGATCGAAGGATTTTAATAGTTTTACCCGTCTGGTTCTCAACTTCGTACTTGTATTCCATGAATTTCTCAAAAGCTTCAGATTTGTGTTTCAACAAGAACACATGTCTGAATCTCGAGAGATCATCGGTGAATGTGATAAAGTACGAGGAACCATTCCTGGCATGCGTAGACATAGGATCGCATACATCACTATGTATTAGTCCCAAAAGTTTAGTAGCTCTTTCTCCGTGTCCAGTAAACGGAGTTTTGGTCATCTTACCTTTGAGACATGACTGACAAGTTTCATAAGATGTAAATTCAAACTGATTTAAATATCCGTCTTTATGCAACTTAGCTAGTCTTGTCGCATTGATATGACCAAGTCTACAATGCCACAAGAAGGATTCGTTCATTTCTGAACTTTTCCTCTTGTGTGTGTTCTGTATATTTAGAACCGTGGTTTGATTTAGAACGTATATACTGTTATACAACGTACCAAACCCAATCAACACTTGATTTAAGAAAATGTTCATAACATTATTCTCTAGTACAAATTATATCCTTCTTTATCTAATAAAAAAATTGATATTATATTGCACATCATTTTTGGTACGAAATAACCGTCGTTCAGAATCAATGTATTACCATTTGGTAATACAAGGGATATTCGCCAACTGCTTTTGCTGCAACAATTGCACCATTCCCTACTACTAAAGTTTTATCACCCTTTCTCAGTTCTCTACTTCTTCTTAACCCATGTAACATATTACATACATGGGATCCTGATCTAGTATCCAATACCCAGGACGTAGAGTATACTGAGAAACAGTTCTTGGTTACGAACACACCCGAAAAAGACGCATCGTCATGCTCTTTCTTCGTTCGGGTTGTATGGGAATCCTGATATTCCCCCATTCCTCACTCAGACTTATGACAATCATAAGATAGAGCGGAACCAACGTTCCCCAGCTCAGTATAATAAGCGGGTTCGGTCAATACATCCATATTATTATCTTGATTAAGGCGTGTCATGGTCGCTACCTGGAGAGAGAGAAGAAAATACTTTAGCGTGCACTCTTGCAAGATTAGATTGGTTATTATCTTATCTATAGCTCCCGCTACTTTCATCAAATCTTCCTTCAAACCCTAAGAGGCAAGACTAGCCAGGATTAATTACACCCTACAAGTTCGTCAATCGGTCAGCCAGGCAGGTATTGGTACTCCGAGGGAGTCTTCCTATACTTTCGCATGGAACTAATTAAATAAGCTCGTTTCCGCAGGAGCATAACCCCGTTAACACTTTTCTTAGACACCTACTGGATTAGCTAATTGTAAAGTGTGTTGGGTTACGACAGCGTCCCGGCCATCAAACCGTGGCCAAATGCAGAACAAAAATTTACAAAACTGGTGCTACCATGACCCGATGCCCGGATCTACCTTAAACCCTATACTAGCAAGCAATATAAAGAGTTAGGAATGGTTATACCGAGTTGATCCGTGTCCTTCGGTCTTCAACCTTCATCCCAAGCTCCTAGTGGTCGCGGATCGAATTTGGTTGCCGGTCTTCCTCCATCTTCGATGATCCACCTGAGGGAAACGGCGTAAGTTTCAACCTCGCCAAGCGAGGCAACAGACGCTCCAAGGTTTCTAGCAATGGAGAGTGGAGGTATAGGAATGTGTCACTATAATTTTTCCCTCATCACAAATGCTCCATGAGCAACCATAGAAGATCAAGAGGAGGTGAGGAAACATGTGGCATGAGCAACTAAAGAAATGTGGCTAATTCTCCAAGTGAGTGAGAATGAGAGAGTGATGAAGTAAGTGAGGAAAATCAAATGATCAAGTCCCCTCCCAAAATTGTGGCTGCCCCCCTCTCAATGATGCACACACACTAAAGAAAATATCTCATCTCAATTTTACCAATAAACAAATGCATGCCATACCTCTCTACATGCTCATGCCAACTCACCCCTCCAACTCATTTCCATAATTGATTTTCTAAAAAGAAAATCAATAATGAGGTGGCCATCTTCTAGAAGCTATTCCATATAAATACGGAATACTTCCCGGTACACGTATCGAAATACATATACGCGTATTCGTATAAAAATACGAATAACCAAGAGAGAAAATGAATAGTGAATAATAATAATAGAATACATATATATAAATATATATATATATATATATATATATATATATATATAAATTATTAAATCAAAACCCGATTTAATAATCCGGCTTAATCTTAAGCCGCTAGTATTATCAACCGTCCGATTAAAATCTGTGCAGCATGTACACATATTTAATCGGACACCTGTATGTACCAACATACATCATTTACACCATATTGCCTGAACTGTGAAAACCCTCTGTGTGGGACTCTAAAGTCTCGTTAATACGCTGGCAGTGGGTTTAACCACAAGCACGTCAGCGGCACTAGCTGTACGTAACGGCTACCCAGGTATTGAGCGAAAGGAAGGCCGACGACCAAATTCATCCAAACCCCTACTGAGCCTGACAGTGACAATATCCGTGCAGTCCGGTCTGTTTGTTTAAGAGTATCGCATATCGAGTCTAGGGGGTGGATGAAGTCAGACCTCTAGAAACGCGAAATTTAGTATCGATATGAAACCCATCACCACCTGAGAAACTATCGATCCTGGATCGGTAATTCTCGTCTACCCCGGCCGAGGATTTCTGGTGATGGCCACCCATGCACAATGCGACATCAACCCCCAATACCGGGAGAGACGAATCCCCGACGATCCGCTCACTGCCTCCATATGGCTCGGGACTGTACTCAACTAAAACCTGTTTGCACGACTTCTTTGAGCCCTGGTAGGGTAGTAATCAAAGCACAGTAGGAACTCACACGAGACAAATGACGATCTCAGGTCGACAGACTAACCTGTACACATGTCACCTGGGAACTGCTATCTGACAATAGGTATAATACCAACTAGCAGGTTCCCGGCGAGTCCGTCCAGTGTACTTATAACCCAATGAGCACTTGTATACTATCTTAGGTGAACAACTGACACCAATGGCTTGTGAGACCGGCCACCTCCCCTCGTCAGGGTCTGGATAAGTATACACTAGTCTACTGTGGAGTATCGATGCCAAGTCTTGAAACTCCCACGACTAGGGACATTTAAGGATGTGCTTATAGACCCCCAGCTCCCACGTATATGATCGCCATCATAATGCTGGTAGTCAAGCAAGAATCCTATGGGCTCTATCAACATGTACATGATGATAAAGACAAACCATATAGCATACTATCATCTCGAGTAAGACTGTTCCACCGGTATAGGTCCTCCCTCAATCATCACAGTCGCCTACCTGCGACTGTGATAATTGTCTTGATGGCACTATAGCCAACAAAGCGCAAAACTCTTCCAGGAGTAACTCTTACTCGCAGTGGGTATCGGGATCCAACTATCTCATAGAAGGTATGCAATTTCATCGCAAATTTCAACTCCTGAAATTCCCAATATCTGTTTTTACCCCAAGCGGTTTATAACCTTAACAAGGTCAACAAACCATAAACCGCAAGTCAAGTTCAACCTGTTCATTTCGTGATTGAATTAACCCACCCGCACGACCCTTGACAAGGTCAACAAGGCCGCACGACTACTCTAATCCAATCGCATCATATGCGGCAGATAAGCAGTAATCAGCTACCGCACACTACGTCTTGACAAGGTCAACAAACGCAGCACGAATACTGAATATTACTTATCTGAAATGACGGAGGGCTATGACTGGTTTTGAATAAAACCTTTAGCGTAATGAACTTGATATCGTTGTAGAATCGAGTGATTTGAAAAGGAGTGGTGTCACGACCCGAATTTGGTGCGTGACCGGCACTTAGATTGTATGACATCTAAAGATGCTGACACAATCCGAGTAAGCCAGAAAACCAAGATCAAAACCCTATTTACGGAATTAAGAAAAATTTCAGTTTTAAAGTAAAAGAACGAGGTAGCATGTCGAATGATTTTTAAGAAATGAAATTTAAACAACTGATTTTTAGCATTTAAAATTTCGACAGCCCCTCCATTTTTAATTATAATTAAAAGTAGTTATATAATGTTTAAATAACCGATGTCCCTAATTGGGAGCAAAACAACATCCAATGGCGGAAAATAACACACGCAATAACAATACGACGCTCAAAGCGAAGAATATATGCATAAGTAAAGAAAGCATAAACTAACACAACTAGCCGATCTCAATCAATCGAATTAAAACATATACAAGCATGTTTCGTTCTAAGTCAAATATACAGGGTCTGATGGAGTGATACTAGATCCAAATACGTATACCAAAAATAGGTGGTCACTGTATATGTAACCAAACCTAGCAAAACAAACGATATAAGCTGACAAGTGGACCCACACTGCTGCCATGCGTCCACGCGTCTCCTGCAAGGAATTAAAGCACAACGGGGGTGAGTTTCCAACTTAGTGAACAAAACTAACATCTAACAGTTGTTATTGTAAGCATGACGAAATAAAGGTAAAAGCAAACAAGATAAGCATGATATATAGTATCACATTGATGCATGAATATGTACTAAATGAATGTATAACACAATACTGAAATCTCATCAAATACCTCTGAATATTGGTCATTTCTAATTTAAGATTCATTTTTCCGTGTCCAACATCAACACAAATCTTCTGTTTTAGCAGACATCGTTCCTCGAACGATCCTGTCAATCGGTAACATCGGTCAGTATCCTCCAGATATCCACCGTGTTTTACAACTATCTTCGGTATCGAGTATTCTCGCTAAGTCCCCGCCTCAAATGCGGCTTTCCTGTCCCTCGGTCTCGACCGGGTCCACCATGAATCCGACTGTATACTCCCCCACTCAGTTCGGATAACGTAAAAATCCGCAACCGTATAGCTCCCCCACTTGGTCCGGAATAAAACCAAATCATAAAAACGACATCTCATGTTGGACATATCACATCAATCATGAAGAACCGCCGAATATAACTTAATAATGCATACAACTCAAAACCAAGAATGATCATAATCCAATGCACCTTATGCTACAAATAATAACTGTAACACCCGGCCCCTTTTATACCAAAGTCTGTATTTCGTTACTTTAAAATTCTATTTATTCTTAATTATAATTTTATTTGTTTTATTTATAAATTTATTTCTTCTAAACCCCATTTTTCTTTTATCAATAAAACTAAACTCCATTTTCTTTTATTCAATCCCCAGCCCACACTTTCCTCAGCCCACGAGAAAGACAAATAGGGATTTAATAAAATAGCCTCGGCCCGGCCCATTTCCCTCATCACCGCAGCCCGTCTCATCCAAGCGCTACCCGACCCGCAGCACCTTACCCGACCCGCTTCGCTCCTCCTTCTTCCAACGGCTCTCTCTCGTCCCCGCTCACTAATCATGATCCGTTTTTCCCGCCGCACCTCGCGCCCACGCCCACGCCCATGCCCACGCGTTGCCGTTTCCTCTCGACTCGCGCGATCTACGCTGCCCACTCCACTCTCTAACACCTCTGCCAATCTCCCTCTCTTATTCTTTGTTCTCTTGAACCCATTGAGCATCGACCCCGCCGCCGGCCGACCCCATCATCACCGACGAGCCACTTCTCCACCCGAGCTCCCCACTTCCTCTCTCCCTCGACCCAACTCTAACAACCGCTGCCTCCTCTCGTTCCACTCCCGCTCACTCGACCCACACCACACCGACGCCACCATCGCCTTCATCACCTCCAGCATCCCTCCGACGACCTAACAACCCTCGCCTCCATCTCAAACCCCACTCATCCACTCCCGCACCCGAGCTCCACCCCCTGCACACTCTCTACTTTCTCTCTCCCACTCTCTGCTTGCCTCTCCCTCTCTCTACTCTTTCCCTCTGTCCTCACTCTCTCTCTCTCTCAATCACTCTCTGTTCTCTCTCTAAACCTCTCCCTCTCTCTCCTTCTGTTCTCTCTCTCTCTCTCTTTCTCATTTTCTGCACTCTCTCTCAGTTCTCTCACTCACTCTCTCTCTCTCAGCTCTCTCCATCTCCCACTGTTTCCTCCTTCTCTCTCTCTCCCCCTTCTATCTCTCTGTTTCCCTCTCTCTAAATCTTTGCCTCTTTCTCTCTCTCTCTCTCTAACACTCTCTCAATCCCCTCTGTTCACCCTCTCTCTCTAACTCTCTCTCTCAAAAAACCATGCAAAACACATTTTCTTTACAAACACTCACTGCGGCCATTGCCGGAGCGACCGTCGTCGACCCCAGTACACTCGCAGAGGATCATCAAGCACCCCTCAACCTCCAGTAACTGTGCAACGACTCCGGACAACTCCGACGCAAAATCCGCATCTCGATCCAAGCTCGCGCAAATCCGTTTCACGGCGTACATCACGCGTTCGTGATGCCGCTGCTACCGTACGACCCCGAGGCGTTCCCAGGCAAGTATTTTACTTGCTTACATGCTATTTACCTAAGTTACGATCTTTAATTACATATATCATAAAGTTGTAAGTTTAGATCAATTATGTGCCGTAACTGTTCGATGCGTGTTCTCATAGGAAATTATCATTTAACTTGATGGAACTAAACATTATTGCTTGGCCCGTAGGGCTGTGGACCTAATGTGGGAATTTCGTTGGATAATTTGATCGTTAATGACCAAAACGACTACCCCAAGTTTAATCGTAAAACTGTACTTTTATTGTACCTGAAAACCGTTAAATTCACCATAAATTATATACATACTATAATGGTGCGTTCGAAGGCTCAAATCGAAGCCAACTCGACGAACTTTAACCCTATACTGGTTTCCTGACATTCCTGTACTTAAACCGTGACGATAATTGGATCGGAGTGCGACTCTGGACTGCAGTCCAGAGCGACTCAAATTGTTGCTTGCTGTTCCGTAATGGGTATCACAGGATTTACATGACTCATAGGTTGCGGAACTTCACAATTTATTGTAGGTGAATCTGTTAGCTAGACAACACAATTGGTTTCATTCTGTTTCGTTACCGTTTGATATTTAATCTATAATTTAATAGATTGGGACGCATAACAGTCCCAGCAGAATCAGAACTGACATATTGGTATTGAATGGTGTATATCTCCTGACGTACAGATGCGATCGAAGATCCGTCTATTGCGTTGAAAACCTTACTGAGAAACCTAGATTTCATACAACTGTAGCATCGCTAAAATCTGATCCCAACTGGGATTAAAATGCGTTGCGAAACGGACTTCTGATTCTGAAACCGGATTTCCAGCCGCGAGCGCTTAAAATGAAATGGTTATAATTAATGATCCTGGAACCCGATTGGCGTGAAGCTAAATTAGATAGATAGATAACTGAACATACTAATTATTACCTGTTTATCATTTCGCTAAACTGTACACGTACGATTCATGATAAATCGTGCAAGTGATAGAATACTATTTTTATGACACCTTAATCATGCTTTACATACTGTTCACGCATCGTATCATATACATATCATTGCAGTGATAACCTAGTGATATCGTGCATTTATCCAGTGTTAGATTTTAGTGATGATTGTGGTAAGTACGTCAGTGTTCGTGTATCCGTGATTAAGTGAAAGTGATACGTACTTGTACACAATTAGTGAACCTTATTGTTAAATTGCATTGTCAACGTCTGTAAGATGCGTGTACGTGTGACTATAAGTGGTATGAGACACTTATAGAAGCTCTTGCACGGGTGTCACAGATAAGGCATCCGACACTGCCATCTATCTTAGGTATTAGTCGGGACGTGCTTGATGGAGGTCCTGCCTCTAGTTCTCGCGCAGACTTGCCACGGATTGATTAGTATTTAGGATTATGATTAGCGTTTGATGTAGACCATGGGGTGTGGGGTAGTTTAGGTGTGAGTTCAACAGAATCTCGGGAGTCCCATGCCGGCTTATATATTTAGGGAGATATATGGAGATTTACAGGGTATATGATATACACCGTGATATACATGTTACATGTTGGGCCCGTGGTCCCTTGCCCTTGGGTTCTACCCTAGGATGGAGGACACTCGCGAGTGGTTGACTCTCACACTTGGACTGACGATAGGCTTAGTGACCTGTACAGTGAGACTTAGAGACTGATAGGGATACGAGCATTTATATACCTTATATACTGTGTTGACATACGTGACATATCGTTCTACTGCTTTACTGCTCCGCTGCATTGATTACTGTACATTCATATTCATGCTGTCATTGATTTACTGTTATTCATATCTATTACCACTGTTAGAACTGTCACTTGATTTTATATATATTATATTGCTATTGTGTCGCTCTGACGACCTGAGTATGCATGCTCAGTGTGAGGAGAAGATCTAGCCTGGACCAGGATTAGACGTATATTACGGACATCTCGATTTGATATCCAGAGTTATATCTATATTTGTTCCTCTCAGGTCAGTTCTTTACATTGTTTCCTTCAGTTACTGCATCTTTCTTTACCTGCGCATTATTTACTGTTTACCATGAAAAACTAGAAGTCGAAGTGTGACTACGGCAGGACTTTTCCTTGACTGTAGGAGCATGGCTGGCCTTGTCTACCCCTCATATTCCGTATTTTGGGAAGTGGGGCATGACATGGTTTAGTTGGTATCAGAGCCAGGTTTTGCATCGATTGGGATTGCAGTTTTCCGTGTATTGTTTGACAATCTAAGACATTCTTCGGTCTAGGTTGTAAACTGTCATTCTTGATCTATATTCACATCGTGTATTCAGCTATCCATTCGCCATGGCTTCGGGTGACTTGACAAGGTTACGTGGTTAAAATTGCACTACCGTGCTCTATTCAAGTGACTTAAAGTCATACAGTTGATTCTCCACTTGTAATAAATTCATCTTCTCTGATATTCTTGAATCTTTGTCCTATCCATATTATATCTTGATTCGTATAGCGTGTGACTTATATCATCCTCAAAATCGTTGTCTCAGGATCATGTCTTCCAACGACTCTTCATCTTTATCCGCTCCCCAGAATCAGACTGTTGAGATCCTTAGTGTACTGCAAGATTTAAAGGAAGCCCAAGAGCGAACAAATGACTTATTAGCTGAAGGGCTGAGAAGACAGGTGAGTCAGACCCCAGCGGGAGTCTCCTATCATAAAGGGATTTCCGTTAGACGAGAAAAGGAGAAGAAAATGAAGCGTCAATTTGTTTCCCCGCGACAGAAGCAGCAAAAGACCCCATGTTGTGGGTATTGTAGGAGACCAGGACATCTTCAGAGGGATTGTCGCCACGCCCAAGGGAAATGCCTGATATGCGGGTCCAACAAACATCGTATCAACGGTTGCCCAAAAAGGAAGGAGCTAAAAGGAGGAGACTTATCCACACTCTCCACTGCTGCCAAGTGAGGATTACTACGTAGTTCGAATTTCGAGGATAAAGCGGACCCAACACAGGATTCAACTCACATAACGATGATGCAGCGTTCTAGCAATCAAAGAAGAATTTTATGTTTTCCAATTTCAGTATTATGTTGTCATCCTCTTATAAACATTTCTTTCCGTTTGAACCTTTGTATCCGTCGAACTTTTAGTTGAATGAAATAAAATTTGAATCGAAATATATGCATGATTCCCTTGTCATTTCCCTTGTTCATACTATTCATTAGCACAACATTTTAATTTTGATTCTTTAAAAATTCCTGCCACCGCATATTTTCCTATACTTCGTACCCTGAGCTTTTTCCTTGATGTATTCCACTGTCTAATCATGACTTTTCTTTTCAGACCATGGCCTATCCTGGAGCAGCGCCGCACCTGGATGAGGACGCATAATCTTGCATTTCCTTAGACCACACGCTGTTGAGTTCTGACGATGAGATCAACGGTCCCTAGGTCAATTTCGGAAACGACGATTCAAAGGATGAAGGAGTAGCCGCCCCAGAGTTTAACATGATGGCTGATTCCGACGAAGAAGAAGGAGATCCTGAAGAGAACCCTATAGAGGAAGACCCGATAGAGGAAGATCCCGATGAAGACCCGATAGAAGGAAATCCAGTTGAGGAAAATCCCGTGGAAGAAAATCCAGAAGAAGAGAATCACATGGAATCGGACCTCGATGAAGAAGCTCCGTCCGAGGAAGAAGGACCAGAAGATCAAGACCCTGCTGTGGAAGAACTTCCAATGGCGATGCCCGCGAGGCGATATGGAAATGGACGCCCCTACCCGAGTGCGCGAGCCTACCGCAACCTACTGAACCTCCACAACCGCGACTGACGGAATATCTTTTGATGTTGTCCTTCTGGCCAAATAAAATGTGTATAGTTTAGGGCCACTTTTCGCCTTTCGGAATGCCTTGTTTCAAATTTTTCTTGAATGAAATAAATCCTCTGAATTCGTAAACTTTTTGATTATTGGTTCGCTTAATACTTGTTTATTGCCCGTATCCATTTATTTTTTTCTGTTGAGTTCCCTGACTGTCCACCCCTACTCATTGTATAGTTTTCACCCTCGTTTCGATTAGAAAGTATCGCACCCTGATCCTTGGGATGAGCCACCATTCATCCTTTGTCCGTGCCTCGAATGAGATCCTTCTGGGAGGAGAAGTTCATAGTGAAATCCTCGAGTTAGCTAACCCTTCAAATTCTTGATTCACATGATGTACCGAAGGTTATCCTCCCCATACTGTTTCCCTTGTAATCCTTTGTGGCCCACCCTTACTTCTTGTGCTGACCCGACCCCAATTTCCTTGATCTTCAGCCTGAAGCCGTCATACTTCGACCTTTTGTATCAGCCACATTTCCTTGTAATCCTTACCCTAGCTAGCCCTATACATTTTATGTGTTTTCCTATTACCCTATATATATATTTAAGGACTTTATTATTCGGAATTTGGTTTCATTATCTTGTAATTGTCGAAGAGTGCGTATTATCGACTAATTAGCTTTATGTATTTCAAAGCACACTACTATTATCTTTATTTTCAGTAGCGCAATCTTACACCGTGCATATTTTGTTCCATACTTCTTATTTTCACTATGTGAGTTTCTAAGTTATTCGATCGATACATTATCCTAAAATGTTTTAACCTACCGAATAATTTTCGCTATTTATTTGTCGTCACTTTATTTTCGAGTATTGTGCCTATGGTTACTATTATTAATGTTTGTGCCTTATACTATTTATTGCTGACGTACTACTTTTGATATACTTACATAAGCATATAATTGAGTTTCGATTTTTCGAGTATGTCTTGAATATCTTTGTTCATTATTGTTGTTATTGCTATTCTCATAGGTTATCTTTGTAGTTGTTCTTGTTTTATACTTATTTAAACCTGTATTTTGTATGATGTTCTCACATATATAAACCTTCAAATTTCTTCATCCGCCTATTTCAAATAAAACCTGATGCGTTAGTTGCAATATAATAGCTTTCGCCTATGTTGTATTATTTATCGTTTATTTTAAATTTCGAGGACGGAATTTTTGTAAGGGTGGTATGATGTAACACCCGGCCCCTTTTATACCAAAGCCTGTATTTCGTTACTTTAAAATTCTATTTATTCTTAATTATAATTTTATTTGTTTTATTTATAAATTTATTTCTTCTAAACCCCATTTTTCTTTTATCAATAAAACTAAACTCCATTTTCTTTTATTCAATCCCCAGCCCACACTTTCCTCAGCCCACGAGAAAGACAAATAGGGATTTAATAAAATAGCCTCAGCCCGGCCCATTTTCCTCATCACCGCAGCCCGTCTCATCCAAGCGCTACCCGACCCGCAGCACCCTACCCGACCCGCTTCGCTCCTCCTTCTTCCAACGGCTCTCTCTCGTTCCCGCTCACTAATCACGATCCGTTTTTCCCGCCGCACCTCGCGCCCACGCCCACACTCATGCCCACGCGTTGCCGTTTCCTCTCGACTCGCGCGATCTACGCTGCCCACTCCACTCTATAACACCTCTGCCAATCTCCCTCTCTCATTCTCTGTTCTCTTGAACCCATTAAGCATCGACCCCGCGCCGGCCGACCCCATCATCACCGACGAGCCACTTCTCCACCCGAGCTCCCCACTTCCTCTCTCCCTCTACCCAACTCTAACAACCGCTGCCTCCTCTCGTTCCACTCCCGCTCACTCGACCCACACCACACCGACGCCACCATCGCCTTCATCACCTCTAGCATCCCTCCGACGACCTAACAACCCTCGCCTCCATCTCAAACCCCCACTCATCCACCCCCGCACCCGAGCTCCACCCCCTGCACACTCTCTACTTTCTCTCTCCCCCTCTCTGCTTGCCTCTCCCCCTCTCTACTCTTTCCCTCTGTCCTCACTCTCTCTCTCTCTCTCAATCACTCTCTGTTCTCTCTCTAAACCTCTCCCTCTTTCTCCTTTTGTTCTCTCTCTCTCTCTTTCTCACTCTCTGCACTCTCTCTCAGTTCTCTCTCTCTCTCTCTCAGCTCTCTCCATCTCCCACTGTTTCCTCCTTCTCTCTCTCTCTCCCTCTATCTCTCTGTTTCCCTCTCTCTAAATCTTTGCCTCTCTCTCTCTCTCTCAAACACTCTCTCAATCCCCTCTGTTCACCCTCTCTCTCTCAAAAAACTACGCAAAACACATTTTCTTTACAAACACTCACTGCGGCCATTGCCGGAGCGACCGTCGTCGACCCCAGTACACTCGCAGAGGATCATCAAGCACCCCTCAACCTCCAGTAACCGTGCAACGACTCCGGACAACTCCGACGTAAAATCCGCATCTCGATCCAAGCTCGCGCAAATCCGTTTCACGACGTACTGTTGGGTTCCTAGGCACACTAATAAGGTCTCACAAGGCATCAACCATGCCAATTTCAAATTTTACATGTGCCGAGAAACCCTAATACGGATCGTTAACTAGAATTTTAGGCGACAAAAGAAACTAGTTAACAACTTAACTAAAGGGAAAACGGAAATACAACCTTTGTAGATCTGGTCCTCCACCTCCATGGCTCCGTGATGGTGTACCCTCGCTGCGATCATCGGATCCCGGGCTCTAGCGTCGGCTTCATCGGAGAAATGGGCGGGCTAGGTCATCGACTACGATGCTGAAGATGATCTACGTCGAGGCATCACAAGATCAAGTTCCCACTTCACCAAGTCATGAAACTTGTGAAGAAAACACCCTATACTTCTTGGTAAGAGGTAGAGGATGAAGAAATAGGAAGTGGGTTCACTTTAGAATTGGATTTCTCACTCTTTTCATCAAGTTGCCATTGTTGATAGCAAGCTTTTCTTCAAGTGAAGAAGAAGAAGAAGAAAGAATATGATAAGTGCTGTCACAAAATAATAAAATAATTGAATACTTATCATATCCTAACTATGATTAAGTGTAGAGAATATACTAGGGTTAGTGATTGGTTAGGTTTAGTAGATGAAGACAAAATGGTCAAACCTTCTTGAAACTTCAACAAGCATCATGTTTTTCAAGCAACCATTTTGTTTTCTTCTCTCTTTATTTGACCAAAAATAAATGGATAAATAAATAAAAGAATAATTCAAAACCCTAACCATTATGATAACCATGGTATAAGTCTTTACACAAAGCCAAGAAAGCATGTATCATCAAACATGATACAATCAAGTGCACAAAAGTATATCACATATACAACTTGTGTACTACAAGTGAGAAAATCCATTTAAAGTGAACCAATACTAGTTAATGCAAAGTAATATATCAAATATATAATTATGCATTAAATCATTAAATCAACACTTGATTTAACGATCCGGTCATATCGCATATAACCGACTAATATTCAATGTATCGGCTTATCGAATCAATCCTTGATTCGATAACTAGGTTATATCGCATACAACCATTCGATACATTCGTCGCGAGAATGAAATACTGTATCACATACACGCATTATTCTCGGTCCCGCACATATCTCATATGCGCTCCTATTTCGTTTCGCTTGAGCCAGGAAACCTTTGTGTAGGACTCTAAAGACTTGTCAATATGCCGGCAGCAGGTGATGATCATATCAAACACCCACAAGCCGCAAGCGGTCTGCTAAACGTAACGGCCACCCGGGTATTGAGCGATCAGAAGATCGACGAGCAAGCCCGCTCACACTCCTGTGAATCCAACCAGTAACACTTACCGTACAGTCCGGTCTCGTCGTCTGATATGTCGCATATCTCGCCTAGGGGTGGTAAACGTCAGACCCCAATAGCTCGATAAGTCATGTCGATATGAGGTCTATAACAATTCGATAAACTACTGGTAACACTTACCAGTAAATCTCAGCAACCCTGGCCAGGGATTTCCGGTTATAGCCAATCGAACACAGCGCAACATCAACTCCCTATACCGGGAGAGACGAATCCCCTCCTATCGCTCATTGCCTCCATGTGATTCGGGACTGTACCCAAAAGCCACCGTTTTGCATGCCCTCTTGGACATGGTAAGGTGGAAATCAAAGCACAGTGGGAATCACACAAGACTCTATGACGATCTCGGGTCAACAGACTACTCTGTACCAGTGTCACCAGAGAACTGCCATCTGACGTAAGGTATAATACCATCTGGGAGTTCTCGGCGAGTCCGTCCAGTGTACCCAGTCTCCACTGAGAACCCGTATATCATCTCTGATGTCAAACACCAATGGATATGGGATCATCCATCGCTCATCTGTATGGGTCGAGAAGGTATACGCTAGTCTACTCTGGTATATCGATGCCCCGTCTCGATACACCCACGACTAGGGACCTTGAAGGATGTACTTATGGACTACCATGTCCCCACTAGTATGATCCGCATCATAGTCCAGATAGTCAATTACACATCCTAAGGGCTTTACCAACATGTATCAGAGAGACAATCAGTGTACACGTTAAGGTAAAGATCAACCAGATAGCATACTATCATGTCGAGCAAGAAAGTCCTCCCTATATATGTCCAAACATCCACTACAATATACATCCAATGTACAGTAATGGCCCCTAGGGCATACATATAACTAACACGTACATCACGCGTTCGTGACGCCGCTGCTACCGTGCGACCCCGAGGCGTTCCCAGGCAAGTATTTTACTTGCTTACATGCTATTTACCTAAGTTACGATCTTTAATTACATATATCATAAAGTTGCAAGTTTAGATCAATTATGTGCTGTAACTGTTCGATGCGTGTTCTCATAGGAAATTATCATTTAACTTGACGGAACTAAACATTATTTCTTGTCCCGTAGGGCTGTGGACCTAATGTGGGAATTTCGTTGGATAATTTGATCGTTAATGACCAAAACAACTACCCCAAGCTTAATCGTAAAACTGTACTTTTATTGTACCTGAAAACCGTTAAATTCACCATAAATTATATACATACTAGAATGGTGCGTTCGAGGGCTCAAATCGAAGCCAACTCGACGAACTTTAACCCTATACTGGTTTCCTGACATTCCTGTACTTAAACCGTGACGATAATTGGATCGGAGTGCGACTCTGGACTGCAGTCCAGAGCGACTCAAATTGTTGCTTGCTGTTCCGTAATGGGTATCACAGGATTTACATGACTCGTAGGTTGTGGAACTTCACAGTTTATTGTAGGTGAATCTGTCATCTAGACAACACAATTGGTTTCATTCTGTTTCGTTACCGTTTGATATTTAATCTATAATTTAACAGATCGGGACGCATAACAGTCCCAGCTGAATCTGAACTGACATATTGGTATTGAATGGTGTATATCTCCTGACATACAGACGCAATCAAAGATCCGTCTATTGCGTTGAAAACCTTACTGAGAACCCTAGATTTCATACAACTGTAGTGTCGCTAAAATCTGATCCCAACTGGGATTAAAATGCGTTGCGAAACGGACTTCTGATTCTGAAACCGGATTTCCAGCCGCGAGCGCTTAAAATGAAATGGTTATAATTAATGATCCTGGAACCCGATTGGCGTGAAACTAAATTAGATGGATAGATAACTGAACATACTAATTATTACCTGTTTATCGTTTCGCTAAACTGTACACGTACGATTCATGATAAATCGTGTAAGTGATAGAATACTATTTTTATGACACCTTAATCATGCTTTACATACCGTTCACGCATCATATCATATACATATCATCGCAGTGATAACCTAGTGATATCGTGCATTTACCCAGTGTTAGATTTTAGTGATGATTGTGGCAAGTACGTCAGTGTTCGTGTATCCGTGATTAAGTGAAAGCGATACGTACTTGTACACAATCAGTGAACCTTATTGTTATATTGCATTGTCGATGTCTGTGAGACGCGTGTACGTGTGACTATAAGTGGTATGAGACACTTATGGAAGCTCTTGCACGGGTGTCACAGATAAGGAATCCGACACTGCCATCTATCTTAGGTATTAGTCGGGACGTGCTTGATGGAGGTCCTGCCTCCAGTTCTCGCGCAGACTTGTCACAGATCGATTAGTATTTAGGGTTATGGTTAGCGTTTGATATAGACCACGGGGTGTGGGGTAGTTTAGGTGTGAGTTCAATAGAATCTCGGGAGTCCCATGCCGGCTTATATATTTAGGGAGATATATGGAGATTTACAGGGTATGTGATATACACCGTGATATACATGTTACATGTTGGGCCCGTGGTCCCTTGCCCTTGGGTTCTACCTTAGGGTGGAGGACACTCGCGAGTGGTTGACTCTCACACTTGGACTGCCGATAGGCTTAGTGACCTGTACAGCGAGACTTAGAGACTGATAGGGATACGGGCATTTATATACCTTATATACTGTGTTGACATACGTGACATATCGTTCTACTGCTTTACTGCTCCGCTGCATTGATTACTGCACATTCATATTCATGCTGTCATTGATTTACTGTTATTCATATCTATTACCACTGTTAGAACTGTCACTTGATTTTATATATATTATATTGCTATTGTGTCGCTCTGATGACCTGAGTATGCATGCTCAGTGTGAGGAGAAGATCTAGCCTGGACCAGGATTAGACGTATATTACGGACATCTCGATTTGATATCCAGAGTTATATCTATATTTGTTCCCCTCAGGTCAGTTCTTTACATTGTTTCCTTCAGTTACTGCATCTTTCTTTACCTGCGCATTATTTACTGTTTACCATGAAAAACTAGAAGTCGAAGTGTGACTACGGCAGGACTTTTCCTTGACCGTAGGAGCATGGCTGGCCTTGTCTACCCCTCGTATTCCGTATTTTGGGAAGCGGGGCGTGACAATAACAATTGAAAGTGAAACATGATAAGTGTCAATAGTAACAATGATGCAAAACAACCACTATTAATGATGCTTATGGTATGCAGTGAAACATATGTGACATTACAAGTTCTAAGTGTGTACGTGGCATGTCAATTACCGATGAGGTATAGTGTAATATGTAGGTATGTGCAAGTGCAATATAACTCATCGATAAATAGTGCAGTGTCCTAGCGAGTGTTAGACAACGGCGAATTATAGCTATGAGTGCGTACGATGAATTTTCTATTTTTAATTATATACACCATGCAAATGGGAAACAATTATAACTAAACTTATAATCATGGGCGTACTACGCCATCCATACAAAATCCCCCGGTAGATATTTAGTCTACTCACCGGAACATGTCAAAACTACTCGGATATCATCAATCCCTTTCCTTTCCTTGCGGCCTCCGAAGTTCCCGCGGTCGAACCTAACATCGAAAAGAATCTTTGTATAAAAGTGGCTAAAATCCGATACGGTGAAAATGTGTAGCTAATGAACTTACATTCTAACGTGCTACGTGAGAATATCGTGAATTATCAAAAACCTAGACTACCTTGAGCTAATCCCATACTGTTCGTAAATGTGAAAACAGAATACGTAACACGAACTATTTGTATCGTATATAGAGTTTTAACCAAAACAGGCAATTTACTTCCAGATTCTATATACTGAATATATAACATAAACAAACTATACCAGATACCCTAAAAGACATACAGATAGCTACCCAAAAAAACTCAACATCCAACTCCCACGAAAAACCGGCGAGATCGGAAAAATAGGGATTTTAGCCGGTCGAAAATTCATAGAATGGGTCCGTGTTTCTAGTGTATATTCTAGGTCCAATTTACAAGGTTACTGATTTGATTTTGTTACAGATTAGCTAGATTATAGCAGATTCAAAATAGAGCAATACTCTATAAAAATATCATATTTACCGATATAAGACTTCTATACTAAAACAGTAATAAAATTAAAATCTATAGGGTTGGAAATTATACCAATTGAAAGATCAACTGAATGGCTTCTCCAAAGATGCACAAGGACATAAAATCCTAGCTTGAGTGTTTGAGTTGAGGAATACGAAAACCTAGCTTCTTATTTCATCTTTCATTCTAATTGAGATAGAGGATATTTACTAAATATTGTTTCTAAACCTAATATCCAACTGAACAATTATGGAATAGACTTAGACAAGAAGTGATGAGATTAGGGGGATGTGTCACCATGAAGGAGAGTGGTGCATTCATGCAAGTAGGAGGTGTGAGCATAAGGTTAAACCTAGGGTATGGTGTGTATGAGGTTTATCTTACCTTAACCATAACCTAACACATTAACATATAAATCCTCACACAACTCCAATTCTCACAAAGAACTAAACTTTCCATAAAACCCCTCATGACACCTAATATTATATAAACAAACTACTTTCTTTACTAAATTACTCTACCACATATTAAAAGATCTTTTTATTACAATAAAATTTAAAATAACATTTTTAATTAAATAAATAAAATAATTAATTATCTAAAATATTTCAATATGTTACAAGTGGTTTAAGCTCCGCTTTTAAAATCGAATAGTTTTCTAAACAAACCGAGTGGGTTGTAGTATTTGCTAGTTATTTTAAAGTGGTCACTCCCAGTGAAGGGATCTAGACTCTTTTCTCATCGAATGAGGTGCTGGATATTCATAAAAGAATACCACTATGCAAAGCAAAAACTAGAACTACCTTTATGAAAAATTTGATTGTATAACATCTTTAAATCCTGTACCCGTTCATCTGAGCTGCAGCCTTGGCAGCAAAGATAGGATCAATATACTTTTAGGTTTCTTTTCTTTTCATTAATCTCAATAATGACGTTCCATCATTTATGTTTCCTAAACATCACAGAAGACACAAAAATAGAACGTATGCTTGTTCCATTCGTATTTGCCACGGGGCTCCGTCATGCACCGTTAGGTTACTTAACTAACGGCAGAGCGAGGGCATGACTAGCGCGGGTGCAAAACATAAGCAACATTTATTATATATCATATATATAACATTCGTCTCAGGCAGTTATATGATCACATTACAGAACACACGCAGCAGAAACAAACATATGAGATATTGGATATACTAGGAGGTCCGTGTTTTAAATTAAGCCAGTAATGAAGAAACAGATTCCACGGTCGTGATGAATAGCCAAACTCACATCCCTAGACCCCTACGAGAGCAGCAAGTGACCCTGCCAATTCTAGAGTTAGGAGACTCGGTCTCGACTCCTCGAAATGGTCTCCCACTGGACTCTAGTTACCGGTCACTTGTTTTCCCCGCATTGGGTTTATCCTAATGCGGAAAAGTAAATAATATACATCAATGGTGATATCATCCTCAACCCGGAAGTGTCCCGATAAAAGAGTATTACATACATCTTTTACATGAATGAAAATGAAAAACTCTCATCTCACGTAAAAACCCCGGCTATTCACTCACGACGATCCAATATAACATATCATAAGCAACACATAAACACCGCATGTAATCAACGTAAGTAAATATGCGTATCCTAAATATCGTTGACATATAGCAATGAGATCGGGGATACACCACATATTACACTTACGGTCGCAGAAAAGAAAATAAAAACTATAATAATTAGAATCCGCAACATCCTTAGACATCATAAACCCGAAATATCACATACTTCGGATTTCATACCAAACATAATAAACCTTGCCTTTTAGTCTCGAATTGAAAACACTTTTCAATAACCAGTAGGGTAATTCAACAATATTTCCGACTTCCTGATTGAATGCTCTTCGGGAACTTTAGTAGATGGCCGCACCCCCGATGCCGTCGAAGAAGTGCACTTAGACGGATCACCACGGCCGCGAGCACCCGAATGGATGCTCTGGCAACGGGGTTCTCCTTCAGTCACTTGGTCGGGGCTATGGGGCATGGCTATCTAATAGTGTTTCCCGGCGAGTGTTCACGTACAATATGAGATTGCGACGGAGCTTTGATCTGAATCAAAACTCCATGGCAATCGATCAAACGAGACTAAACCGCTAGATTTACAAAATACTAACTAGTTTTCACAAAACTAATTAAAGTGGATTCCAAATATTGTATCACAAATCATAATAGTCTAGACGATATTAAACATTTTGATCGATTCATCAAACACCCACAAATCACAGAGACATCAACAACTTGAGCCTCAGAAAAACTTCCCAGAAAACCTAGAATAACAAAATGGAGCAGCACAAGAAACATATCTCGCAACTCGTCAAGAGTGCGGCGGAACCGCAGCCAAACCAGGGTTTGGGCCGCGGTTCTGCGGCTCCTTGATGGAGTTAAAGACTCTTATTTCTTGGGGCTCCATCATTTAACCTGCACGATTTTTTGAATATTTTTAATCTGAAAAATATCAACCTTTTTAAAAATGGACAGAAACTAGGTAATTAGCGGGTTTCAAAGTTTGATCAAACACTTTAATGTCGTATAGACATCCCCTAATGCTCCAGGTTGGCTCTGATACCATGAAAGTGTGTCTTAGCACATCTACTAGGTTACCACATGCATCAAGTATGCAATTTAAAAAAATCTAGAGGTCTAAGCTACACTAACTTAGAATCGAACTAAAGAATTAGGGTTTATAAAGTAAGTAAACAAGTTTTACACTAAGTGAAGAGGATCACAACCTTTGTAGACCAAGTTCTTCACTTCTAAAGCTCCAAGTAGTAGCCCCTACGCTCCAAGTAGTGGTCTCTAGAACTCTTCTTGGCTCCACTTGAGAAAGGAACGAGCTTGCTCACGGATCTTCGAGGCCGAAGATGATCCACCATGAAGTTTCTATAACTTAAGCTAATGCTTCACTAATCAAGTATTAGTGAAGCTAACAACCTAAACTTACAGGCTAGATGAGTGTAGGTTGATGAAGTAGGAATTTTGCTCACTTTAGAAGTTTATTTCTCCTTTTCTTTTTCTCATTTTAGAAAACCTAGAGAGGAAGAAGAAGAACTTGGGTGAGGAAAATGTCTCGTGATCAAGAGAGAGAGTGAACCATGGTTTAAAGATAAGAGTTGGGTGAGAAAATATCTAGAGTAAAAACAAAATTAGTGGGATGAGTCATGCCTTCTACAAGCATCTAAGTCATGCTTATTTCCAACTAATTTTGATTTTTCTCTTAATAAATAATCACCCATTTATCTTTAGGTCATGGTGTGAGTCTCATACACCCATGTTCTATGTATCATCTACCATGACACAATAATGTCTTATATATAAATATATATATATATATATATATCATATATATATATATATATAACATTATATATAACAAGAGAAGAAATTCATTAGTGAGGTAATATTGGTTAATATATATTAATATATCAAATATAAATATATATCAAATTATTAAATCAACACTTGATTCAATAATCCGGTTATATCATATATAACCGACTAATATCATATGAATATGTATATCAAATTATCAAATCAACACTTGATTCCATAACCCGGTTATATCATATATAACCTAACCGATATCAAATATCGCGAGATTAGAATACGGTATTTTTAGGAATATGTATACCTTAGAGGCTATTATTGTTGATATAGTGGATGCTTGGACATATATATAGAGGACTTTCTTGCTCGACATGATAGTATGCTATCAGGTTACCTTTATCTTAACATGTAGGCTGGTATTTATACTGTCTGTCTCTTACATGTTGATAAAGCCCTTAGGATATGTACTTGACTACCAAGATTATGATGAAATCATACTAGTGGGGCCAGGGTGGTCCAAAAGTACATCCTTTAATCAGTTCCTAGTCGAGAGAATATCGAGACTGGGGCATCAATATTCCAGACTAGACTAGTGTGTACGTTTCTTGTCCCTTACAGGGCGATGGTTGATCCTACAACCATTGGTGTATGACATCAAAGATTGTACACAGGTGCTCATTGGAGAATGGGTACACCGAACAGGACTCGCTGAGGACTCCTAGTTGCTAGTATACCTATCATCAGATAGCAGTCCTCTGGTGACACTGGTACAGGTTAGTCTGTAGACTTGAGATCGTCATATATTCTTGTGTGGCTCCCACTGTGCTTTGATTTCCTCCCTACCATGCTTAAGAGGAGTTGTGAAAACAGGTGGATTTTGGGTAAAGTCCCGAGTTACATGGAGGCAATGAGCGATAGGAGGGGTTTCGTCTCTCCCGGTATTGAAGGTTGATGTTGCGCTATACTCGATTGGCTATAACTGGAAGTCCCCGGCCAGGGCTGCTGTTGAGATTTACTGATAAGAGATATCAGTAGTTTCTCGAAACGTTATAGGCCAGACATCGACATGACTTATCACGTTACTGGGGTCTGATGTTTACCACCCCTAAACATGATATGAGACATATCAGATGAAGAGACCAAACTGTACGGTAGCGTTATTGATATGCTTCATGGAGAGTATGGACATACTTGCTTGTTGATCTTCATATCGCTCAATACCCAAGTAGCCGTTACGTCCAGCTAGTACCGCTGACGGCTTGTAGGCGACTGATGTGATCATCACCTACTGCTGGCATATTGACGGGTTTTTAGAGTCCCACACAGAAGTTCCCTGGTTCAAGCGAAACGAAGTAGGACACATATGTGATATGTGTGTGGGCCTGATTAAATATGTGTATGTGATACCGTATTGTAATCTGGCAGTTATATTTTATTGAGTTAGGTTATATGTGTATAACCAGATTATCGAATCAAGTGTTGATTTGATAATGTGATACACAGATAAATGATATTAGTCGGTTATATGAAATATAACCGGATTATTAAATCAAGTGTTGATTTAATAATTTGATATATATTATATGTGATATAATTATATCTTAACTAATATTATTAGCTCACTAATTATTCTTCATAAGATATATATAGATATATATATATAATAATAATAATAATAATAATAATAATAATAATAATAATAATAATGAAGCATGGCTTGAATTTCTATTTTTGAAAAAAAAAGAAATGAGGTGGAAAATGAGAGTATGGTTTCAAGTATGGCTTTTATGTTATTTTATTCATCTTGACTCATTATTCAAGCATGGTTGCAATTTTATATTGCTAATTTCCATGCTTGAATGAGTGAGGGTCAAGAGTTGCCATTCATTCTTTGCTCATTCCAACACTTAGCCATTTTTGATGGCTTTCTCTCATTTGCTCTCTTGCTTTCCTCTTCTTCATGCCACCATGATTCAAGTTTCAACCCTCACATGTGATGTGAATCATGAAGCTTGAGTACATATTAGTAAGCCTCTAATCCCCTATTTCACCATCTTACTCTTGACTAGCGATCAAGTATAGCATGTTTCCTACGCTAAAGAGTTTAGTGTAGAGATAGCTTGAGTTGGAGGGACTTCGCGTGGATCATTTTCGGCACGAAGGTCATCAGAGGAAGCTCGTACAAACCCTCAAGTGGAGCCTAGTGGAGTCGCGGGACTACTACACGGAGCATGTGAAGTGAAGGACTCGATCTACGAGGGTATAGCCATCTTCACTTCTTATTGTTTATGTTGATATCAAACTTAAAACCCTAATCATCTAGTTAACGATCTTGTTTAGTCTAGCTTAGCACATATAAAAATTTGAGTTTGGCATGCTTGATGTCATTAGAACCTCATGGTGGTGCTAGGGTAGACTTTCATTGTATCAGAGCCAAAACTAGAAGATTAGACGATGTAATTAGAAACACGAAACCGAAACAACTCCGAAACTGTAACTCGAAACCCCAAGTTTCGGTCGAATTTTAAATGGCCTCTAAAATTTTTTTAAGCAACCGCAGAATGTTGTATATGATGCAACTCGAACACTGGAGAAATTCGAGGCCAAAATACCACCTTTGACCTGGCGAAATACCCATATTACTCGGCGTCGCCGGTCCCCTTTGCTATTTTTTGGTTCGAATTTTTTTGGTGTTCCAGTGGCCTAGTTTTGGGTTTCCAGGTTTTGTTTGATTAGTCTAAAATTTCATGTGATGTTAATTTGGTAACGGACTAATACGGAGTGTTTCGTAATCGTAATTATTACATCGTTTTGGGTTTTAGTTTGATATGGATGCAGTAGTGAGGATCTACATTTAATTGGTTTTGTGAAAACTAGTTAATGATTACAAATCTAGCGTTTTAGTCTCGGAAGATCGATTGCCACGAAATTTCGATTCGGATCGAAACTCCGTCGCAATTGCGTATCATACGCGAATACTCGTCGAATAACTGTACTAGGTAGCCACACCCCATTGCCCCAACCAAGTGACTGTAGGAGAACCCCGTTGCCAATAGCTTCCACTTGGGTGCTTACGGCCACGATGTTCCGCCTAGGTGCACTTGGTCGACGACATCGGTGGTACGGCCATCTACTATAGTTTCCGACGCGTATTCGATCGGTTAGTCGGGAATCTTGTTGAATTACCCGACTAAATTATTGAAAAGAGTTTTTGATATGAGACTAAAATGCGGGGTTTATAAAGTTAGGCATGAAATTTGGAATATGAGATATTCCGGGTTTATGATGTCTAAGGATATGCGGATTCTAATTATTGCAGTTTTACATTTCTTTTCTGCGACCGTAAGTGTAATACGTGGGGTATCCCAAATCTCGTTTCTATATGTCAACGGAATTTGGGATACGCGTATTTACTTACGTTGATGATATGTGATATTATGTGTCGCTGATATATTTTATTGGATCGTTGTGATTGAATATCTGGGGGTTTTATGTGAGATGAGAGTTTTTCATTTTTCATTCATGTAAAATTTGTATGTAATATTCTTTTATTGGGGCACATCCGGGTTGAGGATGATGTCACCACTGATGTGTATTATTTACTTTTCCACATTAGGATAGACCCAAAGCGGGGAGCACAAGTAACCGGGTTCTAGGGTTTAGTGGGAGACCATCTCAAGGAGTTGAGACCGTGTCTCTTAACTCTAGAATTGGTAGGGTTACTTGCCGCTCTCGTAGGGGTCTATGGGATGTGGGTTTAGTTATTCATCACGACCGTGGAATCCGTATTTTACATTACTGGCTAAATTTAAAACACGGAAATCCTAGTATATCCAATATTTCATATGTTGCTTCTGCTGCTTGGTTCTGTGATGTGATCATATAACTGCGTGAGTCGGATGTTATATTATATATGATATATAATAAACGTTGCTTATGTTTTGCACCCGCGCTAGTCCAGCCCCTGCTCTGCCGGTAGTTAAGTAATCTAACGGTGCATGACGGGGCCCAGTGGCGAATGCGGATGGCATAAGCGTACGTTCTATTTTCGTTTCACTTTTCTGTAATGTTTAGGAAAAATTAAATTATGGGACTTCATTAATGAGATTAATGAAAAGAAAGAAAACTAAAGATATTGTAGAATCAAATTTTTAAAAATGGGCAGCTCTAGTTTTTGCTTTGCATAGTGGTATTCCTTGATGAATATCCAGCACCTCATTCGATGAGGAAAGAGCCGAGATCCCTTCACCGGGAGTGAGCTATTTAGCAAAACTAGCAAATGCTATAACTCACTCGGTTTTGTTTTTGACAGCTTCTCTAGTTCTTGCTTTGCATAGTGGTATTCCTGAATATCCTGCACCTCATTCGATGAGGAAAGAACCGAGATCCCTTCACCGGGAGTGACCTCTTTAGCGAAACTAGCAAAAGCCTCAAAAACACTCCTTTTCAAAATCACTAGATTCTACTACGATATCAAGTTCATTACGCTCATGGTTTTCTTAAAATCTTGTGTAGCCCTCTGTCATTTCAGATGAGTGCTATTTTAGTATTCGTGCTACGTTTGTTGGCCTGCGTCAAGGTCTAGTGTGCGGTAGCTGAATTAGTGCTTATCTGCAGCATGTGATTCGATTGGATTAGGGTAGTCGTGCGATTTTGTTGGCCTGCGTCAAGGGTCGTGCGGGTGGGTTTAATTCAATCAAGAAATGAACGGGTTGAACTTGACTAACGCCCTATGGTTTATTGGCCTGCGTCAAGGTCATAGGACGTTAGGGGTAAAAACATTATCGGGAATTTCAAGTGTTGAAATTTGCAATGAGATTGCATACTTTCTATGTGATAGTTGGATCCCGATATCTACTGCGGGTAAGAGTTACTCCTGAGAGAATTTTGCACTTTACAATTAGCTAATCCAGTAGGTGTCTAGAAGGTGTCAACGGGGTTATGCCTATAGGGAAACGAGGTTTATTTTAATTAGGTCCGTGCGAAAGCACGGGGAACCTCCCTCGGAGTACCGATACCTGTCTGGCTGAACAATTGGCGAACCTGTAGGGCGTAATTAATCCCGGCTAATCCTACCTTTTAGGGTTTGAAGGAAGATCTGATAAAAACAGTGGGAGCCATCCTGATTAGATAAAATAACCAATCTAATCTTGCAAAGTGCGCACGCAAAGTGATTATCCTTCTCTCTCTCCTAGTTGCGACCAACGACATGCCTTAATCAAGATAATAATATGGATGTATTGACCGAACCCACTTATTATACTGGGCTAGGATCCGCTCTATCTTATGATTGTCATAAGTCTGAGCAAGGAATAGGGGAATATCCAGATTCCCACACCATCCAAATGAAGAATAAGCATGTTGATGCATTGTCTTCGGGTGTGTTCATAACCAAGAACTGTTTCTCAGTTATCTCTACGTCCTGGGTAGTGGACACCGGATCAGGATCCCACACATGTAATTTGTTATATAGGCTATAGAAAGGTGGAGAACTGGGAAAGGGTGATATGTCTCTAAGTAGTAGAGAATGGTGCAATTGTTGCAGCCAAAGCAGTTTGCAGATATCACCTGGTGTTACCAACTGGTAATACATTGATTCTTAGCGACCGTTATTCCGTACCAAAAATATTGTGAATATTTTCCTAAATCAAGTGTTGATTAGGTAAGGTACGCTGTATAACCGTATACACGTTCTGAATCAAACAACAGTTCCAAACGTACAGAACACACACAAGAGGAAGAGTTCAGAAATGAACGAAGTCTTCTTGTGGCATTGTAGACTAAGTCATGTCGATGAAACAAGACTAGCTAAAGTTCTATAAGGATGCATATTTGAATCCGTTCGAATTTACATCTTATGAAACTTGCCAGTCATGTCTCAAAGGCTAGGTGACCAAATCTCCGTTTACTGGAAACAGAGAAAGAGCTACTGAACTCTTGGACAGATACATAGTGATGTATGCGGTCCTATATCTACACATGTTAGGAATGGTTCCACGTACTTTATTACATTCACCGATGTTCTTTCAAGACACGGACATGTGTTCTTGTTGAAATACCAAATCCGAATCTTTTGAGAATTTCAAGGAATATAAGTACGAAGTTGAGAACCAGATGAGTAAAGATATTTAAATCCTTCGATATGATCGGGGAGAAGAATACTTGAGCATGGAATTCCGAGACTATTTAAAAGAGAATGAGATTCTCTCTCAGCTTACTCCTCCGTATACACCACATCACAACGATATATCGGGATGGAGGAATCGCACCCTATGAGATATGGTGCGCTCTATGATGAGTAATGCTGAGTTACATATTTTCTTTTGGGGATATGCACTTGAGATAGCTGCATACCTATTGAATAGAGTTCCGACCAAATTTGTTGCCTACCACTCCATATGAGATATGGAATGGGAAGAGACCATCTCTTAAACGAATTAAGATATGGGGTTGTCCGGCCTATGTTGAAAAGCAAAATCCGGAAAAGCTTGAGGCAAGGTCAGTTCTGTGCAAAGTTTGTAGGATATCCCAAACATTCGCGAGGGTATATCTTCTACCACATCGAAGAGCAAAAGGTGTTTTGTTTCTCGACATGCCACCCTTTTAGAAAAGGAATTTCTTGTGAAAGAAATTTGTGGCAATGAGGTGGAACTGGAAGAAGTTCCAGCAACGCAAACAATAACCGACGATTTGGTGGAACCGGAGAATTCAGTAGTCCTCGACAAACCGCAGCCACTCCGCAGATCTAGTAGGGTTCCTCATTCACCAGAGAGATACTACAGTTTTCTTAAAGACGGTGGGAGCGAGGATTGCATCATGGAGATGATGACCCAACTAGTTTTGAGCAGGCCATCACGAGTGGGGACTCTATGAAATGGCTGGATGCTATGCGATCTGAGATAGAATCTATGTACACTAACAAAGTGTTGAGTTTGGAAGTTGCTCCTGAAGGGGTTAAACCTATCGGGAGCAAGAGGATCTTTGAGAAAGATAATTTGGTGTAGATGGAAAAGTTGAGACTTTCAAACCCAGACTTGTAGCAAAAGGTTTTCGTCAACAACCTGGTGTCGAATATGATGAAACCTTTTCTCCCGTCGCTATGCTTAAGTCCATCAGGATCCTACTTGCCATTCTGTATATCATGACTACGAAATCTGGCAGACTGCACGTCAAAACCGCTGTTCTATGGTGATTTAGAAGAGAGCGTGTACATGACACTGTCAGAGGGCTTCGTAGACAGTAGGAGCAGTGGAAGCATTTGCAAGCTGCTTAAATCCATCTACGGGTTAAAGCAGGCATCGCGGAGATGGAACATCTGTTTTGATAAAGCTGTCAAAGAGTTTGACTTCATCAAAAAGGTAGATGGACTATGTATATATAAGAAGGTTGTAGAGTGTGGTTGTCTTCCTCGTATTGTACGCGTATTGTTAGTTATATGTATGCCCTAGAGGCCATTACTGTACATGAGATGTACATTGTAGTGGATGCTTGGACATATATAGGGAGGACTTTCTTGCTCGACATGATAGTATGCTATCTGGTTACTCTTTATCTTAACATGTACACTGATTGTCTCTCTGTTACATGTTGATAAAGCCCTTAGGATGTGTACTTGACTACCTGGATTATGATGCAGATCATACTAGTGGGACAAAGGTAGTCCGTGAGTACATCCTTTAATGTCCCTAGTCGTAGGTGTATCGAGACGGGGCATCGATATACCAGAGTAGACTAGCGTATACGCTTCTCAACCCATAAGATGGGCAATGGATGATCCTATATCCATTGGTGTTTGACATCAGAGATGGTATACGGGTGCTCAGTGGGGACTGGGTACACTGGATGGACTCACCGAGAACTCCCATATGGTATTATACCTCACGTCAGATGGCAGTTCTCTGGTGACACTGGTACAGGTTAGTCTGTAGACCCGAGATCATCATAGAGTCTTGTGTGATTCCCGCTGTGCTTTGATTTCCACCTTACCACATTCAAGAGTATGTGCAAAACGGTGGTTTTTAGGTACAGTTCCGAGTCACATGGAGGCAATGAGCGATAGGAGGGGTTTCGTCTCTCCTGGTATTGGGGGTTGATGTTGCGCTGTGCTCGATTAGCCATAACAGGGAAGTCCCTGGCCAGGGCTGATTTAGAGATTTACTGGTAAGTGTTATCAGTAGTTTCTCAACCCGTTATGAGCCTCATATCGGCATGACTTATCGGTTATTGGGGTCTGACGTTTACCACCCCTAGACTTGATATGCGACATATCAGACGAAGAGACCATACTGTACGGTAGTGTTACTGACAGGCTTTACAGGAGCTAGAGCGGGCTTGCTTATTGATCTTCTGATCACTCAATACCCGGGTAGCCGTTACGTCCAGCTAGTACCGCTGACGGCTTGTGGGTGTTTGATGTGATCATCACCTACTGCCGGCGTATTGACGAGTTTTTAGAGTCCTACATAGAGGTTTTACTGGCTCAGGCAAAATGAAGTAGGAGCACATATGTGATATGTGCGAGACCGAGATTAATACGAGTATGTGATACCGTATTCTATTCTCGTGATTTTTGTATCGGACGGTTATATGTGATATAGCCGGGTTATCGATTCAAGTGTTGATTCGATAAGTTGGTACATATAATATTAGTCGGTCATATGTGATATAGCCGGATTATTAAATCAAGTGTTGATTTGATAATTTAGTGTATAATTGTATATTTGATATACTAGTTTATATTAACTAATATTAGCTCACTTAAGCATTTATTTTTCTCACATGTGCACACTTAATATATATGTGATATATATTAATTGTGTTATTTTTGTGTCATGGTTGTTGATACACACTACATGGGTGTATGAGACTTACACCATACTAATTATAATGTGGGGGTTTAAGTTTTTAAAGTAAATCCAAATTAGTGGATAATAGCTCACATGCATGAAGCTTGCAGAAGCTTATGGATACATTGACTTAGTCCACTCATTTTGTTTTATTTAAGATATTTATTAACCTAACCATTATAATTTAGCCATGGTTATGTCTCTACATGAGTTAGCTATATGATACAAACTCACCCATGGTTGATTCTCTCTCCTCATTAGTTCATTCTCATCTCTTGAGTTCATCTTCTTCAACCTTGAGAAAAGCTTGCTAGCTTTTCAAAAAGAGAGAAAATATTATGAGAAAAATAAAACTAAAGTGAGCCCACTTCCTACTTCATCATCCTCTACTAGATTAGCACTTTAGTATAAGGTGTTAGCTTCACTAATCTCTCATTAGTGAAGTAGTAGCTTGAGTTAGTGTCTCCTCGACATAGATCATCTTCGGCCTCGAAGACTTCAAGCAAGATCGTTCTTTTCACCTTGAGAAGCCATGCAAGAGTCCGGGAGTTCCACGATCGCAGCGAAGGGACCACTACAAGGAGCAAATGAAGTGAAGGACCGGTCTACAAAGGTTGTATTCCATTAACTCTTAGATGTAAAGATGTTTACTTTCTAGATTAGCTCCTAAAACTCTAGTTAGATTCTAGGTTAGGGTTGTTTGGCACACTAAAATTTTAAATACGGCATGTTTGATGCCTTGCAAAACCTTGTGGTTGTGCCTAAGAACTCTACGCGTATGACATACTCTTGATAGGAAACGATGTTCCTATGCTACACTAGGTCAAGCACCTCTTATCACACAAGTTCTCCATGAAAGATCTAACTGATGCCTTCTACATCCTGGGGATATAAATCTATAGAGATAGATCTAAACGGATTTGGGATTGTCCCGATCCAGGTACATAGACACCATGCTAAAGAGG
Source organism: Agapanthus africanus (assembly GCA_030015575.1). NCBI lineage: Eukaryota > Viridiplantae > Streptophyta > Magnoliopsida > Asparagales > Amaryllidaceae > Agapanthus > Agapanthus africanus. The sequence continues at coordinate 266,085,183 of CM057339.1, forward strand.
TTTAGTATGGAAGATTCTAAGCGTGGTAATATACCCGCTTGTTCAGGAATCACTCTCTCCAAAGAGATGTCTCTCGAGACTGATTTGGAGAGGGCTCGCATGCAAGGAATGCCCCGTGCTTTGGCAGATGGGTCAATCATGTATGCGATTTTATGTACTAGACCATATGTAGCTTACTCACTAGGTGCAGTGAGTAAGTATTGAACAGATCTTGGGGAAAACCACTGGACAGCTGTGAAGAACGTTCTTAAGTACTTGAGAAGGACTAAAGAGATGTTCATGGTGTATAGTAACGGTGAACTCCAAAGGGATTCCTTTATCGATTCGAGCTTTCAGAGTGATAAGGATGACTGAAAGTCAGTTTCGGGTTTTGTCTTCACCCTCAGTAGAGGGACGGTATGTTGGAAGGGTTCCAAGCTATATATTATAGCAGACTCGTTGATAGAGGCTAATTACATCGCTACCAACGATTTTGCCAAAGAGGTTGTCTAGATGAATAAGTTCATAGGATGAACTTGGTTCCTACCATTGAACATCCAATACCTGTGTATTGTGATGACAATGGAGCTGTGGCTTTGTCCTAGGAACCCGGGTCCCGTCAGTGATCCAGACATATTCTTAGACAGTATCTCTTAATCAGGGAGATAGTTGATCTCCGAAAGATCAAGGTTAGGAGAGTTGATACTGAGGATAACACAGTGGATCCACTCACCAAGGCCATTTCCCAGATGCTATTCGAGAGACTTTTGGGACGTTGGGTATGAGATACTACAACAACTGGCCTTAGTGCAAGTGGGAGATTGTTAGGAATATATATGTCCTAGAGGCCATTATTGTTGATATAGTGGATTCTTGGACATATATATAGAGGACTTTCTTGCTCGACACGATAGTATGCTATCAGGTTACCTTTATCTTAACATGTAGGCCGGTATTTATACTTTCTGTCTCTTACATGTTGATACAGCCCTTATGATATGTACTTGACTACCAGAATTATGATGAGATCATACTAGTAGGGCCAGGATGGTCCAAAAGTAAATCCTTTAATCAGTTCCTAGTCGAGAGAATATCGAGACTAGGGCATCGATATTCCAGAGTAGACTAGTGTGTACGTTTCTTGTCCCTTAGAGGGCGATGGTTAATCCGACAACCATTGGTGTGTGACATCAAAGATTGTACACAGGTGCTCATTGGAGAATGAGTATACCGAACAGGACTTGTCGAGGACTCCTAGCTGGTAGTATACCTATCGTCAGATAACAATCCTCTGGTGACACTGGTATAGGCCAGTCTGTAGACCCGAGATCGTCATAGAGTCTTGTGTGGCATCCATTGTGGTTTGATTTCCTCCCTACCACGCTCAAGAGAAGTTGTGAAAACAGGTGGATTTTGGATACAGTCCCGAGTCACATGAGGCAATGAGCGATAGGAGGGGTTTCGTCTCTCTCGGTATTGGGGGTTGATGTTGCGCTATGCTCGATTGGCTATAACTGGAAGTCCTTGGCCAGGGCTGCTGCCGAGATAAGAGTTATCAGTAGTTTCTCGAACCGTTATAGGCCAGACATCGGCATGACTTAGTACGTTACTGGGGTCTGACGTTTACCATCCCTAGACATGATATGCGACATATCAGACGAAGAGACCAGACTGTACGGTAGTGTTACTGATATGCTTCATGGAGAGTATGGACAGGCTTGCTTGTTGATCTTCATATCGCTCAATACCCGGGTAGCCGTTACGTCCAGCTAGTACCGTTGACGGCTTGTAGGTGACTGATATGATCATCACCTACTGCTGGCGTATTGACGAGTCTTTAGAGTCCCATACAGAAGTTCCCTGGTTCAAACGAAACGAAGCAGGACACATATGTGATATGTGTGTGGGCCTGATTAAATACGTGTATGTGATACCGTATTGTAATCTGCCAGTTATCTGTTATCGAGTTAGGTTATATGTGATATAACCAGATTATCGAATCAAGTGTTGATTTGATAATGTGATACACAGATAAATGATATTAGTTGGTTATATGAGATATAATCGGATTATTAAATCAAGTGTTGATTTAATAATTTGATATATATTATATGTGATATAATTATATCTGAACTAATATTATTAGCTCACTAATTATTCTTCATAATATACATATCAATATATATGATATACATATCAATATATATGATATACATATCAATATATATGATATACATACATACATATATATATATATATATATATATATAATAATGAAGCATGGCTTGAATTTCTATTTTTGAAAAAATAGAAATGAGGTGGAAAATGAGAGCATGGTTTCAAGTACGGTTTTTATGTTATTTTATTCATCTTGACTCACTATTCAAGCATGGTTGCAATTTTATATTGCTAATTTCCATGCTTGAATGAGTGGGGGTCAAGAGTTGCCATTCATTCTTTGCTCATTCTAACACTTAGCCATTTTTTTATGGCTTGCTCTCATTTGCTCTCTTGCTCTCATTATCTTCCTCTTCTTCATGCCACCATGATTCAAGCTTCAACCCTTACATGTGATGTAAATCATGAAGCTTGAACACGTATTAGTGAGCCTTAAATCCTCTACTTCACCATCCTACTCTTGACTAGCGATCAAGTGTAGCGTGTTTCCTATGCCAAAGAGTTTAGTGTAGAGGTAGCTTGAGTTGGAGGGATTTCGCGTGGATCATCTTCGGCACGAAGGTCATCGGAGGAAGCTCGTCCAAACCCTCAAGTGGAGCTTAGTGGAGTCGCGGGACTACTACACGGAGCATGTGAAGTGAAGGACTCGATCTACGAGGGTATAGCCATCTTCACTTCTTATTGTTTATGTTGATATCAAACTTAAAACCCTAATCATCTAGTTAACGATCTTATTTAGCCTAGGTTAGCACCTATAAAAATTTGAATTTAGCATGCTTGATGTCATTAGAACCTCATGGTGGTGTTAGGGTAGACTTTCAGGTATCACATACTCGTATTTAATCAAGCTTCCGCACATACCACCATATGTTCCCTACTTCGTTTCGCTTGAGCTAGGAAACCTCTGTCTGGGACTTTAAAGACTCGTCATTACGCCAACAACAAGTAATGATCATATCAGTCACCCATAAGCCGTCAGCGATATTAGCTGGACGTAACAGCTACTCAGGTATTGAGCGAATAGAATATCAACAAGCAAGCTTGTCCAAACTCCCGCAAATCCTATAAGCAACACTTACCGTACAGTCCGGTCTCTTTGTCTGATATGTCGCATATCAAGTCTAGGGGTGGAATCGTCAGACCCCAGTAACTTGATAAGTTATGCCGATGTGTGGCCTATAACCGTTCGAGAAACTACTGATAACACTTATCAGTAAATCTCATTAGCCCTGGCCAGGGACTTGCTGTTATAGCCAATCGAGCATAGCGCAACATCAACTCCCAATACCGGGAGAGACGAAACCCCTCCTATCGCTCACTGCTTCCATGTGACTCGGGACTGTACCCAAAATCCACCTGTTTGCATGACTCCTTTGAGCCGTGGTAGGGAGGAACTCAAAGCACAGTGGGAACTACACAAGACTCTATGATGATCTCGGGTCTACAGACTAATCTGTATCACTGTCACCAGAAAACTGCTATCTGACGATAGGTATGGTACCATCTAGGAGTTCTCGGCGAATCATGTTCGGTATACCCATTCTCTAATGAGCACCTGTGTACAATCTTTGATGTCAAACACCAATAGTTGTGGGATTAACCATCGCCCCCATACAGGGTCAAAAAATATACACACTAGTCTACTCTGGAATATCGATTCCCTGTCTCGATACTCCCTCGACTAGGAACGATTAAAGAATGTGCTTGTGGACTACACAAGCCCTACTAGTATGATCTGCATTATAGTCCTAATAGTCAAGTTAACATCCTAAGGGCTTTATCAACATGTATCAGAGAGACAGTATAATAATACAAAGGTACGTGTTAAGATAAAGTGCAACCAGATAGCATACTATCATGTAGAGCAAGAAAGTCCTCTATATATATGTCCAAGCATCCACTATAATATACAATAATGGCCTCTAGGGCATACATATTACTAATACGGGTTCCACCAAGATGTATCATGATTTGAGAGATGTCTACTGGTGGGAAGGGATGAAGAGAGATATTTCAGATTTTGTTTCGGAATGCCTGACTTGCCAGCAAGTCAAGGCCGAGCATCAGAGGCCAGCCGGAGTGTAATACCCTAGTTCATTTATACCATGTTCTATTTGATTATTTTCTTTATCTTGTGTCTATTTTTGATTATTATTTGCTTTGGTTGCGGATAGTGTATTTGGTATCTGTGGATAGTATCCAACCCGACCCGCATACTTGAAACCCGTCTTGATTCTTTATTGGGACATATCCTTGGTAGTACTGAGAATCCATGCACACATATGTTCTGTATACATGTATCTTATATTTAGTATTGCACATATTTTCAAATACTACAAATTATAGTCAAATAATATATTTCAAATACTTAGCATGGCCTGCATCATACCCCATACCCTATGGCTGCGTCCGTATATTGTATTCACGTCCCGTTTAGTGAAACGGGCTCGTTTGGATTGCTACGTGCATATTACGTGTATCCGTTCTTGGGGGTATGCATTTTCTCTAACCGGACATCGCATTGTGGTTTTGGTTGATACGTATATTATTTTTATTTTAAAACTAGATTTTTAGACACAATCCGGGTATTTTTTGGAGTAATTTTGTATTAGCCTTAAAACCCCAGTTTATATATTATTATATTTTAAAACCTAATCTAACTTCAGCTAATATACGAATATATATATTATATATATTTCTTTAACTAAATTATAATCCTAAATCCTCACAGATCTCTCTCTCTTCCCACTTTCTCTTCCCTTATATATACACGATATAACCTAATTTTATAAAACACACAGTCCCTCCTTCTCTTTTCCTCACCTATCTTCTTCTTTTCCATCCCTCATCTCCCGCGAGAACCCTAACCCATGCCTCACCTTTTTCGTCGCCACCATCGCCGACCCCCTCACCTTAACACCCTCATCATCATCACCTCCACCTCCTCCACTTCCCTTCATCACCCGCCGACGCCTGCAACCTCACCATGACAACCCAAGAAAACCCACGCTTAACTTACAGCCACCACCTTCGCCCTCGTTCCCTGCCGTCACCACCTATATCCTCTCTTCTTCTATTCTCCCTCTAACCCCGATGATCCTTGCAACCCACGACCACCGCCAACCCACTGCAACCCATACCCGAAACCCCACGACAGCACCCTCACCGCCGACCTCCTTAACCTCCTCGCCCGCACTCTTCGCTACCGCCCTCGTCACCACCTCCGACACTTGACACCTCCACCACAACCATCAACTCCAACCCTCGATGAGAACCCATCCCCCGAGCAACCCTGCACGCCGCATCCGCAACCCATACCCATCACCGGAAACCCTCATCGCCGGAGACCTCGCACCATCTCCTCGCCTCCTCTGTCCTAAAACCCAGAGCCAAACACTACAACCCCAGACCACTCTTCTTCTTCTTCTTCTCTTTTTTTTTCTTGATTCTTGTTGTTCTGGTGATCGGCTGAGTCGCGCACGTCGTAGACGATCCAAACGAACCATACTATCACCACAATACCAAAATCATACCATCACCACTTCCATATCACGACCGTGCCACCACCAGACCACGACCGTGCTACTAATAGATCGCGACCAGACCACTACCAGACCATGCACCAGATCGTGACCAGACCACCACCAGATCATGCACCAGATCGCGACCAGATAACCACCAGACCATGCACCGTACCCAGACCATGCCATGACCGTGTCATCACCGTACCCAGACCGTGTCACGCCATGTGCCCTGCTCCTGTGCCACACCATGCCCGCTTCCTCTCAGCTCATGCCATTTATGTGCCACCATCGCATCAGTCCCGTGTCACCGCAAGACCTACCACCGTGTCGTACCACTTCACACCGTCGTGAGATACGATCAGGAAAGTTTATCTCGCAACATACTATATCAATATATTTATATCCATATGAATAAAAATAATACATGTATTTTAATTGTGCATCCGATATTATAGTTTTACTGTTTTTCGATATCCGTTCGTATCCATACTGTCTACTGCATATCTAATTGCATGCCATAACCTCATTATATCATGATACTTCTATATTAGTGCGACATGTTATCTGGCTTGCATCATATCTAGTCATGGATATATATAGGTGATTACAGATAGACACATATGCATCCTAACATCAGCAATATTTAACCGTGATTCCGATATCGATTACAGTTTCACATTTGGTGTCCACTTGATACATATACACCATATGACTTGTCCTGACACGCTACTTGACTTGTTATCTGATCTTATTACTAATGCCGACAATCCTGACTTGTTGTCATGACGGACGTAACATGTTTTCTATATAGACAAAACTTGTACCTGCTTGATCCTGTGTTGGCATTAAATCCATATTACCAATACCTGACTTGAACATATAACCTTGGGGGTAAGGGAAAATCAATAATGAAACCTGACTTGTAACTCGACAGTTCGATGCTTATACTGATCAGTCTTTACAGGCTAGGCCAGCCCCGAGATGATGCTGCTGACATCATTCATCTGTACATGTTACCTGTTTACTGCCTAGCGGCACGTCTCGGATTCAGCCCGAGAATCTGGACCGGAGTCCCGGGCATGCAGGGATACTATCGAGTTACATCGACGATTTCATTAAATTGATTTCAAATACTTTAGAGTAGATAACCCAGTAGCACAGTTTAGATTACCCATCGCACTTCATATACACATATACACCTCACTGTTTCATATTTGTGTTTACCGGTTATATTCACATTGTTGATTTATATTCATGCCTGTATATCTGGTTACATCCTGGTTCTTATTATTGTTTGATATTATAACGCACTGACGTTTGGGTTTTGCATGGCCCAGTTCCTCTATCTTTATCGCAGGCTGACCAGGAGTATTTTAGCCGTCAAGCCGAGCAGTGAGGATCGTGTTAGTGATATTTAGTTTAGTTTCTTTCCACAGTTTTTATTTCTTGATGTGAGCCCATATTGGGAAATATTTCTAGATGTTGTTGTTTATTGGATTTATCGTTTCCGCTTATATATTTCTTGACCCTTTTGTTTTGGCAGATGGACATGTATTAGATAGTTTTATATTTTACTGTTCTTGATATCCTATAGATAGCCGTAATGTGACTGTGGAGGGATGTTTCCTAGCCACATATAGCATGGTTGGCTCTGTTACGTGCTGTAGTTTGCGCACTCTGGGAAGCGGGCCATGACAGAGAGAGATGTAGCCCTTGCCCATTCCGGAGTGGAAATGGGAGCAGATCTCCATGGACTTCGTCGTGGGACTACCAAGGTCCCGTCGAGGGTATGACTCCATTTGGGTGATTATAGACCGATTGACGAAAGCGGCTCACTTCCTTCCAGTGAAGACCAATTTCGGGTTTGCTCAGTATGCTCAGCTATACATTGATGGGATTGTGCGGCTACACAGCATTCTGACATGCATTGTTTCCAACAGAGGCACTCAATTTACCAGCCGTCTCTGGCAGAAACTTCAGTAGGTTTTGGGTACCCATTTAAGTTTTAGTATCGCTTTCCACCCACAGACCGATGGTCAGTCAAAGCGTTTTTTACCCCTAACATATCGGTTTTTACCTCTAACACCTTATGACCTTGACGAAGGTCAACAAATCATAAGCCGCTAGTCAAGTTCTACCCGTAATTTCGTGATTAATTTAGACCCACCCGCATGAGCCCTTGACGAAGGTCAACAAGGTTATGAGACTGTCCTAGCTAATCGCATCATATGCTAGCAGGAAGACATCACTTAGCTACCGTATACTATGTCTTGACGAAGGTCAACAAACGCAGCACGGATACTAAGTACCCCACTTCCTGAAATGACAGAGGCCTACGGCTGGTTTTGAAGAAAACTATCAACGTAATGAACTTGATCTCATCGTAGGAACCGAGCGGTTTTGAAAATTTATAGTCGCGTAGACCTTTGCTTAAGAGTGAACTCCCCGTGAAGAGATCTAGACTCTTTTCCTCATCGAATGAGGTGCAGGATATTCATAATCGAATAGCACGACGCAAAGCGAAAGAATACAATTACAAAAATAATTTTAGTGACACAAACTTTTGCCCAAGGGCGAACTCCCAGTAACGGGATCAAGGCTCTTTCCTCATCGAATGAGGCACAGGACATTCCTAACCGAATGCCTCAATGCAAAGTAAAAGAATCGACTAAAATTTCCTCTTTTATAAAAAGCTGGTTTCTACAACGTATAGGTTTATTTAACTTTGTATTAATGCAATTAATACAATCCCATCATTTATATAATCTCATTATCTAGTATTATCCTTCTCACACAAACATTACAGAAAAGTATGAAAAGGAAAAAATATAATGCACATATACGCCATCTGCATTCGCCACAGGGTTCCGTCATGCACCGTTAGGTTACTTAACTAACGGCAGAGTGGGGGCAGGGCTAGTGCGGATGCAAAACGTATATAGCATTAAAAAATACACACACACACACACACACTATATATATTACATATATAAATATGCCATCACACACAAATAATCATATTACCCGCATGAGGAAAAACAACATCACAGAGTTTGGATTGGTCGGATCACCTAGGAATCCCGCGTTTCGTTCAAGACACAAACGAAGCACGGAATACCCTGGTTGTGTGAACAGTCCGTGCGTAGCCAAAAGCAGACCTCTACGAGTGCGGCAAGTCATTCGCTAACCTAAGAAATGAGGCAACCCAGCATCATCACCATGATGGGGCCACCCAACACTTTCTCAAGTCCGATGACAAGTGCACTCCTCCGTGGGTCTATCCTAACCCCTACAAGCGCGGCAAGCAGCCTGCCAATCCTAGAATCGAGTGACCCGGTCTCAACTCGTTGAGATGGCCACCCGTTGCAATCTAGAACCCAGTTTCTAGTGCGCTTCTCCATGGAGTAATCCTAATACCTATATTAATACAATGGTAATATCGATCGCAACCTGATTGAGTCCCGACAAACTGCAGTGTTGCAGTTGGTTGATCATGAAGTAGTCAGATGCTCTATTATACAACATTTGTCGGGCGTGAGGCAGATCTGGTACAATAAGCGGAAACGACGGCCACAAGTCCACTGCTCGTCCCGAATAAAAGAATATACATTTTGGTTACAACATGAATGAAAAGAAACATATAACATCGCAACATCCAAATACGCATAAGGCTATTCATTTCGCGACGATCCAATCCACACCAAACAAACTTAACATAGAACATCACAGACTCACAAATACATATCAACAAGTATGTATCATCGTATTAACTGAGTTATACACTTTAACATCATCAATACGGAAACGCTACGACGTTACAGTTTTGATCGATAACTTTCCAGTATAATACGAGATCAAATCTCAATATTGGGGAAAAACAAACAATACCAAAAATCCTATTTCTACAAGTTTAAGCCTCCAGAGAAAATTGGAGGTATTTGGCAAAAAAATGCCCGGTGGATTCCCAATATGGCCGGCCAAAAGAAGGCCAAAAACCGCTAGTTTTCTCCCATGTCATTTTCAAATCAAACAAAATATTCTGCAACTGTTTAAAAAATTTATAAAACACTTTTGAAATTCGGACAGAGAAGGGCTTAAACTCGGAAATCGGAATCGGAATCGGAAACTTGTCGATCGAAACTAAAATATCACCTAAGCTAGTCCTAAAGCTTGGTTGGCTCTGATACCACTGTAAGGACGGGCGCGCCCTGCGCGTGCGCACAGCGGAAGCAGGGATGGACGGAGAACAAAAATTACGTGGGGGCACGATCGACCATACGCCAAAATAGTCCAAACACTAGTTTCTAGCTCAAATAAAAAGCATAAAGAAAAAGTTCAGATGTTCTACAACCTTTGCAGCGTGTCCGGCTAATCCCGGAAGACCCCGTCTAAACTCTATGACCTCCCGAACGCATCTGCATGCTGACTGTCTCGTCGTAGATGATCTGCGTTGAAAGAGGGCTGTCCGAGCTCCAACTCCGTCGCTGGTTGGAGAGACTTCCTCCAGAGGCTTGCTAGGCATGGAGGAAAGCGATGCGAACAATGGGTACTCTCTACTTTTTGTAAACAAACACCATGGCAACTATTGCTGTTATCCTAGAGAGCTTGAGCTCTCTTGAGAGGAGGAAGAAGACGACTTAATAAAAGAAAATGACTTGTTGTAAAATCCAAATGAATTTTGTATCATATATCTTTTAAAACCATGTCATGACACATGTCAACCATGCCATGACACATACTCTCACACCCCACTCTTTCTCATGTGTGTGTCAACACATAAGAGAGATGGTGGGCCCCACCACCTAATTAAATATATAATAATATATATACACATTAATATATATATATATATATATATATATATAAAGATATATATACATTTACATATATATATAAATATATTTAAACATAATTCATAATGGTGGGAATTAATATATATATATATAAAATAAGTATTAGTACATGTATCCTATACACGTACACATTATGTATCACGAAATGCCATCAATATCTTCCCAGTATCATATACTGTAGAGAGTGTGTGTATCATATACACCATACTAGAAACCGTATCATTAATACGGTTATCAAGTCAACACTTGACTTGGTATTCCGGCTGTGAAACCGGCTAGTATAATAGTCGTCCGATTGAACATGTATATCCAATATACATGTTTTATCGAATTCATGTATGTGTCCCTATACGTACATCACATCGCATTTTGCCCGGGCAGGCACTTTCGTTGCGGGACTCTAAAGACCTGTCAATACGCTGGCAGTAGGTTATACAGGATCGTATCCGATTGAATCTGAAACACTTTCAGATTCAACCCCCTTTCAGGTTAACCCACAAGCTCGTCAGTGGCACTAGATGTACGTAACGGCTACCCAGGTATGAGCAAGATAAAGGCAGGTCGACAAGCGAACTCATCTGGACCCAATAAAGTCTATAAGTGACAGTCACCGTACAGTTCGGTCTTTTCGTCAAGGAGTATCACATACAGGGTCTGGGGAGTGGAATCTGTCAGACCTCCAATAACTTGATAAGTCGTGCTGACAGAGGACTCATAACCAAAAAGATACAACTAGCAACACTTACCAGTTTATCTCTACTGCCGTGACCACGGACTTCTGGCTATAGTCGTGTCCTGCACAGTGCGATATCGACTCCCAATACCAGGAGTGACAAATTCCCTTGACTGCTCACCGCCTCCATGTGATTTGGGACTGTACCTAATTAAAACCTGTTTGCACGACTTAGCAGAGTCGTAGTAGGGTAGTAATCAAAGTACAGTGGGAACACACACGAGGCACTGTGGCGATTTTAGGTCTAGGGACTATCCTGTACTCATGTCACCAGAGAATTGCTATCTGACATTGGTATAATACCAACTAGGAGTTCTTGGCGAGTCCGTCCAGTGTAACTCATCCAATGAGCACCTATATACAATCATCAGTATCAAACACCAATGGCTATGGGATCAGCCATTGCCCCATACAGGGTCATGAAACGTATACACTAGTCTAAACTGGAATATCGATGCCCTGTCTCGATACTCCTACGACTAGGGACATTTATGGATGCGCTTATAAACTACCAGACCCCACTAGTATGATCCTTATCATAATCCTGGTAGTCAAGTAAAGATCCTATGGACTTTATCTCATGTATTTGCGGTACATGATAACTAGTATCTCGCATTAACATGACAGATAAAGACAGACCGGATAGCACACTATCATCTCGAGTAAGACTGTTCTTGGTATTGGCCCTCCTCGAATTCAGTAATTGCATTCCCGCAACTACGATAATTGCCTTGATGACACCAATATCCAACATATCTTGTGTATAAAACTAACAACTTTCTGAAAATCAAAACAAAATTTTTAAAAATTTCAAAAATCAAAACAAAAATCTAATGCTTTTTGACTTTTGTTCTCTGTTATTTTGATCTGCTATCACTCTGAGATTCTTTGACAAATTTAAAGTATAAAATTGGGACACTATAAGAACACTGAGCACACAATAGAAATTTGGAGCCCCAATTCCTTGTTTTGGTCGCCAATTTAATCCCCTGGGTCGCAACTGGCGGCCTGATTGTTCCAGATTGCTCCAAATTTTTGCTTGGTCTTGTCTTGTTATGTTATTATCCTATTTTTATACTTTGAATTTCATAATTGTGTTTGTGCAGCAGATTGGCCATATATATCACTTTGTCGCCAATAATATCCAATTTCCGACATTTTCAGATTCAAACGGATTTGCGAACATTGATTGTGCGGAGCAAAGTGCATTTTCAAGACCAAGGCCATAGAAAAGTACAGTGCCAAAAATCCGGCTAGTTTGACCCGCGTAAGCGAACATTCAAGTACTCGAGAATCACTTCAATGGGGGTTTCTTAACCCAAAACTTTCGGTACGTATTTTCTAACACCTTCTCACTCTAATCTGATGCGTCTAATATTCTATCTTTTGCAGGATTCTTTGCAAGTTTGCCGCCAAAGCCTGAAGTGACTAACCCATATTTGTTGCAGCGTCAAAGCTTAATTTAAAAAAACGATTGTTTGATGTTGTTAATAACTTTTTATTGATTGCACATCGCATCCATTATTATGGACTTAACGGCAGGCGAACCCCACAAGATATAGTAAAGGATTTTATCACCTTTTCCCGTAGCCCACAAATCACGAAACAAGCATATCTTACTCACACAAATTTTAAAAGAAATTAGACTTTAAGCCTTTAAAGACTTCGCACTCATTAGAAAATGTTGACTGTGTTTAGAATATCGCTTAACATTATATCGTTCACAGGGTGTCTAGGAAAGTGTTCACAGCGCAAGTGCCAAAAGAGACAGGGTTATTCTAATTAAGGAACTTCACGAAAGTGTTAGAAAACCTCCCCTTATCTCTACACTTACCCGGCCTTATGATCAATATATCTTGAGCCTATTTCTCGACACAGTTTTACTTCGACAATCAAGTTCTTAAGCAAGTCTAGTTGACCTTGGTGAACCCTAAACTGATTAGGTGTGTGGTTATTATGTCATGATTAATTTTTGTTTTACCTTTTTGTGTGTATAATTTCAATTCTTTCTTTTATTAATAACTAAAAAACCTTAACCACCTTTTCATCCCCTATTCTTTTCACTTTTCATATCATGGATACCCCAAATTGACCAACTCTTACCGAACTTTGGTACTCTCAGCCAGATATTTCATCATATAGTTCTTGGTTTGGTAAAACTTCTAATGAGACATCCATGCCCAAAATTTCTTTGAAAGATCGGATAGACGCTTCTAAAAAAACTAATTGGACACCACAGTCCACTTCCTATCAACTGTATAAAACTTTCACACCTTCTTATCTTGATACCCTTTCCGAGGCTAATGTGATGACTCTTAAATCCATGTCCATTGCTGAACACATTGAACAAGCCCGTAACCGATCATTTACTCCTTTTACCACTCCGAATTCTTTAAGTCAACAATTCCAATTGTCTTTTTATCAAAGTGTTGATCCTAATCCTACTCATTCTACACAACCATTCAATTCCTATCAATCCTATCCAACTTTCAGACCTTCTCTGGACATTACATCTAAACATCAATTAGGGAGTTTCACGTACCCAAATGAATTCGAATCTTATATTGAAACCCCTTCACAAACCATGTCTAGTCTTGAAAGATCATTTAAATAATTTTGGGTAGCTTCTTGCCGCCAGATTGAGGAATTGAATTCATTTAAGGCCGCACTCATACAACCTAACGAACCATCGGCTAGTTCCCAACTAGCTCAAGATTTTACATTGTATGATGTGGCGATAGGACAGATTGATGATTTGAGCAGTGAAAGTGATCAATGCACCCTTCAAAATCAAACCTACCCGTTTCCAATTAAACTACACATCTCCAATTCTGAAATTCTATCAAGTAAATAAAATGATTCACCAATTGAGGATAGCATGTTTGATGAGTTATGCGACAACGTTGTGTTTGATTTACCCGATTGTAAAGGAACCCTTTCAAGTGAAACCACCATCACTCCATTTGATCTCTACATCTCCAATCTAGAAAAACAATCGATTGAAAAACATGCTTTTGATGAGGTGTCTGAGAAATTTAAGTTTGATTTGATTGAGGATATTGATGTTGAGGATAATTTTGATGATGAACCCACAATTTTTATAAGTTTTTATCACCCATTTCTTCAACTCCGGGTGGGTATCATCCTGAACCATTAATTGTTTTTCCCGAACCCTATTTGCTTCTTGACATTCTTGATGATGATTTGATCGATTGCATGGATGAGCTTAATTTTGAGGATATCTTTGAGGATGAGCTCGTTTTATTAAATGAGTCGGATTTTCCGATTCGTCATGTCCTTTCCATTGACTGTGAACATCATCCTGAACATTTTACCGAGACTATTCCTTAATTACTTCCCTCTATCCTTTCCATCGTTTCCAAATTGCAAGACGACCTGTCACCTTCATCTCCTACATCTGGTTCACCAAATTCGGTCGGCCCATATTTTCTTACGAATCTTGAGAGGTTTGACCCCATTTCTCAAAATATTGATAAATTAGTACAATTCAGTTTTACACTTCGATCATTATATACTGTACTAATTTATTCAATCAATTTACAGCCACAAGTTCATACTCCATTTCTTTCTCCCTTTCGTTCATCTTCTCATTTACCGAGACCTTATACCGCTTCCGTCCATACATAGTCTCGCGTATTCTTCATTTCTTTTCCCTACGCGTTCTTTCAACAACCCTGGTCTCATTATATTAAAATTTTTGAATGGTTAGTATTAATTTTTTATCTGTATAAGACCTTCTATAAACTGATGATGTTCCCTCCCCCTAACTTTGAACTTCAATTCTTAACAGTGGAAACACTGTTTCACTTAAGTTTAGGATGACTTTTTTTGTGTATATATTTTGTCTTTCATTTTCTTGTATAAAAAAATACCGATAATTTTGTTACTCTCAACAAATTTTGACCTCTTTGTATAGTAAGACAGTGAGGGAACTGTCAAGTTTAAGTTTGGGGGTATGTTCGGTGAGTTTTCTATTTTTGCATTCATGTGTAAATTCTGCATTTGCATATATATATCTGAAAATCCATAAAAATCGAAAAAAATCCAAAACAGAAAAACTTCATCGTCAAGTTAGCAAGTGATAAAACTTAGATTCGAAATACCGTCGGTTTAGTTTGACAAGATAGAAACAACTAAATCCTAATTTTAGAAATTGAAAACCTAAAAGATAACCCATCCTTTGAATTTAACCGTAGCTAATATACGTTTTTACATCACACTACACGTGTCATGAGTTTTGAGAATTAGCCGACAAGTTTGATATATCTTAAAAACTTTAGTAATTGATAAAATTCTTTAGGATCAAACAAGTTTTTTCTGAAATAAGTAATATCAAGAATAGTTTATAAAATGAAGTGGATATGAAGGGATATTATTGAAAGTTTTAATAAAGGCAAAGTCTGAAAAATAACCCATCTTGAACTTAATTGGAGTGATTACACACTTGATCTATCCAAACACGTCTTTGATCTAAAAATAAAATGAACAACTAGCTATATCTCTATTCGCATTGAATTCTTATGATTTTCATGTATAAAATGAGTCTTTTTATTTTAGGGCCTAGGTGGCTCGGGCAATTAATTCCGCTGGGGTGTTTCTACACCTAATACCCTAAAACCATCTGGTTTGGATGCATTGGCCCAAAGCTCGCTAAGAAATTTAGAAAGTCCAATTTAAAATAAATTCAAGCAAGTGTTCTCTCTGAGTTAAAATTCATCATGGTTCTTTATGTGAGAATAATTTTGGCTTAAGACGAGTTTTTTTAATAAAAATATTTTTAATGGAGATATGAAGGTTTTCCTCGATTATGAAGACTATTGCATGTTCACGAAGGTTTGTATGAATAAAAACAACTAAAAGGCGGAGTGAAGAATAAGGCTCAGTTTTCTATTAAAGATGATAGAAATTCTAAATTTTAAACCAAGCTGGAGAACAAAAATTAAGAAAGGATTAACTCTTTTCAAACTCGCGTGATCCTTTTGAAATTTTTTCCGGACCGTATTTTGTGACATTATGACTCTAATCGAAGTTTTTGAAACGTAACGACGCTATTTGCACACGTACATAAAGACATATATAATCTTAAGTTAAATAAGAAGTGAGGAGTGAAAAATAAGGGTTCGATATTTCTAACTTAGGGTAATAGAATTTCTAGCTTGGATATTGTACCTCAGGATTAGAATCGACTGTGATTTCATGAAATTAGCTTGACGGGATTTTGTGGGTGTAATTCTCTGAAAACCCTTAGGAAACAAAACTCCTCCTACTAGGAAGATCTATAGGTTGAACGATTTGTTGTACGGGCTCAGTGCAATCGTGTTCCTTACGAAAGTGAGGTTAGGATTTTGTTTTACTTGAGACGAGAAAAAGTTAAGTTTGGAAATATCTGTTCATCACGAAAAACTGCATTTCAATACCGCTCATTCGATATCATTTTTGTGAATAATCGGTGCTATTAATCCGTGTCTGCTCAATAAGTACAAGATACATGTATTCGTGACAAAATACTAGAAATACATTCAAAATACACGGATACAATATATGTGAGCCGATACTGCAACCAGAACGGATAACCGATCTTTATATAAGGAGGTTTTGTAACAAAATAAGCGTGCACAACAAAAAGAAGCAAATGGTCCAACATGATATAAGTTGTGCAAGTATTTACAAGTGTGAACTCAAATTTACAAGGTGCATGAACCAACCATGACTCATTTCATCAAGTGGGCAAGTGTGTGTGCAAGTAGGCATGGGTGATAAGTGCTTGATAAAGTTATGATGTGACGTGTTTAAAGCTTGACATTTTTCCTCTAAAAACTCCAGATTACAACTTAGAAGATTTTATAAGAAACAAATTGTTCTAAAGAGATAATGGAGAGGGCAAGATATTGTAAGTTTAAGGTGCTCCTTACCGTGACTACTACGACTATGCAGAATCAAAAACTTTAAAATTTTAAGCAAAATACCCTATAAACCCTAGGATACAAGCCTAAACACTAAACTAAAAAACACTAACTAGAAGTTTTAGCTACTAGGTTAGTGTACAACCTTTGTAGACAGTCCTTCGAGTCTTGAAAGGTTGACTCCTTAAGCTCCTTTGGTTTATGGAATGAGCTCTTGAAGATGATCTCCCACGTTAAAGATGATCTACTCGAGAATGCCGATTCAAGCGATAGCTTCGACCGAAGCAACTAAAGATCAAGTCTTGCTAGGACAATATACTTAGGAGGTTGTAGTTTATAAACAAAATGATCTCTTTGAATCCTCAAACTCAAGAAGAGAAAAAGAGGAAGAAGATAAAGAAGATGGCTACTAGAGATAATCTCGAGACTTGTGATAAAAATCCCAACCTCACAAAATATCCTCACCCTTTCATATTATCTCTTCATCTCACAAACAAAAGAGTGGGCGGGCTAGTGACTCACTAGAGTGAGTCACAAGCCTACACACTTCTTCATTTAATAGAGAAAAGATAGGTGAGAGAGTATAGCCACCTCACTAGGTATATATACATACACTTATATAAATACAAATGCATGTATATAAACAAGTATACCTAAACCCGTATAAATACGTATACCGTATTTATACCAAAATACGAAACCGTATTTGTACCGAAAATACAAAATACACGTATTCATATTTAGAAAGAAATACATGTATTTGTATCAAAGCATAAATACCCGTATTTATACAAATACACGTATTCGTATAAATACCGTATTCGTGTTAAAATTCAAATACCCAAAAGAGAGCAAAATAAAACTAGCATCAAAACTGGTTGTCTTTCAAACTTGCTAGTACTACTAAACCGTCCGATTAAAGCACGTGTATAAATACACGTGTTCAATCGAACACCTGAGCGTAAAACTATACGCAAACTACACCGTTTCGCCTGAACTGTAAGTCGATATGCAACACCCCACGACTTGCGGGGAGGCGGAAATATGAAAAACGATCTTGTTATTTGCTTAAACATCGACTAACCGTATGAATCAAAGCTAAACGATAACTAACATCAAACATAGAAGTTCTAAACCACTATGTGAAGTGATTATACCTAAAGATCCGAGTCCTTCGTCTTGTCGTTCTCCACGTCCTCTCCGGCCTTCTCTAAGTAGTAGAAGATCCACCTGAGAGCTTTACTACAAGCTTTGCCTCTAAACTTGAGGCAACTAGGTTTCTTTAAGTGCTAATCAAAGTACCTAGATGATATAGAGAGAGGGTTATGGTTTAATTAGTCTAACTAATCCTTGTACTCAACACATGAGAGGGGAGGATTAGGGTTTGAAGAGAGAGAGAGCTTGAGGAGAGAGAAGATGAACATAATAATGAAATGAGAAAATGAGCTATCATAATATATATCAAGCATTATTGTTTTTCAAGAAAAGAAAATAAAATGATTTACAACCATGCTTGATAAATATCTAATGGTGATTCATCTCCATGAGTCTTTAAGCAATTATGAAGCATTAATGATATGGATGAATCATCCATATGACTCACTAATCTCATTCAATGTATATGCCACCTAAACCTCCTTAGTCACCATCTTCTAGAAGCTTCTCGTGCAATTACGAGAACGCCCCTCCTATCCGTGAAAACACGGAAAATCTTTAGACTGTATAAATCCAATAACCGGATACTAGTAACTGGCTTAAACCAAGCCGACTAGTAAAAACTGTCCGAAAGTCGCACGTGCGTAAACACACGTATACGTCCAAACCCTTGTCGTAAAACCATACGACCTCTATATCGTTTCGCCTAGAGTAGGGAAACTCTCTGTGTGGGACTCTAGAGACTCGACTACTACGCTGGCAGTGGGTTTAACCACAGACCACAAGCGGCATTAGCTATACGTAACGGTCCCCAGGTAGATGTCGATAAGAAGGCCGATGAGGAAACCCATCCGAACTCCTACTGAGTCTGATGTGACAATCTCCGTACAGTCCGGTCTGCTCGTCTAATACTATCGCATATCGGGCCTAGGGGGCGGCAAGCGTCAGTCCCCTAATAGCGGTATAAGTCGTGTCGGAGCGTAGCCCATTACACCCTGAGAAACTACTGGAACCTACCAGCAAATCTCGCTTGCCCTGGCCAGGGACTTTGCGTAATGGCTCTCTGACACAGCGCGATATCAACCTCCAATACCGGGAGAGACGAATCCTGTCTAACCGCCACTGCCTCCAAGTGCTCGGGACTGCACCCAACTGCTACCTGTTTGCACGACTCCTTTGAGCCGTGGTAGGGTAGCAATCTAAGAACAGTGGGACACACTCGAGGTGAAGTAGCAGTGTCAAGTCTGCGGACTATGCTGTACTCATGTCACCTGGGAACTGTTCACTGACAACTGGTATAAAACCAACCAACAGTTCCCTGTGAGTCCTGTCCGGTGTACCCGTAACCTAACGAGCACCTGCATACTATCTCCAGTACGACGTACTGACGGCTGTGGGACAGACCATCTCCCTAACTGGGATGAGAAGCGTACACACTAGTCTACTCTGGAGTATCGATGCCTTGTCTCGATAATCCTACGTCTAGGGACCTGAATAAGGATGTGCTTGTAGACTACCCAGCCTCCACTAGTGTGACTGCCATCACAACGCTGGTAGTCAAGCAAGATCCTAAGAGCTCTATCAATACGTATACTCACATATTAAGATAGAAAAACCAAGTAGCATACTACTATGTTTAGCAAGACTGTTATATATATGTGAATATCCCAAGCTTCCATTAAGTAATATACAAACTAGTATGATACAGTAATGGCCTTCTAGGGCATAAACACTAACAATCTCCCACTTGCACTAGGGCCATGTACTGGCGTATCGAAGACCGATGATCTCGAGTAGCCTCTCGAACTGAATCTGAGGTAGGGCCTTAGTGAATGGATCAACAATGTTATCCTCTGTATTTACTCTCTTTACCTCGATCTCCCGGCGATCTACGATCTCCCTGATCAGGTGATACCGCCTTAAGATGTGTCTGGACTTCTGATGGGACCTGGGTTCCTTCGCTAAAACTATAGCGCCGTTGTTGTCGCAATACAGAGGTATTGGACCAACACTGGTAGGAACCACCTGAAGTTCTGTGAGGAACTTCTTCATCCAGACAGCTTCTTTTGCGGCATCGCAAGCAGCTATGTACTCCGCTTCCATCGTTGAGTCAGCAACGGTGTCCTGCTTGGAACTCTTCCAACAGACCGTCCCTCCATTGAGGATAAAGACATAACCCGACATGGACTTGGAGTCATCTTTGTCACTCTGGAAGCCGGAATCAGCATAGGCCTCCATCTTGAGGTCCTTTCCGCCGTAAACCAAGAACATCTCCTTAGTCCTCCTCAGGTACTTGAGAATGTTCTTTACTGCTATCCAGTGATTCTCTCCTGGGTTTGCCTGATACCGGCTTACAACGCTCAATGCGTATGCTACATCTGGTCTGGTACATAACATCGCATACATTATAGAGCCTACCGCAGAAGCGTAGGGTATAATCGACATGCGTTCCCTTTCCAAATCAGTCTTGGGAGACATCTCTTTGGAGAGGGTGATTCCGTGATAAGCCGGTAGGTTACCGTGCTTAGAATCTTCCATACTGAATCTTTTCAATATGGTGTCTATGTACCTGGACTGTGAAAGTCCCAACATCCTCTTTGATCTATCACGATAGATCTGGATCCCCAGAATGTAGGTGGCATCACCTAGGTCCTTCATGGAGAATTTCTGTGACAAGAATCTTTTGACTGACTGTAGCATAGGAATATCATTTCCTATTAGGAGAATGTCATCCACGTACAAGACGAGGAATACAACAACTCTCCCTACAATCTTACTGTATATGCATGGTTCATCTGAATTTTTGATAAAGTCGAATTCTTTGACAGAATCATCAAAACAGATGTTCCAACTCCGCGATGCCTGCTTTAGTCCATAAATGGACTTAAGCAGCTTGCATACTTTACCGCTGCTCCCACTCTGAATGAATCCCTCTGGCTGATCCATATAGATGCTCTCTTCTAAATTTCCATTTAGAAAGGCCGTCTTTACGTCCATCTGTCAGATCTCATAATCGTGGAAGGCAGCAATAGCAAGAAGGACCCGAATGGATTTCAGCATAGCCACTGGAGAAAAGGTTTCGTCATAGTCCAAACCAGGTCTTTGACGGAAACCCTTTGCAACAAGTCTAGCTTTATAGGTTTCAACCTGTCCATCTACACCAATCTTCTTCCTGAAGATCCACTTGCATCCTACGGGTTTTACCCCATCTGGAGCGGTGTCCAAAGTCCACACTTTGTTAGTGTACATGGACTCTATTTCGGTCCGCATTGCATCCAGCCATTTTACCGAGTCGCCGCTCTGAATGGCTTGCTGGAAGCTAGTAGGGTCGTCATTATCAATGACGCAATCTTCTTTATCCCCGTCTATAAGAAAACCGTAGTATCTCTCGGACGGATGAGACTGCCTACTACTTCTGCGGATAGGCGCTGGTATGTCCCTTTCTTCTGAAACTTCTTGTTCTACCAAATTTTCAGTAACAGCTTGTGGTTCTGGAATTTCTTCTAGTTCTACTGCGCTCCCACTCTTCTGATTTTCTAAAAATTCAGTTTCTAAGAAGTGGTCATGACGAGAAACAAAAACCTTTTGTTCCTCCGCGTAATAGAAATAATATCCCTTGGAGTTCTTTGGATATCCCACAAGCTTACACTGTACTGAGCGTGCCTCGAGCTTGTCCGGATGCTGCTTTTTTACAAAAGCTGGACACCCCCATGTCCTAAAATGTTTTAGACAGGGTTTCTTCCCATTCCACATCTAATATGGTGTGGTAGGCACAGTCTTGGTTGGAACCTGGTTCAAAAGATATGCAGCTGATTCTAGTTCATAACCCCAGAAAGATCGCGGTAACTCAGCCTTACTCATCATGGAACGAACCATATCTAATAGGGTTCGATTCCTCCTTTTCGATACACCATTGTGTTGTGGTGTGTATGGAGGAGTAAGCTGAGAGAGAATTCCATTCTCTTTTAAGTAACCCAGGAATTCGGCACTTAAGTATTCACCACCTCGATCAGATCTCAGTGTCTTTATACTTTTGCCTGTCTATTTTTCCACTTCATTCTTGTATTCTTGGAATTTCTCAAAGGCCTCGGATTTATGCTTCATTAAGAAGATATATCCATACCTAGAGAAATCATCCGTAAAAGTAATGAAGTAGGAATAACCACCTTGTGCATGTGTAGATATTGGATCGCACACGTCACTGTGTACGAGTCCTAAAAGCTCGCTCGCTCTTACTCCGTGTCCAGTAAACGGAGTCTTTGTCATCTTTCCCATGAGACAAGATTCACAAGTGGCATAAGATTGATATTCGAACGGATTCAAATATCCTTCTCTATGTAACTTTGTTAATCGTGTTTCATTGATGTGACCTAATCTACAATGCCATAAGAAAGCCTGATTTATTTCTGGAGACTTTCTTTTAAGTGTGTTCTGGATATTGAAAACCTGAGCTTGATTCAATACGTATATACCGTCATCTAATATACCGGACCCAATCAGAACTTGATTTAGGTGGATGCGAACTACATCGCTTACGAATGTAAAGTCATATCCCTTTCTTGAAAGTGAGGACACTGATATGATATTACAAGTCAAACTAGGTACATACAGACAGTTACGTAGAATCAATATCTGCCCACTTGTCAAACCTAGGCGATATTCTCCCATGGATTCAGCGTCCACGCTCATTCCGTTTGCAACTCTGAGAGACAAATCACCTATCCTTATAACTTTACGGTTTCTCAAAGCATGTAATGAATTACAGATATGAGATCCTGCTCCAGTATCTAGTATCCAGGAAGTAGAGTTAATTGACAAACAGTTCTCAATTACAAACACACTTGAGGCTGAAGCCACAACATGCTTCGTATCCTGACTACTGTCTTCCAAAGCCCTGTAATCCTTCTGCCAATGCCCATTCCCATAACAATAGGAATATCCCTCCTTACCTACACTAAGTCCCGAAACTCTTTCTCTTCCCTTTCCTCCTACTTTACTGACACTGTATATCGGCTTTGTAGAGGTCTTCTTCTTTTCATCCTTTGCTTTCGCCCTGGATGTAGAAGAAGAAGGTCCCCCATTAAGCAGAGCTTGTGTCTCCCTGGTTTCTTTCAGGGTGTAAGTAGAGGGTAGGCACTGTGGAAATAAGTCAGTATATGACCTATTTCCCAACGTGGTTTTCAGGTCCTTGAGCTCATCAATATAGCTAGTCATCATAAGGACGTCGTCCCTTACAGATGACCCATCAGCCGACCTCGCTTGAATTAATTCGTTCGAGGCCTCATATCTTGCGATATGAGATTGCTCTCCATATAAATCTTTGTTATGGAGAAAGATGGAAACAAAGTCCATCTTCTTGTGCTGCTTCTGGTTTATACCATCAACTAAAGCCAACACGAGGCACTTGGCTTTCGCTTTATCCTTTTCCTTTGTCTGACGGATATCCATATCCGCGACGGTGGAAACTGGACCTGGGACGGCGGGATCTTGAGTAGTAATAGGGTGGTCCAGCTTGTCATAGGCAATGGTCATCTGGACAGACCTTTGCCAGTCATATAAGTTAGATTCAGTCAACTTGTTATCTAGATGTAACCTAGTCATGGTCACAAGGTCGCTGCAATGAGAGAGAGAGAAGAAAAACACTTTAGCATGATGCTCTTGCAAGTTTAGATTGGTTTTTAATTTATCTAAACTGGATGGCTCCCACTGTTTCTCGAATTTCCTCAAACCATAAAAGAAGAATTAGCCAGGACTATTCTCACTGTACAATACTTGCTTAACCGTTCAGCCAGGCTAGTGTCGGTACTTCGAGGGAGGTTTTCCAACGCTTTCGCGAAGTTCCTTAATTAAATAACCTCTTTTCTCTGGGGGCGTAACCCCGCTGACACCTTTCTTGACACCTACTTGGTTTATAGCATTGATCGTTAAGTGACGAATCTCCTGATAAGCAGCATATACTCATAGTAGGATCGGGATCCAAATATCATCGTATGATAATGTTGAAGGAATCCTACAAACATCCATCAAACTCCAAATGGTATGCATCTCTTTGCAAATTTCAGTTTCTTTAGAAATTCCCGATATAGATTTTTGCCCCATGTTCTTATGACCTTGACTAAGGGCCAACAAATCATAAGTCATATGTCAAGTTCTGCCCATCATTATCCTGTTGATTTGAACCCATCCGTATATACTCTTGACTAAGGGCCAAACAAAGTAATACGACTGTCCCAAACCAACTCATCTATCTATGCAACAAATGAATACCCAGCAGCTACCAATCACTATGTCTTGACTAAGGGCCAAACAAACATAGCTTGAATACTACTGACTATCCATAAGAAATGACGGAAGGCTACGACTGGTTTTGGCGAAACCGTGAACGTAGTGAACTTGATATAACCGAAGGAACCTGATAGCTTTTAAAAGGAGTGGTTAAAGCTCCACAATTTAAAATATCATCTGTTTTAAAAATAACCGAGTGGTTTCTTTTAAACTGTTCCAACGATTTAACTTTGGTTTATTTTATTTGCATTAAATAACGCGTCCCATCATTAACCTATCATTGCAGAAAACAACGAAAATACAACGTCCTCTTATGCCATCCGCATTCGCCACTGGGTCCCGTCATCACCCGTTAGGTTACTTAACTAACGACAGAGCGGGGCTGGGCTAGCGCGGGTGTAAAACATAAGTGACGTCTAAATAGCTATCATATATAGATATTGTACATTCGTCAGACGCAATAATAGGCATTCCTGATCACAGATGAACTTTATTGGATTTGCAAGCAATCCGTGTTTGTTTTGAGCCTGCAACAAAAGACGGATTACACAGTTGTGATGAATAGCCATTACCCCACCCAAGACCCCTACGGGTACGGCAAACTACCCGCCCGGCAGTTTGTGCACCCCACCTTGGGTCTGTCCTAGGAGCAAGAACAGTAAAATGAAATAATACAACGGTGGCTACAACCGCAACCTGGATGTGCCCCGAAAAATAATATTACAACAAATTACATTTACATCAAATAAATTAAATAATAACCCATCACATAACCCCGGCTATACATCACAACAGTCCAACACAGTTCATATACACAAACAGATAAAATCCATTACAGAAATGTGCAACCCCCTGCCAACTGACATACTAGCAGTTAGGGGAGGTTTACGAACACATTATACAAACACAGATATAATCCAACAAGCAAATACCGTATAATTTCGATCGATTAAACACATTTAATTTTGCTCCAATACTTCTCTTTAAATCTGAAACCTGAGCAAAAATTAAAAAATTCCAGAAAATACCAAATATCACAGAGAACCAACACAGGAAAATTGGGCTGATGAATCGGCAACTCGGTGGCGGAATCGCGGCGGATCGGTGGAATCTGCCGCGGTTCCACGGCGCTTTAGTCGATTCATGAGCCCAGTTTTCTTGGGTGTTCTTATACTATCATTTAGGGCTTTTTGAAGGTCCCTGAAAAAATTTTGGACCTCATTTAAAAATCGACAGAAACTCATGATATCGGGGTTTTCCGGTTTGGTTTTTTCCGTTCGAAATTCATACAATTTTGCAAGTGAGTTATTTATTGTTTAGCGAGGCTCTGATACCACTGTAAGTCGATGTTCAACACCCCACGACTTGCGGGGAGGCGGAAATATGAAAAACGATCTTGTTCTTTGCTTAAACATCGACTAACCGCATGAATCGAAGCTAAACGATAACTAACATCAAAGATAGAAGTTCTAAACTACTATGTGAAGTGATTATACCTAAAGATCCGAGTCCTTCGTCTTGTCGTTCTCCACGTCCTCTCCGGCCTTCTCTAAGTAGTAGAAGATCCACCCGAGAGCTTTACTACAAGCTTTGCCTCTAAACTTGAGGTAACTAGGTTTCTTTAAGTGCTAATCAAAGTACCTAGATGATATAGAGAGAGGGTTATGGTTTAATTAGTCTAACTAATCCTTGTACTCAACACATGAGAGGGGAGGATTAGGGTTTGAAGAGAGAGAGCTTGAGGAGAGAGAAGATGAACATAATAATGAAATGAGAAATGAGCTATCATAATATATATCAAGCATTATTGTTTTTCAAGAAAAGAAAATAAAATGATTTACAACCATGCTTGATAAATATCTAATGGTGATTCATCTCCATGAGTCATTAAGCAATTATGAAGCATTAATGACATAGATGAATCATCCATATGACTCACTAATCTCATTCAATGTATATGCCACCTAAACCTCCTTAGTCACCATCTTCTAGAAGCTTCTCGCGCAATTACGAGAACGCCCCTCCTATCCGTGAAAACACGGAAAATCTTTAGACTGTATAAATCCAATAACCGGATACTAGTAACTGGCTTAAACCAAAGCCGACTAGTAAAAACTGTCCGAAAGTCGCACGTGCGTAAACGCACGTATGCGTCCGAACCCTTGTCGTAAAACCATACGACCTCTATATCGTTTCACCTGGAGTAGGGAAACTCTCTGTGTGGGACTCTAGAGACTCGACTACTACGCTGGCAGTGGGTTTAACCACAGACCGCAAGCGACACTAGCTGTACGTAACGGTCCCCAGGTAGATGTTGATAAGAAGGCCGATGAGGAAACCCATCCGAACTCTTACCGAGTCTGATGTGACAATCTCCGTACAGTCCGGTCTGTTCGTCTAAGACTATCGCATATCGGGCCTAGGGGGCGGCAAGCATCAGTTCCCTAATAGCGGTATAAGTCGTGTCGGAGCGTAGCCCATTACACCATGAGAAACTACTGGAACCTACCAGCAAATCTCGCTTGCCCTGGCCAGGGACTTTGCGTAATGGCTCTCTGACACAGCGCGATATCAACCCCCAATACCAGGAGAGACGAATCCTATCTAACCGCCACTGCCTCCAAGTGCTCGGGACTGCACCCAACTGCTACCTGTTTGCACGACTCCTTTGAGCCGTGGTAGGGTAGCAATCTAAGAACAGTGGGATACACTCGAGGCGAAGTAGCAGTGTCAAGTCTGCGGACTATGCTGTACTCATGTCACCTGGGAACTGTTCACCGACAACTGGTATAAAACCAATCAACAGTTCCCTGTGAGTCCTGTCCGGTATACCCGTAACCTAACGACCACCTGCATACTATCTCCAGTACGAGGTACTGACGGCTGTGGGACAGACCATCTCCCCAACTGGGATGAGAAGCGTATACACTAGTCTACTCCGGAGTATCGATGCCCTGTCTCGATAATCCTATGACTAGGGACCTGAATAAGGATGTGCTTGTAGACTACCCAGCCTCCACCAGTGTGACTGCCATCACAACGCTGGTAGTCAAGCAAGATCCTAAGAGCTCTATCAATACGTATACTCACATATTAAGATAGAAAAACCAAGTAGCATACTACTATGTTTAGCAAGACTGTTATATACATGTGAATATCCCAAGCTTCCATTAAGTAATATACAAACTAGTATGATACAGTAATGGCCTTCTAGGGCATAAACACTAACATGAACTGGGAAACTCTTTGTGTGGGACTCTAAACACTCGACAATACGTTGGCAGTGGGTTTAACCACAAGCACGTCAGTGGTACTAGCTGTATGTAACAGCTACCCATGTATCTGTCGAAGGGAAGATCGACACGATAACTCGTTCGAAAACCCAACTGAGCCTATAAGTGACATTATCCGTACAGTCCGGTCTGTTTGTCTAAGAGTATCGCATATCGGGCCTAGGAGGGTGGTAAACGTCAGACCCCTAATAGCGTAACAAGTCATGTCGGTGTAGAGCCCAATACATTCTGAGAAACTAGTGGTGTACCTACCAATAAATCTTACTTGCCCTGGCCAGGGACCTTGTGTATTGGCCAACCATACATAGCGTGATATCAACTCATAATACCGGGAGAGACGAATCTCTTCTATCCCTTACTACTTCCAAGTGCTTCAGGATTGCACTTAACTACTACCTGTTTGCACGACTCATTTGAGCCGTGGTAGGTTAGTAATCAAAGTACATTGTGAATACACTCGAGACGAATAGTGATGTCAAGTCAACGGACTAACCTATACTCATGCCACCAGAGAACTGCTATCCGACGATAGGTATAATACCAATTAGCAGTTCCCAGTGAGTCCTTCCAGTGTAACTCATAACCCAATGAGCACCTGTATACTATCTTTGGTACCGTATACCAATGGCTGCGGGACAGGCTATCTCCCATGACGGGGATAAGAAGCGTATACACTATTCTACTCTAGAGTATCGATGCCCCATCTCAATAATTCTACGACTAGGGACATGTTTAAGGATATGCTTATAGACTACCTAACCCTACTAGTGGGACTTCCATCACAACATTGGTAGTCAAGCAAAGATCTTAAGGGCTCTATTAACATGTATTAGCGATATATTAAAAGAAATATATATGCATGTTAAGATAGACTCAAACCAAATAGCATACTATCATATTGAGCAAGACTGTTATATATCAGTATATATCCTTAGCTTCCAAAATATAATATACAATCCGGTACTATACAATAATGGCCTTTAGGGCATATATCACTAACAATCTCCCACTTGCACTAAGGCCATGTATTAGCGTATCGCAGACCTAACATCTCGAATAGCCTCTCGAACTATGTCTGAGGGATAGCCTTTGTGAGTGGATCTGCAGTGTTGTTCTCCATGTCTACTCTCCGTACCTCGATCTCCCGGCGATCAACTATCTCCTTGATCAGGTGATACCGCCTCAAGATTTGTCTGGACTTTTGATGGGACCTTGGTTCCTTCGCTAAATCTATAGCCCCATTGTTGTCACAATACAAAGGTATTGGATCGACAATGGACGGAACCACCTGAAGTTTTGTAATGAACTTCCTTATCCAGATTACCTCTTTTACGGCATCACTGCAGCTATATATTCTGCCTCTATCGTCGAGTCACCAACAGTGTCATGTTTGGAGCTCTTCCAACAGATCGTCCCTCTATTGAGGGTGAAGACATAACCTGACATGGATTTAGAGTCATCCTTGTCTCTCTGGAAGCTGGAGTTGGCAAAGGCCTCGATCTGGAGGTCTTTACTGTCGTACACCAAGAACAACTCCTTAGTCCTTCTCAGGTACTTGAGAATATTCTTTACTGCTATCCAGTGCTTCTGTCTAGGGTTTGACTGATACCGGCTTACTATGCTTAGTGCGTAAGAAACTTTTGGTCTGGTACATAATATTGCATACATTAAAGATCCTACCGCAGAAGTGTAACAACTCCAATTTCAATGTACAGAAAATTGTTAAAAGTTAATGTACAATTGGGGTATTTGCAATCCTGTGTATACTATAAGTATTTGTTTTAATTTAGAACAGTAAAAAAGTACTTGTAGCACATAGGTAAAGCCTTGCACTGCTGTGACGTAGCCCCCCCGTTGGTAATGCTCCCTATATTTTCACCTCTGCACCTCTTCAGCTACCCCACTCCTCTCACACTGTTTATTTTCTCTGCACATTTCCAGAGAACAATAAAACCCTATTTAATCCAAAATTTAATGCAATTTTTAATGCATTCTTTCACCCCCTAAACCCTAATTTCCCCTATAAATACCACACCATATTTCATCCCTCCTCACTCAGAAATTCCCTGTCAAAACTCTGAAGAATTCTCAAGTCCTAATATTGTGCAAGTGGAGTTAGCGAAGGGCGAAGTTCCGGCGACATTCTAAGGAGTTTCCGGTGATGAAACGATGTCCCGAGACCTTCCATAGCTTCATCTCTCTCTCCTCTAGTCCAAAAGCCAGTAAGTCCGCTCTCCCCCTCTCTTCTTCTTCTTTAAAAACTTGCAATTCTAAAATCCGACGGAAGCGGAGTTAATCCGATTTTCAATTCGGTTTTTCTATAAAACTCTACTTTTCTTAATCAATAAAATTCTATACTATCACATAATATTTAACAAAAATAAACAAACCTATTAAAATAAGTTTCATCTCAAAATATTCTTTTATGAAATTTTTATTGTATTTTTACGGTAAAATACCACATACTTCATTTACAACATAAAACGATATAAAACTTGTATTATCTTTAGATAACTCACGAGGTAATGACCTACCTCATCATAATACACATCTTTGACATATCATGATGAAGTTTTAGGAATATATTCATGGGATAATACGACTTTTCAAATAAATACCTTCAACTTATAAAACCATTTTTTTAAAAAGATGTATTAAACAATTCCTTGCAATTGCGCCTCTACCATCCACTTTTGGGGATCCCGTTCGGGATGGTGCGGGTTATTGCACATCCTCGAGCCTAATAGAGTGAGATGCAGACCTCCGAAAGGAGCATTCGATCTCGATGGAATTTTTATGCATTTTTCTTTAGAAAATGAGATTTCTACAAGAAAATAAATAAATTTATTTTCATTAAATATATATATATATATATATCTATTATCAAAATATCTATTTTAATTATATAAATATTCCAAGTTTTCTAAATCAAAGGAATCATCATTACATGAAAATACCATCCAAATACAACACAATTCCAATATTTCAATAAAATACCATATATTATGAAATTAGATTTTACCCACTAGAAATTTCACTTTTATAAAATATACATCTATGAAAACCCTAAAAACGATAATTAAATGCTTGAGGTGTATTTTGAAAATTATATCAAACTATTTTTACATAAAACCCCCTCAAGTTATACTAAATTACAATAAGGACCCTAGTAAACATAGGTTTAAGCGGGACCAGTCTCTTGAGCCTCAGGGAGCTGGAGATATGGCTGCTTGCCTCTTTAAGTTAGACAATTTAACAAACGGTGTTATCAACACGGTAATTGTCTTGGAAAAAGACACAAATCCTGCCGTCCATGTGCAGCAGTTACCGATAACATCAAAATTAATTCAGGATTTCAAGTTCTTTTCAAAGTGTCTGACTCAGACTGAGTCTCAATCTAATCAATCTGACTTGAATATGATTCAAGTATAAACTACAATTGAACATGAATCCGTCTATTCAATCTATATCAATCTGTATTGACTGAACCGGACCATGGATATACTCCGTCTATATGACTCTCCATTTATATCCATTCTGTTTACTGATATCATGGTTTCGGCAAGTCATCCAACTATATAACAAATAATACAAACAATACAATCAAGACAACGCGGGGTTTATAAGGGGTAGGTTGGTATGGAAGGTGTTAGAAGTGGCACGAGACCGTAAGCATAATACACTTAACCTGAATATCCATTGCCGTTGTACCGTGGCTGAACGGTTCCTTATGCTCTGTATACCTTAGTCTTCGGAATAGTGGGGCTCCTTTAGTATACACCGGCATTTTCTGTACCAAGCTACAAACAACACCGTTAATAATATAATCAAATATTATAAGATATGTTCTTTTTCTGTCCATCTCTACTCACCTTTGGGACTTACCGAGTGATTGTTCACTGACGACATTCATTTTCTTCTTTCTTTGGAATATTGTCAGGTGTTTCAGACGCTTTAGAGACCGAGCCCAGCACTGAGGATTTTGAGCAGTTTGCTTTTGACCCGGAGCTTTAGACACTTATACATATTTATTTCATTTCAGTTATGCCATTATTTAGGCATCGCTTTCTACTTATGTATTTATATTTCAGTTTGTACCTGTAAAAGAATGTTTAATAAATAAAGTTGTTGTTCATTTACTTTTTTGTCTCTTGTGTACTTTACTTTATATTGCTTAGATACGCTTAGTGTGTTTACTTTTGAGTAAATACATAGCGGGCCTTGCCATGTACTCTGCCCGTATACCGGGAAGCGGGGCGTGACAAGAAGCATAGGGTATAATACTCATGCGATCTCTTTCCAAATCAGTATTGGGAGACATCCCTTTGGAGAGGGTGATCCTGTAACAAGCGGGTAGGTTACCGTGCTTAGAATCTTCCATACTAAATTTTTTCAGTATGGTGTCAATGTACATGAATTGTGAAAGTCCTAACATCCTCTTTGATCTATCACGATAGATCTGGATCCCCAGAATGTAAGTTGCATCACCCAGGTCTTTCTTTGAGAACTTCTGTGACAAGAATCTTTTGACTGATTGTAGCATAGGAATGTCATTTCCTGTCAAGAGAATGTCAACCACGTACAAGACGAGGAATACCATAGTTCTCACTACAATCTTACTATAAATGTATGGTTCATTTGCATTTTTGATAAAATCAAATTTCTTGACTGTCTCATCAAAGTGTAAGTCGATGTCGCGCACCCTGCGGGTTCATATGGAGGCGGAATTTACAAAAAATGATTTTTCTTACTTCGCAACACCAACTTTAACTCCAAGATCTTTACGGAAACCTTAACTAACTATGCTACTAGGAGGTTCTAACTACTATGTGAGAGTTATACCTCCTTGATTCTAGTCCTTCGGGTCTTCTTCTCCTCTCCTTGTTGAACTCCTCAAAGATCCGGATCGCGCTTGATCGTCGGCCTCCTCGTGTCGAAGATGATCCACCCGAGAGTCTATACTTCAAGCTCCAACATCTAAACGGAGGTAACTAAGATACCTAGTTCGCTAAGCTAGATAGATTAGAAGATATAGAGTATCTAATAGAGTATTTAATCTCACTTGACCCTATGGTTCACAACTCATGTGAGGGACTAGGGTCTTGAGGAAGAAGGAGAGAAAAAATGGAGAGAGAAAGTGAAACTACAAATGAGCTAGGGTAAAGGCAAGTGAAGAATGGCTCCTACACTCATCTCACTTAAGCATGCAATATTTTTCAATTGAAATGCTTGAATAGTGAGTCCAAACCAATAAACAAATGCAAATGAGCCATGCTTCATCATGCCACAAAAATCTCCATTTTCCACCTCATCAATATATTTCTCAAAATAGATATATCTAAATAATGAGGTGTCCCCTTCTAGAAGCATGTTTTGTGAAATTACAAGAATACCCTCACCGTATATACATACCCATATTCGTATTCCGAAAAAAACGAATACAATGAGATAATAATAATCCAATAATATAATACTAGAATCCGGTTTAAACCAAAGCCCACTAGTATTACCCGTCCGAACAACATCCGTGTAGCCAGTACACATATATGATCGGAACCCTGCTGTAAAACCATACGACCTCTACATCGTTTCGCCCGAAGCAGGGAAACCCTCTGTGTGAGACTCAAAAGACTCGACAGTATACTGGCAGTGGGTTTAACCACAAGTATGTCAGCGGTACTAGCTGTGCGTAATGGCTACACAGCTATCTGTCGATAAGAAGGCCAATGAGCAAACTCATCCGAACTCTTACTGAGCCTATCTGTGACAATCTCCATACAGTCCGATCCGTTCGTCTAAGATACTCACATATCGGGCCTAGGGGATGGTAACCGTCAGACGCTTAATAGCGCAATAAGTCATGCCGGGGTAGAGTCCAATACATCCTGAGAAACTACTGGAGTTCCTACTTGTAAATCTCGCTTGCCCTGGCCAGGGACTTTGTGTAATGGATTTCCGAACACAGCGCGATATCAACCCCTAATACCAGGAGAGATGAATCCTATCTAACCGCTACTGCCTCCAAGTGCTTCGGGACTGCACCCAACTACTACCTGTTTGCACGACTCTTTTGAGCCGTGGTAGGGTAGTAATCTAAGCACAGTGGGAACACACTCGAGACGAATAGTGATGTCAAGTCAACGGACTAACTTGTACTCATGCCATCTGGGAACTGCTACCCGACGATAGGTATAATACCAACCAGCAGTTCCCAACGAGTCTGTGCAGTGTAACTCATAACCTAATGACCACCTGTATACTATCTCCGGTATGACATACCAAGGGCTGTGGGACAGACCATCTCCCCTGCTGGGATGAGAAGCGTATACACTACTCTACTCTGGAGTATCGATGCCCCGTATCGATAATCCTACGACTAGGGACCTTTATAAGGATATGCTTATAGACTACCTAGCCCCCACTAGTGTGACTGCCATCACAACGCTGGTAGTCATGGAAAGATCCTAAGGGCTCTACCAATATGTATAAGTGATATGTTAAAAGAAACATATACACATATTGAGGTAGAATCAAACCAAGTAGCATACTACCATTTTTAGTAAGACTATTATTATATCTGTGAATATCCCAAGCTTCCAAAATTTAATATACAATCCAGTACTATACAATAATGGCCTCTAGGCTATATATCACTAACAATCTCCCACTTGCACTAAGGCCATGTATTGGCATATCGCAGATCTATCATCTCGATTAGCCTCTCGAACTGTGTCTGATGGATGGCCTTTGTGAGTGGATCTATAGTATTGTTCTCTGTCTCGACTTTCCGCACCTCAATCTCCTGGCGATCAACGATCTCCCTGATCTGGTGGTACCGCTTCAAGATATGTCTGGATTTCTGATGGGACCTTGGTTCCTTCGCTAAAGCTATAGCCCCGTTGTCACAATACAGAGGTATTGGATCAACAATGGATGGAATCGCCTGAAGTTCTGCAATGAACTTCTTCATCCAGACTGCTTCCTTCGTGATGTCACATGCAGCGATATACTCCGCTTCCATCGTTGAGTCAGCAACGGTGTCCTGCTTGGAGCTCTTCCAACAGACCGTCTTTCCATTGAGGGTAAAGACATAACCCGATATGGACCTAGAGTCATCCTGGTCACTCTGGAAGCTAGAGTCGGTGAAGGCCTCGATCTGGAGGTCTTCACTGCCGTACACCAAGAACATCTCCTTATTCTTTCTTAGGTACTTGAGAATGTTCTTATGCTGTCCAGTGCTTCTCACCTGGGTTTTTTCTGATACCTGCTTACAATGCTCAGTGCGTAAGCTACATTTGGTCTGGTACACAACATCGCATACATTATAAAGCCTACCGCAGAAGCGTAGGGTATAACAGTCATGCGATCCCTTTCCAAATCAGTCTTGGAAGACTTCTCTTTGGAGAGGGTGATTCCGTGACAAGCTAGTAGATTACCGCGCTTTGAATCTTCCATACTAAATCTTTTCAGTATGGTGTCGATGTACCTTGTCTGTGAAAGTCCCAATATCCTTTTAGATCTATCACGATAGATTTGAATCCCAAGAATATAGGAGGCATCACCTAGGTCCTTCATGGAGAACCTTTGTGACAAGAGTCCTTTGACTGATTGTAGCATAGGAATGTCATTTCCTATCAGGAGAATGTCATCCACGTATAAGATGAGGAATACTACAGTTCTCGCTACAATTTTACTATAAATGCATGGTTCATCTGGATTTTTAATAAAGTCGAATTCGTTGACCGTCTCATCAAAACAGATGTTCCAACTCCGCGATACCTTCTTTAATCCATAAATGGATTTAATCAACTTGCACACTCTTTCTCTGCTTCCACTCTCTATGAAACCCTCCGGCTGATCCATATAAACACACTCTTCCAAATTTCCATTCAGAAAAGCGGTTTTTACGTCCATCTGCTAAATTTCATAATCGTGGAAGGCGGCAACGGCAAGAAGGATCCGAATGGATTTGAGCATAGCCACTGGAGAAAAGGTTTCATCATAGTCCAAACCAAGTTTTTGAAAAAAACCTTTTGCAATAAGTTTAGCCTTATAGGTTTCAATCTGTCCATCTACACCAATCTTCTTTCTGAAGATCCATTTGCAGCCTACGAGTTTTATCCCTTCTGGAGCAATATCCAAAGTCTATACTTTGTTGGTGTACATGGACTCCATTTCGATCCGCATTGTATCCAGCCATTTTACCTAGTCTCTGCTTCTGATAGCTTGCTGGAAACTAGTTGGCTCATCATCGTCGATAATGCAATCCTCTCTATCCCCGTCTATGAGAAAACCGTAGTATCTCTCGGGCGGATGAGACTGCCTACTAGTCCTGCGGAGTGGCACGGGGACGTCCGGTTCTTTCGAAACATCTGGTTCCACCATACTTTCAGTAATAGCTTGTGGTTATGGAATTTCTTCCAGTTCTATAGTGCTTTCACTTATTTCTTTTTCAATAAATTGAGTTTCTGAAAATGGGAATTGTTTCCCCCAATAAGAGATCAAAACTCTGTTCAAAATTAGAACTGAGACAGCGCCTCACGTGCAAGGCACGAGAGCGCTAGCGCCAAGAGCGCTAGCGCTAAGAGTTAAAGAGTCTAAGGCAGCGCCTCACGTGTAAAGCACGAGAGCGCGAGCGCCATGAGTTAAAGACTCTGAGGCAGCGCCTCACGTGAAAAGCACGAGAGTGCTCACACCAAAAGCGCCAGCGCTAAGAGTCAAAAGACTCTGATGTAGTGCCTCACGTGCAAAGCATGAGAACGCCAGCGCTAGAACTAAATGTTCTCCACCCTTGGATCAAAGATCCAACGAAGATGATAAATCATAAAATTACCAAAATAAAATTCTGTTGAGAAAATACCTTTCAAATCTTTCCAAAGAAGAAAGATTGTGCTCTGTAAATCAGGGCACCGTTGGATCAAAGATCCAATGGTAATTAAACATCACCAAGATACAGAATAAGTTCTGCATGGGAAAATATTTTCCTAATTTTGCTAAAAACAAGAAAAATGTCTTCTGTAAAATAGAAGTACTTGGATCAAAGATCCAACGGTGGATAAAATCCCCAAATCAATCAGAGATCTCTCAATGAGAGATTTCCTTAACCGATTCAACAAATCAGCCTCCCCTATATAAAGGACCTAAGACTTCAAGTCTTGCAGAGAAGAACCCTCCATAAACTTCAAATTCTTAAAAAAAAAAGAAAAAGAGAAGAGCAAGCTCTAAGAAGAAGAATTTTCTTCAAGGTAAATAACAATAAGTGAGATCATAGCATCTCCTCTATATTTTAGAGTTTGACCCTCACATCAGAAGAACTTAGTTATTTTTCCAGATCACAGATCTATAAGGCAAAGTCTTCCAAAAAAAGAATAGAGATCATAGCATCTTCTCCACATCTAAAAGTTTAACGCTCACATCAGAAGAACTTAGTTCTTTTTCCAGATCTCAGATCTATAAGACGAAGTCTTCCATAAGGGAGAACCAAATTCTCAGAGAATTGAATTGGGTAGAATAAAAAACTTAGTGCTTAGCACTCAAATCTGGCACTCAGCGTCGAGCGCTCTATGTGTTAGTGTATATGCCCTAGAGGCCATTACTGTATCATACTAGTTTGTATATTACTTAATGGAAGCTTGGGATATTCACAGTTGTATATACAATCTTGCTCGAAATGGTAGTATGCTACTTGGTTTGTCTCTGCTTTAATATGTGCATGTGTTTCTTTTAGCATATTGCAGGTATACATATTAGTAGAGCCCTTAGGATCTTTGCTTGATTACCAGCGTTGTGATGGCGCTCGCACTCGTGGGAGCTGGGTAATCTATAAGCACATCCTTATACAGGTCCCTGGTCGTTGGACTATCGAGACAGGGCATCGATACTCCGGAGTAGACCAGCGTATGCGCTTCTCATCCCAGTGTGGGAGACGGTCTGTCCCACAGCCGTTAGTACGTCGTACTTGGGATAGTATGCGGGTGCTCGTTAGGTTACGAGTACACTGGACAGGACTCGTCGGGAACTGTTGGTTGGTAATATACCTATCGTCAGTTATCAGTTCCCAGGTGACATGAGTACAGCTTAGTCCGCTGACTTGACACTGTCACTTCGCCTCGAGTGTGTTCCCACTGCACTTTGATTACTACCCTACCACGGCTCAGAGGAGTCGTGCAAACAGGTAGTTTTTGGGTGCAGTCCCGAAGCACTTGGAGGCAGTGACGGTTAGACAGGATTCGTCTCTCCCGGTATTGGGGGTTGACATCGCGCTGTGTCTAGGAGAGCCATTACACGAGTAGTCCCTGGCCAGGGCAAGCGAGATATACTGGTAGGCTTCCAGTGTTATCTCAGGGTGTTCTGGGCTTCACTCCGACACGACTTGTACTGCTATTAGGGGACTGACGTTCACCGCCCCCCTAGGCCCGCCATGCGATGTATCAGACGAACAGACCGGACTGTACGGAGATTGTCACATACAGGCTCAGTAGGAGTGCAGATGGGGTTCACCTCGTCAGTCTTCTTATCGACATCTACCTGGGGACCGTTACGTACAGCTAGTGCCGCTTGCGGTCTGTGGTTAAACCCACTGCCAGCGTAGTGTCGAGTCTTTAGAGTCCCACACAGAGAGCTATTCGCCTTTAGGCAAAACGAGTAGAGGTCGCATGGTTTTGCGACAGGGTTCGTTCGCATCCGTGCACTTGTGCACGGTTGCTGTCCGGACAGTTTATACTAGCGGGCTTTGGTTTAAGCCGGATCCTAGTATATGATTGGAGATTGGTTTTTCTCATTGTGTTCGTGTTCCTCGGATCACGAATGCGGGTGCGTATGCACGGTTGCTTGAGTTTGAGGGAGAGGACCTTGTTTAGGGTTAATGACTATTGTCATTTTATTAACCCTATTGTTTTTGTGTGGATTATAGTTAATTGATAATTAGCTTAATAAATTGTGCATGGTTGTTGTTGACATTTTGACTTCGTTGACTTGTTGACCTTGTTGACCACTTGACCATCATCATTTGTTTTGGAAGATGCTCTTTGATCTTTGCAAAATTGAAATGATAATGGTCATGTCAAGATTTATCATGACAATTTTCAAGCTAATTATCTAATTAAAATAACTCACACATATTAGTGAGAATGGCTCACTAATTTATCATTCTATCATTTCTTTTCTCTCTCTTGCTCATCCTCTCCCTCAAGCTCTCTCCCTCTTATGTGTTGAGAAACAAATAGCTTGAGAAAAACCCTCACTTGATCTTCTCTACTCACTTCTAGGGTTCAAGTCTTAGCATTTCTTGCACTCTAGTTACTCCTAGCTTGGAGTTGAAGCTAAAGGTGGTGGCTTTCAAGTGGATCTTTCTTTGACGGAAGAAGACTAGCAAGGTGAGGCCTTTCTACCGTTCCGACGAGCAAGGAGAGAAGGACTAAAGACCAAAGGTATAACCTTTCCTACACTTAGCTACTTTGTAGTTAGGGTTAGCAAGTTTTAGTTTAGCAAAGATCCTCACAAGCTTGGTCCATGTTGCCTAAGTCATTAAAAATTCGTTTTTTTATTATGTTTTCCGCCTCCCCGTAAGTACCGGGGTGGGCAACGTGGACCTACAGTGGTATCAGAGCCTAACTAAACTCAAACTAGCTAGGTAGTGAAGTGTAACGAAGTTTCGAAACCGAAAAATCCAAAAACCGAACTTTGAAAAACCCTAGTTTCTGTTGAAATTTTTTCTGCTCAAAATAGAAAACTTTATATTTGTAAATTCATCTCAGGGTTTTTTAAAAACACACAAGAAAAACGAGACAGAGAATCATCCAAACCGCCGCGCTTCCGCCGCACGAGGTAGGCTCGTGCCGCGGAAGCGCCGCGGCTTGATGACGTCACTGCATCGTTTTTCGTGCAGTGTCTTACTGTGTTGATTTTGGGATTTTTAGGATATATATTATATGCCCAGATTTTCCAGAACTAAAATTTGCTTTTGTGGGCCTATAAATCCGTATTTTTTTTCGGAACTTCACTACGCTTTAACTACATCGGTTATATCTGTAATGCTTGCATGTATTAAACGTCGGCTAATCGCTATAAGACGATTAGTCGGGGTTATACATGATCTGTGATTGTTGTTGTTGGTTTGTGGATATGAATGGATTGGATTGTCGCGGGTGAATGGCCGGGGTTGGATGTGAGATGAGCGTTGTTTTTCTTTCATTCATTTGTAACATGTAAATTGATGTAATAATATTCTTTGTATGGCCGCACAACCGGGTCGGGGTTGTTGCCGTCATTGTATAATTCTTTTTACTGTTTTTGCTCCTAGGATAGACCCATGGAGGGGGTGCACAAACTACCGGGTACTCGAAGTGCCGAGTGGCCTACTCACGGTGGTGAGGGAGGTTGCTTCGCTTCGGGTGCTTGGCGGGTAGTTTGCCGCACCCGTAGGGGTCTTGGGTGGGGTATTGGCTATTCACCGCGACCGTGTAATCCGCTTTGCGTTGCAGGCTCGAACGCATTGCGGATTCCTAGTATATCCAATGTATTCATCTGTGATCTGTAATGTCTATCATTGCTGTATATATATATATAAATAACTATTTAGGCGTTGCTTATGTTTTACAGCCGCGCTAGCCCAGCCCCCGCTCTGTCGTTAGTTAAGTAACCTAACGGGTGATGACGGGGCCCCGTGGCGAATGCGAATGGCATAAGCGTACGTCATATTTTGGTTGTTTTCTGCAATGGTAGGATTAAATGATGGGACGCATTAAAAGAACTAATGCAAGAAATAAACCAAGTAAAAGTCGATTGGAACACTTTGAAAACCACTCGGTTCTTTTCAAAACTAAACTTTTAAACGCGGAGCTTGAACCACTCCTTTTAAAAGCTATCTCGTTCCATCGATTATATCAAGTTCACTACGTTCACGGTTTCGCCAAAACCATCCGTAGCCCTCCATCATTTCGGTTAAATATTCGGTAGTATTCAAGCTATGTATTTTGACCTCACGCCAAGGCATAGTGATTGGTAGCTGCCGGATATTTATCCGTTGCATAGATAGAATGCGTTGATTTGAGACAGTCGTACTGCCATTTTGGCCTACGTCAAGGGTAGGTACGGGTGGGTTCAAATTAACCAGGATAATGATGGGAAGAACTTGACATGTGACTTATGACATTTTGACCTCACGCCAAGGTCATAAGAGCATGGGGCAAAAATCCACATCGGGAGTTTCATAAGTACTGAAACTTGCTAGATTTGCATACCATTTGGAGTGTGGTGATTCTGGTAGGATTCCTTCAGTTTCGTCACGCGATGATATTTGGATCCCGATCCTACTGTGAGTATATGCTACTTCCCGGGAAAACTCTCACTTAACGATCAATGCTATAAACCTAGTAGGTGCCTAGAAAGGTGTTAGCGGGGCTACGCCCACAGGGAAAAGAGGTTACTTAATTAAGGAACTTCGCGAAAGCGTTGGAAAACCTCCCTCGAAGTACCGACACTGGCCTGGCTGAACGGTTAAGCAAGTATTGTACGGTGAGAATGATCCCGGCTAATCCTTTTCTTTACGGTTTGAGAAGGGATTCGAGAGACAGTGGGAGCCATCCAGTTTAGACAAACTAAAAACCACTCTAAACTTGCAAGAGCATCATGCTAAAGTGTTTCTTTTCTCTCTCCTAATTGCAGCGACCATTCAAGATGACCGGACTTAAGTTACTATTAGATAAAAACATATTGACAGGGCCAAACTACAAAGATTGGCTCAGGAATGTCAAGATGGCTATCACTTATGACAAGCTGGGGTATATACTTACCACCAAAGCTCCCCCTGTCCCAGGTCCCACCTCCAGCGTCGCGGATGTAGAAATCCGTAAGACATGGGAGATAGATTGCGCGAGGGCCAGATGCCTCGTACTAGCCTCGATGGACAACGAACATCAGAGGAGGCACGAGAATATGGACCTAGAGTCCATATTTCTCCATACAAAAGAA
This sequence comes from Agapanthus africanus, assembly GCA_030015575.1. NCBI lineage: Eukaryota > Viridiplantae > Streptophyta > Magnoliopsida > Asparagales > Amaryllidaceae > Agapanthus > Agapanthus africanus. The sequence continues at coordinate 266,127,078 of CM057339.1, forward strand.
CTGTATGGAGAGCAGTCTCGTATCGCAAGATACGAAGTGTCGAAGAAGCTCTTTTCGGCAAGGTTGGCCGTCGGATCATCGGTAGCGGACCACGTGCTTAAGATGATCGGCTACATAGAGGAGCTCGCGGACCTCGGGACCACGTTGGAGAATGAACTCTATACCGATTTGATTCTCCAGTCCCTTCCTTCCACTTACGCCCAGTTCGTTCTTAACTTCAACATGCAAGGAAAGGAGGTTGAACTTGCCGAGCTTCTGAACATGTTGAGGACTGCTGAGGGCACCCTACAGAAGGGTAGGGAGACATCCACTTTGTTTGTAGGAGGATCTTCCTCTTCTAGGTCCAGGGCGAAAGCCAAGGGCAAGAAGAAGAAAGCCTCCGCCAAACCAAGAGGCGGTGTCGGTAAAGTGGATACGAAGGGAAAGGGTAAAGCAACAAAAGTAGCGGGGAAGATGGTGGGGAAGGAAGAATGCTTCTATTGTCACAAAAGTGGCCACTGGAAACAAGATTGCAAGGCTTGGAAAGCCAGAACACAGGATTTGAAGCGAGTTGCAGCTTCAGCTTCAGGTGTGTATGTTATTGAAAACTGTCTATCAATAAACTCTACATCCTGGGTATTGGATACCGGATCAGGATCTCATATCTGTAATTCTTTGCAGGCGTTGAGAAAGCGTAGAGTTTTGAAGGCAGGTGACATGACCCTCAGAGTTGCGAACGGTGCTAGCATGGATGCAGAGGCCGTGGGGGACTATCACCTGGGATTATCTGATGGACACTTTTTGGTTTTGCGTAGTTGTTATTATGTACCAAATGCAACCTGTAATATCATATCTGTATCTTTATTATCTAAAGAAGGTTATGAATTTGCATTTGTAAGTAATGTAGTGAACATTCACCTTAATCAAGTTTTGATTGGGTCAGGTACATTGAACAACGGTATTTACGTTTTAAACCAACCACAGGTTTTCAATATCCAGAATACACACAAAAGAAAGACTCCAGATATTAATCAGGCTTTCTTGTGGCATTGTAGACTGGGTCACATCAATGAGACACGGTTGACTAAGTTACATAAAGAAGGATACTTGGATCCGTTCGAGTATCAGTCTTATGCCACTTGTGAATCTTGTCTCATGGGAAAGATGACAAAGGCTCCGTTCACTGGACACGGAGAAAGAGCGAGCGAGCTCTTGGGACTCGTACACAGTGACGTGTGCGGTCCAATGTCTACACATGCGCGAAGCGGTTTTTCTTACTTCATTACTTTTACGGATGATTTCTCGAGATTCGGACACATCTTCTTAATGAAGCATAAATCCGAAGCTTTTGATAAGTTCCAGGAATATAAGAATGAAGTAGAAAAACAAACCGGCAAAAGTATCAAGATCCTAAGATCGGATCGAGGAGGAGAATACTTAAGTGCCGAATTCCTGAATTACTTAAAAGAGAATGGAATTCTCTCTCAGCTTACTCCTCCATACACTCCGCAACATAACGGTGTATCGGAGAGACGGAACCGAACCCTATTGGATATGGTACGGTCCATGATGAGTAACGCTGAGTTACCGCGATCGTTCTGGGGGTATGCGCTAGAAACAGCGGCATATCTTTTGAACCGTGTTCCCACTAAGACTGTGCCTACCACACCATATGAGTTATGGAGTGGGAAGAAACCCTATCTTCAATACTTGAAGATTTGGGGATGTCCAGCTTATGTCAAAAAGCAGCATACGGACAAGCTCGAGGCACGCTCAGTACTGTGCAAGTTTGTGGGATACCCAAAGAACTCCAGGGGGTATCTTTTCTATTACGCAGAGGAACAAAAAGTCCTTGTTTCTCGTAATGCCCATTTTCTGGAACATCAGTTTTTAGAAAAAGAAATAAGTGGGAGCGCAATAGAACTGGAAGAAATTCCAGAACCACAAACTATTACTGAAAGCTTAGAGGAACCAGAAGGTTCGAAAGAACAGGACATTCCTATGCCACTCCGCAGGAGTAGTAGGCAGTCTCATCCGCCCGAGAGGTACTACGGTTTTCTCATTGACGGGGATAGAGAGGACTGCATCCTAGATTGTGATGAGCCTACTAGCTTCCAGCAAGCCATTCAGAGCGTCGACTCGGTAAAATGGCTGGATGCAATGCGGACCGAGATGGAGTCCATGTACACCAACAAAGTATGGACGTTGGACATTGCTCCAGACGGGGTAAAACCCGTAGGATGCAAGTGGATCTTCAAAAGGAAGATTGGTGTAGATGGACAGGTTGAGACCTATAAAGCTAGACTGGTAGCAAAGGGTTTTCGTCAGCGACCTGGTTTGGACTATGACGAGACCTTTTCTCCAGTAGCTATGCTGAAATCCATTCGGATCCTTCTTGCCATCGCTGCTTTCCACGATTATGAGATTTGGCAGATGGACGTAAAGACAGCTTTTCTAAATGGTCATTTAGAGGAGTGTGTCTATATGGACCAGCCAGAGGGTTTCATTCAGGGTGGGAGCAGCGGAAAGGTGTGCAAGTTGCTCAAGTCCATTTATGGACTCAAGCAGGCATCGCGGAGTTGGAACATCTGTTTTGATGAGACGGTCAAAGAATTTGGCTTTATCAAAAATCCAGATGAACCATGCATCTATTGTAGATTTGTAGCGAGAACTGTAGTATTCCTCGTTTTATACGTGGATGACATTCTCTTAATAGGAAATGACATTCCTATGCTACAATCTGTCAAGGGGTTCTTGTCACACAGGTTCTCCATGAAAGACCTGGGTGATGCCTCTTACATTCTGGGTATCCGGATCTACCGTGACAGATCCAAGAGGATATTAGGACTCTCGCAGTCCAGGTACATCGACACCATACTGAAGAGATTCAGTATGGAAGATTCCAAGCGCGGTAATCTACCGGCTTGTCACGGGATCACTCTCTCCAAAGAGATGTCTCCCAAGACTGATTTGGAGAGGGATCGCATGTCTATTATACCCTACGCTTCTGCGGTAGGCTCTATAATGTATGCGATGTTGTGTACCAGACCGGATGTGGCTTATGCACTGAGTGTGGTAAGCAGGTATCAGTCAAACCCAGGGGAGAAACATTGGATAGCAGTAAAGAACATTCTCAAGTACCTGAGAAGGACTAAGGAGATGTTCTTGGTGTATGGCGGAAAAGACCTGCAGATTGAGGCCTTTGCTGACTCCAGCTTCCAGAGTGACAAGGATGATTCCAAGTCCATGTCGGGTTTTGTCTTTACCCTCAATGGAGGGGCGGTGTGTTGGAAGAGCTCCAAACAGGAAACCGTTGCTGACTCGACTATGGAAGCGGAATACATCGCTGCATCTGATGCCGCAAAAGAAGCTGTCTGGATAAGGAAGTTCTTGAAAGAACTTCAGGTGGTTCCGTCCATTGTTGACCCAATACCTCTGTATTGCGACAACAACGGGGCTATAGCTTTAGCGAAGGAACCCAGGTCCCATCAGAAATCCAGACACATCTTAAGGCGGTATCACCTGATCAGGGAGATCGTGGATCGCCAGGAGATCGAGGTCCGGAGAGTTGCATCAGAGGATAACACAGCAGATCCATTCACCAAGGCCTTGCCCCAGACTCAGTTCGAGCGGCTGATCGAGATGATAGGTCTTCGATACGCCAGTACATGGCCTTAGTGCAAGTGGGAGATTGTTAGTGTATATGCCCTAGAGGCCATTACTGTATCATACTAGTTTGTATATTACTTAATGGAAGCTTGGGATATTCACAGTTGTATATACAATCTTGCTCGAAATGGTAGTATGCTACTTGGTTTGTCTCTGCTTTAATATGTGCATGTGTTTCTTTTAGCATATTGCAGGTATACATATTAGTAGAGCCCTTAGGATCTTTGCTTGATTACCAGCGTTGTGATGGCGCTCGCACTCGTGGGAGCTGGGTAATCTATAAGCACATCCTTATACAGGTCCCTGGTCGTTGGACTATCGAGACAGGGCATCGATACTCCGGAGTAGACCAGCGTATGCGCTTCTCATCCCAGTGTGGGAGACGGTCTGTCCCACAGCCGTTAGTACGTCGTACTTGGGATAGTATGCGGGTGCTCGTTAGGTTACGAGTACACTGGACAGGACTCGTCGGGAACTGTTGGTTGGTAATATACCTATCGTCAGTTATCAGTTCCCAGGTGACATGAGTACAGCTTAGTCCGCTGACTTGACACTGTCACTTCGCCTCGAGTGTGTTCCCACTGCACTTTGATTACTACCCTACCACGGCTCAGAGGAGTCGTGCAAACAGGTAGTTTTTGGGTGCAGTCCCGAAGCACTTGGAGGCAGTGACGGTTAGACAGGATTCGTCTCTCCCGGTATTGGGGGTTGACATCGCGCTGTGTCTAGGAGAGCCATTACACGAGTAGTCCCTGGCCAGGGCAAGCGAGATATACTGGTAGGCTTCCAGTGTTATCTCAGGGTGTTCTGGGCTTCACTCCGACACGACTTGTACCGCTATTAGGGGACTGACGTTCACCGCCCCCCTAGGCCCGCCATGCGATGTATCAGACGAACAGACCGGACTGTACGGAGATTGTCACATACAGGCTCAGTAGGAGTGCAGATGGGGTTCACCTTGTCAGTCTTCTTATCGACATCTACCTGGGGACCGTTACGTACAGCTAGTGCCGCTTGCGGTCTGTGGTTAAACCCACTGCCAGCGTAGTGTCGAGTCTTTAGAGTCCCACACAGAGAGCTATTCGCCTTTAGGCAAAACGAGTAGAGGTCGCATGGTTTTGCGACAGGGTTCGTTCGCATCCGTGCACTTGTGCACGGTTGCTGTCCGGACAGTTTATACTAGCGGGCTTTGGTTTAAGCCGGATCCTAGTATATGATTGGAGATTGGTTTTTCTCATTGTGTTCGTGTTCCTCGGATCACGAATGCGGGTGCGTATGCACGGTTGCTTGAGTTTGAGGGAGAGGACCTTGTTTAGGGTTAATGACTATTGTCATTTTATTAACCCTATTGTTTTTGTGTGGATTATAGTTAATTGATAATTAGCTTAATAAATTGTGCATGGTTGTTGTTGACATTTTGACTTCGTTGACTTGTTGACCTTGTTGACCACTTGACCATCATCATTTGTTTTGGAAGATGCTCTTTGATCTTTGCAAAATTGAAATGATAATGGTCATGTCAAGATTTATCATGACAATTTTCAAGCTAATTATCTAATTAAAATAACTCACACATATTAGTGAGAATGGCTCACTAATTTATCATTCTATCATTTCTTTTCTCTCTCTTGCTCATCCTCTCCCTCAAGCTCTCTCCCTCTCATGTGTTGAGAAACAAATAGCTTGAGAAAAACCCTCACTTGATCTTCTCTACTCACTTCTAGGGTTCAAGTCTTAGCATTTCTTGCACTCTAGTTACTCCTAGCTTGGAGTTGAAGCTAAAGGTGGTGGCTTTCAAGTGGATCTTTCTTTGACGGAAGAAGACTAGCAAGGTGAGGCCTTTCTACCGTTCCGACGAGCAAGGAGAGAAGGACTAAAGACCAAAGGTATAACCTTTCCTACACTTAGCTACTTTGTAGTTAGGGTTAGCAAGTTTTAGTTTAGCAAAGATCCTCACAAGCTTGGTCCATGTTGCCTAAGTCATTAAAAATTCGTTTTTTATTATGTTTTCCGCCTCCCCGTAAGTACCGGGGTGGGCAACGTGGACCTACACTATGTGCTCCTCACGTGGGCGCTATTTAATAAGAAATGCTTAGCATTCAAATCTGGCGCTCAACGCCGAGCGTTCCATGTGCTCCTCACGTGGGCGCTGCTCAATAAAGAGTGCTCTCAAATGCTGGCGCTCAGTGCCGAGCGCCCCACGTGCCCCTCACGTGGGCGCTGCTAAAAATAAAAAGAGCGCTTAGCGCTCAAATGCTGGCGCTCAGTGCCAAGCGCCCCACGTGCCCTTCACGTGGGCGTTACTTAACACAGAGCACTCTGCGCTCCTCAAGAAGAGCCTAGCGCCATGAAGAGTGTTCAACACTCATAGAAAACAAAAAGAAAGTGGGTGTCAGTATTCACATAAATGTTTAGCATTATGTGAACAGAGAAAGGACTGTGTCCTAGCAAGTGTCTAACACTTTATAAAAAAATAGGGAAATGACAAAGACTAAGTGGACTGAGCCCAAGTTGGCCACAAGCCCCCAGTTCAGATCAACCAAGCATATGTGCTCACAATCTCTTTGATTGGTCTTAGTCCCAAACCTGGCTACAGATCTCCCAACCAACATTGGTTCAAGGGTACATCTCTTCACACCTCTGATATGTGTCGTTGTAATTTCTCAACGTCTTCAGAGAGGTGGACCGTCCCGACAACCAGAAACTCCATCGGACCGCAATGTCCTTAAACTAATGATGGACTATGATGTCTTTAAACCATAGAATATGATGTCTTTAAACTACGGACTATGATGTCCTTAAACTCCAGGGACTATGATGTCCTTAAACCACGGACTATGATGTCCTTAAACTCCATGAACTATGATGTCCTTAAACTCAATGGACCGCAATGTCCCTAAACTAAAATGATAGAGTCTGAATAGTTTTTCGTTGGATCTAAATGATCCCAAAATCTTGTTAAGTAGATCTTAGTCTAAAATTGGGCTAACGTGTCCTTAACAAGCATTTAAGTTGATCTTAATCTAAAACAAGATTAACGGTCCTTAAACCAACCCAAACCCAAATCTAAGAAAATACGGATTTGGACTAATCCACGCCCTACGGGCGACAACATAAATTAGTCTCTGTATACAATCCACGGGCAACCAAAAACAAAACAAACACACACGACATGAAGTGAACTTATGGAGAAGGAGAAAGTGGTTACCGCGATGCAGTAGCGTAATTAACTGTTGGGGCTTGCGCCTGCAGGGAAGAGCGTCCCCACAATCAAAAACCCCTCGCAAACGAGGGGGAATCTGACGAAGTATGCTTCAACGGCCGCATCTGTCCAAACCTCCGATACATGGTGCCATAAATCAACTTGGCATCTTCGGAGAGGTGGACGGATAAAACCCAATAGCATCTGCCCCCAAATTCAGGCAAGACGACCTACGCAGTTCCGTCTCCGTTTTCGGCGGTGAACAGATTTTGGCACACCCGGTGGGACCTTATCCTCTTTCCACTCCACACTTCATGTGTCGTGTTCGCGAATGAATTGCGGTTTAACATGGTTGCTCCTGGATTCTAGGTACTAAGATTTGGTGTCTTGCTTCGTGCAGAAAAAAAGATCAATGGCATCCAACTGCACCAACTGCAACAACAACTTCCACTCCGTCCCTGCTGGAGGAGTAACTTAAGGACCCCAAGCAACCTCCATCTTCGCCATGCCAGTGGAGCAGGTGACTCAGGCCACCACTGGACTGTTCTTTAGGACCATGATTCCACCGGCAAGCTTCAGCGTCCCAATGCCGTCACAGGAAGCTCCGAAGAAGTCGGTCTTCGATCGGCCCACAACTATCCCGGCCCCTCTCAACGAGCTGACCAATTCCAAGTCTACTACATCAGTCTTCGACAGGCTGAGCCTGAGCTCCAATGGGTCCATGAAGAAGCCCGCAGTACCCGAATGGGTCATCCCGAAGCGGATAGCCATCCCAACTCCAATAGACGAAGTCGTCAAAGGGGCTTCTCCTGCTAAGGGGTCGGTCTTCATAAGACTGGCTGTTCCAACTCCTACTGCGGATGAGGTCGTTACAAGTGCTTCCCTTACCCGAAAGTCAGTCTTTGACAAGTTGGACGTTTCTTCTCAGCGGACGTCAGTCTTTGATAGGCTGGCACCGACAGCAACCCTTCACCAGAACATGGGGCATGATGAAGCTACCCCCGTAACTAAGCCAGTACCATCTACAAGACATGCTCGACGTCGCCACTGGCGCTGAGTGAGGAAAGTTAGAGGCAGTTCCCCTTCTGGACTGACTCCACCAGCACCAATGGTGGAAGTCGATGCTGCTGTTCCAACTAGGAACAGCTTTGAACTGCTTAGGAGAGTGCGCAAGAACTTTCCAATTGCCGTGCTCAAAAGGTCTCCTCCACCCGCTGAAGATGTTATTAAGGAGAAGCCGGAGCAGCCTCCTCAGCGGCTGTCCTCCAAAATCCATAGGGTATGGCGAAGGGTCAAAGACTCTGTGATTAACCAAGACTACTCCCGCCGATCGAAGAAAATGAAGGTCCGACAGGAGGAGAAGTTCACCGCCGTCGCACCACAGAAGGTATCGTCTATATGGGTGCCCACTGCAACGTCCCCCTCAACTTTGACCGCTCATAAAAGGAGAAGGTCGGAGAAGATCCCCATGCCCGTGACCAATTCCAAGGGCACTGAACCTAAACGCCCCAAGTCTAGGGACATGGTAGTGCACACCATTTACATGGCTTCCGGGAAAGAGAATAGCCGTATCTTTACGGATCATCGACCACTCACTCGGTCTGTGACAAAGGCTCAGGAGAAACAGCAAAAGCTCCAAGAGATGCTAGCGAAGATGGCCGCGCTCACTGGGCTGAAAGAAAGCCCGGAGACGTCGTCGGAGCAGCGCCAGGAATAAGAAACCGATGCCGAGTTCCTACAAAGGATGCTCGAGAAGAAAGACAAAGAGGCCACGGAACAAGCGGCCAACATAAAGTAAATGGCGCTCTTGTTCCAAGATATGGCCGGGATGATGATGATACAGCCGGATCCTCCAGCTGAAGACCCTCCAATAATCCTTGAAGACGACAGAGGGGAGACATCGAACCCTCTTCCGGTTCTATCAGCAGCCAAGGAAGAGACCATCTCCAAAGCCACGCTTGACGACTATATAGCTCAACAGATTTGTTCATACCGGAATATTGCATTTTATACCGCCCATTCTTACGCTCGTTTGTTTATAGGCAGATACTTTTAATCAGTGTTTGCTACATATTTACAGGATACTAGTTCTCAGCTCTAGACAGTGAAATTCATAGAAAAGTACGTCAAATTCCGGATTACTTCCAATAACAGATAAAACACGGGTCTCCGCTCTCTATCCGTATGTTGCCACACACCAGTTTAAGGGACAAAATGGCAAATCGATGTCATTTTCGTGCACAAAGCTCAATGTCAACACAAGTCCAACATATCTACGCGGAGCTCGAGGAAATCTTGGCAAAAGATCCACATCACATCACCTTTTGATCTACTGAAATTCTGGAAGAAATGGGAAGAGTTTCTGAGAAAAAGTCTTATACCACACTGAAGAGTACTAAAAACTAGGGAAAACCACCAAATTTCATGGCCTAACTCCTCTAAACGGCCGCGGTTCCGCGGCATAAGCACGCTTAGGCCGCGGAACCGCGGCCATTTAGTCTCCTCTCGTTGTCGTTTTTCAGGGGCTTGTTGGTCTCTTCTTGTAGGGGCAGATTCTTGCCCTAGGTTTCCAGTTTCCCTCCTATAAATACCCCATAACTGAGCCAAACCAAGTGTTAACTTCTTTAGTCTCTTTTAGTGTAGTTTTGTTCTTCTTCTTCTTCTTCTTCATCTTTCCTCCATGAAAATGTAGTGAGAGTATTGAGTGGATGTTAAATGAAGATGAGAGTTTTTGTATCATTCTTGTTTGTTTAGCTTCCCCTTGAGATTCTTGCTTTCTCTTGATCTTTCAACCTCTTCATTGAGCTTGAAAGTTTAAGAGTTTGTTATTGATCTCAAGGGTTGTATCTTCTTATGGAATTAGTGCTTCATTTCACATGAGTTCTTTACCCTTCTCTTGATCTTGCAACCTCTTGATTGAGCTTGCAAGTTTAAGGGTTGGCTATTGATCCCATGCTTGTCTTGAGTTCTAGGTTCTAGTTCTTTTTATTGCTTATTTCTTTCTTGCCTTTTATTACCTTGCTTTACTTTCTTGCACTTTAAATTCCATGCACTTACTTACTTGTAATCTTTTCTTTTCTTTTGCTCTTTTTGGTTCGTTTTTGTGAATGGTTGTAATTATCGTTGTTAAGAATAAATACGGTATTGTAAGTTAATATTTCTTTGCTCATTTTCTTTTCCCGTTATTTTCCATTGAACTCCGCCCAAACGTTACGCAAGCGCTCCGTTAGGCACCCTACCCTACCAAGGTAACGGTGATTCCTAACCACGACCGGTTGTGTTCGGTTTGGCCGGAGGCAAAAGCAAGAGACAAGAACGGAAGGACAAGGGTAAATAAGCCGGATTCCACGAATACCGTGCTTAAATCCCCTAATCCACGTTGTTGCCGATTGCTCTAGCTTCAATTGGTCAAGACTCGGCTCAAAGGTTTTGAGTACGGATTTCTTTAGCTTACAATTTCGTATCTTTTTCTTAACAACTTTATACTTGCATATATCACTTAGGATAGAACTGAACAAACATATACACATTCTTTATTGACTCGTCTAAAACTCGAACGGACATACAACCATCTCCCTGTGGATCGACCCGTGCTCAACCGGCTAGCTGCATAGCGACACCGTCCTAATCGCGGTTATACTTTAGAACTTTGAACATCCAACATGCCAAAAGCGTGCAATCAAGATACGAGCTCATCAGGCGAGCGAAGCGGCCGGCCAAATCGTCAAGATTGGACGACCCTATCCGGGTTTGTACGATCAAATAATGTACCCGCCAGGATATACGATTCCTAAATTCCATGTGTATAAGGGGACGGGTAATCCACACCAGCACGTTGCTCAATTCAGGGTTCTGTGCGGTAATAGTGGGGGTGATGACAAATTGCTATTTCGCTAATTTGTTGGTAGCCTGTCGGAGACAGCATTCGAATGGTACTCCGAACTCCCGAATGACTCTGTCAAGACATTTGCAGAAATGGAGCTACTGTTTACACAAAGGTTCGCAAGCACCAGCGAACGTACCCCGATCACGGCATTGATCAACGCCAGAGTGAAGTCGGGAGAGACATGGGTGCAGTATGCAATCCGGTGGCGGAATTTATGGTCGAGATGCGAACAACGCATAGAGGAAGCTCCTGCCGTGGGCATCTTCGTGGGGAACCTTGACCCTCAGGCAACTATTTCCTAATTCATGATGTTCTTCAAGCCGACCACTTTCCAGGCCTTGATCGACAAGCTGGCCCAAATGGATCAGATATGCCATAGGCCGTTCTCCTCAGAATGAAAAGGGGAAAGGGAAAGCGACCTTCGTCGCCAACGCTCAGCAACAACCGAGTGGCCCGAGGCCGGTTTCTCCCCAAAATGATAAACATCGATCACTTGGAGAAAAGATGAGACGACCTTACTCGTTCCCTCAGGACAAGACAAAGAGATTATTCGAGCTAGCGCTGCATAACAGGCTCATCACTTTGCTAGAGCTGAGACTCCCAACGCAATCAGGCGACGTTAACAGCCCCAATTACTGCCCTTACCACTGAATATTGGGTCATCCAATTGAAGATTGTTACATCTTCAAAAATTGGATCGAAGACCAGTACCAATAGGGCAAGTTCGCGCTGTCTGAAAATTGGAAGGTGAACCCGCCACAATAGCACGCTTCTAAAAAGACGGATACGTCGGAGGCATCATGCTTGTTTATAGAAGAAGCTCCATGGGAAGTGGCCCTTTCAGCTAAGACTAAAAGAATGCTGAAGGACCTTCAAGCATGTCCGGCGATTAAGTGGAAGAGCCCGCTGGAGCCTGAGATTATTGAGGGGATGCTAAAGCCACGCCCAACGCTGAAAGCTGGTGATGGTGGACAGAACCTTCGGGCTAAGCCTCCGAAGTCTTTAAAGAAGAAGAAGAAGGCCAAGAAGCCCGTCCAACTCGACGACAACCGTACGGGTTTTCAGAAATACATCGATACACTGGAAGAGTATAACCAGAAGGCACGGACCCCAATTACATTAGACGAATTCTTCAAGCATATTCTTGAGAATGAAGACGATAACGCTGATAAGGGAGACGATTCTTCAGAAGAGCCCGAGGATTATGTGGCGAGCTGCCACATGATCTTTCACTCTTCAATAAGGGCAAAGAAGCTCCTGATGCCGGGAAATTGGGGGTAGAGCCAGAACCAGAACTCTTGGAACCGTCATATGAGATGATTGACATGTTGCTGAATGAAGCCCGTTAGAGGAGCAAAGCTGATCGAGAGCGTGAAATGGACATATTCGAAAGAGCCAGGCATCAGCATTAAGCTAAAGAAGTCATGGTAGGGATGAGTCGCAAAGCACTCTAACCAAATCAAAGCACGCCCGCGGCAGAAAAAAGCAAGCTTAAGGCAAGGAAACGGTTCGCTAAAGCCCTGTCAATGAGAATGAAGCCACCATCTCCCAAAGGAAATACTCCTGGCGGTATACGCCTTGACGAAGCGGATGTACATCCCAATTACTGCTTGTACCATCGATGGGTCACACACCCTATCGAAGAATGCAATGCCTTCAAGAAATGGTGGCAGGGATATGTTGCCCACTGACAACACATCAAGCGATTGAAGCAAAAGGCTCGTCGGGAACAAAGAAGCACGACAGATGAGCGCGAAAGAACTGCCGGCAACTGTCACATGGTTTAATCTGGGGGATCACAAGTTCTCACCTTCGGAAGTGATTCTGATGAAGAAATAGCCATCGGCCCCTCTTCAAAGAATCCACCTCAGGAAAAGAAGAAGAGATGAAGAACTGTAGGAATATTCAGCTGCGCAGCCGTACGCTGCCTGAAAAGAATCTCGGACCCACAAACAAGGGGACAAACAAAAAAGATAAAGGGAAGGAAAAAGTCCCTGAGGATATCGCCCTCGATGATCGAGTCGTCGAAGAGCTCACAGCCAAGAACCCGCTCAAGAAAAACATGGTGGATTACAACGTTCTGGCACACCTGAGAAAGATACCCTCGCAGCTAAGCATTCTCGATGCCCTTCTGTTGTCTAAAGAGGCACGAGATGCTCTGATCAAGGCACTATAAGAGCCCGACCAGTTTCAAGCTTTCCTTGCCAAAGAAAAGATGAAGGACGAGCTCGAAGAGGTTCACACAGCTGACATCACTTTAGGCGATGAAGATCTCCTCCTCGGAACATGCGAGCATAACCGTCCCCTGTATGTCACGAGTACTGCCATGATATCAAGATAGGGAAGATCTTAGTTGACAATCGGTCTTCTGTCAATCTCCTGAATGTGAGGGTGCTAAAAGAAATCTGCATGAGCGTTCAACACCTCGCTCGGGATAAAATCACTATCTCCGGATTCGACTCCCAGTCATCACGGACGCTCGGGTCTGTGATTCTGACGTTATGCTTTAGGATGCTCGTCACTGACATCAAATTTCATGTCATTGACGCTAAGACATGCTATAACGCTTTACTCGGTAGGCCTTGGTTACACGAGTACAACATCATCCCTTCTACACAACATCAGTGTATGAAGTATTTCAAAGATGGTCTCGAGTACACCGTAACGGGGGAGCTAAACCCATTCTTCGTGAATGAAGTCCGCAAATATGAGGATGCAAAGTATTTCCTGCCAGACTTTGAAGACACGGAAAGATGCCATAAACCGGAGAATAAGAAAAAAGCTATCACCACTATTCCGGTCTTCGGGAGCGATACCGAGGAGGAAGAAGAGATAGTCTATTCGGGGCCGCCCCAATGCAACAAGCCAGGACCATCTACCCCTATTCTGGTTTTTGGCAGTGACTCTGAAGACGAAGTCAACGCAGTGTTCTCGGTCCGCCCGTCGATGCAAACCTTCGTTGGAGCATACCAGAGTCTATAAATCACGATGGCTCCGCCTCGACACTACAGAGAGCTTGATGCGCTGGAGACATATAGTGTGCAAGAGTTGCAGACATTCTGTGTCCCGCCCAGACGAAGAGGTGAAAAGGCAATCCTACTCTATCGATCCACGGAGACTAAAGTCGAAAAAGAAGTCTGGCATTGTGCCAATCCTACACTCGACAAGCTCCAATCCATTCATCTGCCTAGGAATTACACCGAGGGATTGAAAAGGTTATTAAGACGCCAAGGTGTACAATTCAAACAAAATCTTCGACAAGCTCAGTTCAACAACAGGATTTGGAACGTCCCCGGAACGTAGCGAAAATTGCCCAACAGAAAAATGGAAACGATAAGGCTCGGATATGTCCAGTCCAAGAAATGGGAGCAGTTCCATGGCTGCCATATCATAAAGGACCTTGATGAAGAAGAGGATACTCTTTTAAAAGACGCTAACGCCGAACCAAAATGAGGTCCTGCCATAAAAGTGTCGAGTCCGTCATTTGAAGAACAAATGGACAAGCTAATAAGGGAAGCGAGTCAAAAGGTTCGGAACGACCACAGCCACGTAATGGCCATTTACGAGAAAGCCAAGACGCAACGTCTCCTTCAATAGGCTACGGAGGATGACGATTCCCTTCACCGTCAGCTCGCCATGGATTCCCAAGATAAGAAAAAGGCTCGATGCGGAGGCAAAAACAAGTCGAAGAACGGGAAAAAACGTTCGACAGCAGCAAAACGGATCCAAAAGGCCACGCGATCGAAAAAAGGTTAGCTGGAACCCGTCGGTTGTGAAAAAGATGGATCGAGCATAATCTTTCCCTCAATACAAGACAAGGAAGATATTCGACCTTGTCATGAAACATCAAATGATGTCACTCCCGGAGTCTCGGCACCCCGATCAAGCAAACGGGGTTCATCACCCGGAATACTGCTCCTATCACCGAGCAGTAGGACATCCTCTAGAAGATTACTTCACCTTCAAAGACTGGGTTGAAGACCAGTATCAACTCAGCAGGTTCGATCTATCCGACAGTTGGAGGGTGACCCCACCACAAAAGCACGAGCCAAAAGCAACGTATATGGCGAGAGTAGAACCAGATCAACATCGGTTTTGGAAACGACCCCGTACCTGTCACGTAATAACGCTGTCAGAAGAAGGAGTGCCCGAGACCATGGATGGCCTCTCCTAGTTCTTCCAAAATGAGTATGAAGATGAGTTGATCTCAGAGTTTCCACCGGTGCCAAAAGAGTTGGAAGATGGAATACATACTACTGCGGACAATCTAAGGAAAATCGACTTGGGGACGACAAACGACCCGCGACCAACGTTCGTCAGTGAGCTACTGTCTAAAGAACAGGTGGCTACGCTAAAAGACGTACTCATGCAGTATAAAGATTGCTTCGCATGGAACTATTCCGAGATGCCGGGACTAGATCCAGAAATAGCTGTCCATAAATTGGCGATATCTCCGGACGTCAAGCCAGTCAAGCAAGCACCAAGAAGAATGCGGAGAGGGAAATTTTCATAAATTTGAAAGAAACATTTTTTTTGTTTGATGCTTCATGAATGAAGAATTTTTAATCTATTCCTTGGAAGAAAATAAGTCTCGAGCTTGAGATGAGTATCAACGCCATAGTAAAGAAACTAATCGACTCCGGCTTCATCCAAAAAGTTCAATATCCCGACTGGATCGCCAATATCGTCCCAATGATGAAGAAAAATGGGACGGTGCGCATCTGCGTAGACTTTCGGGACCTCAACAAAGCTTGTCCGAAAGATGACTTCCCTGTACCTGTCACCGAGCTGATGATAGATAACACGTCCACTCACGAAGTCTTCCCCTTCATGGACGGGTCGTCAGGGTAAAATCAAATAAAGATGCATCCCGAAGACCAGAAGCATACCGCTTTCCGGACTCCTCTGGGCATATTCTGCTACAAAGAGATGCCTTTTGGTTTGAAGAACACCGGCGCTACCTATCAGAGGGCCATGACGAAGATTTTCGATGACCTCATACATGAAGTCATCGAATACTATATTGACGACCTCATGGTGAAAAGCAAATCGCACGAGGAGCATTAGGAGCATCTGAAGATAGTGTTCCAACGTTTTCCGAAATATAACCTGAAGATGAACCCTCTCAAATGCGCGTTCGGAGTTTCCTCCGGAAAATTTCTAGGATTCATCGTACGACACCGGGGCATCGAAATAGACTCGTCAAAAATTAAGGCGATTATGGAAATGCCTCCGCCAAGAACTCTCAAGCAACTGCGGTCTCTTCAAGGAAAGCTCGCGTATATCCGGCGGTTCATAACTAACCTCTCCGGAAAATGCCGCCCCTACAGCTATTTAATGAAGAAGGGGACACCGTTCATCTGGGATCGCAAATGCTAGGGTGCACTCGACGAAATCAAGCAATACTTGCAGAATCCGCCGGTACTGACCGCTCCGGTCAAAGGAAAGCCCCTCATCCTGTACAAAACCGCCCTTGAAGGTTCGTTAGGCGCGCTACGGGCACAGGAAAATGACCAAGGGAAAGAGAGAGCCCTCTACTATTTGAGTCGAGTTCTCCTGGGGGCAGAAAACAACTACTCCCTCATTGAAAAACACTGCCCGGCGTTAATCTTCATGGTAATGAAGCTTCGGCATTATGCTTTGGCGCATGAGGTCCATCTCATATCAAAAGTGGATCCTCTCAAATACTTGATGTCAAGAGCCATACTAACGGGACGGCTCACTAAATGGGCCCTACTCTTAATGGAATTCTCGATAACATACCGACCCCTCAAGACAGTGAAAGGACAGGCCATCGCCTACTTTCTCACTGAGCATCCGATACCTAGCGACTCACCCTAAATTGCGAACTGCCAGACGGGCATGCGTTTGACACGATCGACGGGAAGAAAGGGGGGAGTGATACCCGATGAGAACTCTACTTCTATGGGGCATCTTCCATGAAGAAGAGAAAGCACACCAACCCTATAATCAAATAGGGGGTAGGCCTTATCTTCGTGACTCCGCAAGGAGGGATAATGCGCTTTGCCTTTTCCTTAACAGAGCCGAGGACAAACAATGAAGCTGAATATAAGGCTTTGATAGCAGGTCTTGAGATCGCTGTCGGCATGGGAATCGAAAACCTCCTCATATACGGAGACTCCCAGCTGGTCGTTAGTCAAGTAAACGGCGACTATCAAATGTGCAAACTAGAGTTGGTAAAATACGGCGAGAGAGTGCAGCAACTGCTGACTCAAATCCCCTCCTACATTCTGGAAAGCATACCGCGTGCGGAAAATAGCAAGGCAGATGCATTAGCCAAACTCGCTAAAGAACTGGCTGACGAAAATCTTGATGACGTAAGAATCATTGTTCAAAGTCGTCGGGTTCTTGCACCAGGAGAATTATCTCCGGAGTCGTCTGAAGAAAAGAAAGAGACCAAACAATCAGCCCTACAAACGAAAGACCAAGAAAAGGCTAAGGATTGGAGAGAAGTCTTTATAGACTACTTCAAATCCCGTCGAACACCTGAAGATGCATCCTCAAGACATCAGCTCATGAAACGAGCTCTGTCTTTTGCCCTCGTCAATGATACTCTGTATAAGAGATCGTTCGACTCCCTGTGGCTAAGATGCCTGGGACCGGAAGAAGCGAGGAGAGTCGTCCAAGAAACTCATGACGGACTCTGCGGTTCTCATCAAGCCGGGCCAAAGATGAAGCTGAAGATCAAAAGGATGGGCTACTATTGGCCCACGATGATTCAGGGCTACCTCGAATACGCGAAGCAGTGCCACTCCTGCAAAATTCATGGGGACTTCATCCACCAGCATCCAAACCCGCTACACCCAACGGTGGCCAGCTGGCCGTTCGAAATGTGGGGGACCGACATAATTGGGCCCATCGAACCAGCGTCATCCAGAGGACATCGGTTCATATTGGCAACAACCGATTACTTCTTTAAGTGGGCTGAGGCCATACCGCTAAGAGAAGTGAAGACGGAGAATATTCTCCATCTCTTCAAGACATACGTCATCTATCGGTTCGGCACTCCGCGACGGATTATCTCTGATAACGGGCCGGCCTACAGAAGTCACAGAATCAGCCGCTTCGCACAGCAGCATAAAATAGACTTTAGATACTCTTCGATCTACAATCCCCGAGCTAACGGTCTAGTGGAGGCTTTCAACAAGACCTTGACAAAGATCATAAAGAAAACGGTGTCTAAAAATAAGAAGGACTGGCATGATAGACTGCATGAAGCTCTCTGGGCGTATCGGACCACGTTCAAAATGGCCACAAATACAACGCCATTTGCGTTGGTATTTGGCGCTGAAGCAGTACTTCTCTTAGAGATAGAGCTACCCTCTCTACGAGTGGCGATTCATTACGAGCTAACAAATGAAGAGAATGCTCAGCTTCGGCTTGAGGAGCTCGACGCCCTTGATGAAACTCGCCTCATGGCGCAGCAAAACTTAGAGGCTTACAAAGAAAAGATGACGCGCTCATACAAGAGATTGATTAGGCCGAGAACATTTCGCCAAGGCGAACTCGTGCTAATCATCAAAAGACCTATGATCCCCAGTCATGCCAAACGGGGGAAATTCGAGCCGAACTATGAGGGCCCGTACATCATAGAAAAAGTCTACCAAGGTGGGGCTTACTTGCTCATGGATATGCATGGCGAAAAGCCCTTCAGGCCAATAAACGGCCGGTTCTTGAAAAAATATTACGCCTGACAAGTCACGGCCCGGGTCAACGACAGATGACGACGCCTATGTCCGCTCGCTATCTTCCCAAGCCCAAACTCTATAAGTAGTATCCGGCGAAACAGTTGTCTCCAAAATGGCAACAATGGACCGTAATGTCCTAAAACTAACAATGGACCGTAATGTCCTAAAACTAGGTACGGACCGCAATGCCCTGAAACTAGTGATGGACCGAAACGTCTTTAAACTACTATAAACCGCAGCATCCTTGGGCAGATGCAAAAAAACAAAAAAATGGTACGTCTATAAGCAAGATGGGCACGGATGAAAACCCGAAAGGGCTTCCTGGGTAAAAACAGCAGGGCTACCAGCGAGTTTGTGAAAACCCGAAAGGGCGCAGACTCGTTAAAATTCATGCACACTTGCAAGGTCCTCTCAACCTTATGAGGAGAAAATACCTGCGTGAGATCCTTACGACTCACAAGGGAGCAACACACTTAGGGATCCTTATGATCCCTAAGGAGAAATTACACTTACGAAATCCTCACGACTCGTAAGGAGAACCCTCTTATGAGACCCTCACGGCTTATAAGATTCAAAAGCCTTAAGCTACAGGGATCTGAAGCTGTTCTTAAGCCATCACATTTCCCAGACTGCCCTACAGGCGGTCAATATTGACCCTTGTATACAATCCACGGGCATAAATAAACGTCTCCCCCACCAAGTTCCGCCAATGGCGCGAAATGTTCTCACATGGTGAGTGACACTTGTAAGTCCTCTCGACTTATAAGGAGAGAACACTCTTGTAAGATCCTTACGACTTATAGGAGACCATACACTTGAGAGTCCTCACGATTCTTAAGGAGAAAACGCACGTACGGGATCCTCATGACTTGTAAGGAGAAACACCTTTATGAGACCCTTACGGCTCATGAAGTCAAAAGCCTTAGTCGACATGATCCTAACCCTGTTCGCTAAGCCACCTTTGTTCGAATCGACAGAGGCAAATGATGATTCGCTCCTGGCAATGTCCCAGTGGTAGCGATGCTGATGCCTAAATCGGTATCAGCTTCTAAATCCTTTCACGACAAATGATGATTCATTCCTGGTAGTATTCCAGTCGCAGCGATGCTGATGCTAAAACTGGCATCAGATTCCAAGTTCCGCACTCATAGCAAAAAGTCAGCGTGCCATAAATGCATATGAAATAGCCGAAATGATTGGGCAACTTGCAACAAAATCAGCAAGTAAAAGACATGCATACAAAAATAGCTGAAATGATTGGGCAACTCGCAATAAAAAGCAGCGAGTAAAAAGAAAAATTGCCGAAATGATGTGGCACCGCGAAAAAACAGCCGAAATGATTGGGCAATCGCGACTTTCGCGATATAAAAAGCTGAAATGATAGAGCATCGCGGAAAGAAATAAAAAAAATGAAAGAATGAAACTTCTGCTCTACAGGCAAGTCCATACCGACTCCTGTATACAATCCATGGGCATAAACGAAAAGGGAACCACATTTCCCGACAGACCCTGTCAAAGAGAGAGTCAGATCTCAACGGCAACATCTGCATCCCAGAAGATCAGCAACGGCGTTCATCCTCGTTGCAAGACTCTATGGTTCATAGAAAATCTAGAGTCAACCCCGACACCGCAGAAAGCGGAGCAAGTCAGCCAATGACCTCCGTCTCGGAACCACGTCAGCCAATGACCTCCGTCTCGGAAACACGTCAGCCGATGACCTCCGTCTCGAAAATACGTCAGCAGATGACCTCCGTCTCGGAAACACGTTAGCCAATGACTTCCGTCTCGGAAACACGTCAGCCAATGACCTCCGTCTCGAAAACACGTCAGCCAATGACCTCCATCTCGGAAACACGTCAGCCAATGACCTCCGTCTCGGAAACAAGTCAGCCAATGACCTCCATCTCGGAAACAAGTCAGCAAATGACCTCTGTTTCAGAAACACGTCAACAAATGACCTCCGCCTCGGAAACAAGTCAGCCAACGACCTCTCTGTCAGAGAAATGCTTCGACTCGGAAACAAGTCAACTCACTAACCACTTATGAGTCCTCTCGACTTGTAAACGAGAAAATTCTTTTGTGAGATCCTTACGACTTTCAAGAGAAAATGCACTTAGGAATCCTCACGACTCGTAAGGAGAAAATACACCTACGGGATCCTCTCGAATCGTAGGGAGAAGAGTCTTTATGAGACCCTCACGACTCATAAAGTTGAAAAGTCTTAGGCGGCAGATCTGAACCTGCTTCCTAAGCCATCGCTACCCTGCAAGGAGGTCTAAGATGGACTATTGTATATTATCCACAGGCCACACTCTCCCAAGTCGAATATCGACAAGAAGGGAAACAACCACTTACGAGTCCTCTCGACTTGTAAGTGAGAAAATTCTCTTGTGAGATCCTTACGACTCTCAAGAGAAAACACACTTAGGAATCCTCACGATTCCTAAGGGCCTGTTTGGTTGCAGGATTATAAATTTGGATTTACTGTTTGGATTGTGGAATCCTAGGATTCCATAATTTTGTGTTTGGTTGGAGGATTAGGATTTTCAGGATTCCTTTGTTTTTTATGGAGGGCCCACCACAAAATAAGGATTCTTGAATCCTAAAAAATTTCAAGGATTTTCAAGGATTTGACACTATTCATTGTACTTTTAGATGGGACCCGTGTACTTTATTTATTTAATAATCCTGTCTCTCTCTATCTCTCTCTAAAATCCTCAAATCCAAATCCCACTTTTTTTCACCAACCAAACAAAGATTACAAGGATCTACAAATCCAATACTAGGAATCCAAAACCAACCAAACAACAAATTACCAAATCCAGAAATTTCAACCGTACTATTTTGGAATCCAAATTCCATAATCCTGCAACCAAACAGGCCCTAAGGAGAAAATACACCTACGGGATCCTCTCGACTCGTAGGGAGAAAAGTCTTTATTAGACCCTCATGGCTCACAAAGTTGAAAAGTCTTAGGCAGCAGATCTGAACCTGTTTCCTAAGCCATCGCTACCCTACAAGGAGGTAAAGATGGACTATTATATACCATCTACAAGCCACACTTGCCAAAGATACATACCACTGAAATGGAGGTGCTAATCATGAGTACGTAAACTACTTTACGCCAAGCCAAAACAAAAAGGCATAACCCATGGGCGTCAACCACATACTATGTAAGGCAGTAAAGAGAACATTTGATTTGCATCCAATTAAGCGTTCGAAGCGTACCCACTCATGTATGTGCGAAAAGGATTAATGTATAAAATAAATGCATAGAAAGGAAAAATTTGTTATTCATACCTCAGAAAATTCTTACATTGATGAAAACAGTAAAACAAAGACATCATTAAAATGTTTACAATGGTAAAACACTAAATCCGGGACATGGATTGAGAAATTCAGAAGTAAGGCCGTCTAAAATGCTTCTGGCCTCTCTGACTATTTTCGTGTGCATCCTCTCATGAATGCAAGCGTCAGGATCTTTACTGATGTCGTTCGTCCTCTGATAGGCAGAGATTATCATTGTCTGTTGGAAAGTTTGATGTAAGATATCAACAAGATTATCTCGCCGCCTCTTCGAGATCAGGCCCATCAGATATACTGAGTGCACCTTGTCGTCGGCATCATCCAGTGCCTTAAGCGGCATGGCTTCGTAAAATCCAGGAAGTGCTTCCCAAATCGCTCCCACGATGATCTTCAAAAGAGCGGAGCGACGAGGAAGTAGCTGACCGTTGTATTCATCAAAGCGACTCATAATCTCAGCGCATTGGGCATTTATAAACTCCTGGTTTTGACAACGGCCTTGTACACGGATGTTTTCATAAGAAATAATTTCGTTAAGATCATACAGATGAGCGACCATAGTGTCTGAAAAGAATAAAATCAGTGAGAGTTTAGTGGTCAAACTGATCAAGAAAATTCTTATTGAAGCAGACACGGGAATTTAAACAACTCTTGACATCCTCACAGAGAAACAAGTTCTGTTAAGACACCCAACAAATTCAAATTTGTGAAAATAAAGGAGGAATCCTAAAAAAGATCCTCATTTAATGAGAGACTCCTCTGGCCAAGGAGTTAAACTCCCTCGAGAGCAACGCTCTGCAAACAAGAGTGACATTTGTCAACTCTAATTATGAGGGGAATAAAATTCCCTAAAAATTCTAATAGCTATACTCTGTGAAAACGATGGAATAATCTATCAAAACCCTAAAAAGCAAAGCTTTTACTGAGTTAAAAACTCCGAGATCTTTAAAGATCTGCAAAACGAACTCTAAGAGTTCTTCATTAATGAGTTAAGAAACCCTAAAAGAAGATTTTTTGATCTATGATCTAAGAAGAGCAAAGCTCTGTTTTCGTTTAACGGGTTAAGAAACCCTAAAATCCACTTTAAGATCTATGATCTAAGAAGAGCAAGGCTCTGTTAATGGGTAAAACCCTAGAATATGAAATGATTCCTTTAAAGATTTGATCCTTACCAAAATTTTTGGCAAGGTTCTGACTCTAGAAGAGTTTCTTAAGGCACAGAGCTTAGCTCTGAAAGAGAATTAAATTCTCAAGAACAAGAAAGCAAGAAGATGAACAAGCAGTCATCTCAAGGGCCAAAGGCCCTACTTATAGGCAGGGGAAGCCGATTCAACTTCCGAGAAGTTCCAACGGTGGAAAAGCTGCCATCGCTGCACTCATATGTAAGCCACGTGAGCGCAACGGTGGGGGGGCATTTGTTTCCCCCAATAAGAGAGCAAAGCTCTGTTTAAAATTTGAACCGAGGCAACGCCTCACGTGCAGGGCACGAGAGCGCCAGCGCCATGAGTCAAAACTCTGAGGTAGCGCCTTACGTGCAAAGCACGAGAGTGCTAGCGTCAAGAGCGCCAGCGCTAAGAGTCAAAAGACTCTGATGTAGTGCTTCACGTGCAAAGCATGAGAGCGCCAGCGCTAGAACTAAATGTTCTCCACCCTTGGATCAAAGATCCAACGAAGATGATAAATCATCAAATTACCAGAATAAAATTCTGTTGAGGAAATACTCCTCAAATCTTTCCAAACAAGAATGATTGTGCTCTGTAAATCAGAGCACCGCTGGATCAAAGATCCAATGGTAATTAAACATCACCAAGATACAGAATAAGTTCTGTATGGGAAAATATTTTCCCAATCTTGCTAAAAACAAGAAAGATTTCTTCTGTAAAACAGAAGTCCTTGGATTAAAGATCCAACGGTGGATAAAATCCCCAAATCAATCAGAGATCTCTCAATGAGAGATTTCCTTAACCGATTCAACAAATCAGCCTCCCCTATATAAAGGACCTAAGACTTCAAGTCTTGCAGAGAAGAACCCCCCATAAACTTCAAATTCTCAAAAAGAAAAAGAAAAAGAGAAGAGCAAGCTCTAAGAAGAAGAATTTTCTTCAAGGTAAATAACAATAAGTGAGATCATAGCATCTCCTATATATTTGAGAGTTTGACCCTCACATCAGAAGAACTTAGTTCTTTTTCTAGATCACAGATCTATAAGGAAAAGTCTTCCATAAAAAGAAGAGAGATCATAGCATCTTCTCCACATCTAAGAGTTTAATTTTCACATCAGAAGAACTTAGTTCTTTTTCCAGATCTCAGATTTATAAGACGAAGTCTTCTATAAGGGAGAACCAAATTCTCAGAGAATTGAATTGAGTAGAACAAAAAACTCAGTGCCGAGCGCTTAGCGCCGAGCGCTCAGCGCCGAGCGCTCCATATGCTCCTCACGTGTGCGCTATTTAATAAGAAATGCTTAGCATTCAAATCTGGCGCTCAACGCCGAGCGCTCCATGTGCTCCTCACGTGGGCCTTACTCAATAAAGAGCGCTCTCAAATGCTGGCGCTCAGCACCGAACGCCCCACGTGCCCCTCACGTGGGCGCTGCTAAAAATAAAAACTGCGCTTAGCACTCAAATGCTAGCGCTCAGTGCCAAGCGCCCCACGTGCCCCTCACGTGGGCGCTACTTAACACACAGCGCTCTGCGCTCCTCAAGAAGAGCCTAGCGCCATGAAGAGTGTTCAACACTCATAAAAAACAAAAAGAAAGTGGGTGTCAGTATTCACATAAATGTTTAGCATTATGTGCACAGAGAAAGGACCGTGTCCTAGAAAGTGTCTAACACTTTATAAAAAAAAGGGAAATGACAAAGACTAAGTGGACTGAGCCCAAGTTGGCCACAAGCCCCCAGTTCAGATCAACCAAGCACATGTGCTCACAATCTCTTTGATTGGTCTTAGTCCCAAACCTGACTACAGATATCCTAACCAACATTGGTTCAAGGGTAGATCTCTTCACACCTCTGATATATGTCGTTGTAATTCCTCAACGTCTTCAGAGAGGTAGCGGGTCTCGACAACCAGAAACTCCATCGGACCGCAATGTCCTTAAACTAATGATGGGCTATGATGTCCTTAAACCATAGACTATGATATCTTTAAACTACGGACTATGATGTCCTTAAACTCCATGGACTATGATGTCCTTAAACCACGGACTATGATGTCCTTAAACTCCATGGACTATGATGTCCTTAAACCACGGACTATGATGTCCTTAAACTCCATGGACTATGATGTCCTTAAGCCCAATGGACCGCAATGTGCCTAAACTAAAACGATAGAGTCCGAATACTCTTTCGTTGGATCTAAATGATCCCAAAATCATGGTAAGTAGATCTTAGTCTAAAATTAGGCTAACGTATCCTTAACAAGCATTTATGTTGATCTTAATTTAAAACAAGATCAACGGTCCTTAAACCAACCCAAACCCAAATCTAAGAAAATATGGATTTGGACTAATCCACGCCCTACGGGCGACAATATAAATTAGTCTCCGTATACAATCCACGGGCAACCAAAAACAAAACAAGCACACACGACACGAAGTGAACATCTGGAGAAGGAGAAAGTGGTTACTGCGATGCGGTAGCGTAATTAACTGCAGGGGCTTGCGTCTGCAGGGAAGAGCATCCCCATAATAAAAAACCCTTCGCAAACGAGGGGGAATCTGTCGAAGTCTGCTACAACGGCCGCAGCTATCCAAACCTTCAATACACGGTGCCATAAATCAACTTGGCATTTTCGGAGAGGTAGACAGATAAAACCCAATAGCATCTGCCCCCAAATTCAGGCAAGATGACCTACGCGGTTCCGTCTCCGTTTTCGGCGGTGAATAGGCATGCCGAAAAACAAAGACCTTTTGTTCCTCCGCGTAATAGAAAAGATACCCCCTGGAGTTCTTTGGGTATCCCATAAACTTATACAGTACTGAGCGTGCTTCGAGCTTGTCCGCATGCTGCTTTTTTACAAAAGCTGGACATCCCCATATCTTTTGATACTTAATATAGGGTTTCTTCCCACTCCACATCTGATATGGTGTGGTAGGCACTGACTTAGTAGGAACCTTGTTCAAAAGATATGCAGCTGATTCTAGTGCATAACCCCAGAAGGATCGCGGTAACTCAGCGTTACTCATCATGGAACGCACCATATCCAATAAGGTTCGGTTCCATCTTTCTGATACACCATTGTGTTGATGTGTGTATGGAGGAGTAAGCTGAGAGAGAATTCCATTCTCTTTTAAGTAATCCAGGAACTCGGCACTTAAGTTTTCACCACCTCGATCAGATCTAAGTGTCTTGATATTTTTTCCGGTTTTTTTCCACTTCATTCTTGTATTCCCGAAATTTCTCAAAGGCCTCGGATTTATGTTTTATCAATAATACATATCCGTACCTTGAGAAATCATCCGTAAAAGTAATGAAGTAGGAATAATCACTTCTTGCATGTGTAGACATTGGACCACACACGTCGCTATGTATGAGTCCCAAGAGCTCGCTGGCTCTTACTCCGTGTCCAGTGAACGGGGTCTTTGTCATCTTTCCTTTGAGACATGATTGACAAGTTGCATAAGACTGATATTCAAACAGATCCAAATATCTCTCTTTCTGTAACTTTGTCAACCGTGTTTCATTGATGTGACCCAGTTTACAATGCCATAAAAAAGCCTGATTTAATTCCGGAAACTTTCTTTTAAGTGTGTTCTGGACATTGAAAACCTGAGCTTGATTTAATACGTATACACCATTATCTAGTGTACCTGACCCAATCAATCTATGATTAAGGTGGATGTGGATGACATCGCTTACAAATGTAAAATCATAAGCTTCTTTAGATAGTAAAAATACAGAGATGATATTATATGCCAAACTAGGTACACACAAACAATTATGCAAAATCAAATTCTGCCTACTTGTCAATTCAAGGTGATATTCCCCTACGGATACAGTATCCACACTTATACCGTTAGCAACCCTGAAAGTCATATCACCTTCCTTGATAACTTTATAGTTTCTCAGAGCCTGCAATGAATTACAGATATAAGATCCTGATCCGGTATCTAGTACCCAAGAAGTAGAGTTAATTGACAGACAGTTTTCAATCATAAACACACCTGAAGCCGAAACCACAACGTGCTTCGAATCCTGGTTTCTGGCTTTCCAAGCCCTGCAGTCCTTCTTCCAATGCCCTTTCCCGGGACAATAGAAACATTTCTCCTTCCCTACTGTCAACCCCGAAACTTTTGCCCTGCCCTTTCCTTCTACCTTACTAACACCGCCTTTCGGCTTGGTGGAGGCCTTCTTCTTTTTCCCTTGGCTTTCGCCTTGGATCTAGAAGAGGAATATTCCTTAATAAGCAGGGCGGGTGTCTCCCTGGATTTCTGCAGGGTGCCCTCAGCGCTCTTCAACATGTTGAGGATTTCTGGAAGTGAAACTTCCTTTCCTTGAATGTTGAAATTCAAGATAAACTGGACGTAGGTAGAAGAGGGGGACTGTAGAATCAAGTCAATATATAACTCGTTCTCCAACGTGGTCCCAAGGTCTGCGAGTTCTTCAATAAAGCTGATCATCTTAAGGACGTGGTCCCCTACAGATGACCTGACAGCCAATCTCGCGTGAAAAATTTCTTCGAGGTCTCATATCTTGCGATACGAGATTGCTCTCCATATAAATTTTTGGTATGGAGGAAGATGGAAGCTAAGTCCAACTTCTCGTGCTACCTCTGATGTTCATTATCCATTGAGGCTAACATGAGGCACTTGGCTCTCGTACAGTCTGTTTCCCATGACTTACGGATTTCAACATCCGCGACGGTGGAATCTGGACCTGGGACGGCGGGGGCTTTGGTAGTAAGGAGGTAGCTCAGCTTGTCATAGGTAATCGCTATCTGGACATTCCTTAACCAATCTTTATAGTTTGGCCCAGTCAATTTATTATTATCTAGCAGTAACTTAAGCCCGGTTATATTGGTCGCTGCAATTAGGAGAGAGAGAAGAAATACTCAACATGATACTCTTATAAGTTTAGATTGGTTATTAGTTTATCTAAACAGGATGGCTCCCATTGTTCCTCGAATCCTCCTTCAAACCATAAAAGAAGAATTAGTTAGGATTAATCTCACCCTACAATTCTTGCTTAACCTTTCATCCAGGCTAGTGTTGGTACTTCGAGGGAGGTTTTCCAACGCTTTCGTGTAGTTCCTTAATTACATAACCTCTTTTCCGTGGAAGCGTAGCCCCGGTAACACCGTTCTAGGCACATACTTGGTTTATAGTATTGATTGTTTAGTGAAAAATCTCCCGAAGAGTAACGGATACTCACAGTAGGACCGAGATCCAAATATCATTGTGTGACAACCTTGAAGGAATCCTACCAAAATTATCACACTCCAAATGGTATGCAATACCAGCAAGTTTCATTTTCCTTTGAAACTTCTGATGTGGATTTTTTTCCTAGGCGTTTATGACCTTGACGAAGGCCAACATATCATAAGATGCAAGTCAAGTTCTACCCGTCATTATCCAGGTTAATTTGAACTCATCCGTACAAACCCTTGACGAAGGCCTAAATAGCTGTACGACTGTCCCAAATCAACGCATCTATCTATACTACAGATGAATACCCAGCAGTTACCAATCACTATGCCTTGGCGAAAGTCAAAATACATAGCTTGAATACTACTAAATACCCATTTGAAATTACGGAGGGCTACAGATGGTTTTGGCGAAACCGTGAACGTAGTGAACTTGATATAATCGAAGGAACCATGATAGCTTTTAAAAGGAGCGGTTTAGGCTCCGCATTTAAAAGTTGTTTTGAAATTGTTCCAACGATTTAAACTTTGGTTTGTTTTCTTTGCATTAATCAATAATAATGCGGTCCCATCATTTAACCCTATCATTGCAGAAAAGAAAAGAAAATAGAACGTACGCTTATGCCATCCGCATTCGCCACGGGGCCCCGTCATGCACCGTTAGGTTACTTAATTAACGACAGAGTGGGGGCTGGACTAGCACGAGTGCAAAACATAAGCAACGTTTATTATATACAATATATATATATATATCCGTCTTACGCAATAATAGGCATTCTGGATCACAGCAACATAGATGAATATATTGGATATATTAGGATTTCCGTATTTCGTTTTAGCCTAGAACGAAAGACGGATTTCACAGTCGTGATGAATAGTCAAACCCCACCCTAGACCCCTACTGGTGCGGCAAACTACCCGTAAAATTTCCGAAGTGAAGCAACATCCCTCAATAAAATGAGTAGGCCACTCGGCACTTCAAGAACCCGGTAGTTTGTGCACCCTATCTTGGGTCTATCGTAGGTGCAAGAAAAAATAAATGAAATAATACAACGGTGGCTACAATCTCAACCCGGATGTGCCCCACAAAAATAATATTACATCAATTTACAAATTTACATGAATGAAAGAAAAGAAAATACTCTTCTCACATCCCCCCGGCTATTCATTCACGACGATCCAATATTTCATATATATAAACCATCACAATACAGATATGTGCAACCCCACTAATCGACATATAGCGATTAGCAGGCGTTTAGCAACACATATATAATCACAGAATCACATATTAGCTAAGATCTTAGAATTTCGATCGATAAACCTTATCTGTGTTTACCCCATGCACAAACCAGTACACAAATAATCTGGGTAAAAACCAAATATACCAAAAATCATAATTCCAAGAACCAAAACCACAGAAAAAATTGGGAGCAACTCTACCACAATTCGGTGGCTGTTCCGCCGCAAAGTTGATGAGTTAGGTGCTTAAATTTTTTTCTAGGTCTTAGAAATGCCTGCATGTATTTTTAAGGTCACTGAGATAATTTTTTGAACAGTTTTAAAAAGTCGACAGCAAGCATATCTAGGAAATTTAATTTCGGGTATTTTTCCGTTGATCGAATTTCTAATCACTTGCTAACAAGCTAGTTAAGGTTTAGTAGGCTCTGATACCACTGAAAGTCGATGTCGCGCACCTCGCGGGTTCGCGGGGAGGCGGAATTTACAAAAACGATTTTTTTACTTCACAACACCGACTTTAACTCCAGGATCTTTACCGAAACCTTAACTAGCTATATCTACTAGGAGGTTCTTGTTGGATATAGTGCCCTCAAATCAATTATTGTAATTGCAGGCACGCGATTGTGATGATTGAGGGAGGACCTATACGGGTAGGACAATCTTACTCAAAATAATAGTATGCTATCTGGGTTGTCTTTATCATCATGTCTATGTATTATGTGGTATTGCAGATCACTATCACATGTTGATAAAGCTCATAGGATTCTTGCTTGACGACCAGCATTATGATGGAGATCATATACGTGAGAGCTGGGTAGCCTATAAGCACATCCTTAAATGTCCCTAGTCGTGAGAGTATCGAGACTGGGTATCGATATTTCGGAGTAGACTAGTGTATACGTTTCGAGACCCCAACGAGGGTAGGTGGCCTGTCTCACAAGCCATTGGTATTGTGTCACCTAAGATAGTATACAGGTGCTCACTGGAGGTGAGTACACTGGACGGACTCGCCGAGAACTTCTAGATGGTATTATACCTATCATTAAATGGAAGTTCTCAGGTGGCATGAGTACATGTTAGTCCTTCGACCTGAAGTCGTCATTTGTCTCGTATGAGTTCCCACTATACTTTGATTACTACCCTACCACGGATTAAAGGAGTCATGCAAACAGGCTTTAGTTTGGTACAGTCCCGAGCTACATGGAGACAGTGGTTGATTGCTTGATTTTTTAGAGTTGTGTTTGTAGAATAACCGCAATCAATAACGGTGTCGCGTGTAGCTAGACCGAGATGAGTACGGGTCGTCCTCAGGAAAACGTGGAACCTTTTATTCTTACTTTAGGCGTGTTGATTAGGAAGGGAGAATAAAGAATGGTGAAGAATGGTTGTAGGTTCTAGATCTACGTTAAACACAGATGCAAAATATAGATTTAGATTAGCTACGGATGTAGGTTTACATAAAAAGGGGGGTTGTATGGTTCATTAAGATTTAGTAGTCATGGATGATTAATTAAAAATTACTCTTTTTATCCTTTAATTGATTTAAAACTAGATCGGCAGTGATGCATGTAGATTAGGATTTCTGGAGGGAAAATGGTTCCCACTCTTAACCCCTATCTTGACATGGATCTCCGTTCATGTCTAGCTTTTACCAAAACAATTATTAATATAACTCTAATTGTGGTCGTGATTATCAATGAATTGATAGCGTGCCCAATTAGGATGTTAACTATTCTTTTGATAAAGTTTATAAACTTTATAGGATGTAAAAAGAGTTTAAGGATCTTCATCATTCATTAATCTACCCTAATTCTATGAACCCTAACAAGCAAAGAATTACGCGTGCATGTTGAGAGAAGAAAAGATAGAGATGGACATCATACTACAAAGAAATAGAATAAGAAAAACTACCTTTATTAATCAACAGAATCAATTACACTTTGTTCCCTTAGAAAATGATTACAAAATACTAGTTTGCTTCTCGATCTCTTCTAAGGAGGTAGATGAACTGTTGATGATCAACTAGGATTCTTGAGCTGTCGTGGACTTCGTGATCGCGTCGGTTTGATACTTCTAACTTTAACCCTTGGTCCTTTATATAGCCTTCAAAAAAGAAAACCTAGTTACCATATATGGTGACTTTCCATATATGGTAACTTTAATGTCACGCCCCACTTCCCA
This sequence comes from Agapanthus africanus, assembly GCA_030015575.1. Classification (NCBI taxonomy): domain Eukaryota; kingdom Viridiplantae; phylum Streptophyta; class Magnoliopsida; order Asparagales; family Amaryllidaceae; genus Agapanthus; species Agapanthus africanus. The sequence goes on from CM057339.1 coordinate 266,158,612, forward strand.
AAATACGGAATACGAGGGGTAGACAAGGCCAGCCATGCTCCTACGGTCAAGGAAAAGTCCTGCCGTAGTCACACTTCGGTTTCTAGTTTTTCATGGTAAACGGTAAATGATGCGCAAGTAATGAGAAATGCAGTAACTGAAAGAAACAATGTAGAGACTGACCTGAAGTGGAACAACGAATGTAACTCGGAATAGCAAGTCAAGAAGTCTGTGATGCACTGATCCAGGCTAAATCTTCTCCTCACACAGAGCATGCATACTCATGTCGTCAGAGCGACACAATAGCAATATAATATATATAAAATCAATTGACAGTTCTAACAGTGGTAATGGTTATGAATAACAGTAAATCAATGACAGTATGAATATGAATGTGCAGTAATCAATGCAGCGGAACAGTAAAGCAGTATAACGATATGTCACGTATGTCAACACAGTATATAAGGAATGTAAATGCCAGTATCTCTATCAGTCTCTAAGTCTCACTGTACAGGTCACTAAGCCTATCGTCAGTCCAAATGTGAGAGTCAACCACTCGCGAGTGTCCTCCACCCAAGGGTAGAACCCAAGGGCAAGGGACCATGGGCCCAACATGTAACAAGAATATCACGGTGTATATATCACGTACCCTGTAAATCTCCACATAACTCCCTAAATATATAAGCCGGCATGGGACTCCCGAGATTTTGTTGAACTCACACTTAAACTATCCCACACCCCGTGGTCTACATCAAACGCTAACCATCACCCTAAATACTAATCGATCCGTGACAAGTCTGCACGAGAACTGGAGGCAGGACCTCCATCAAGTACGTCCCGACTAATACCTAAGATAAACGGCAGTGTCTGGTGTCTTATCTGTGACACCCGTGCAAGCGCTTCCATAAGTGTCCCATACCACTTATAGTCACACGTACACGCATCCCACAGACGTCGATAATGCAATAGAATAATAGGGTCACTGATTGTGTACAAGTACTCATCACTTTCACTTAATCACGAATACACGAACACTGACGTACTTGCCACAATCATCGCTAGAAACTAACACTGGGTAAATGCACGATATCACTAGGTTATCACTACAATGATATGGGTATGATATGATACGTAAACCATATATGAAGCACGATCAAGATGTCATAAAAACAGTATTCTATTACTTGCACAATTTATCATGAAAAGTACGTGTATAATTTAGCGAAACGATAAACATGTAATATTTAGCATTTTCAGTTGTCTATCCATCTAATTTAGTTTCAAGCCAATCGGGTTCCAGGATCTTTTAATTATAACCATTTCATTTTAAGCGTTCGCGGCTGGAAATCCGGTTTCAGAATCAGAAGTCCGTTTCGCAACGCATTTTAATCCCAATTGGGATCAGATTTTAGTGATGCTAAAGTTGGATGAAATCTAGGGTTTTCAGTAAGGTTTTCAACGCATCAGACGGATCGTCGATCGCATCTGTACGTCAGGAGTTATACACTGTTTAACACTAATATGTCAGTTCTGATTCTGTTGGGACTGTTATGTGTCCCGATCTATTAAATTACAGATTAAATATCAAACGGTAACGAAACCGAATGAAACCAATTGTGTTGTCTATCCAACAGATTTACCTATAATAAGCAGTGGAGTTCCGCAATCAACAAGTTAAGGAAATCTTGGGATACCCATTATGGAACAGCAATCAATAACTGGAGTCGCTCTGGACTGCAGTCCAGAGTCGCACTCCGATACGAATATCATCACAATTTAGGTACGGGAATGTGTGGTAACTAGTATAGGGTTAAAGTTAGTCGAGTTGGCTTCGATTTGAACCCTTGAACGCACATTTCCAGTATATATATGATTTATGGTGAATTTAACGGTTTTCAGGTACAATAAAATTACAGTTTTACGACTAAACTTGGGGGTAGTCGTTTAAGTCATAAACGATCAAATTATCCAACGAAACTTGCACACGTTGTTCATCACAGCAAGGGCCCAAGTAATAAATCAAGTTCCGTCAATTTAGAAAAGTATTTTCTTTTGGAACACGCGTCGAACAGGTACGGCATATAATTGATTAAACTTGTAACTTTAATAGTCTATGTATTTATTGATTGTACCATAAGTAAATAGCATGTAAGCAAGTAAAAACTTGCCTGGGAACACCTCGGGTCACACGGTAGCAGCGGCGTCACGAACGCGCGTTGTACGCCGCAAAACACGTTCGCGCGAGCTTGGCTCGAGACTCGGATTTGACGTCGGAGTTCGCCGGAGCCGTCAAGTGCTTGCTGGAAGTGGAGGTGGTGCTCCGTGGCTGGCCTGGGACTTGCTGGGGTTGACGATGTCGGCGATGGTCGCTCCGGTGACGCGCACAGTGGGTGTTTGTAAAGAAAATGTGTTTTGTATGGTTTTTGAGAGAGAGAGTTAGAGAGGGAGGGTGAATAGAGGGGATTGAGAGTGTTAGAGAGAGAGGAGCAGTGAGAGAATGTGAGAGAGAAAGAGAATGTGAGAGAGGACAGAGAGTTAGAGAGAGATGAGAAACGTAGAGAGAGAGGGAGTGAGAAAAGAGAAGCAGTGAGAGAGAGGGTTAGAGAGAAGAAAACAGAGGAGGGAGAGAGTGAGAGAGGGAGAAAGAAAACTGAGAGAGAGAGAGAGATCACAGAGTGAGTGAGAGAGAGAGAGAGAGAACTGAGGTAGAGAGAGGGAGTGAAAACTGAGAGTGAAAGAGAGAGAGAGAAAACTGAAAGTGAAAGAGAGAGAGAGAGAGAAGACTGAGAGAGACTCAGAGGGAGAGGGTGAGAGATCAAAGAGAGGGAAGGGATGGTGAGGAGGATGACGACGACGACGATGATGTTGATGCTGCTGCTGCTGCAGGGGAGGTCGACGACGAGGCGAGAAACTCACCGTCGTCGGCGCAGGGGATGTCGAGCTCGGGTGCAGGGGATCGAGCTCGGCTGTGGGTTTGGGTGCTGGGTGATGGTGGCAGAGAAAGGAGATGGAAGGTGGTGAGGAGACGAGGGCGTTGATGATGGGATGAGGTGGTCGGAGGTGACGGTGGCGATGTGCTCACGAGGTTGGGATGTGGGCTAGAGAGAAGAGAGTCGTCGGGAGAGGAGAAAGGAAAGAGAGGGAGACGGGAGAGTGAGGGATATGGAGACGGGGTCGCGCGTCGTGGGGAGTAACGGCGCGCGAGCGAGGGCGGGGGCGAGGGAGACGGCGAGAAACGCGGTCACGAGCGGGAGTGAGGGAAAGGAGCCGTTGGAGATTTAAAGGAGAGGAACAGTAAAAGGGGGTCGGGTCTGATGTGGAGGGAGTGGGCCGGGTCCGCGAGAAAGGAAATTAATTCCCTTAAAAAAAGAATGGGCTGATAATGAAGTGGGCTGGGCTGGCAAAAGTTTAATTAATATAGGGGAGAAAAGAAGGGGCCGGGCCAGAGAAAATTGAGGGGGAAAAACATTAGAGAATAGGGGCTGGGCTGAGGGTTCGTTGAAATTTGGTTTATTTAAAAAGAAAGAATGGGCTGATGAGGGAAAACATAGGCCGAACTTTGAATAGATTTGGAGGGTTTAAACTAAATAGTTTTGAAGAACTTGGTTTGTTAATAGGCTGGAGGAAGGTAAGGAAAATGATGAGAATGGGCTTGGGTTTGGAAATAAATAAGGATAGGGAAACTAGGGAAAAGGGAGGAAATAGCAAATACAAGAATCTGGGAAAGAATATACTAGATAGGTAATAAGGTATTTGAACTAACTAAAAATAATTTTGAATGTACACTAACAAACCTGTAAGTGATAATTTATATAAATACGGACATTGGCGTATAAAAGAGAACCGGGTATTACATCATACCACCCTTACAAAAATTTCGTCCTCGAAATTCAAAAGAAACAACTGGCTATAAATAATAAGAGAGGAATTATCATACCGAAAACTAATACATGTTGATTTACTAAAAAAGTTAGACAAAGTTTTGGAGGTACATACATATATATAAGAACCACATACAAAACGTTAGGTCTAAAAGGCATAATGCATGAACACTATAAGGGCAACTATAAATATACGGGAACATAGGTAACAATAACGAATAATAACAATCAAAGTGTGCTCGATAAAAATCGAGACTCAAATATGTGCACATCTATGTCTATCAAAAATAAGCATAAAGAAAAATAATCATAAGGTTCAACCATTTATAATAGTAATCATAGGCACAAATCCCCAAAATAAGTTAACGACAATAAAGTAGTGAAAATTTGTCGATAGGTTAAAACATTTTAGGAATAGGTATCGATAGAATAGGTTTAAAAATAATTTAGGAAACTTATATAGTGAAAATGAGAAACATGGAACAAAATGTACACGGTGTAAGGTCGCGCTACTGAAAATAATAATAATGCACTTAAAATACATAAAACGGAGTAATCAATAACACGTACTCTTTGATAGATACAAATTACTGAAACTACATTTTCGAAAAATAGTGCCTCTAAATATAGTTGGGGTAACAGGGAAAATCACAAGTATGTTTAGGTCTAGGTAGGGTAGGGATTACAATAGAATGTGGCTGATACAAAAGGTCGAAGTGTGACGGCTCTAGACTGAAAGTCAAAGAGATTGGAATCGGGTCAACACGGGAGTTAGGGTGAGCCACTAAGGACTACGAGGGAAAAGTATGGGAAGGATAGCGGTCGGTACAACATATGAATCAAGATTTGAAGGATTAGCGAACACGGAAGTTTCTCCAAAATTTTCTCCTCCCAGAAGGACTACAAACGAGGCACAGGCGAAGGATGGATGGTGGCTCATTCCAAGGGTCAGGGTGCGGTACTTTCGAGGGTGAAAACTGTACAATGAGTAGGGATGGACTGTCAGGGATCTCAGCAGAAAGTAAATGGATATGGGCAATAAACAAGTATCAAGCGAACCAATAATCAAAAGGTTTACGAATTCAGAAGATTTATTTCATTCAAGCAAATCTGAAACAAGGCATTCTCAAAGACGAAAAGTGGCCCTAAACTATACACATTTTATTTGGCCAAAAAGACAACATCAAAAGAAATCCCGTCAGTCGCGGTTGTGGAGATTCAGTAAGTTGCGGTAGGCTCGCGCACTCAGGTAGGGACGTCCATTTCAATAGCGTCTCGCGGGGACCGCCAAAGGAAGTTCTTCCACGGCAGGGTCTTGATCTTCTGGTCCTTCATCCTCGGATAGAGCTTCTTCATCGAGGTCCGATCCCATGTGGTTTTCTTCTTCTGCATTCTCTTCCATGGGATTTTCCTCCACTGGGTTTTCTTCCTTCTGTTCTTCCTTGGGGTATTCCTCTATCAGGTTCTCTTCAAGTTCTTCTTCCTCTTCGTCGGAATCGCCTATCATATCAAACTCTGGGGCGGCTACTCCTTCATCCTCTGGATCGTGGTTTCCGAAATTGACTTGGGGACTGTTGATCTCATCGTCAGAACTCATCGGTGCATGGTCTAAGGAAACGCAGGATTGTGCATCCTCATCTAGATGCGGCGCTGCTCCAGGGTGGGCCATGGTCTGAAAGAAAAGAGTCATGATTAAGCAGTGGAATACATCAAGAGGAATAGTTAAGTGTACGAAACATAGGAAGATATGCGGTGGCGGGAACTGAAAAATCAAGATTAAAATGCTGTGATAATGAATAGTATAAATGAGGGGAAAGACAAGAGAATGATACATATTTTACGATTCAAGCTTTATTGCATTCAACTAAAAGTTCGACAGATTCAAGATTTCAAACCGAAAGAAATATTCATAAAAGGTGACAACATTATTACTGAAAGTAGATAACATGAAAAATCATTCTTCGACTGCTATAACATTGCATTCTCGTCGCGTGAGTTGAATCTTGCGTTTGATCCGCCTTATCGTCGAAGTCCGAACTACGCGATAATCCTCACTTGGCAGAAGTGGGGAGTGTGGACGAGTTTCCTCCTTGTAGTTCTTTCCTTTCTGGGCAGCCGTTGATGAGGTGTTTGTTGGAACCGCATATCAGACATTTCCTTTGGGCGCGGCGACAATCTCTCTGAAGATGTCCTGGCCTTTTACAGTACCCACAGCAAGGGTTCTTCTGATGCTTCTGTTGACGCTTCATCTTCTTCCCTTTTCCTCGTCTAATAGGGATCCCTTTATGATAGGAGACTCCCGCTGGGGTCTGACTCACCTGTCTTCTCAGCCCTTCAGCTAATAGGTCGTTTTTTCGCTCCTGGGCTTCCTTTAAACCTTGCAGTACACTCAAGATCTCAACAGTCTGATTCTGGGGAGCGGATATAGACGAAGAGTCGTTGGAAGACATGATCCTGAAATAATAGTTTTGAGAATGATATAAGTCACAAGCCAAACTAATCAAGGTATAATATGGATAGGACGAAGATTCAAGAATATCAGAGATGATGAATTAATTACAAGTGGAGAATAAACCGTATGACTTTAAGTCACTTGAATAGAGTACGGTAGTGCAATTGCAACTACGTAACCTTGTCAAGTCACCCGAAACCATAGCGAATGGATAGCTGGACACACGATGTGAATATGGATCAAGAATGACAGTTTACAACCTAGACCGAAGAATGTCTTAGATTGCCAAACAATACACGGAAAACTGCAATCCCAATCGATGCAAAACCTGGCTCTGATACCAACTAAACCATGTCACGCCCCGCTTCCCAAAATACGGAATACGAGGGGTAGACAAGGCCAGCCATGCTCCTACGGTCAAGGAAAAGTCCTGCCATAGTCACACTTCGGCTTCTAGTTTTTCATGGTAAACGGTAAATGATGCGCAAGTAATGAGAAATGCAGAAACTGAAAGAAACAATGTAGAGACTGACTTGAAGTGGAACAACGAATGTAACTCAGAATAGCAAGTCAAGAAGTCTGTGATGCACTGATCCAGGCTAAATATTCTCCTCACATTGAGCATGCATACTCATGTCGTCAGAGCGACACAATAGCAATATAATATATATAAAATCAATTGACAGTTCTAACAGTGGTAATGGTTATGAATAACAGTAAATCAATGACAGTATGAATATGAATGTGCAGTAATCAATGCAGCGGAACAGTAAAGCAGTATAACGATATGTCATGTATGCCAACACAGTATATAAGGAATGTAAATGCCAGTATCCCTATCAGTCTCTAAGTCTCACTGTACAGGTCACTAAGCCTATCGTCAGTCCAAGTGTGAGAGTCAACCACTCGCGAGTGTCCTCCACCCAAGGGTAGAACCCAAGGGCAAGGGACCACGGGCCCAACATGTAACAAGAATATCACGGTGTATATATCACGTACCCTGTAAATCTCCACATAACTCCCTAAATATATAAGCCGGCATGGGACTCCCGAGATTCTGTTGAACTCACACTTAAACTATCCCACACCCCGTGGTCTACATCAAACGCTAACCATCACCCTAAATACTAATCGATCCGTGACAAGTCTGCACGAGAACTGGAGGCAGGACCTCCATCAAGTATGTCCCGACTAATACCTAAGATAAACGGCAGTGTCTGGTGTCTTATCTGTGACACCCGTGCAAGCGCTTCCATAAGTGTCCCATACCACTTATAGTCACACGTACACGCATCCCACAGACGTCGACAATGCAATAGAATAATAGGGTCACTGATTGTGTACAAGTACTCATCACTTTCACTTAATCACGAATACACGAATACTGACGTACTTGCCACAATCATCGCTAGAAAATAACACTGGGTAAATTCACGATATCACTAGGTTATCACTACAATGATATGGGTATGATATGATACGTAAACCATATATGAAGCACGATCAAGATGTCATAAAAACAGTATTCTATTACTTGCACAATTTATCATGAAAAGTACGTGTATAATTTAGCGAAACGATAAACATGTAATATTTAGCATGTTCAGTTGTCTATCCATCTAATTTAGTTTCAAGCCAATCGGGTTCCAGGATCTTTTAATTATAACCATTTCATTTTAAGCGTTCGCGGCTGGAAATCCGGTTTCAGAATCAGAAGTCCGTTTCGCAACGCATTTTAATCCCAATTGGGATCAGATTTTAGTGATGCTAAAGTTGGATGAAATCTAGGGTTTTCAGTAAGGTTTTCAACGCAACAGACGGATCGTCGATCGCATCTGTACGTCAGGAGTTATACACTGTTTAACACTAATATGTCAGTTCTGATTCTGTTGGGACTGTTATGTGTCCCGATCTATTAAATTACAGATTAAATATCAAACGGTAACGAAACCGAATGAAACCAATTGTGTTGTCTAGCCAACAGATTTACCTATAATAAGCAGCAGAGTTCCGCAATCAACAAGTTAAGGAAATCTTGGGATACCCATTATGGAACAGCAATCAATAACTGGAGTCGCTCTGGACTGCAGTCCAGAGTCGCACTCCGATACGAATATCATCACAATTTAGGTACGGGAATGTCTGGTAACTAGTATAGGGTTAAAGTTAGTCGAGTTGGTTTCGATTTGAGCCCTTGAACGCACATTTCCAGTATGTATATGATTTATGGTGAATTTAACGGTTTTCAGGTACAATAAAATTACAGTTTTACGACTAAACTTGGGGGTAGTCGTTTAAGTCATAAACGATCAAATTATCCAACAAAACTTGCACACGTTGTTCATCACAGCAAGGGCCCAAGTAATAAATCAAGTTCCTTCAATTTAGAAAAGTATTTTCTTTTGGAACACGCGTCGAACAGGTACGGCATATAATTGATTAAACTTGTAACTTTAATAGTCTATGTATTTATTGATTGTACCATAAGTAAATAGCATGTAAGCAAGTAAAAACTTGCCTGGGAACACCTCGGGTCACACGGTAGCAGCGGCGTCACGAACGCGCGTTGTACGCCGCAAAACACGTTCGCGCGAGCTTGGCTCGAGACTCGGATTTGACGTCGGAGTTCGCCGGAGCCGTCAAGTGCTTGCTGGAAGTGGAGGTGGTGCTCCGTGGCTGGCCTGGGACTTGCTGGGGTTGACGATGTCGGCGATGGTCGCTCCGGTGACGCGCACAGTGGGTGTTTGTAAAGAAAATGTGTTTTGTATGGTTTTTGAGAGAGAGAGTTAGAGAGGGAGGGTGAACAGAGGGGATTGAGAGTGTTAGAGAGAGAGGAGCAGTGAGAGAATGTGAGAGAGAAAGAGAATTAGAGAGAGGACAGAGAGTTAGAGAGAGATGAGAAACGTAGAGAGAGAGGGTGTGAGAAAAGAGAAGCAGTGAGAGAGAGGGTTAGAGAGAAGAAAACAGAGGAGGGAGAGAGTGAGAAAGAAAACTGAGAGAGAGAGATAGAGATCACAGAGTGAGAGAGAGAGAGAGAGAACTGAGGTAGAGAGAGGGAGAGAAAACTGAGAGTGAAAGAGAGAGAGAGAGAAAACTGAGAGTGAAAGAGAGAGAGAGAGAAGACTGAGAGAGACTCAGAGGGAGAGGGTGAGAGATCAAAGAGAGGGAAGGGATGGTGAGGAGGATGACGACGACGACGATGATGTTGATGCTGCTGCTGCTGCAGGGGAGGTCGACGACGAGGCGAGAAACTCACCGTCGTCGGCGCAGGGGATGTTGAGCTCGGGTGCAGGGGATCGAGCTCGGCTGTGGGTTTGGGTGCTGGGTGATGGTGGCAGAGAATGGAGAGGGAAGGTGGTGAGGAGACGAGGGCGTTGATGATGGGATGAGGTGGTCGGAGGTGACGGCGGCGATGTGCTCGCGAGGTCGGGATGTGGGCTAGAGAGAGGAGAGTCGTCGGGAGAGGAGAAAGGAAAGAGAAGGAGACGGGAGAGTGAGGGATATGGAGACGGGGTCGCGCGTCGTGGGGAGTAACGGCGCGCGAGCGAGGGCAGGGGCGAGGGAGACGGCGAGAAACGCGGTCGCGAGCGGGAGTGAAGGAAAGGAGCCGTTGGAGATTTAAAGGGGAGGAACAGTAAAAGGGGGTCGGGTCTGATGTGGAGGGAGTGGGCTGGGCCCGCGAGAAAGGAAATTAATTCCCTTAAAAAAAGAATGGGCTGATAATGAAGTGGGCTGGGCTGGCAAAAGTTTAATTAATATAGGGGAGAAAAGAAGGGGCCGGGCCAGAGAAAATTGAGGGGGAAAAACATTAGAGAATAGGGGCTGGGCCGAGGGTTCGTTGAAAATAGGTTTATTTAAAAAGATAGAATGGGCTGATGAGGGAAAACATAGACCGAACTTTGAATAGATTTGGAGGGTTTAAACTAAATAGTTTTGAAGAACTTGGTTTGTTAATAGGCTGGAGGAAGGTAAGGAAAATGATGAGAATGGGCTTGGGTTTGGAAATAAATAAGGATAGGGAAACTAGGGAAAAGGGAGGAAATAGCAAATACAAGAATCTGGGAAAGAATATACTAGATAGGTAATAAGGTATTTGAACTAACTAAAAATAATTTTGAATGTACACTAACAAACTTGTAAGTGATAATTTATATAAATACGGACATTGGCGTATAAAAGAGAACCGGGTATTACACCTAATATGGTAACTTTCCATATATGGTGACTTTCCTAATATGGTGACTTTCCATATATGGTAACTAGTTGTTAGGATCCCTACCAGAAAATCCAGGGCCCTAACTCCTCAAAAGTGCGGTGGAACCGCGGCGTAATGGTGGGTTTGGCCACGGATCTGCGGTGGATTAGGAAGATCGTGGGTTCGTTTCTCTTGAGGCTTCTTCTGGTAACACATGTAGACTATTTTGGTATCTGGAATCTGAAAATCTTCTCTACGTCTCTGACAGAATTGATTTCTTCAATTTACTTTACTATTTCGGCAGATTTGATCTCGATAACTCGGATTTCCTTGATTCCAGTCCTGAAATAATTTCTGCACAATTATCTCAATAAATAATGTTAGTATAATTTGTTTTTATTGAGATATTATGTTTAACCATTTGTCATGATATTTTAGTTTTAAGAGAATGGTCAAAGGTATTTAATAAGGTAAGCATATTAAATGGGCCAAATGTTATATGGATAATATTTGCTTATTTTTTCCTTCATAATATTAATTATAATATATAAACACATGAAAATAGTATTTTTACAGATAAACCCTTATATGTGTCATGTATTATAATAAACACCTTTTTTTTATATAGAAATAGTAGGAAAAATGTCATATGAAAAGTGCAGTTTTATCAACTGAACAAATACCCCCAAATTTAACTTTGATCGTCCCGAGCAAACTAGTTATTCAAGAGAAGGAGAAAAAGAAGAAGAACTAAGTAGCACACTTTCGTAGGCAATACGATTGCACTGAGCACGTGCAACAAGCCGTTAAACCTCTAGGTGTCCCTAGTAGGAGGAGTGTTGTCTCCTGAGGGTTTTCAGCGGATTACACCCACAAAATTCTATAATAAAAGAAAGATGTTACATACAAAGATAAGAATTATAAAAGAAAGAACTTGAAAATATGAGTTTCCAACTACACAAGCTTTTTGGTTGTCATGAGCCCTATCTTAATGATCGTGAAAAGATGTTAGAAATCACATTATCCCTCAATAAAATATTGCATTTAGTCTTCCTCCCTATCTTTCATCCAAATATTGATCATATACCCCTACGTGTGTGTAAAGGACGTCCCTACACTTAGAGAATTCAATTCAAGCTATCATACTCTTGTCCATCATCCAAAGTACTTTTTAGTCGGTGAGTTTTTTTATGAAATTGCTTACACATCCTTCATGCGGCCGTTAATACTTCTTGAGGTACTAACTGACCAATTACAAAACATGCTTGCGTATTAAGGTGTAATTCCACGTTCGCAACACCTAAGGCTTAGCAGTGGCTCCCAAACCGATTGGTCTAAGGCACTAGGTGATAAAGCAGCCTCGCTATATTTTTTTTATGCTTCTTTGATAATTACAAAACCAGTGTTCATTTTTTCTTCTTCACCTCTTATACTTTATTTTATTTTCCTTTATACTAAGGCTTTTAGACGAGCATTTCAAGGTATCATCTATTATCCCAAGTTTCAAGATGTGTGTAAGTGCGTAAAGTATGGTATCAACGTACAAATGTTTGGCCTTCAGAATAGGGACTATTTTTCAGACTTATTTTTATCCTCAGATTAGTAATTTCCTTCATCTTACTAACCCTTAGGACAACAGCTCATAACTACTTATTACTAGTTTCATTTAAGAAAACATCTAATTTTCTTGCTTTTCTCAAACTATTCCTATCTTTCATATGTAAATTTTCACTTTCAAACTTTTATTATAATTTTTTTTGTGTGCTTATATATAGTATAATGCAAAGTAGTGCGTAAATAAGCACAAACCTCCCCCAAACCTGTTTGCAGCAGTGTCCTCACTGTTGTTTCATTTAAATCTCAAAAACCAGTAGACTTGGGAGGAAAGGTTATTAACAGGGGAAACAAAGATTGAAAGTGAAAATCCTCCCCCAAACTTATTTTTGGCTCTCAATTTTGAGGACAAATTTTATTTTCAAGAGCCAAAAATATACCCCCCAAGCTTGAGTAAAATAGTATTAAGCATTTAAAATTATAGGGGGTTACAATTATTGGTCAAAGTAAAGCCTTACAAAGACCAAAAGTCAATACCAACCATTCAAAAATTTTATCAATGAAGCACCAAGGTTGGTGGAAGAACATGTTGCCTATTGACATGCAAAAGTGGGGAGGAGATAAGAGGTGGTATGGAAAGGGTTTGCGTGAACGTGAATGTGAAGAGATAAGAGATGATGTTAAATAGAAACGAGAATGTGAATGATCAGAAATGAGTGGAATATTAGCATTCTCGTATTTTATAAGAAGAAAGGGTGGTGGTTCAACTTCTATAGGTGGAGGTTGATTAATAACAAAATTCGTGTTGTTGAGGAATGCAAGTTCGTCAGCAAAAAATTCTTCAAAACTTTCATCGATGGTGTAATTGAAATTTTTTGGGCGGATTTGAAATTATCAGCTTGCATCCACTCTGTTGTTTCCTTTCTAATTTGATGCGACATTTCCTCATATTTTTCTAACGTCCGCTCAAGAATAGACTTGGGTTGATAAGGGGTTTCAGTATAAGATTGAAATTCTTATGGATAATTAAAACCCCCAAATGACTGATTAGAAGGACTTTCTAGAGAAGGTGTAAAAGTCGGATAGGATTGATAGGAATAGAGTGGTTGCGAACATTGGGCAGGAGTAGGATGAACATTATGATAAGAAGAATACTGATATTGGTTGGTTGGTTGGCTATTCTCAATAGACATCATATATGCCACAAACTGATTATGAAATTCTTCTTTAGAAAGTGGTGGTGATGGTTGATATTGGTCCGGATTGAAACTTTGGCCGTTAGCCCTTGCTATATGCTCAGCAATGGACATGCGTCTAGGGAATTCCTCACTCAAAGTATCATCATAAGAAGATGTAGAATTTGGATGCGATTGATATGACCTGGAGTGAGGTGGCCAACTGTTTCTTTTCGTTTGTTCTATCCGATCTCTTAAAGATATGGGAGAGTCAGATGGTATACCGAAGCGATTATGAAGACAAGAAATATCTGGTTATGGATAGCAAAGCTCGGCAAGAGTTCGTCTGTTTGGATTACCCATTATAAGAAGAAAAGAGGGGGGAAGGGTAAAAAGGAAAAGAAAAAAAATTGGATTGTTTTGCTTTAAAAGTGGACTTTGGGGTTGACTCACAAAATCACAAAAAATTCACAAACAACCCTAGAACTATGGTTACCTAGGACAAGCTCTAGACGGCTCCTAGACTTCCAAAGGACAAGCCGCAGGATCAATCCTTTATCACCTCTTTACTATCCTTGCGTCCAGGTAAGTGGGAGGTATTCGCTATACGAATCACCAAAAATAGCGGGCCTAATTAAGTAACCACTTGCCTTAGACACACTTGCCTAGGCACCACAAAAGTAATGCGGATAAGCGATAAATTACCCACGACCTTCCTCTGTCCTTATTGAACGCGACAGTCCTTAGAGTCTTGTCTAGATATTTTTTAAATTAATGTTGGGTTGATGCGGATGCTCGTTTTGTGATTTGCAGGACTTAGGAAGAGTGATAAAATACCCACCAAATCTGAATTTTGGTCTTGCCCCTTAAAGTCCGTATTAAAATATAAATAAACAAACCAATTACAAAACTTTGCATAAATATTTTTGAGCGATGATATTTTGCAAAGAATCCTACAGGAAAGATATTTTATTGGATTTCAGAGGAGAGAGAAAGAGTTGAGAAATTTACCAGAGAAGCTTGGAACCCTAATTCTCCAATTCAGCCGCGCTTCCACATCAAATTTGCCTTATTGCCACGCTTCTGCCGCCGACTTGGGAGATCAGGTGGAGATTTTTGCTACGTGGCCTTCCTTACTCCTCTGGATCTTGATGAATGTCTCTGGCCCTCTGTTTCCTCAATTCTGTGACTCCTGATCCCCTCACAAAATTCACACAATAATCGTTAAATATACAATTTGCAGTTTTTTTTATTTTTATGATGTAAATAGAATAAGAATTCAACACGAATAGTAAGAAAAATAAATTATGCACATATCCCCGGCAACGGCGCCATTTGATTGGTTTATTTTTTAGAGTTGTGTTTGTAGAATAACCGCAATCAATAATGGTGTCGCGCGTAGCTAGACCGAGATAAGTATGTGCCGTCTTCAGGGAAACGTGGAACCTTTTATTCTTACTTTAGACGTGTTGATTAGGAAGGGAGAATAAAGAATGGTGAAGAATGGTTGTAGGTTCTAGATCTATATTAAACACGGATGCAAAATATAGATCTAGATTAGCTACGGATGTAGGTTTATATAAAAAGAGGGGTTGTGGGGTTCATTAAGATTTAGTAGTCATGGATAATTAATTAAAGATTACTCTTTTTATCCTTTAATAGATTTAAAACTAGATCGACAGTGATGCATGTAGATTAGGGTTTCTGGAGGGAAAAGGGTTCCCACTCTTAACCCCTATCTTGACATGAATCTCCGTTCATGTCTAGCCTTTACCAAAACAATTGTTAATCTAATATCTAATTGTGGTCATGATTATCAATGAATTGATAGTGCGCCCAATTAGGATGTTAACTATTCTTTTGATAAAGTTTAAATGTTGTGGTTACAATTGCAACAATGGGTTAAGAATGGGATCCTTAACCCTTATAGAGAATAAACCATGGATAGAGCTTTGGGTTGGGTTAACAAATATCTCCACAAAATATCAAAGAAAGATGACAAAGTCAAAGCTTCAAGAAGCTTCTTCAAAGCTCATCCAAATACTTAACCCTAATCCAAACCCTAACTTGGTTTAAACTCAAAATCTTTGTTGCATTTGTAACCCTAACATGTTACAATAATATATATATCACATATATAATATATAATGTAACAAAAGAAAATAATACAATTAACATATATCGCATATACATCAATGTATTATCCAGTGAGAAAAAGAATCAATAAAGAGAGCTTATATTAGTTAATATAACTTAATATATCTCATATATAATTATACATTAAATTATCGAATCAACACTTGATCCGATAACCCGGCTATATAACATATAACCGACTAATATAACATGTACCAATTCATCGAATCAATACTTGATCCGATGACCCGGCTATATCACATATACTTGGCCGATATCACATATCACGAGAATAGAATACGGTATCTCACATCGTATTATTCTCGGTCCCGCACATATCACATATGTGCTCTTACTCCGTTTTGCCTGAGCTAGGAAACCTCTGTGTAGAACTCTAAAGAATCATCAATACGCTGGTAGTAGGTGATGATCATATCAAACACCCACAAGCTGCAAGCGGTCAGCTAAACGTAACAGCCACCCGGGAATTGAGCGATCAGAAGATCAACAAGCAAGCCTGTACATTCTCCTATGAATCCAATCAGTAACACTACCGTACAGTCCGGTCTCTTCGTCTCATATGTCGCATATCAAGTCTAGGGGTAGTAAACGTCAGACTCTAGTAACCGATAAGTCGTGTCGATGTGAGGCTCATAACGGGTCGAGAAACTATTGATAACTCTTACCAGTAGCACTCCATATCAGCCCTGGCCACGGACTTCCAGTTATAGCCAATCGAACACAGCGCAACATCAACTCCCTATACCGAGAGAGAAGAAACCCCTCCTATCGCTCATTGCCTCCATGTGATTCGGGACTGTACCCAAAAGCCACCGTTTTGCACGCCCTCTTGGACGTGGTAAGGTGGAAATCAAAGCACAGTGGGAATCACACAAGACTCTATGACGATCTCGGGTCTACAGACTAACCTGTACCAGTGTCACCGAAGAACTGTTATCTAACGATAGGTATAATACCATCTAAGAGTTCTCGGCGAGTACGTTCAGTGTACCCAGTCTCCACTGAGCATCCGTACACCATCTTTGATGTCAAACACCGATGGATATGGGATCATCCATCGCCTATCATATGGGTCAAGATGCGTATACGCTAGTCTACTCTGGTGTATCGATGCCCTATCTCGATACACCCTCGACTAGGAATAGTTATAGAATATACTCGTTGACTACCCTGGCCCCACTAGTATGATCTCATCATAGTCCCAGTAGTCAAGTACATATCCCAAGGGTTTTATCAATATGTGAGAGCAAGACAGTAAACCAACACAAGTCAACATGTTAAGACAAAGTGTAACCAGATAGCATACTATCATATCGAGCAAGAAAGTCCTCTATATATATATATCCAAACATCCACTATAATATACATCATATATACAGCAATGGCCTCTAGGGCATATATATAACTAACAGTTTTATCCGTCTACCTCTCCGAAGATGCCAAGTTGATTTATGGCACCGTGCATCGGAGGTTTGGATGGATGCGGCCGATGTAGCAGACTTCGTCAGATTCCCCCCATTTGCGAGGGGTTTTTGATTGTGGGGACGCTCTTCCCTGCAGGAGCAAGCCCCTACAGTTAATTACGCTACCGCTTTGCGGTAACCACTTTCTCCTGCTCCAGAAGGTCACTTCGTATCGTGTGTGTTTGTTTTATTTGTGGTTGCCCTTGGTATTTATACAAAGACTAATTTATGTTGTCGCCCGTAGGGCGGGGATTAGTCCAAATCCGTATTTTCTTAGATTTGGGTTTGGTTTTATTTTAAGGATCGTTAACCTCGTTTGAGATTAAGATCAACTTAAATGTTTGTTGAGGATACGTTAGTCTAATTTTAGACTAAGATCTACTCAACGGGATTTCAGGATCATTTAGATCCAACGAAAGAGTATTTGGGCTCTATCGTCTTAGTTTAGGGACGTTAAGGTCTATTGGGTTTAAGGACGTCGTAGTCCATGAGTTTAAGGACCTCATAGTACGTAAGGTTTAAAGATATCGTAGTCTGTATGGTTTAAAGACGACATAGTCTGTAAGGTTTAAAGACATTGTAGTCTGTAAGGTTTTGGTTTAACAGTTTAGGGATGCACCAAAAGTTATTGGTTATTGGGACCCACCATCTCTCTGAAGACATTGAAGAATTACAACGACATGTATCAGAGGTATGAAGAGATGTACCCTTCAACCAATAAATGTTCATCAAAGATTTGATGATTTTGTTCGGGACCAAGTCCAATAAAGAGCACATGGGCTCGGTTGATTATGAATTTGGCCAGCTTAGGATTAGCCCATTTAGTCTTTGTGATTTCTCTTTTCTTTTGAATAAAGTGTTAGACACTCGCTAGGGCACAGTCCCTTCTCTGTGCACACAATACTTAGCATTTATGTGGGTTCTGACAATCACACTTTACTTCCTTTTCTTTTGTTTTTTTATGAGTGTTGAACACTTTTCATTGCGTTGGGTTCTGTGTACTGAGTGTAGAGCACTCTATGTCAAGGAGCGCCCACGTGAGGGTCACGTGGAGCGCTTGGCGCCAACCAATGAGTGCAAAGCGCTCTTTATAAAAATAGTGCCCACGTGAGGAGCACGTAGCGCGCTTGGCGCTTGGCGCCAAACAATGAGTGCAGAGCGCTCTTTATAAAAACAGCGCCCACGTGAGGAGCACATAGCGCGCTTGGCGCTTGACGCCAACCAATGAGTGCAGAGCGCTCTTTATAAAAACATCACCCTTGTGAGGAGCACGTGGAGTGCTTGGCGCTTGGAACCAACCAATGAGTGCAGAGCGCTCTTTATAAAAACAGCGCCCATGTAAGGAACACATGGCATGCATGGTGCTTGGCGCCAACCAATGAGTGCAGAGCGCTCTTTATTTAGTAGCGCTTGGCGCTGGGTTTCCCTTTGTGTGTTATATTCTGCAAAGTTCAATTCTTTGTTCTTCCTTGGATATTTGATCCCTAAAAGAAAAACAAATTCATCCCCGTAAGAATTAAATTCTTATTTGTGGGAGACCTGTCTCATGGATCTCAGATTCGAGGAAAGAACTATGTTCTTTTTATGAGGGTTAAACACTTGAGATGCTCTGATCTCTATTTTTATTTACCTTGAAGAAAATTCTTCTTCTTAGAGCTTGCTCTTATCTCTTTTCTTTTCTGAAAACTTGAAACTTATAGGGAGGTTTCTCCTTTTAAGACTTCAAGTCTTGGGTCCTTTATATAGGGGACGCTGATTTGTTGAATCAGTTAAGTAAATCTCTCATTGAGAGATCTCTGATTGATTTGGGGATATTTCCCACCGTTGGATCTTTGATCCTAAGCCTTCTGTTTTACAGAAGATTTTCCTCTTGTTATTAACAAGATTGGGAAATTATTTTTCCATACAGAGACTGTTCTGTATCTTGGTGATTTTTAATCACCATTGGATCTTTAATCCAACAGTGCTCTGATTTATAGAGCACAATCTTTCTTGTTCGGAAATATTTGAGGAGTATTTCCTCAATAGAATTTAATTCTGTAATTTGATGATTTATTATCTTTGTTGGATCTTTGATCCAAAGGTGGAGAACATTTAGTTCTAGCGCTGGCGCTCTCGTGCTTTGCACATGGGGCGCTGCCTCGGAGTCTTTGACTCTTAGTGCTGGCGCACTTGGCGCCAGCGCTTTCGTGCTTTGCACGTGAGGTGCTGCCTCAGAGTCTTTGCCTCTTAGCGCTGGCACTCTTGGCGCGAGCGCTCTCGTGGTTTGCACGTGAGGCGCTGCCTCAGAGTCTTTGACTCTTAGCGTTGACGCTCTTGGCACGAGTGCTCTCGTACTTTGCACGTGAGGCGCTGCCTTAGTTTAAATTTCAAATTTTGAAATTTTGAATAGAGCTTTGCTCTCTGATTAGGGGATCAAATGCCCCCCACCGCTGCACTCACGTGGCTCACATGTGAGTGCAGCGGTGGCAGCCTTTCCACCGTTGGATTGTCTTGGAAGTCAGATCGACTTCAAACACCTATAAATAGGGCCTTTGGCCCTTGAGATGACTGATGTTCATATTTTTTCTTTCTTTTTCTTGAGAATTTAATTCTCCTTCAGAGCTAAGCTCTCTGCCTTAAGAAACTCTTCTAGAGTCAAAACTCTGCCCAAATTTGGTAAGGATTGAACTTATTAAGAGAGCTTTGCTCTTCTTAGATCATAGATCTTTAAAAAATGCTTTAGGGTTTTACCCATTAACAGAGTCGTGCTCATCTTTAGATCATAGATCTGTTCATCTTCCATGAAGAACTCTTAGAGTTTGTTCATAGATCTTGAAGATCTTAGAGTTTTTAACTTAGTAAAAGCTTTGATTTTTAGGGTTTTTGATAGATTACTCCATCATCTTCACAGAGCATAGCTCTTATGAATTTTTGGGGCAATTTTTATTCCCTTCGTCATTGATTTTGACATATTTCATTTCTGTTGCAAAGCGCCGCTCTCGAGGGAGTTTACTCCTTGTCCCAATGAGCCTCTCATTAAATGAGAATCCTTTTAGGATTTCTTCTTTAATGAGTGACTGTCTTATCAAATGATGAGCCGTCACCTTGATTTGGTGGGTCCCCTTTGGTCCCTTTCCACTGCATTGCAGTGTGGTACAAATGTTAAGTACCAAGTGTTAGAATTTGGACTGTAGTATTGACAGCTAATCCTTGTTCTTTTTCATGCAGGTACTATGTCTTTCGACACTTCTTTCCCCTTCGTTCGTCTAGAGAGCGCATTTGCTGACGCGCCCGTAGACCGGGAAGTTTTTGCACTGATCAAAGATCACGACCCGGAGCAGAAGTCTCTTCATTTATATGGGTCGTGGTACAATTAAATCATCCGGGTCCGACACAACTTCTTTTGTGCGGTGCCTTCGGAGCCCATTTCAGCAATCCACTACGCTGACTCACCCCCAGTGAACTAGGCCGTAGAGGAGGTCAACTGGACTTCGGAGGGTCGCCTTCAGCCTTCTATGGCCGCGATACCTGTACAGCCGCCGATGGCTTTAGATATCCTGGGGCGGCGCATATGTCAAGGTGAGTCGTGCCCTTGGGGATAGCCGTACATGATAGGCTTGACTCCTCGCCATCCAGTCGAGTACTTGCAGTGGGCTGGATACATCTTGTCGGCCAAGAAATCACTACTGCTAAAGCTTGGGTTGTACCCCGCAGTTTACGCGTCTCTCTTCCAATATTCCACGCCCCCTGTATGGTGGGTCAAAGCTTTCCTGGAACAATGGAATATTCTAACTCATACCTTCCTTCTATCAGATCGGGAAGTTTCAATCTCTTTGGAGGAGTTCGCGGAGATCTCCGGCTTACTCGTTAAGGGAGAACATTACGAGGAGATACTTCCTCCTGACGAGTGCATCTTCGCCACCAAATCAGTGGTGATGGGCCTTACCTCGGAGAATGCCATTCAACATCAATTCCCAAGTCTGATTAAGGTGTTGAATATTTATGAGAGTCTATTTCTCGAATCCGGAAGCCACGGGGTTAACTTCACAGATTTCATCGCCCGTTTTCTCCGCCCAGAAGTCCTGTCGAAGGAAGACGCGAAATTCACCAAACTCGACGATCCTTTTGGCTTTGGTTTGGACAACCAGCCGGCAGTGGAAGCGGATCAGAGGAATTTCTTTCTCCCTGACACCCTGGTCGTCTCTTTCGCAGAGCTCGCAGCTTCCGACGTCGACGAAGATGCGTTCTTTTTGGGGTTCCTCGGGCTATAGCTAAGATGGTTTGTGCTCCCAATGCAACCTCTCTATATGAGGCCGTCCGTTTTCTATCCGGTTCACCGAATGGTTGTTGGGATGCGAGTGGCCGTCGGGGTCGCTGGGCTAGCTCATTTATATCATGGCCTCAGCTTGGAGGCAGACACCACTCAGCCGAGGGTGCAACCCGTAAACCTCCCGATGCACTATTTCACTTCGTGGATCGAGCTGCATGTGCTCGGCACTTTTGGAGTCCACAAGCGGCTTCGTTTCTACGACAGTTATAACTTTCCTCGGGTTATGTAGCTAGTTGACGCTTCCGTTTCGGAACCGACTCAGCGAGAGGCTCAGGGTCTGGCTCTTCGCCCGCTTATGGTCGGGGATGGCATGGCATTCGTCGATAAGGTCTTAACCATCGGCAAGGAATCCACAAAAACGGTGCAGCCGCTGCGCGACACCTTCAAAGATGGGGTTTCGACCTTGAAAGCTCGGGAGATTCTTCATTTATATTCCATTAGGCTGGGCTTTTTAGTGTTTAGACAGAACGATTTGGCGCTGTTCATGAGATACAACCCGCACCATTTTTCTCAACAATCGAGCTATAATCAGGGCGTCCCGCTAGAGGCCTTTTTAGCTGAGCCGCTTTCTATAGAGGAAGGTATTCATAGCGCGCTGCACCATTTCATGTGGCTAAACACCGGGTCAAACTTCTTTATCAGTGAGCCGAGCTACGTTCCGAAAGCCTTGAACGTATATATAGCGTGGTACCAGCATGCGATGGGTGCTGTCATTAGGGAAGAAAAGCGGTTGCTGCTCGATCGCAAGGGTGCAGCCCCTGCTGGTAATCCAGCTGTTCCCCTAAAGCGACGGACCATCGTTCGTCCTCCCTTGAGAGAAGTTGCTGTGGTTTCGGTCCCGTGTGTTCTTCCTGAGAAGCCTCTGCCTCATGCTCCTATGGAAGCAGTAGCTGCAGCGTCTCCTAAGTCTGGGGTGGGTACGGAGATTGGGAATTATCGCCCAAAATTTCCCGCTAAGCGCAAGCTCCTGTTGCCGGCTGCCGGCGTTCGCTCGCAGAAAAAGAAGAAGTCACTCTTTTCTGCTGACGTTGTACTCGGCCAAGAGCCTCATGCTCCCTACGGCGAAGGCCTGTGTGAGTACGGGACCAATGAGGGTCTATTTATCGCACCTGTGGATGATACTGATCTTCAAGCTGCCCTTGTGGCTTCCGAGCGACTGGTTCGCGATGAAGTAGCACCGATCACTATCGCACAGTCAGGTAGAATTCAGCCGTATCATTCCGCGGTTATCTTTTTTTTATTATGCTTTTACTGACGCTTTCTTCTTCAAGAGGTATCTCTGCCAAAGAGGCTCTCGCGGCTTCCCTCAAAAAATTTGAAGAGGAAGAGAGTCTCCATGCTTCTTTGGGTCTTGGTATAATTTGGCTCATTGCGCTTTCATTCCCTTTTTCTTTATTTGTGGTCTGACCCTCTCCTTTATCTTATTGCAGGGATTACCTTGACTCCGGTTATCCCGAGTGTGGTGCCGATCCCAAGTGGTGATACGGCGAAGCTTCCAGAGCCAGCTATTGTGGCCCCCGCTCCTTCAACCTTACCGCAGGAAGCTTCACTAAAACGGTCGATGACAGACGCTGTAGCGGCTCCAGAGGTAGAGCTTGGTTCGGACGATGACGTCCCTTTGACGGAGGTCTTGAGGAGATCAGCTCTCATGGCCTAAACTGAAAGGAAAACAGGAAGCACGCAGTGAAGGAACGTGATGCCGCTTTGGCCGTAGGTGCAGGCTCAAGCACCACTCCATCTGTCGCTATTCCTGCAGAGGATGTTCCAGCTGCCTTGTCTACCGCCCATAGACAGGTTGTGGGCACGGCTCAGGAAGAAACCGAAAAGCTGCCCGAAGGTAACGTAATGCTGAGTCTTTTATTAGAACTCGATCTTCAAATTCTTATATACCATATCCTGCAGGGCCAAGTCCTGGCGATGATATGGCAGGTGAGATGACGGCGACCACAGAGCCCGAAACAGTTACTCTCTCTCGGGAGTCCGGGACTGTCCAAACCGCCGCTCTTTCCCTTTGTGGTTCCCTGCTATTGGTGGGAATCGCGAGTGTTACGACGACCCTCGTCGAATCAGGGGACGAAGCCACAGGCGTTGAAACTATTCCACTGAAGGAGGGAGAAGAAGCCGCTGCGCCTGGTGATGCTTCCGTCGTGGTTTTAGCTGATGACCCATCAGGTAGGTCTTGGGTCATTGTTTACTTTTTATTTCGCAATCCCTTTCAGTCCCTTCTGATAACATTTTGTTCGTCTTGAGTGTAGGTGTGGTGAGCGCTGAGGTTGTGCTACCCGAAGAAGCGTCACCGGTTGCTGCTCTGACGGTTGCCGTCCCTTCGCCTTCTCTCGTGTCCTCTTAAATGCTGGAAGGTATGGGTTTGCGATTTATTTAATTTAAATTGTGGATACCATCTTCCTTGTATTAACAGTATATTGTCGCAATTCTGCAGGAGTCCTTTTCGACCATCTGTATCAGGTGTTGAATCCACATTTCTCTTTCCAGTCAGAAATCGTCCTACCTGCTGGTGTCGGTGAGTATAGTTTTTAACGGACATCCTGTCCTTTCTTTTATGGACAACCATGTCGTTGCTAATTTTTCTTTGAATTGATTGCAGCATTACAGATTGGAGGAGGGGATGAGAGAATAGTCGCGCTTCCGGTACTCCTAACTTTGTTACCTGTCGCCGCTGGTATAGTAGACTCCATCGCTCGTGTATTTCCTTTACCTCCCGAGTCGACATATGACCATAATTTATTTTGCAGCAATCGCACCGACTCCAGCTCCCTTCGAGTCTTTTATCTTAATGCCGGCAGGGCCCTTTGCTAAACGCCCATCTTTCAGGGGTGCTGCGAACAACCTGCGAATGCTGAGCGAGTTCGTCAAGGATCTTGACGTCGAGGCCCTCGCATTTGCTGCAGATTTTGCTGCTGAGGTTAATCCTATGTTGGCGACGCTCGTGAGCTTCCATGGCGAAGGCATCGTCGAGTCTTGGGTTAATCACTGCAGAAAGATCGAGGCTTGCCTGCATGAGATTGAGCTCAAGCGTCCCGCTCCGGAAGTATCAGCTTTGATCTCCCAGCGAGTTGCATGGGTTGAGCAGAGTGTTCCTTTCCTTCGCCATTTTGAACAAAAGGCGGCCTTTAGGTGAAAGGAACGTGAGGTGGCTTCCACAGAGTCTGTCTAAGTGCGTGCCCAGGTCAAAGTGAACGCTGCACAGCTAAACACTATTTCTGAAGGTTTCCAACGATGTATTTCCGACGGACTGGTGCTGAGGAAGAAGCTTGACTTCACTGAGCGGGTTACGCAGAGTTATAAAGCCGCTCAGCAGGAAATCAATGAGAAGGTTTCATCCTGGTTGCAGCAATGGGCTAGAATTGAAGTGGAGTTGGCCGCGGCGGCTGATCATGAAAAGGAGTTGAGAGGAGTACGCGAGCGGCTTGCTGATTTGTTAAAAACGCTTCCTTCTCAGTAGCCATCTTTGTATCAACCAAAAATTTGTAATCTAGAATAACATTCTTTCATTCATTTTTTTTATTCTTTTATATGATGTATCTTGTACTCAATTGAATTCATGAATAAAAGACACATTTTTTTTATCTTGCACCATCGCCTTATTTTCTTTACCGTGTCATTGGCATGTTACTTTAGCAAATGTGGCCTGTAGATAATAGATAGCAGTCTATCTTAACCTCCTTGTAGTATAGCGATGGCTTAGCAAGCAGGTTCAGGTCTGTTGCCTAAGACTTTTCAACTTTATGAGCCGTGAGGGTCTCATAAAGATTTTTCTCCCTACGAGTCGAGAGGATCTCGTAGGTGTATTTTCTCCTTAGGAATCGTGAGGATTCCTAAGTGTGTTTTCTCTTGAGAGTCGTAAGGATCTCACAAGAGAATTTTCTACCTTACAAGTCGAGAGGACTCGTAAGTGGTTGGTGAGTTGACTTGTCTCCGAGTCAAAGCATTGTTCTGGCGGGGAGGTCGTTGGCTGCCTTGTTTCCGAGACTGACGTGTTTCAGCGACGGGGTCATTGGATGATGTATTTCCGCGACGGGGTCATTGGATGATGTATTTTCGAGGTGTAGGTCATTTGCTGACGTGTTTCCGCGACGGGGTCATTGGATGGCGTATTTCAGAGACGGGGTCATTTGCTGACGTATTTCCGAGACGGAGGTCGTTTGCTGACGTATTTCCGCGACGGGGTCATTGGATGACGTATTTCCGAGACGGGGTCATTTGCCGACGTATTTCCGCGAATGGGTCATTGGATGACGTATTTCTGCGACGGGGTCATTGGATGACGTATTTCCGAGACGGGGTCATTTACTAACATATTTCCGTGACGGGGTCATTGGATGACGTATTTCCGAGACGGAGGTCATTTGCTGATGTGTTTCCACGACGGGGTCATTGGATGACGTATTACCGAGACGGGGTCATTTGCTGACGTATTTCCGCGATGGAGTCATTGGATGACGTATTTCCGCGATGGGGTCATTAGATGACGTATTTCCGAGACGGGGTCATTTGCCGACGTATTTCCGCGACGGGGTTATTGGATGACGTATTTTCGAGGCGGAGGTCGTTTGATGACGTGTTTCCGTGACGGGGTCATTGGATGACGTATTTCCGAGACGGGATCATTTTCTAACGTATTTCCGAGACGGGGTCATTTGCTGACGTATTTCAGCGACGGGTCATTGAATGAAGCATTTTCGAGACGGGGTCATTTGCTGACGTATTTCCGCGACGGGGTCATTTGCTGACGTATTTCCGCGACGGGGTCATTTGCTGACGTATTTCGAGACGGTGGTCATTGGATGACGTATTTCTGAGATGGGGTCATTTGCTGATGTATTTCCGAGACGGGGTCATTGGATGACATATTTCCGCGATGGGGCCATTAAATGACGTATTTTCGAGACGGGGTCATTTGCTGACGTGTTTCCGCGACGGGGTCATTGGATGACGAATTTCCGAGACGGGGTCATTTGCTGACGTATTTCCGCGACGGGGTCATTTGCTGACGTGTTTCCGCGACGGGGTCATTTGCTGACGTGTTTCCGTGACGGGGTCATTTGCTGACGTGTTTCCGCGACGGGGTCATTTGCTGACGTATTTCCGAGACGGGGTCATTTGCTGACGTATTTCCGCGACAGGGTCATTGGCTGACGTATTTCCGCGACGGGGTCATTGGATGACGTATTTCCGAGACGGGGTCATTTGCTGACGTATTTTCGCGACGGGGTTATTGGATGATGTATTTTCAAGACGGGGTCATTTGCTGACGTATTTCCGTGACGGGGTAATTGGATTACTCTAGGTTGTCTGTGAACCGTAGAGTCTTGGAATTGGGGACTTTGCCGTGGCTCCGATTGGTGATGTCACATCCGTATCCTGCTGGAATGAGGAGGAAAGCCGTTGTTGGTTTCTATGCTGTAGATGTTGTCGTTGAGACCTGACTTTCTTTTTGACAGAGTCTTATCGGGAAATATGGTTCCCTTTTCGTTTATGCCCATGGATTGTATACAGGGGTCACTATGGACTTACTTGCAGGGCGAAAGTTTCATTCCTTCAATTTTTATTTCTTTCTGCGATGCTCTATCATTTCATCTTTTTATATCGCGAAAGTCGCGATTGCCCAATCATTTCGTCTATTTTTTGTGGTGCTCAATCATTTTGGCTATTTTTATTTTTACTCGCTGCTTTTTATTGCGAGTTGCCCAATCATTTCGGCTATTTTTGTATGCATATCTTTTACTTGCTGATTTTGTTGCAAGTTGCCCTATCATTTCGGCTATTTCATATGCATTTATGGCTCGCTGACTTTTCCCCGCGAGTATGGAACTTGGGATCTGATACCAATCTTAGCATCAGCATCGCTGCGATTGGAATATTGCCAGGAGCGAATCATCATTTGCCGTGAAAGGACTTGGAATTTGTTACCGGTTTAGGCATCAGCAACGCTACTACTGGAACGTTGCTAGGAGCGAATCATCATTTGCTACTGACGTTTCGAACAAATGTGGCTTAGCAAACAGGGTTAGGATCCTGTCGGCTAAGGCTTGTGACTTCATGAGCCGTAAGGGTCTCATAAAGGTGTTTCTCCCTACGAGCCGTGAGGATCTCGTAGGTGTATTTTCTTCTTAGAAATCATGAGGATTCTTAAGTGCATGTTCTCTAATAAGTCATAAGAATCTTACAAGAGTGTTTTCTCTTTATAAGTCGAGAGGACTTACAAGTGTCTTTCTCCACATGAGGACTTTTCGCGCCATCGGTGGAACTTGGTGGGGGAGACGTTTATTTGTGCCCGTGGATTGTATATAAGGGTTAACATTGAACCACTTGTAGGGCAAAAGGGGGACGTGATGGCTTAAGAACAGGTTCATATCCCTGTAGCTTAAGGCTTTTGAACCCTATGAGCCGTGAGAGTCTTATAAGAGGATCCTCCTTACGAGTCGTGAGGATCTCGTAAGTGTAATTTCTCCCCAGGAATCGTGTGGATCTCTAAGTGTGTTGCTCCCTTGTGAGTCGTAAGGATCTCATGCAGGTATTTTCTCCTTATAAGGTCGAGAGGACCTTGCAAGTGTGCATGAATTTTTTTTTATGAGTCTGTGCCCTATCGGGTTTTCACAAACTCGCCGGTAGCCCTACTGTTTTTACTCACGGAGCCCTTTCAGGTTTTCATCCGTGCCCATCTTGCTTATGGACGTACCTTTTTTATTTTTTATTTTTTTTGCGTCAGCCCTAGGATGCTGCGGTTTGTAGTAGTTTAAAGACGTTTCGGTCCGTAGCTAGTTTCAGGATATTGCGGTCCATTGTTAGTTTAGGAACGTTTCGGTCCAAAGTTAGTTTAAAGACATTACGGTCCATCGTGTAACTTCGAGGCGAAGCTTCGCCGGATACTACTTATAGAGTGTGGGCTTAGGAAGATAGCGAGCGGACATAGGCGTCGTCATCTATCGTTGATCTGGACCGCGACTCGTCAGGCATAGTATTTTTTCAGAAACCGGCCATTTATTGTCCTGAAGGGTCATTCGCCATGCATATCCATAAGTAGATAGACCCCTCCTTGGTAGACCTTATCTATGATGTATGGGCCTTCATAGTTCGGCTCGAATTTCCCCCGTTTGGTACGATTGGGGATCATAGGTCTCTTGACCACTAGCACGAGTTCGCCTTGGCAGAATGTTCTCGGCCTAGTTAATCTTTCGTATGAGCGCGTCATCCTTGCTTTGTAAGCTTCTAGGTTTTGCTGCGCCATGAGACGAGTTTCATCGAGGGCGTCGAGCTCCTCGAGCCGAAGATGAGCATTCTCTTCGTCTATTAGCTCGTAATGAACCGCCACTCGCAAAGAGGGTAACTCTATTTCCAAAGGGAGTACTGCTTCCGTACAGAATACCAATGCATACGGCGTTGTATTCGTAGCCGTTTTGAACGTGGTCCGGTAAGCCTAGAGAGCTTCATGCAGTCTCTCGTGCCAATCCTTTTTATTTTTAGACACCGTCTTCTTTATGATCTTCGTCAAGGTCTTGTTGAAAGCCTCAGCCAGACCGTTAGCTCATGGATTATAGACCGAAGAGTATCTCCTGTCTATATTATGCTGCTGTGAGAAGCGACTGATTTTGTGGCTTCTATAGGCCGGCCCGTTATGGGAGATAATCCGTCGCGGAGTGCCGAACCAATAGATGACGTGCGTTTTGAAGAAATGGAGGATGTTCTCCGTCTTCACTTCTCTTAGCGGTATGGCTTCTGCCCACTTAGAAAAGTAATCGGTTGTCGCCAATATAAACCGATGTCCTTTGGACGATGCTGGTTCTATGGGCCCAATTATGTCGGTTCCCTACATTTCGAACGGCCAGCTAGCCACCGTTGGGTGTAGCGGGTTTGGATGCTGGTGGATGAAGTCCCCGTGAATTTATCATGAGTGGCATTGCTTCGCGTATTCGAGGCAGTCCTGAATCATCGTGAGCCAATAATAGCCCATCCTTTTGATCTTCAGCATCATCTTTGGCCCGGATTGATGAGAACCACAGAGTCCGTCATGAATTTCTTAGATGACTCTCCTTGCTACTTCTGGCCCCAGGCATCTTAGCAACAGGGAGTCGAACGATCTCTTATACAGAGTATCATTGACGAAGGCAAAAGACAGAGCTCGTTTCATAAGCTGATGCCTTGAGGATGTATCTTCAGGTGTTCGACGGGATTTGAAGTAGTCTATAAAGACTTCTTTCCAATCCTTAGCCTTTTCCCGGTCTTTTATTTGTAAGGTCGTTTGCTTGGTCACTTCCTTTTCTTCAGACGACTGCGGAGATATTTCTGTTGGTGCAAGGACCCGGCGGCTTTGCACAACGATCCTCACATCATCGAGGTTTTCGTCGGCCAGTTCTTTAGCGAGTTTGGCCAATGCATCCGCTTTGCTATTTTCCGCGTGCGGTATGCTTTCCAGGACGTAAGAAGGGATTTGAGTCAGCAATTGTTGTACTCTCTCGCCGTACTTCACCAACTCTGGTTTGCAAGTTCGATAGTCGCCGTTTACTTGATTAACGACAAGCTGGGAGTCTCCGTATATGAGGAGGTTTTCGATTCCCATGTCGACAGCGATCTCAAGACCTGCTATCAAAGCTTCATATTCTGCTTCATTGTTTTTCCTTGGCTCTGTTAAGGAAAAAACAAAGCGCATTATCCCTCCTTGCGGAGTCACGAAGATGAGGCCTGCCCCAGATTTGATTATGGGGGAGCTGTTCTTTCGCTTCTTCATGGAAGATGCCCCATCAAAGTAGAGTTCCCATTGTTAGTTATATGTTGCCCTAGAGGCCATTACTGTACATACGTTGTATATTGTAGTGGATGCTTGGACATATATAGGGAGGACTTTCTTGCTCGACATGATAGTATGCTATCTGGTTACTCATTATCTTAACATGCATTCTAATTGTCTCTATGTAACATGTTGATAAACCCCTTAGGATGAGTACTTGACTACCAGGACTATGATGCAGATCATACTAGTGGGGACAGTGTAGTCGCCAAGTACATCCTTCAAATGTTCCTAGTCGTGGGAGTACCGAGACAGGGCATCGATACTCCAGAGTAGACTAGCGTATGTGCTTCTTGACCCATATGATGGGCGATGGATGATCTCACATCCATTGGTGTTTGACATCAGAGAAGGTATACGGGTGCTCAGTGGAAACTGGGTACACTGGATGGACTCGCTGAGAACTCCCAGATGGAATTATACCTCACGTCAGATGGCAGTTCTCTGGTGACACTGGTACAGAGTAGTCTGTAGACCCGAGATCGTCATAGAGTCTTGTGTGATTCCAACCGCGCTTTGATTTCTATCATACCACGTCCAAGAGGGCGTGCAAAACGGTAGCTTTTGGGTATAGTCCCGAATCACATGGAGGCAATGAGCGATAGGAGGGGATTCGTCTCTCCCGGTATAGAGAGTTGATGTTGCGCTGTATTCGATTGGCTATAACTGGAAATCCCTGGCCAGGGTTGCTGAGATTTACTGGTAAGTGTTATCAGTAGTTTCTCGAACTGTTATAGACCTCATATCGACATGACTTATCAAGCTACTGGGTCTGACTTTTACCACCCCTAGGCGAGATATGCGACATATCAGACGAAGAGACCGGACTGTACGGGAGTGTTACTGGTTGGATTCACGGGAGAATGTACATACTTGCTTGTTGATCTTCTGATTGCTCAATACCTGGGTGGCTGTTATGTTTAGCTGACCGCTTGCAGCTTGTGGGTGTTTGATATGATCATCACCTACTACCGGCGTATTGACGATTCTTTAGAGTCCTACACAGAGGTTTTCTGGCTCAGGCAAAACGGAGTAGGAGCACATATGTAATATGTGCGGGACCGAGAACAATACGTGTATGTAATACCGTATTAGATTCTCGCGATATGTGATATCGTCCGGGTATATGTGATATAGCCAGGTCATCGGATCAAGTGTTGATTCGATGAACTGATACAAATTATATTAGTCCGTTATTTGTGAAATAGCCGGATTATCGGATCAAGTGTTGATTCGATAATTTAATGTATAATAATATATTTGATATATTAAATTACATTAACTAATATAAGCTCACTAAAAGATTCTTTTTCTCACTCGGGTAATACATTGATATATATGCGATATATGTTAATTGTATTATTTTCTTTTGTTACAAAAATATATTATATATGTGATATATAATATTGTAACAAGTTATGATTACTAATGCAACATGATTAGTGGAGATTAAACATGGTTAGGGTTTGATTTGGGTTAGCTCTTTCTAGAAACTTCTAGAAGTTTTTATTTTGTTTCTTGCAAAGATATTTTGTTTAGATATTTTGCTTGATATTTCCTAACCCAACCCACACCCTTTAACCCTAGTCAAATATCTACAATGGTTAAGTCCTTCTTGACTTAACCATGGTTGCATTTTGTAATTATAACAAGATTTCATTATTCATCACAAAGGACTTGATCATCTTCTTTCTTCTTTTTTTCTTTGCATGAAAAGCTTTCTAGCTTTTTATGAAGTGATGAAAATGAGTGAGATTAAGAAAATAAATGAGAGCTAAATTCCTACTACATCATCCTAATCCATTCTTGCCAATTAGATTAGGGTGTTCACTTCATTAGTAAGTGAGAGCTTGTGTTAAAGAAACTTCAAGGTAGATCATCTTTGTTGTCGAAGATCGGAAGCAAGCTTGCATCTTTCTCTTTGTGGAGCCTCTCAAGAGTGCGGGAACTTGATGATCGCAGCGAAGGAACTTCTACTCGGAGCTCATGAAGCGAAGGACCGGACTACAAAAGTTGTAATCCCAAACTCTTAGAAGTAAAGTTGTTTACTTGCTTTGTTTTGCCTAATCTCTAGTCTAAGATCTTGGTTAGGGTTGTTCGGCACGTCTAAAATTTAAATCGGGCATGGTTGATGCCTTGTAGACCCTTGTGAGAGTGCCTAGTAACCCTACAGTGGTATCAGAGCCAAGCTAGAGGTTTAGACGAAGTCTAGGCGAAGTTTAAAGTCCGATTGAACTCCGAATACCCGATAAAACCAAGTTTCTGGAATTTTTTTAAAATGTTGATTTTTTCTATATTAAAAATGCTCAAAAAATTCAGCAGGTGATTTTATGGATTACTGTGTAAAACGAGCCCTTAATACCTTTATTGCGTCGTGGAACAGCGGCAATAACCTGCCTTGGGCGGCGGTTCCGCGGCCAAACAGTAGAATTAGGGTTTGGTTTTTACACAGTAATATCCGTACGTATTTTTTGATTGTTCTGGGAATTTTTAATTCTACTCAAGTGTTGAGTTTTTTGGGATGTATTGGGAACTCGTTGATTCGATCGGAAAGTTTAACTGCGTTTATGTTTTTTCCGGATAATTTAAGAACGTGTAAAAAAGTTCGAACGGATATCAATAACTCACTTTTTCCCCTGCCGGAAAATTTCCAAGTGTTGGATTTTTCCGTAGTTTAAGAACGTTCTAAGTCGTGCATGTAACGTGGTGGACCCTCTAGAAGAATACAAACCTTAACTCGATTATGTGACCGTCTGAACCATCTCTAAACTTTAGGGTTTGGGGCAATACGGCGTTGCCACATGTGAGACGTTGGTTTGACCCTTCTACGGCTAGACCATCGGTATTGTGGCATGTGATGGATATTTTTTGAACTCCGCTCAAGTGTTGAGCTATTTGGGAAATCTTGGGTGTTTGTTTATTCGATAGGAAAGTTTAACATTGTCTATTTATCTGGAATGTGATACAATATTTGGAATTTACAAATAGTTATGAGATAACTAATTTAAATGTTATAAATCTAGCAGCTTAGTCTCAATTGATCGGTTGCCATGGGATTTTGATGTGATCAAAAGTCCGTCGCAATCACGTAGCGTACGCGGATACTCGCCGAGTAAACTTAATAGATAGCCATGCCCCATAGCCCTGACCAAGTGACTGTAGAAGAACCCTGTTGCCAAATGCATCCGTTCGGGTGCTCGCGGCAGCGGTGTTCCGTGTTAATGCACTTCGTCGATGGCATCCGGGGGTGCGGCAGTCTATTAAAGTTTGCGACGAGCATTGGATCAAAATGTCGGGAATCTTGTTGAATTGCCCGACTAGATATTGAAAAGTGTTTTCGATAATGAAACTAAAATGCGGGGTTTATAATTGTTAGGCATGAGATGCCTAAGGAATTCATTTGGTTAGGCATGCGATGTCTTAGGAGGTTGCAGATTCCAACTGTTGTAGTTTTACACTTTCTTTTCTGCAACCGTAAGTATAATATGTGGTGTATCGCCGGTTTCGTTGCTATACATCAACGACAATTGGGATACGTATATTTAGTTACGTTGATGATATGAGATATTATGTGTTGCTGTGATATATTATATTAGATCGTCGCGTTCTGAATAGCCGGGGGTTTTATTTGAGATGAGAGTTTTTCTTTTTCATTCATGTAAAATTCATTTGTATGTAATATTCTTTTATTGGGGCACTTTCGGGCTGAGGATGATGTCACCATTGTATATTATTTACTTTTCCGCATTAGGTAGACCCAAGGCGGGGAGCATAAGTAACCGGGTTCTAGGGTCCAGTGGGAGACCATTTCGAGGAGTCGAGACCGGGTCTCCTAACTCTAGAACTGGCAGGATTACTTGCCACTCTCGTAGGGTCTAGGGATGTGGGTTTGGCTATTCATCGCGACTGTGGAATCCGCGTTTTATACAGGCTCACATAAAACACGGAAATCCTAGTATATCCAATATTTCATATATGTTCTTCTGTTGCAATGTTCTGTGATGAGATCATATTACTGCCTGAGACGAATGTTTATATTATATATATGAGATATATGTTATATTGCAGATTTCGTTTCAAATGTGATGCTTGTGAAGCATATTAAAATGGGACTTCATTAATGAGATTAATGAAATAAAAGAAATCTAAAGATATTGTAGAAACTTGTTTAAAAACTGGTAGCTCCAGTTCTTGCTTTGTATAGCGGTGTTCCTTGTAGAATATCCAATATCTTATTCGATAAGGAAAGAGCCGAGATCCCTTCACCGAGAGTGACCTCTTTAGCGAAACTAGCAGATGCTACACACTCGGTTTGTCTTTTGATTGCTTATATAGTTTATGCTTTGCACAGCGGTATTTGTGAAATATCCTGCACCTTATTCGATAAAGAAAGAGTCGAGATCCCTTTACCGGGAGTGACCTCTTTAGAAAACTAGAAAAGCCTAAAAAAAACTCCATTCAAAATCACTCGATTCTACAACGATATCAAGTTCATTACGCAAAGGGTTTTCTTAAAAACCTGTCGTAGCCCTCCGTCATTTCAGATAAGTAATAGTTAGTATTCGTGCTGTATTTGTTGACCTTGTCAAGGCGTAGTGTGCGGTAGCTGATTACTGCTTATCTGTATAAGCATATGATGCGATTGGATTAGGGTAGTCGTACGACTTTGTTGACCTTGTCAAGGGTCGTGCGGGTGGGTTTAATTCATATCAGGAAATGACTGGTTGAACTTGACTTGCGGTCTATGGTTTGTTGACCTTGTCAAGGTCATCGATCGCCCGGGGTAAAATATTATTGGGAATTTCAAGTGTTGAAATTTGCAATGAGATTGCATACCTTCTATGAGATAGTTGGATTCCGATACCCGATGCGAGTAAAACTTACTCCCGGGAGAGTTTACACATTACAATTAGCCGATCAAGTAGGTGTCTAGAAAAGTGTTAACGGGGTTACGCCCCTGGGAAAATGAGGTTTATTTTAATTAGGTTTAATTAGGTCCGTGCGAAAGCACGGGGAACCTCCCTCAAAGTACTGGCACTGGCCTGGCTGAAAGATTGGCGAACTTGTAGCGTGTAATTAATCCCAGCTAGTCTTTCCTTTTAGGGTTTGAAGGAAGATTTGACTAAAACAGTGGGAGACATCCTGATTAAATATATTAATAACCAATCTAATCTTGTAAGAGCATACGCTGAGTGTTTTCTTCTCTCTCTCTCCTAGTTACGACTATGTCACGCCTTAATCAAGATAATAATACGGATGTATTGACCGAACGCGCTTGTTATACTGCGCTATGGAATGTTGGTCCCTCTCCAACTTATAATTGTTATAAGACAGAGCAGGAAATAGGGGATTACCAGAATTCCCGTGCTACCCAAACGAAGAAAGTGCATGCTGATGCATCTTCTTCGAGTGTGTTCATTACCGAGAACTGTTTCTCAGTATCCTTTACGTCCTGGGTATAAGATACCGGATCAGGATCCCGCAAATGTAATTTGTTACATGGGCTACAGATAGGTAGAGAACTGAGAATGGGTGATAAGTTTCAAGAGTTGGAAAAGATGCAAGTGTTGCAGCCAAGTCTGTTGGCAGTTATCACCCTGTATTACCAGAATACATTGATTCTGAACGAATGTTATTAGATACCGAACCTGATATACAACATCATATCAGTCTCTTTATTAGTAAAGAATGATATAATTTTGTATTATTGGATAATGTTTTGAACATTTCCTATATCAAGAGTTGATCGGTTCAGGCACGTTATCTAAAAGCATAGACGTTCTAAATCAAACTACAGTTCTTAACATACAGAACACACACAAGAGGAAGAGTTCAGAAATAAACGAATCCTTCTTGAGGTATTGTAGACTAGGTCATATCAATACGACCCGACTAGCTGAAATTACATAAAGATGCATATTTAAATCAGTTTGAATTTACATCTTGTGAAACTTGCCGGTCATGTCACAAAGATAAGATGACCATAACTCCGTTTATTGAAAACAGAGAAAGAGTTACTGAACTCTTGGGATTGATACATGCTGATGTATGAAAGTCCCCTGTCTACAAATGCCAGGACCGGTTCTTTGTACTTCATTACATTCACTGATGATCTCTTAAGATTCAGACATATGTTTCTGTTGAACCACAAGTCCGAAACTTTTGAGATAATCACAGAATATAAGTTAGAAGTAGAGAACCAAAACGGGTATAAGTATTATGTCCTTTGATGAAATCAAGGAGGAGAATACTTGAGCACGGGATTCCTGGACTATTCTAAAGGAGAATGAGATTCTCTCTCAGCATTACTCCTCCGTATACACCACAACATGTTGCTGTATCGGGGCGAAGCAATCGCACCCTATATGATATGGTGTGCTCTATGATGAGTACTACTGTGTTGCCTATTTTTTTTGGGAGTTATGCACTTGTGAAGCTGCACACCTATTGAATAGGGTTTTAAACAAATCAGTTGCCTACCACTCTATATGTGATATGGTATGGGAAGAGCCCATATCTTAAGTAAGTTAAGATTTGGGGTTGTCCGACCTATGTCTAAAAGCATAATCTGGACAAGCTCGAGGCAAGGTCAGTTCTGTGGAAGTTTGTTGGATATCCCAAGCATACGCAAGGGAATATCTTCTACCAAACTGAGGAACAAAAGATATTTTGTTTTCTCAGCATGCCACCTTTGTGAAAGGGAATTTTCTTGTGAAGAAATTAGTGGTTATGAGGTAGAACTGGAAAGAGTTCCAGCTATACAAACTGCAGCTGATGATTTGGTAGAACCGGAGGATTCAATAGTTTCTAATGAACCTCAGCCTCTCCGCCGATCTAGTAGGGTTCCTCATCCACCTGAGATATACTTCGGTTTCTCTATGACAGAGGGAGCGAGGATTGCATCATGAGATGATGACCCAACTAGTTTCGAGCAGGCCATCAGGAGTGGGGACTCTGTAAGAATGGCTGGATGCTTAGTGATCTGAGATGGAATCCGTATACACCAACAAAGTATGGACTTTGGTTGCTTTATCTGAAGGGTTAAATCCCCATGAGGAGCAAGTATATCTTGAGAAGATTACTTGGTGTACATAGAAAAGTTGAGACTTTCAAAGTTATGTTTAAGACCATCCAGATCCTACTTGCCACTGCTACATACCATGACTATGATATCTGGCGGTTGGGTGTCATGACTGCTGTTCTAAATGATGATTTGAAAGAGAGCATCTATAAGTACACAGCCAGAGGGCTTCGTAGACAGTAGGAGCAGCGGAAACGTGTGCAAGATGTTTTATGTGATAAATCAGGCATCACGGAGTTGGAACGTCTGTTTTGATGTGGTAGTCAAAAGTTTGACTTCATTAAAATGGTAGATGAACCTTGTATATACAAAAAGGTAGTAAAGAGTATGGTGGTGATCCTCGTAGAGTACGTGGATGACATACTCATGACAGGGAAGGAGTTTCCTATGCTACGCTCGGTCAATCTCCGCTTATCACAAGGATTCTCCATATAGGATCAAAGCGATACCTCCTAAATCCTGGGTTTTGGGTCTATGAGATAGATCTAAATGGATGTTAGGATTCTCACTAGTTGTAGTGAGATGGTATCAATCGATTCTGGGGAGAATCACTGGAAAGGTTCCAGGATGATAAGGACGACTGAATGTCAGTCGCAGGCATTGTCTTTACCCTCAGTGGAGGGACGGTATGTTGGAAGAGTTCCAAACTAGATACCGTGACATACTAGACAATTAAAGGCAAGATACATCGTTACCAAGGATGTTACCAAAGAGGCAGTCTGGATATATATTAGTTCATGAGATGAACTTCGTTCCTGCCATTGTATGACAATGGATTTATGGCTTAAGCCAAGGAACCCCCGTCCCATCAGAGATCCAGACATATTCTTAGGCAGTATCGCTTGATCATGGAGATGGTTGTTCTCCAGGGAGATCGAGGTTAGGAGAGTAGACACAGAGGACAACAACGCGAATCCACTCATAAAGGCCTATTTACCAGTAGAGACTATTATGGGATGGTTGAGTATGAGATACTTCAACCACAGCTTATTGTTGGGTATGAGATACTACAACAGATGGTCCTAGTGCAAGTGGGAGATTGTTAGTTATATGTATGCACTAGAGGCCATTACTGTACATACGTTGTATATTGTAGTGGATGCTTGGACATATATAGGGAAGATTTTCTTGCTCGACATGATAGTATGCTATCTGGTTACTCTTTATCTTAACATGTATTCTGATTGTCTCTATGTAACATGTTGATAAAGCCCTTAGGATGAGTACTTGGCTACTAGGACTATGATGCAGATCATACTAGTGGGGACAGTGTAGTCGCCAAGTACATCCTTCAAATGTTCCTAGTCGTGGGAGTACCAAGACAGGGCATCGATACTCCAGAGTAGACTAGCGTATGCGCTTCTTGAACCATATGATGGGCGATGGATGATCTCACATCCATTGGTGTTTGACATCAGAGAAGGTATACGGGTGCTCAGTGGAGACTGGGTATACTGGACGGACTCGCTGAGAACTCCCAGATGGCATTATACCTCACGTCAGATGGCAGTTCTCTGGTGACACTGGTACAGAGTAGTCTGTAGACCCGAGATCGTCATAGAGTCTTGTGTGATTCCAACTGTGCTTTGATTTCCATCATACCACGTCCAAGAGGGCGTGCAAAACGGTAGCTTTTGGGTACAGTCCCGAATCACATGGAGGCAATGAGCGATAGGAGGGGATTCGTCTCTCCCGGTATAGAGAGTTGATGTTGCACTGTGTTTGATTGACTATAACTGGAAATCCCTGGCCAGGGTTGCTGAGATTTACTGGTAAGTGTTATCAGTAGTTTCTCGAACTGTTATAGACCTCATATCGACACGACTTATCAAGCTACTGGGGTCTGACGTTTACCACCCCTAGGCGAGATATACGACATATCAGACAAAGAGACTGGACTGTTCAGGAGTGTCACTGGTTGGATTCACGGGAGAATGTACATGCTTGCTTGTTGATCTTCTGATTGTTCAATACCTGGGTGGCTGTTACGTTTAGCTGACCGCTTGCAGCTTATGGGTGTTTGATATGATCATCACCTACTACCGGCGTATTGACGATTCTTTAGAGTCCTACACAGAGGTTTCCTGGCTTAGGCAAAACGGAGTAGGAGCACATATGTGATATGTGCGGGACTGAGAACAATATGTGTATGTGATACCGTATTAGATTCTCGCGATATGTGATATCAGCCGGGTATATGTGATATAGTCGGGTCATCGGATCAAGTGTTGATTCGATGAACTGATACAGATTATATTAGTCGGTTATTTGTGAAATAGCCGGATTATCGGATCAAGTGTTGATTCGATAATTTACTGTATAATGATATATTTGATATATTAAATTACATTAACTAATATAAGCTCACTAAAAGATTCTTTTTCTCACTCGGGTAATACATTGATATATATGCGATATATGTTAATTGTATTATTTTCTTTTGTTACAAAAATATATTATATATGTGATATATAATATTGTAATAAGTCATGATTACTAATGCAACATGATTAGTGGAGATTAAATATGGTTAGGGTTTGATTTGGGTTAGCTCTTTCTAGAAACTTCTAGAAGTTTTTATTTTGTTCCTTGCAAAGATATTTTGTTTAGATATTTTGCTTGATATTTCCTAACCCAACCCACACCCTTTAACCCTAGTCAAATCTCTACAATGGTTAAGTTCTTCTTGACTTAACCATGGTTGCATTTTGTAATTATAACAAGATTTCATTATTCATCACAAAGGACTTGATCATCTTCTTTCTTCTTTTTTTCTTTGCATGAAAAGCTTTCTAGCTTTTTATGAAGTGATGAAAATGAGTGAGATTACGAAAATAAATGAGAGCTAAATTCCTACTTCATCATCCTAATATATTCTTGCCAATTAGATTAGGGTGTTCACTTCATTAGTAAGTGAGAGCTTGTGTTAAAGAAACTTCAAGGTAGATCATCTTTGTTATCGAATATCGGAAGTAAGCTTGCATCTTTCTCTTCGTGGAGCCTCTCAAGAGTGCGGGAACTTGATGATCGCAGCGAAGGGACTTCTACTCGGAGATTATGAACTGAAGGACCGGACTACAAAGGTTGTAATCCCAAACTCTTAGAAGTAAAGTTGTTTACTTGCTTTGTTTCGCCTAATCTCTAGTCTTAGATCTTGGTTAGGGTTGTTCGGCACGTCTAAAATTTAAATCGGGTATGGTTGATGCCTTGTAGACCCTTGTGAGAGTGCCTAGTAACCCTACACCCATCGGTTATCACTCTATCCTTTCTCCCTGTCGGTTGCGTCATACGTGTGTTCGTCTGGCAACTCGCAATTTAAGGGTGAATCGGCAGGTATCGGATGCTCAGCAAGGAAGTCGGCGATGGCCTTTCACCGCCTTGAGAGGTCGGTATGTTATCGGGAATTCCATTAAGAGTAGGGCCCATTTAGCGAGCCGTCCCGTTAGTATGGCTCTTGATATCAAATATTTGAGAGGGTCCACTTTTGATATGAGGTGGACCTCATGCGCCAAAGCATAATGCCGAAACTTCGTTACCACGAAGATTAACGCTAGGCAGTGTTTTTCGATAGGGGAGTGATTGTTTTCTGTCCCCAAAAGAAATCGACTCAAATAGTAGATGGCTCTCTCTTTCCCTTGTTCATTCTCCTGTGCCCATAGCGCGCCTAACAAACCTTCGAGGGCTGTTGTGTACCGGATGAGGGGTTTTCCCTTGACCGGGGCGGTCAGTACCGGAGGATTCTGCAGGTATTGCTTGATTTCGTCCAGTGCGCTTTGGCATTTGCGATCCCAAATGAATGGGGTTCCCTTCTTCATCAGGTGACTGTTGGGGCGGCATTTACCGGAGAGGTTATCTATGAACCGCAGGATATACGCGAGCTTCCCTTATAGAGACCGCTGTTGCTTGAGAGTTCTCGGCGAAGGCATTTCCATAATCGCCTTGATCTTTGACGGGTCTATTTCGATGCCTCGATATCGTACGATGAATCCTAGGAATTTGCCTGAGGAAACTCCGAACGCGCATTTCAGAGGGTTCATCTTCAGGTTGTATTTCCGAAGGCGCTGAAACACGATCTTCAGATGCTCCCAATGTTCCTCGTACGATTTGCTTTTTA
This sequence comes from Agapanthus africanus, assembly GCA_030015575.1. NCBI lineage: Eukaryota > Viridiplantae > Streptophyta > Magnoliopsida > Asparagales > Amaryllidaceae > Agapanthus > Agapanthus africanus. Next base: position 266,199,781 of record CM057339.1, read on the forward strand.
CCACGAGGTCGTCAATATAACATTCTACAATCTCGTGTATGAGGTCATCGAAAATCTTCGTCATGGCCCTCTGGTAGGTAGCGCCGGCGTTCTTTAGACCGAAAGGCATCACATTGTAGCAGAATATTCCCAGAGGGGTCTGGAAAGCGGTATGCTTCCGGTCTTCATGATGCATCTTTATTTGATTGTACCCTGATCAGCCGTCCATGAAGGAGAAGACTTCGCGAGTGGACTTGTTGTCTATCATCGGCTCGGTAACTGGTACGGGGAAATCATCTTTCGGGCAAGCTCTGTTGAGGTCCCGAAAGTCCATACTGATGCGCATCGTCCCATTTTTCTTCATCACTTGGGACGATGTTGGTGATCTAGTCTGGGTACTGAACTTCTTGGATGAAGCCGAAGTCGATTAGCTTCTTGACTTTGGCGTTGATGCTCATTTCAAGTTCGAGCCGCATTCTTCTTGGTGCTTGTTTGACTGGCTTGACGTCCAGAGATATCGCCAATTTATGCACCGCTATCTCTGGATCTAGCCCCGGCATCTCGGAATAGTTCCATGCAAAGCAGTCTTTATACTGCATGAGCACGTCTTTTAGCATAACCACCTGTTCTTTAGACAGCAGCTCACTGACGAACGTTGGCCGCGGGTCGTTTGTCATCCCCAAGTCGATTTTCCTTAGGTTGTCCGCAGTAGTAAGTATTCCATCTTCCAACTCTTTTGGCGCCGGTGGAAATTCTGAGATCAACTCATCTTCACCCTCATTTTTGAAGCACCAGGAGAGGTCATCCATGTTCTAGGGCACTCCTTCTTCTTACAGTGTTATCACGTGACAGGTACGGGATTGTTTCCAAGACTGGTGTTGATCTGGTTCTACTCCTGCTATATACATTGCTTTTGGCACATACTTTTGCGGTGGGGCTACCCTCCAACTGTTGGATAGAGCGAACCTGCCGAGTTGATATTGGTCTTCGACCCAGTTCTTGAAGGTGAAGCAGTCTTCAAGAGGATGCCCGATCGCTCGGTGATAGGAGCAATAATTCGGGTGATGGACCTCATTTGCCTGATCGGGCTGTCGAGACTCCGGGAGTTCCATCATCTGGTGTTTCATGACGAGGTCGAAGATTCTTCTTGTCTTGTCTCGAAGGAATGAATATGCTCGACCCATCTTTTTCATAAGAGACGGATTCCGGCTGACCTTTTCTCGATCACGCGGCCTTTTGGATCCGTTTTGCCGCTGTCGAACATTTTTTCCGTTCTTTGACTTGTTTTTGCCTCTGTGTCGGGCCTTTTTCTTGTCTTGGGAATGCATGGCGGGCTGACGGCGGAGGGCATTGTCATCCTCCGTAACCTGTTGAAGGTGACATTACGTCTTGGCTTTCTCGTAAATGGCCATTTCGCAGCTGTGGTCGTTCTGAACCTTTTGACTCGCTTCCCGTACTAGCTTATCCATCTGTTCTTCAAACAACGGACTCGACATTTTTATGGCAGGACCACGTTCTGGTTCAGCGTCAATGTCTTTTAAAAGAGCATCTTCTTCTTCATCAAGGTCCTTGATAACATGGCAGCCATGGAAGTGCTCCCGTTTTTTGGACTGGATATATCCAAGCCTGCTCGCTTCCATTCTTCAATCTTCGCTGAGTTCCGGGGACGTTCCAGATCCTGTTGTAGAATTGGGCCTGTTGCGCGGTTTGTTCAAAGGGTACGCCTTGGTATCTCAATAACCTTTTCAATCCCTCTGCGTAGTATCTGGGCAGATGGATGGGTTGGAGCCTGTCAAGCATAGGTTCGGCACCATGCCAGACTTCTCTTTCAACTTTAGTCTCCGTGGATTGATAGAATAGGATCGTCTTTTCACCTCTTCCCTGGGAGGGACGTAGAATTTCTACAGCTCTTGTACGCTATATGTTTCAAGCGCATCAAGTTCTCTGTAGTGCTGTTGCGGAACTATGGCGATCTGCAAACTTTGATCATCTCTAATGATGGCCTGCATTGATGGTTGTACCGAGAACACTGCATTGACATCGTCTTCAGAGTCACTGCTAAAGACCAGAATAGGGGTAGATGATCCCGGCTTGTTGCATTGAGACGGTCCTGAATAGACTATCTCTTCTTCCTCTTCGGTATCGCTCCCGAAGACCGGAATGGTGGTGATAGATTTTTGCTTATTCTCCAGTTTATGGCATCTTTCCGTGTCTTCAAAGTCTGGTAGGAAATACTTTGCATCTTCGTACTTTTGGACTTCATTCACGGAGAATGGGTTCGGCTCCACTGTCACGGTATACTTGAGACCATCTTTGAAGTACTTCATACACTGATGTTGTGTAGAAGGGATGATGTTGTACTCGTATAACCAAGGCCTTCCGAGCAAAGTGTTGTACTAAGTCTTGGCATCAATGACATGAAATTTGATGTCAGTGACGAGCAGCCCAAAGCGTAACATCAGTATCACAGACCCGAGCGTCCGTGATGACTGGGAGTCGAACCCGAAGATAGTGATTTTATCCTGAGTAAGGTGTTGAACGCTCATGCAGATTTCTTTTAGCACCCTCACATTCAGGAGATTGACAGAGGGCCCGTTGTCAACTAAGATCTTCCCTATCTTGATGTCATGGCAGTATCCGGTGACATACAGAGGACGGTTGTGCTCACACGTTCCGAGGAGGAGATCTTCGTCGCCGAAAGTGATGTTAGCTGTGTGTACTTCTTCCAGCTCGTCCTTCATCTTTTCTTCGGCAAGGAAAGCTTTAAACTGGTCGGGCTCTTGTAGTGACTTGATCAGAGAATCTCTCACCTCTTTAGATAGCAGAAGGGCATCGAGAATGCTTAGCTGTGAGGGTATCTTCCTCAGGTGTGCCAGAACGTTGTAATCCATCTTGTTTTTCTTGGACGGGTCCTTAGCTGTCAGCTCTTCGATGACTCAATCATCGAGGGTGATATCTTCAGGGTCTTTTTCCTTCCCCTTATCTTTTTTGTTCGATCCCTTATTTGTAGGTCCAAGATTCTTTTCAGGTAATGTACGGTTCGCAGCTGAAAATTCTCACAGTTCTTTATCTCCTCCTATTTTCCTGAGGTGGATTCATTGAAGAGAGGGCCGAGGGCTATTTCTTCATCAGAATCGCTTCCGAAGGTGAGAACTTGCGATCTTCCAGAATCAACCATGTGATAGTTACTGGCAATTCTTTTGTGCTCATCGGTCGTGCTTCTTTGCTCCTAACGAGCCTTATGCGTCAATCGTTTGAAGTGTTGTCGGTAGGCGACGTATCCTTGCCACCAGTTTTTAAAGGCATTGCACTCTTCGGTATGGTGCGCAATCCTTTAATGGTATAAGCAGTAGTCTGGATGCACATCTGCTTCGTCAAGGAGAATACCATCGGGAGTATTTCCTTTGGGAGATGGCAGCTTCATTCCTATTGACAGGGCTTTAGAGAACCGTTTCCTCATTTTAAGCCTGCTTTTGTTTGCCGCGGGCGTGCTTCGATCTGGTTGTAGTGCTTCAACCCTTTCATCCATTTGCCGACATTTGGATTTTTCGAATATGGCCATTTCATGGTCTCGATCAGCTTTGCTCTTCTGACGGGCTTCGTTCAGTAGCATGTCGATCATCTTGTCTGACGGTCCTAAGGATTTTGGCACCGATTCTGCCCCCAGCGCCTCTATATTATCTTCTGATGCCGAGTGAGCTTCTTCGTCGTTTATTGGTGAATAAGAGATCATGTGACAACATAATCCTCAGGTTCATCTGACGATTCTTCTCCCTCATCAATGTTGTCATCTCCGTCCTCAAGGATGTGGTTGAGAAACTCTTGGAGTGTGACCGGGGATCGCGCCTTCTGGTTATATTCTTCCAGCATGTCAATATGCTTTTGCAGCTCCGTGCGCTTGTCGTCAGGCTGCGCGGGCTTCTTGTTCTACTTCTTTTTCTTCGAAGACTTTGACGGCTGGGCCTGGGTGTTTTGCCTTTCGCTACCAACTCCCGATGTTGGGCGCGGTTTCAGCACCCCCTCAATAATCTCTGGCTCTTGCGGGTTTTTCCACCTGATCGCCGGACATGTTTGAAGATCTTTCTGCATTCTTTTAGTTTTTGCTGAAAGAACAACATCCCATGGAGCTTCCTCTATAAATGAGCATGATGCCCCCGGCGTGTCCATTTTTTCGGAGCATGTGGTTGTGGCGGGTTTACCCTCCAGTTTTCAGATAGCACGAATTTGCCTTGCTAGTACTGGTCCTCAATCCAGCTTTTGAAGACGAAGCAATCTTCGATTGGATAGCCCAACATTCGGTGGTAGGGGCAGTAGTTAGGATTGTTGACGTCACCGGGCTGCAGTGGGCGCTTCGGATCTGGCAGGGTGATGAGCCTGTTGCGCACCGCTAGTTCAAACAGTCTTCTCGTTTTATCCCGGGGAAACGAGTAAGGACGTCTTAACTTCTCGTCGAGGAATCACGATTTGTTGCCTTGGCGAGCAGCTGGTTTCGGATCACTCGGCTGTTGTTGAGCATTGGCGATGAAGGTCTCTTTCCCTTTGCATTTTTCATTTCGAAGCCCGGTCTTTGAAGAGGAAGGCATGTAGCCCATCTGGTCCATTTAGGCCAGCTTGTCGATCAAGGCTTGGAAGGTGGTCGGCTTGAAGAACATCATGAATTGGGATATAATCGCCTGAGGATCGAGGGTTCCCATAAACATGCCCACGGTAGGAACTTCCTCTATGCGCTATTCACACTTTGACCATAGGTTCCACCACCGAATGGCGTATTGAACTCAGGTTTCTCTCGGCTTCAATCTGGCGTTGATCAATGCCGTGATCGGGGTACGTTCGCTGGCGCTTGCGAACCTTTGTGTAAACAGTAGCTCCATTTCTGCAAATGTCTTGACACAGTCATTCGGGAGCTCGGAGTACCATTCGAATGTTGTCTCTAAAAAGCTTCCAACAAACTGGCGAAGCAGCAGTTTGTCGTCACCTCCATTGTTACCGCAAAAGGCTCTGAATTGAGCAATGTGCTGGTGTGGATTACCCGTCCCCTTATACACGTGGAATTTAGGGATCGTATATCTCGGCGGGTACTTTATTTGATCGTACCAACCCGGATAGGGTCGTCCAGTTTTGACGATTTGGCCAGCCGCTTCGCTCGCCTGATGAACTCGTATCTGTTGAACTATATAGTCGTCAAGGGCAGCTTTCGAGACCGTCTCCTCTTTGGCTGTTGAAAAATCGGGAAGAGGATTTGATGTCTCCCCTCTGTCGTCTTCAAGGATAATTGGAGGGTCTTCAGCTGGGGGATCCAGCTGTATCATCATCCCGACCATATCTTGGAATAGTAGCGCCATTTGCTTTATGTTAGCCTCTTGTTCCGCGGCCTCTTTTTCTTTCTTCTCGAGCATTCTTCGAAGGAATTCGGCATCGGTTTCCTGCTCCTGGCGCTGCTCCGACGATGTCTCTGGGCTTTCTTTTGGCCCAGTAAGTGTGACCATCTTTGTCAACATATCCTAGAGCTTTTGCTGTTGTTGCTCCTGAGCCTTAGTTACTGATCGCGTGAGTGGTCGATGGCCCGTGGAGGTATGACTATCCTCTTTTCCGGATACCATGTAAATGGTGTGCACTACCATGTCCCTAGACTTGGGGCGTTTGGATTCAGTCACTTGAGCTTTGTTGCAGACAAGGGGATTTGTAAGTCTACGGTAGCGCCCCGGCCGTCTTTCCGAGGCCAAAACGTGGAAACAAAAAAAAACTTTTTCAAACTAGAAACTGGTGCCATCGTATGCTTAAAACCCGGATCGAACCATTAACCTACAACTAGCAACTAGAGAGAGGGTTGGAAAGCTTTACCGATCGATCCGTGTCCTTCGGTCTTTGGCCACCGTCCTAAGCTCCTCGCGGCAACTCCGGTCTCAATCTCCTCGTCGGAAAGGGCACCACATCATCGATTCTTTTTACGGGCTCCCGCTTCATCCGAAGCAACTCGGGCACGAAGTGTGCTAGCCGACGTGTCCAAGGAGTTATAGAGAATGTTCGTGATCATTTTGTCTCTTGCATCCATTGCTTGGATGGAGGTTGAAAGTGTTGCCATTAATGGAGGTTATGAGCTAGAGGAGGAAGAAGAAGATGTTTCCTTTTCTTTTGTGTGTTTCATATGATAAAATGAGAGAGAGCCAAGAATAATACAAGACCAAACTCTATAACATGGCAGCCCCTCTCTCTCCTTATGATATCAAGGCTCAAATCCATCACAATATGTGACACATGCACAAAGAAAGAGACCATGAGTCATCACTTGTGCATGTGTCACCATTAATGCTCTAAATGATGAATTCTAGCTCATAATATCCATATGCAAACATTAATCCAAATGTTTGCAACAATAAAAAGATACGGCAACATCTAAAGTAAACTCGTGACGGATCACAAGGATACCCCTCACCTGTATATACATACCTGTATCCGCATTCCGACTGAATGCGAATACGATGAGACTAAAGTAATCCAACAAATCTGATACTAGGATCCGGCTTAAACCAAAGCCCATTAGTATGATCCGTCCGATCATGATCCGTGCACTATTGCACGTATATAATCGGACCCTGCCATATATCATAGGCCTCTACAACGTTTCACCCGAAACTTGAGAAACTGTCTGTGGGGGACTCTAAAGACTCGTCAATACTTTGGCTGTGGATTTAACCACTAGCATGTCAGAGGTACTAGCCGTACGTAACGGGCTACCAGGTATTGACCAAAAGGGAGGTCGATGAGCGAACTCATCCTGATACCCTACTGAGCCTGTCAGTGACAATATCCGTACAGTCCGGTCCGTTCGTCTATGAGTATCGCATGGTGGGCCTAGGGGTTGGTAAAAGTCAGACCCCCAAAAGCGGTACAAGTCGTGTCGGAGTGTAGCCCAGAACACCCTGCGATACTACTGGAATACCTACCAGTAAATCTCCTGCCTTGGTCAAGGACTTCGTGTAATGGCTCTCCTACACACAGCGCGATCTCACCCCCAATACCGGGAGAGACGAACCCCTGCCGATCCGCTCACTGCCTCCATGTGGCTCGGGACTGTACCTAACTAAAACCTGTTTGCACGACTCCTTAGAGCCGTGGTAGGGTAGTAATCAAAGCACGGTGGGAACTCACACGAGACAAATGACGATCTCAGGTCGATGAGCTAACCTGTACACATGTCACCAGGGAACCGCCATCTGACGTCAGGTATAATACAAACTAGCATGTTCCCGGCGAGTCCTGTCCGGTGTACTCATAACCCAATGAGCACCTGTATACATCTTAGGTGATCCAACTGACACCAATAGCTTGTGAGACCGGCCACCGCCCCTCGTCGGGGTCTCGACTGTATACACTAGTCTACTAATGGAGTATCGATGCCCAGTCTCGAAACTCCCACGACTAGGGACCTTTTAACGATGTGCTTATAGACCCCAGCTCCAATGTATAAGATCGCTATCATACTGCTGGTAGTCAAGAAAGAATCCTAAGGGCTCTATCAATGTGTAATAGCGACCTGTAAGGTCACCTAAAACAATACACGATGATAAAGATAAACCAGATAGCATACTATCATCTCGAGTAAGACTGTCCTACCGGCATAGGTCCTCCCTCAATCATTGCAATCACATGCTTGTGATCCAATAATTGACTCTGAGGGTACTATATCCAACAATCTCTTACTTGCACTCAAGGCTAATTTTGCGATGTCGTATACTCACAGCCCGTGTGATACGGAACACCCAACTCCTCTACTAATCAGTTTCACAAATCCCATTTGCGAAACTATTGCGTTCGAGGAATAGCCTCAGTGAGTGGATCCGCCCTGATGTTTCCTTCTATCTCTCTCTTTATCTCAAGTTCGCGAAGAAAGCCATCTCCCGAAATGAGCAATACTTGTGTTAGAATTTGTCTGGATATCTGATGGGACCTAGCTCATAAATAAACTCCAAATCCAAACTTCTTAGACTGTATCGTCAACTGAACTTAATCAGTATCCTGCGCCATGCTTCCCTCAGTATCCGCTTGGACCACCTGTCCAAAATACCGCCCTTCGTCAGAGGGAAAACTATAACTCTGACAGTCACTCTGTCATCCAGGTCACCTTGGAAGCCTGGAATGATAACCGTCCCCCGAAAGAGGCTGCCGTTATCATTTCCCTAGAACATCCACTTATGATCTAAAACTGCTTCCGAACGTTTCTCCAGGATAGGATTAATATCAATTTACTGCATCTAGTGCAAAAATAATATCTGGTGTGGTACTTGACATCTCATGATTGACCCAGTTACCTAAGCAAGTGATCTGCCAATCATGCACATCCCTCTCCCCTTTAGTCTGTAAGACACCTTTAGAGAGGGTGACTCCATCACCTGCAGGTACACTACCGTGCCAGGAGTCGTCCATTCTAAAACACCTTTAGAATGCTGTCTAAGTATCCAGATTGGGAAACTACCCAAATCTAGATCTAAAACCATAGATCTAGTAACTAGAATGTCAGATATTATATCTATATCCTTTATGCGGAGAAACCACTGTGTGACAACCAAAATATAACCGATCGTAGTATAGGAATATCATTTCCTACTCTGTGTATGTCATCCAAATACCAGGACATCACACCCTTCTACCTTCTTAACAGATCCATCCCTATTCTGATGAAGTCAAACCTATGACTGTCAAATCAAAAAAATGATCTATCTCCGCTATATCTGCTTTAGTCTATAAATAGACATAAGCCACTTGTCCACTATGCTTCCGCTGCTCCCACTGACTATGACAACCCTCTGGCAGAGTCATATACACGTATACTTCTAAAGCTAGTTTAGAACGACGCTATACTCATCCTCCTGCCAGGTCTCATAGTCTGGAACAACAACAATGGCAAGTCTGGGTAAACAAGAACCTCCCTGTCACCGTCCTTGAGCATACAGAAGTACCTCTTGAGTGCCTGAAGTTACCCACCTTATTGGCGGAGTGGCTAATGGGATGTCAAACCAGATTGAATCTTTAGGTTCTTATCAAATTTTCAGTAATCGTTTGCGGTTATGGAATCACTTTCAGTTCTACCATACTCCCACTACTGTTTTCTGGAAAAAAACCATTTTACTAAAACTGTGGTGAGTCAAGAACAATATCACTATTGATCATCCAGATGGTAGAAAGTCAACCCTCGTCATAGCCCGGGTTCCAGAGTCTGGTTTTAAGCATAAGCCAGACAACTCTCCGTACCTTAACATCGTTAAGATATGAACCGTTCTACATCCAATATAGAAACAGAGGCACTGATTTAATTGGAACCAGATTCAAATCATGCAGCTGTCTCTAGTGCATGTCAACTAAATGGAGAGAGGCCGATCAGCATTACTCAACTTAGGAGTGCTTCCAATTATGAGTAACTTGAAAGAGAAACAAGTTTCTCAAAACCATTACGATCAACTGAATACCATACACAAGTATCTACATGTTCGATCATCTTTTAAGAATCCCGATACTTGCAATACCTAGTTCTCTACTTTACTCATATACCTATAACTTCTCAAAACTTAGATCTCGCATTTCTACGAAACACATGTCTAAGAACTAGAGAAGTCACAAGTAAACAGAATATAGTACGAGTACCAACCCTTCTATCCTTATAGACACTGGACAACATACAATACTCTGTATAAGTCCCCTGAGTCTAATAACTCATTCCCTGTGTGTCGTAAGTTGAAAACTGTACTTATGGTTAAGAAGAATTATACCACTGTTTATGTAAGTTCACGTTGCCCACCCCGGTACTTGCGGGGAGGCGGAAAACGGAATAAAAATCGGATTTTTATGAGCTTAGGCAACATGGACTAGACTTTAAAGGATCTTTGCTAAACAAAAACTTGCTAAAGCTAACTATAAACTAGCTAAGTGCTAGAAAGGTTATACCTTGGGCTTTAAGTCCTTCTCTCCTTGCTCCTTGGAGTGGTGGAAGGAGGTCACCTTGGTCGTCTTCTCCCGTCAAAGAAAGATCCACCCGAAAGCCTCAACCTTTGGCTTCAACTCCAAGCTAGAAGTAACTAGGGTTCAAGAAGTGCTAGTCCATCAACCCTAGATGAGAGTAGAGATGATCAAGAGAGGGTTTTTCTCAAGCTCAAGTGTTTCTCAACACATGAGAGGGAGAGGGCTTGAGGGAGAGGAAGAACAAGAGAGAGAAAAGATATGATAGAATGAGAATAATGTGAGCCATTCTCACTAATATGTGCATATTATTTTAATTAAATAATTAGCTAGATAATGTTAGTTGTATGTATGCCCTAGAGGCCAGTATTGCACAGATATTGTATATTATATTGGATGCTTGGACATATATAGAGATGACTTTCTTGCTCGATATGATAGTATGCTATCTGGTTACTCTTTATCTTAACGTGTACACTAGTCTCTTTATACTGTCTTATAGTTACATGTTGGTAAAGCCCTTAGGATTTGTACTTGACTACCTGGACTATGATGCAGATCATACTAGTGGGGACATGGTAGTCCATAAGTACATCCTTCAAGGTCCCTAGTCGTGGGTGTATCGAGACGGGGCATCGATATACCAGAGTAGACTAGCGTCTACGCTTCTCGACCCATGTGATGGGCGATGGATGATCCCATATCCATTGGTGTTTGACATCAGAGATGGTGTATGGGTGCTCAGTGGAGACTGGGTACACTGGACGGACTCGCCGAGAACTCCCAGATGGTATTATACCTCACGTCAGATGGCAGTTCTCAGGTGACACTTGTACAGGTTAGTCTGTAGACCCGAGATCGTCATAGTGTCTTGTGTGATTCCCACTGTGCTTTGATCTCCACCTTACCACGTCCATGAGGGCGTGCAAAACGGTGGTCTTTGGGCACAGTCCCGAGTCACATGGAGGCAATGAGCGATAGGAGGGGTTTCGTCTCTCCCGGTATTGGGGGTTGATGTTGCGCAGTGCTCGATTGGCCGTAGCAGGGAAGTCCCTGGCCAGGGATGATCAGAGATTTGCTGGTAAGTGTTACCAGTAGTTTCTCGACCCGTTATGAGCCTCACATCGGCACGACTTATCGGGTTATTGGGGTCTGACGTTTACCACCCCTAGACTTGATATGCGACATATCAGACGAAGAGACCGGACTGTATGGTAAGTGTTACTGGTCGGATTCGCAGGAGTGTAAGCGGGCTAGCTCGTCGATCTTCTGATCGCTCAATACCCGGGTGGCCGTTACGTTTAGCAGACCGCTTGCGGCTTGTGGGTGCTTGATATGATCATCATCTGCTACCGGCGTATTGACGAGTCTTTAGAGTCCTACACAGAGGTTTCCTAGCTCAAGCAAAACGAAACAGGAGTGCATATGAGATATGTGCGGGACCGAGAATAATGCGTGTATGTGATACCGTATTTGATTCTCACGATTAATGTTTTGATTGGTTGTATGAGATATGACCTAGTTATCGAATCATTGATTCGATAAATCGATGCATTGAATACTAGTCGGTTATGTGCGACAAGACCGGATCATTGAATCAAGTGTTGATTTAATGATTTAATATATAATTATATATTTGATATATTACTTTGCATTAACTAGTATTGGTTCACTTTAAACGGATTTTTCTCACTTGATGTGCACATTGTATATGTGATATGTTTTGTGTACACTTGAATGTATCATGTTTGATGATGCATGTTGTTTTGGCTTTGTGTATAGAATGCAACCATGGTTATGCAAGTGGTTAGGGTTTATATTTTATTCACTTATTATTTTATCCATTTATTATTTATTTAAATGGATTTATCAAAACAAAATGGTTTCATCTTATCATGAAGAGTGGTGAAGCTTCATGAAGCTTTTACTAATGATGCCATTTTGTCTCCTTGCTTAACCCTAACCACTCCCACTAACCATGGTCTATTCTCTACACTTGACCATGGTTAGAAGATGATAAGAATTGATTTATTATTCATTTTACATACAACTTATCATAATAATTCTATCATCTTCTTCTTCTTCTTCAAGTGAGAAACCTAGATGCCATTAATGGCAATTTGAGATCTAGTGAGAGAAATCCAAATCTAAAGTGAACCCACCTCCTATTTCTTCATCCTCTACCTCTTGCCAAGTGGTTTTGGGTGTTTTCTTCACAAGTTTCACTACTTGGTGAAGTCGAAGCTTGAACTAGTGCAACCTCGACGTAGATCGTCTTTGACACGAAGCCGACGACCTAGCTCGCCCGTTTCTCCGATGAAGCCGACGATTGGGTTCGGGATTCATGAAGGACAGCGAGAGGACACCCATGTGGAGCTAAGGAAGTGGAAATCCGGATCTACAAAGGTTGTAGCTCTCTTCCTTTAGTTAAGTAGTTAACTAAGTTTTCTTTTCGCCTAAACATCTAGTCTAAAGATCCGTAGTCTAGGGTTTCTCGGCACCATTTTTTTTAAATTGGCATGTTCGATGCCTTGTGAGACCACTATAGGGTGCCTAGGAACCTTTCACTGGTATCAGAGCCTAGCTAGAGCCTTAGGCGAAGTCCCGACGACTTTTGAAATCCGAACGGATCGAAACCCTAATACCAAACTTGCTCTCTGGACTTTTTCCAAAAAGTGGGTTTTTTCAACATTAAAAATGCCTAAAAAATTAAGCAGGAATATCTAAGAATTATGGTGAAACACGAGATCCTGAATCGTTTAAACAGCCGCGGAAACGCGGCAGAAGCATGGCTTCTGCCGCGCTTCCGCCGCCCACTGTTCACCCTGTACAATTTGTGTTGCACAGTAATTCATTATTTCTGCAGCCGAGTTTTATGTGTATTTTTAATATTTTATTCAAGAGTTGAATTTTTTGGGATGTTTTAGAGCTTCGATAGTTCGATCGGATTATCAAATTTCGTCTTTGTGTTTTTCCGGATAATTTTTAGAATATGTTAAAAAGTTCGACCGGATATAAATACCCAATTTTTCCCCTGTCGGGAAATTTCCAAGTGTTGGATTTTTCCATAGTTTAACGACGTTCTAAGTAGTGCAAGTAACGCGATGGACCCTCTAGAAGACAACAAAGCTTAACTCGATTATGTGACCGTCTTGAACTGCCCTTTGAACCTTCGGGTTTGGGGCAGTACGGCGTGCCACATGTGAGGCGTTGGCTTGACCCTTCTACGGGTGGACCGTTGGTACTGAGGCACGAACTGAATGTTGCTAGAATTATTTCATGTGTTTGACTGTATCGGGAAAACTTGGGTATTCGAATGTTCGATCGGAAAGTTTAACATTTTCTGTTTATCTGGAATGTGATACAATAATTGGAATTCACAAACAGTTATGTGATAACTGAATGAATGTTATAAATCTAGCAGTTTAGTTTCACTTAATATTGAAAAGTGTTTTCGATAATGAGACTAAAATGCGGGATTTATATCTGTTAGGCATGCGATGTCTAAAGAGGTTGCGGATTCCAACTGTTGTAGTTTTACACTTTCTTTTCTGTGACCGTAAGTGTAGTATGTTCATATCGCCGGTTTCGTTGCTATACGTCAACGACAATTGGGGTATGCATACTTACTTACGTTGATGACATGTGATGTTATGTGTTGCTGGATATGTTATATTGGATCGTCGTGTTCGAATAGCCGGGTTTTTTTTATGTGAGATGAGTGTTTTTCCATTTTCATTCATGTAAAAACTTGTATGTAATATTCTTTTATTTGGGGCACTTCCAGGTAGCGGAAGTTGTCACCCTTTGTATATTATTTACTTTTCCGCATTAGGATAGACCCAAGGAGGGGAGCACAAGTAACCGGGTTCTGGGGTCCAGTGGGAGACCAACTCGAGGAGTCGAGTCCGGGTCTCCTAACCCTAGAATTGGCAGGGTTGCTTGCCGCTCTCGTAGGGGTCTAGGGGTGTGGGATTGGCTATTCATCACGACCGTGGAATCCGTGTTTTATACTGGCTCGTATTGAAAACACGGACGTCCTAGTATATCCAATATTTCATATGTTTATTCTGCTGCGATATCTGTGTTGTGATTCTGTGATGGATATAGTATATAGTATATATGATATATTATATAGACGTTACTTATGTTTTACACCCGCGCTAGCCCTGCCCTGCTCTGTCGTTAGTTACCTAACCTAACGGTGCACGAGGGGACATCGAGGCGAATGCGGATGGCATAAGTGTACGTCATATCTATCTGTGATGTTTTGGTATTTAAATGATGGGACTTCATTAATGTGATTAATGAAAGATAAGAAACCTAAGATGTTGTAGAATCGAATTTTAAAATAAAATAGGTAGCTACAGTTCTTGCTTTGCACAGCGGTATATATGATATACCCCGCACCTTATTCGATGAGGAAAGGACCGAGATCCCTTCACCGGGAGTGACTCCTTTAGCAATAACTGGCAGATGCTACAGACTCGTTTGCTTTTGACTGCTTTTGGGTTTTGCTTTGCACAGCGATATATATGATATATCCCGCACCTCATTCGACGAGGAAAGGACCGAGATCCCTTCGCCGGGAGTGACTCCTTTAGCAAAAGTAGAAAAGCCTCAAAATCACTCCATTTCAAAACTTCATTTGATTCTACAACGATATCAAGTTCATTACGCAATAGGTTTTCAGAAAAACCTGCGTAGCCCTCCGTCATTTCAGATAGGTTACATATAGTATTCGTGCTACATTTGTTGGCTTTCGTCAAGGTGTAGTGTGCGGTAGCTATGTGCTGTTTATCTGCTGCATATGATGCGACTGGATTAGGGTAGTCGTACGGCTTTGTTGGCTTTCGTCAAGGGTCGTGCGGGTGGGTTTGATTCAGTCAAGAAATGTACGGGTTGAACTTGACTAGCGGGCTGTGGTTTGTTGGCTTTCGTCAAGGTCATAGCACGCTAGGGGCAAAAGCATTATCGGGAATTTCAAGTGTTGAAATTTGCAATGAGATTGCATACCTTCTATGAGATAGTTGGATCCCGATACCCACTGCGAGTAAGAGTTACTCCTGGGAGAGTTTTACACATTGCAATTAGCCGATCAAGTAGGTGTCTAGAAAGATGTCAACGGGGTTACGCCTCTGGGAAAACGAGGTTTACATTAATTAGGTTCGTGCGAAAGCACGGGGGACCTCCCTCAAAGTACCGACACTGGCCTGGCTGAAAGATTGGCGAACCTGTAGTGTGTAATTAATCCCGGCTAGTCTTTCTTTTTAGGGTTTGAAGGAAGATTTGATAAAAAGCAGTGGGAGCCATCCTGATTAGATAAGATAATAACCAATCTGATCTTGCACGAGCATACGCTAAAGTGTTTTCTTCTCTCTCTCTCCAGGTAGCGACCATTTCATGCCCTAATAAAGATAATAATATTGATGTATTGACCGAACCCGCATGCTATACTGTGCTGGGGAACGTTGGTTCCGTTCTTTCTTATAAGAGTTATAGGAATGAATAGGATATAGGGGAATACCAGGATTCCCATGCCACCCGAATGAAGAAAGTACATGTTGATGCATTTTCTTCGGGTGTGTTCGTTACTGAGAACTGTTTCTCTATTTGCTCTACGTCCTGGGTATTGGATACCGGGTCGGGATCCCATATATGTAATCAGTTACATGGGCTAAAGAAAGTTAGAGAACTTAGAGAAGGTGATAAAGACATTAGAGTTGGAAATGGTGCAATTGTTGCAGCTAAGACTGTTGGGGAATATCACCTTGTATTACCAACTGGTGATACATTGGTTCTGAACGAATGCTATTACATGCCGAACCTGATATGCAACATTATATCGGTTTCTTTATTGAGTAAAGAGGGATATAATTTTGTATTGCAGGACAATGTTATGAACATTTTCCGTGACCAAAAGTTGGTTGGATCAGGCACGTTATGCAATGGCATTTATGTTCTAAATCAATCAACAGTTCTGAGCATAACAAGCACACACAAGAGGAAGAGTTTAGAACTGAACGAATCCTTCTTGTGGCATTGTAGACTGGGTCACATCAATGTGACACGACTGGCTAAGTTGCATAAGGATGGATATTTGAAACCTTTCGAACTTTCATCTTATGACACTTGCCAGTCATGTCTCAAAGGCAAGATGACCAAAACTCCGTTTACGGGACACGGAGAAAGAGTTACCGAACTCTTGGGACTAATACATAGTGATGTATGTGGTCCCATGTCTACACATGCCAGGGATGGTTCTTCGTACTTCATTACATTCACTGACGATCTCTCAAGATACGGACATGTGTACTTAATAAGACACAAGTCTGAAGCTTTTGAGAAATTTAGAGAATATAAACTAGAAGTCGAAAACCAAACCGGAAAGAGTATTAAAATCCTTCGATCTGATCGAGGAGGTGAATACTTGAGCAATGAATTCCTGGACTTCCTAAAAGAGAATGGGATTCTCTCTCAGCTGACTCCTCCATATACACCACAGCACAACGGTGTATCAGAACGGAGGAACCGCACCCTATTAGATATGGTGCGCTCTATGATGAGCACAGCTGAGTTACCTATTTCCTTCTGGGGGTATGCGCTTGAGACAGCCATACATCTATTGAATATGGTCCCCACCAAATCTGTGCCTACTACTCCATATGAGATATGGAAAGGGAAGAGACCATGTGTTAACTATGTTAAGATATGGGGTTGTCCAGCCTATGTCAAACGACAAAATCCGGACAAACTCGAGGCACGGTCTGTTCTATGCAAATTTGTAGGATATCCCAAGAATTCTCAAGGGTATATCTTCTACCACCCTGAGGAACAAAGAGTGTTTGTTTCTCGGCATGCCACCTTTTTAGAAAAGGAATTTCTTGAAAAAGAGATTAGTGGCCATAAGGTAGAACTGGAAGAGGTTCCAGCTGCAGAAGCTACAACAGAAGATATGGTGGAACCAGAGGATTCAGTAGCTCCCGACGAACCTCAGCCTCTCCGCCGATCTAGTAGGGTTCCTCGCCAACCTGAGAGATACTACGGTTTTCTCATGGATGGTGGAACCGAGGATTGCATCATGGAGGATGATGACCCAACTAGCTTCGAGCAGGCCATCACGAGTGGGGACTCAGTGAAATGGCTGGATGCTATGCGGTCCGAGATGGAATCCATGTACACCAACAAAGTATGGACTTTGGACGTTGCTCCTGAAGGGGTAAAACCCATTGGGAGCAAGTGGATCTTCAAGAAGAAACTTGGTGTAGATGGGAAAGTGGAGACTTTCAAAGCTAGACTTGTAGCAAAGGGTTTTCGTCAAAGACCAGGTGTGGACTATGACGAGACCTTTTCTCCAGTGGCTATGCTTAAATCCATCTGGATCATGCTTGCCATCGCTGCTTATCATGATTACGAAATCTGGCAGATGGATGTTAAGACCGCCTTTCTAAACGGTGATTTAGAAGAGTGCGTGTACATGACTCAGCCAGAGGGCTTCGTAGACAGTGGGAGCAGCGGGAAGGTATGCAAGCTGCTTAAATCCATTTATGGATTAAAGAAAGCATCGCGGAGTTGGAACATCTGCTTTGACGTCATTATCAAAGAGTTTGATTTCGTCAAAAACCCAGATGAACCTTGTATCTACAAGAAGGTGGCAGAGAGTAAGGTTGTCTTCCTCGTATTGTACGTGGATGACATACTCTTGATAGGAAATGATATTCCTATGCTGCAATCGGTCAAGCTCTTCTTATCACAAAGATTCTCAATGAAAGATCTTGGTGATGCCTCCTGCATATTGGGGATTAGGATCTATAGAGATAGATCCAAACGGATTTTGGGATTGTCCCAATCCAGGTACATTGACACCATACTAAAGAGGTTTAGTATGGAAGAGTCCAAGCGTGGGAACATGCCCACGATCTCTGGAGTCACTCTCTCCAAAGAGATGTCTCCCAAGACTGATTTGGAGAGAGCTCGCATGCAAGGAATACCCTATGCTTCGGCAGTAGGCTCTATCATGTATGCGATGCTATGTACCAGACCCGATGTAGCATACTCACAAAGTATAGTGAGCAGGTATCAAGCTGATCCTGGAGAGAGTCACTGGACAGCTGTGAAGAGCATTCTCAAGTACTTGCGAAGGACTAGAGATATGTTCTTGGTGTATGGTAACGGAAAACTCCAAGTGGAGTCCTTTACCGATTCGAGCTTCCAGAGTGATAAGGACGACTCTAAGTCGCTGTCGGGCTTTGTCTTTACCCTTTACGGAGGGGCGGTTAGCTGGAAGAGTTCCAAGCAGGAAACCGTGGCAGACTCGACAATGGAGGCTGAATACATCGCTGCCAACGATGCTGCTAAAGAGGCTGTCTGGATCAAGAAGTTCATTACTGAACTTGGAGTGGTTCCATCCATTGAGCATCCAATACCTTTGTATTGCGATAACAATGGAGCGGTGGCTTTGGCCAAGGAACCCAGGTCCCATCAGCGATCCAGGCATATTCTGAGGCGGTATCACTTGATCGCCGGGAGATCGAGGTCAGGAGGGTTGACACGAAGAATAACACGGCGGATCCACTCACGAAGGCCATTCCCCAGATACAGTTTGAGAGACTCTTCGGATGCTCGGTATGCGATACTACAGCAGCTGGCCCTAGTGCAAGTGGAAGATTGTTAGTTGTATGTATGCCCTAGAGGCCAGTATTGTACAGATATTGTATATTATATTGGATGCTTGGACATATATAGAGATGACTTTCTTGCTCGATATGATAGTATCCTATCTGGTTACTCTTTATCTTAACATGTACACTAGTCTCTTTATACTGTCTTATAGTTACATGTTGGTAAAGCTCTTAGGATGTGTACTTGACTACCTGGACTATGATGCAGATCAGACTAGTGGGGACATGGTAGTCCATAAGTACATCCTTCAAGGTCCCTAGTCGTGGGTGTATCGAGACGGGTCATCGATATACCAGAGTAGACTAGCGTATACGCTTCTCGACCCATGTGATGGGCGATGGATGATCCCATATCCATTGGTGTTTGACATCAGAGATGGTGTACGGGTGCTCAGTGGAGATTGGGTACACTAAACAGACTCGCCGAGAACTCCCAGATGGTATTATACCTCACGTCAGATGGAAGTTCTCAGGTGACACTTGTACAGGTTAGTCTGTAGACCCGAGATCGTCATAGAGTCTTGTGTGATTCCCACTGTGCTTTGATCTCCACCTTACCACGTCCATGAGGGCGTGCAAAACGGTGGTCTTTGGGCACAGTCCCGAGTCACATGGAGGCAATGAGCGATAGGAGGGGTTTCGTCTCTCCCGGTATTGGGGGTTGATGTTGCGCAGTGCTCGATTGGCCGTAGCAGGGAAGTCCCTGGCCAGGGCTGATCAGAGATTTGCTGGTAAGTGTTACCAGTAGTTTCTCGACCCGTTATGAGCCTCACATCGGCACGACTTATCGGGTTATTGGGTTCTGACGTTTACCACCCCTAGACTTGATATGCGACATATCAGACGAAGAGACCGGACTGTATGGTAAGTGTTACTGGTCGGATTCGCAGGAGTGTGAGCGCGCTCGTCGATCTTCTGATCGCTCAATACCCGGGTGGCCGTTACATTTAGCAGACCTCTTGCGGCTTGTGGGTGCTTGATATGATCATCATCTGCTACCGGCGTATTGACGAGTCTTTAGAGTCCTACACAGAGGTTTCCTAGCTCAAGCAAAACGAAATAGGAGTGCATATGAGATATGTGCGGGACCGAGAATAATGCGTGTATGTGATACCGTATTTGATTCTCGCGATTAATGTTTCGATTGGTTGTATGAGATATGACCTAGTTATCGAATCATTGATTCGATAAATCGATGCATTGAATACTAGTCGGTTATGTGCGACATGACCGGATCATTGAATCAAGTGTTGATTTAATGATTTAATGTATAATTATATATTTGATATATTACTTTGCATTAACTAGTATTGGTTCACTTTAAACGGATTTTTCTCACTTGATGTGCACATTGTATATGTGATATGTTTTGTGTACACTTGAATGTATCATGTTTGATGATGCATGTTGTTTTGGCTTTGTGTATAGAATGCAACCATGGTTATGCAAGTGGTTAGGGTTTATATTTTATTCACTTATTATTTTATCCATTTATTATTTATTTAAATGGATTTATCAAAACAAAATGGTTTCATCTTATCATGAAGAGTGGTGAAGCTTCATGAAGCTTTTACTAATGATGCCATTTTGTCTCCTTGCTTAACCCTAACCACTCCCACTAACCATGGTCTATTCTCTACACTTGACCATGGTTAGAAGATGATAAGAATTGATTTATTATTCATTATACATACAACTTATCATAATAATTCTATCATCTTCTTCTTCTTCTTCAAGTGAGAAACCTAGATGCCATTAATGGCAACTTGAGATCTAGTGAGAGAAATCCAAATCTAAAGTGAACCCACCTCCTATTTCTTCATCCTCTACCTCTTGCCAAGTGGTTTTGGGTGTTTTCTTCACAAGTTTCACTACTTGGTGAAGTCGAAGCTTGAACTAGTGCAACCTCGACGTAGATCGTCTTTGACACGAAGCCGACGACCTAGCTCGCCCGTTTCTCCGATGAAGCCGACGATTGGGTTCGGGATTCATGAAGGACAGCGAGAGGACACCCATGTGGAGCTAAGGAAGTGGAGATCCGGATCTACAAAGGTTGTAGCTCTCTTCCTTTAGTTAAGTAGTTAACTAAGTTTTTTTTCGCCTAAACATCTAGTCTAAAGATCCGTAGTCTAGGGTTTCTCGGCACCATTTTTTTTAAATTGGCATGTTCGATGCCTTGTGAGACCACTATAGGGTGCCTAGGAACCTTTCAGATAATTGTCATGGTTAATCATGACATGACCATTATCATTTCAATTTGCAAGGATCAAAAAGCATCTTCCAAAAGAAATGATGATGGTCAAAGTGTCAACCTAGGTCAACAAGTCAATGAAGTCAAATGGTCAACAACCATAACCATGCACAATTATTAAACTAATTATCAATTAACTATAATACACACATAGGCATTAGGGTTAATAAAATGATAATAGCCATCAACCCTAATCAAGGTCCTCTCCCTCGGTCTCAAACAACTGTGCATACGCACCCGCATTCGTGATCCGAGGAACACGAATACAAAGAGAAAAACCAATCCCAAATCATATACTAGGATCCGGCTTAAACCAAAGCCCGCTAGTATAAACTGTCCGGACAGCAAACATGCACAAGTGCGCGGATCCGAACGAACCCTGTCCCAAAACCATGCGACCTCTACTCATTTTGCCTAAAGGCGAATAGCTCTCTGTGTGGGACTCTAAAGACTCGACACTACTCTGGCAGTGGGTTTAACCACAGACCGTAAGCGGCACTAGCTGTACGTAACGGTCCCCAGGTAGATGTCGATAAGAAGACTGACGAGGTGAACCCCATCTGAACTCCTACTGAGCCTGAATATGACAGTCTCCGTACAGTCCGGTCTGTTCGTCTGATACATCGCATGGCGGGCCTAGGGGGCGGTGAACGTCAGTCCCCTAATAGCGGTACAAGTCGTGTCGGAGTGTAGCCCAGAACACCCTGAGATAACACTGGAAACCTACCAGTATATCTCGCTTGCCCTGGCCAGGGACTACTCGTGTAATGGCTCTCCTGGACACAGCGCGATGTCAACCCCCAATACCGGGAGAGATGAATCCTGTCTAACCGTCACTGCCTCCAAGTGCTTCGGGACTGCACCCAAAAACTACCTGTTTGCATCACTCCTTTGAGTCGTCGTAGGGTAGTAATCAAAGTGCAGTGGGAACACACTCGAGGCGAAGTGACAGTGTCAAGTCAACGGACTAAGCTGTACTCATGTCACCTGGGAACTGATAACTGACGATAGGTATACTACCAACCAACAGTTCCCGACGAGTCCTGTCCAGTGTACTCGTAACCCAACGAGAACCCGTATACTATCTCAAGTACGACGTACTGACGGCTGTGGGACAAACTGTCTCCCACAGTGGGATGAGAAGCGCATACGCTAGTCTACTCCGGAGTATCGATGCCCTGTCTCGATAGTCCAACGACCAGGGACCTGTATAAGGATGTGCTTATAGATCACCCAGCTCCCACGAGTGTGAGCGCCATCACAACGCTGGTAATCAAGCAAAGATCCTAAGGGCTCTACTAATATGTATATCAGCAATATGCTAAAAGAAACACATGCACATATTAAAACAGAGACAAACCAAGTAGCATACTACCATTTCGAGCAAGATTGTATATACAACTGTGAATATCCCAAGCTTCCATCAAGTAATATACAAACTAGTATGATACAGTAATGGCCTCTAGGGCATATACACTAACAGTTTAATGCTCCTTACCTAACCATCCACTGATATAGGTAAATATTAAAGACATAATTTCAAAAAGTTATATCTCACTTTATAAAAATAAACGTACAGATATATCAATTTGAAATTGATGCATAACAACGGATGTTCAAAACCAAATATTTGCCGTCCGGCAAACAACCCAGGTGATTTCCTCAAATATCACCAATTACAACAAATCCCGATATAATGAGGATGATCACCCAATTCCCAATAACTTACTCCCACTCATCATCTGTAAAACCATACAGATGTGAGAATCAAACCTGGTAAATACATACCCTGGAGCAAGGGCTAATTGGGAAATCGGTTTTTTTCTTTTAACAGTACACAGTGAAACTGAAACATGAAAATGTTTCGTAGGGGTACCCTGGTATTCCTAGTAATGCTTCTTCCATTATCCATATTCATGACTGTAACCGTACATTTCTTTGCTATCTCTCTAAATTCCTTTATTTGTCTTTAGTCATTACCTTCTGTACACCCCTTTATGCTAAATGGTTTTCTTCCTTCCCTACCGTTCGGCATCAGCCTATGGTTTGGAAGAAGACTATCCAATAAGCAGAATGGGTGTACTCTCTTAATCCTAGGATTACTCGTAACCTGAGAGAAGGTGAAGATAAAAAACAACTGAATAAATCTTATTCTTATTTCTCCTGAACTAGAATCCATCCCCGAACTGGAACAAGTTCCTTCGAGTTCGTATATAACCATATGATGGGGTATCGAATAAACTGTGGATCTTTGTAGTGATACGGGGTGTTCCAGAGAAATGCAAAGGTGAAGTAGGAGTGGTGATGAAATACTTGGTTTGGTCGTGAATAGCAGTCGCAATTTACTTTGCCCTCTTACTAATCCCTTTATTTGTCTTAACTTATTACCTTCTGTACACCTTCGTTAGGCTAATTGGTTTTCTTCATTCCCTACCGTTTGGCACCAGCCTATAGTTTGGAAGAAGACTATCCAATAAGCGTAATAGGTGTACTATCCTAATCCAAGGAGCACTCGTAACCTGAGAGAAGGTAAAAGGAAAAGAGAACTGAATAGTCCTATTCATTTTCTCCAGAACCGGAAACCATCCTCGAATCTGGAACAAGTTCCTTCGAGTTCGTATATAACCATACGATGGTTTTATCCAATGGAAGTGGACGTTCGTAGTTATACAGGGTGTTCTGGAGAGAAGGGTAAAAGTAGGAGTGGCAATGAGGTATGCAACTCTGACAATCCAAAAGCCAGTGTTTTAAGAAGGTTCGGTTAACTTGGTCACTGAGTCATAGTCAAGGGTCGGGTCATGGTCGCTGCCAAAGAGAGAGAGAAAAGAAACACTCAGCGTGCACTCTAACCTAGATCAGAATGGTTATTACTTTATCTAATCAAGAAACCTCCCACTGTAATCTCAAATTCTCCTCCAAACCTGAAAGAAGAATTAGTCGGGATCACCCGAGGAGTAAACCAACTCATCAGTGGGAATTGGGATCCAACTATCATCGCATGAAAACTTGATGGAATCCACCCAAGTCACCACACTTCAGAAGGTATGCGCATACCTGGCAAGTTTCAATTTCTTTAGAAACTCCCGATATGATTTTTACCTCTAGGACCCAAGTGACCTTGACTGAGCTAACATATCAAAGGATCCTAGCCAAGTTCAACCCGTCATTATCTTGATTGCATTAGACCCACCCGCACGAGTCCTTGACTGAGCCAAAATGACCGTACGACTGTCCTAACCAATCATATATCCATAAGACAGAAAAGCATTACAGAGCTACCGCACACTACGCCTCGGCTGAGCACGACATACATAGCATGAATTCTAAGCAATACTAATCTGAAATGACGGAGGGCTACGGTTGGTTTTTGGCGAAAAACCTTTAACGTAATGAACTTGATATCATTGAAGGAACCGGATAACTTTTTATAAAAATATAGTAGCGAAAACCTTTGCTAAAGAGGTCACCCCCGGTGAAGGGATCTCGGCTCTTTCCCCGTAGAATGAGGTGCAGGATATTCCAACTGAATACCACTGTGCAAAGAAAAAGGCAATCGGCTATAGTGAAGTTATTACCCTGATGCAAACTTCTGTCAAAGGGGTCACTCCCGGTGAAGGGATCTCGGCCCTTGCTTCGTCGACTGAGGTGCAGGATATTCCAACTGAATACCACTATGCAAAATAAAAGAAAACGTCCTTGCAATATCAGCCTTTTTTTTTTTGAAAAATGTTCCAACAACATCAGAATAGGTTTGTTTAGCTTGCATTGATCCGAATCAATGCAGTCCTATCAATTAATGACACCACAAAAGAACGAAAATATGATGCACGTATATACCATCCGCATTCGCCACTGGGTCCCGTCATCACTCGTTAGGTTACTTAACTAACGACAGAGCGGGGACTGGACTAGCGCGGGTGTAAAACATATACAACATCTACTAGTATATATATCAATATATAATAATCACTCAAGGCGTGATAAAATGCAATATCACAGAAATGTAATAAGCATCACAGAACAATACAGATAATCTGGGATCCCCGGGTTTCATAGAGCCGCTACTGAAACTCGACGTTCCCCTGGTCGTGTGGATAGCCTGCACAATGAAATCCTAGACCCCTACGGGCGTGGCAAGTTACCCGCCAAAACCTGAAGCGAGGCAGCCCCCTTCAACAACGTGAATGGACCACCCAGCACTTCACGGAATCCGGTAACTTGAGCACCCCTCCTTGGGTCAACATGTACCCCCTACGAGTGCGGCGAATAGCTCGCCAATTCTAGCGTGAAGCCCCCACCGTCTCAAAGACATGAGATGCGGGCCCGTTGCCCTTTAGAACCCGGCTATCCGTGCACCCCTCCGCGGGGTAATCCTAGTACAGAAAGTAAAATATACATACAACGGGTACATCGACCTCAGCCCGGTCGTGCCCCAAAAGAATAATATACAAACAGGCGGTGGCGGCAGTCCACATGTCGGACGCTCGCCCCGCAATATCAAATGTACATATATAACCAAACTGTACTACCATTGCAACCGGGCTATCCACCACGACAAATCCGTAACATCACAGCACAACACAGAATATCAACGTGAATGTCACGTTCGCAAATCCGTCTAAAAGAACTATAGCAATTAAACAGGATTTACCGATCAAATGACATTCACAGTCGCATATATAATGTAAATACTGTGAACAAACATGTTAAATTTTCGATCGACAAATTTTCCCGAAGTGGGCCCCAAGCACAATACCCAGTACTCAAACAAATCTGGGCCCAAAATAAAATTACCAGAAACCCCCTTTCCAAGTCAGAGACCACCTGAAGAAATTTGGTGAGATGAAGCCATAAAATGGCGGTGGAATCGCGGCCAAAATGAGGGTATGGCCGTGGTTCCGCGGCGTTACTGTTGGATCGTCGTATCAAATTTCTATAGTTCTCCTAAAAAACCCTACCTGATTTTCTGAAATGCCCAAAAAAATTTTTAGAGCACAAAAAAAATTCGACAGAAACTGAACAATTGGAAACGCGGATTTTGAAATTTTCGTTCGATCGAAGTTCTAAACACGTTAGAGCAAGCTAGTAAAGGTTAATGGCATGGCTCTGATACAATGTAAGTCTACGGTAGCGCCCCGGCCGTCTTTCCGAGGCCAAAATGCGGAAACAAAAAAACTTTTTAAAACTAGAAACCGGCGCTATCGTATGCTTAAAACCCGGATCGAACCATTAACCTACAACTAGCAACTAGAGAGAGGGTTGGAATGCTATACCGATCGATCCATGTCCTTCGGTCTTTGGCCACCATCCCAAGCTCCTCGCAGGAACTCCGGTCTCGATCTCCTCGTCGAAAAGGGCACCACATCATCGATTCTTTTTACGGGCTCCCGCTTCATCCGAAGAAACTCGGGCATGAAGTGTGCTAGCCGACGTGTCCAAGGTGTTGTAGAGAATGTTTGTGATCACTTTGTCTCTTGCATCCATTGCTTGGATGGAGGTTGAAGGTGTTGTCATTAATGGAGGTTATGAGCTAGAGGAAGAAGAAGAAGAGGTTTCCTTTTCTTTTGTGTTTTCATATGATAAAATAAGAGAGATCCAAGAATAATACAAGACCAAACTCCATAACATGGCATCCCCTCTCTCTCTCCTTATCATATCAAGGCTCAAATCCATCACAATATGTGACACATGAACAAAGAAAGAGACTATGAGTCATTACTTATGCATGTGTCACCATTAATGCTCTAAATGATGAATTCTAGCTTATAATATCCATATGCAAACATTAATCCAAATGTTTGCAACAATAAAAAGATACGGCAACATCTAAAGTAAACTCGTGACGGATCACAAGGATACCCCTCACCTGTATATACATACCTGTATCCGCATTCCGACTGAATGCGAATACGATGAGACTAAAGTAATCCAACAAATCTAATACTAGGATCCGGCTTAAACCAAAGCCCACCAGTATGATCTGTCCGATCATGATCCGTGCACTACTGCACGTATATGATCGGACCCTGCCATATATCATACGGCATCTACAACGTTTCGCCCGAAACTTGAGAAACTGTCTGTGGGGGACTCTAAAGACTCGTCAATACTTTGGCTGTGGATTTAACCACTAGCACGTCAGAGGTACTAGCCGTACATAACAGGCTACCAGGTATTGACCAAAAGGGAGGTCGATGAGCGAACTCATCCTGACACCCTACTGAGCCTGTCAGTGACAATATCCGTACAGTCCGGTCCGTTCGTCTATGAGCATCGCATGGCGGGCCTAGGGGTTGGTAAAATTCAGACCCCCAAAAGCGGTACAAGTCGTGTCGGAGTGTAGCCCAGAACACCCTGAGATACTACTGGAATACCTACCGGTAAATCTCCTGCCTTGGCCAAGGACTTCGTGTAATGGCTCTCCTACACACAGCGCGATCTCACCCCCAATACCGGGAGAGACGAACCCCTGTCGATCCGCTCACTGCCTCCATGTGGCTTGGGACTGTACCCAACTAAATCCTGTTTGCACGCCTCCTTAGAGCCGTGGTAGGGTAGTAATCAAAGCACAATGGGAACTCACACGAGACAAATGACGATCTCAAGTCGATGAACTAACCTGTACACATGTCACCAGGGAACTGCCATCTGACGTTAGGTATAATACCAACTAGCATGTTCCCGGCGAGTCCTGTCTGGTGTACTCATAACCCAATGAGCACCTGTATACATCTTAGGTGATCCAACTGACACCAATGGCTTGTGAGACCGGCCACCGCCCCTCGTCGGGGTATCGACTGTATACACTAGTCTACTAATAGAGTATCGATGCCCAGTCTCGAAACTCCCACGACTAGGGACCTTTTAAGGATGTGCTTATAGACCCCAGCTCCCACATATATGATCGCTATCATACTGCTGGTAGTCAAGCAAGAATCCTAAGGGCTCTATCAATGTGTAATAGCGATATGTAAGGTCACCTAAAGCAGCACATGATGATAAAGATAAACCAGATAGCATACTATCATCTCGAGTAAGACTGTCCTACTGGCATAGGTCCTCCCTCAATCATTGCAATGACGTGCCTATGATCTAATAATTGACTCTGAAGGCACTATATCCAACAGGATTTTCTCCGTCCTTCTCCTTTTATGGACGGTCGAAGTTGAGGGGGATGTTGCAGCCGATGCTTTCCATGGTACGACGGCGATGAGATGGTCCTCCTCTTGCCGAACCTTCATTTTCTTCTGTCGGCGGGAGTAGTCTTTTTCGATTACAGAGTCTTGAACCCTTAGCCAGACCCTGTGGACTTTGGAGGATAGCCGCTGAAAGGGTTGTTCGGGCTTTGCTTTAGCAACATTTTCAGCAGGTGGAGGAGACTTTTTCAACACGGCAGTCGGAGAGTTCCTACGCACCCTCCTGAGCGGCTCAAAGCTGTTCCCAGTTGGAACAGCAGCGTCAATTTCTACCATCGGAGCTGGTGGAGTCAGTCCAGAGGGAGAGCCGCCCCCAGTCTTCCTCACTCGGTGCCAGTAGCGACGTCGAGCGTGTCATGCAGATGGTATTGGCTTAGTTATGGGGGTGGCTTCATCATGCCCCCTGTTCTGGTGAAGGGCTGCTGTTGGAGCCATCCTATTGAAAACTGATATCCGTCGAGAGGAAATGTCCAACCTGTCGAAGACTGACTTTCGGGTGAGGGAAGCACTTGTAACGACTTCACCCACAGTGGGAGTTGGAACGGACAGCCTTGCGAAGACCGACCCCTTAGCAGGAGAAGCCCCTCCGATGACTTTGTTTGCCGGAGATGGAATGGCTATCCACTTCGGGATAAATCTTTGGGTATTGCAGGCTTCTTGACGGGCCCCCTTGAGTTTCGGCTCAGCCTGTCGAAGACTGAGCTGCTGGATTTGGACGACCCATTGACAGGGGCCGCGGTTGTTGCAAGCCGATCAAAAACCGACTTCTTGGGAGCCTCTGGTGATGGCACTGGAGCGTTGAAGCTTATTGGCGGGTGTATGGTCCCGAAGAAGAGTGGCCTGAGTCACTTATTCCACTAGCATGGCGAAGATGGAGGCAGCTCGGGGCCCATAGGTCACCCTTCCAGCAAGGACAGAGTGGGAGTTGCTGTTTCAGTTGGTGCAGTTGAAAGCCATTGACGCCATCTTCTCTTCTGCATGGAGCAAGACAACAAATCTTAGTACCTCGAATCCATGGGCAATCGTATTAAATAGCGATTTGTTCATGAACATGACACACGAAGTGTGGAGTGAAAAGAGGAGAAGGTCCCACCGGGCGTGCCAGAATCTGTTTACCTCCGAAAGACGTGACCGGAACGTTAGGACGTCTGGCCTGAATTTTGGGGGCAGATGCTATTTGGTTTTATCCATCCACCTCTCCGAAGATGCCAAGTTGATTTATAGCACCGTGCATCGGAGGTTTAGACGGATGCGGCCGGTGTAGCAGACTTCGTCAGATTCCCCCCGTTTGCGAGGGGTTTTTGATTATGGGGACGCTCTTCCCTGCAGGCGCAAGCCCATGCAGTTAATTACTCTACCGCATTGCGGTAACCACTTTCTCCTGCTCCAGAAGGTCACTTCCTGTCGTGTGTGTTTTTTTTATTTATGGCTTCCCGTGGATTGTATACGTAGACTAATTTATGTTGTCGCCCGTAGAGCGAGGATTAGTCCAAATCTGTATTTTCTTAGATTTGGTTTTGGTTTGATTTTAAGAATCGTTAACCTCGTTTGAGGTTAAAATCAACTTAAATGTTTGTTGAGGATGCGTTAGTCTAATTTTAGACTAAGATCTACTCAACGGGATTTCAGGATCATTTAGATCCAATGAAAGAGTATTTGGGCTCTATCGTCATAGTTTAGGGACGTTGCGGTCCATTGGGTTTAAGGACATCGTAGTCCATAAGTTTAAGGACATCATAGTCCATAAGGTTTAAAGACTTCGTAGTCTGTATGGTTTAAAGACATCATAGTCTGGTTCAAAGACGCCATAGTCTGTAAGGTTTAAAGTCATCATAGTCTGTAAGGTTTTGGTTTAATAGTTTAGGGATGCACCAAAAGTTATTGGTTATTGGGACCCTCCATCTCTCTGAAGACGTTGAAGAATTACAACGACATGTATCAGAGGTATGAAGAGATGTACCCTTGAACCAATAAATGTTCATCAAAGATTTGATGATTTTGTTCGGGACCAAGTCCAATAAATAGCACATGGGCTCGGTTGATTATGAATTTGGCCAGCTTGGGCTTAGCCCATTTAGTCTTTGTGATTTCTCTTTTCTTTTGAATAAAGTGTTAGACACTCGCTAGGGCACAGTCCCTTCTCTGTGCACACAATGCTAAGCATTTATGTGGGTTCTGACACTCACACTTTACTTCCTTTTCTTTTGTTTTTTATGAGTGTTGAACACTCTTCATTGCGCCGGGTTCTGTGTACTGAGTTTAGAGCACTCTATGTCAAGGAGCGCCCACATGAGGGTCACGTGGAGCGCTTGGCGCCAACCAATGAGTGCAAAGCGCTCTCTATAAAAATAGCGCCCACGTGAGGAGCACGTGGCGTGCTTGGCACTTGGCGCCAACCAATGAGTGCAGAGCGCTCTTTATAAAAACATCATCCACGTGAAGAGCACGTGGCGCGCTTGACGCCTGGCGCCAACCAATGAATGCAGAGCGCTCTTTATAAAATAGCGCCCATGTGAGGAGCACGTGGAGCGCTTGGCGCTTGGTGCTTGGCACCAACCAATGAGTGCAGAGCGCTCTTTATAAAACATCGCCCACGTGAGGAACACGTGGCGCGCTTGGCGCCAACCAATGAGTGCAGAGCGCTCTTTATTTAGTAGCGCTTGGCGCTGGGTTTCCCTTTGTGTATTATATTCTGCAAAGTTCAATTCTTTGTTCTTCCCTGGATCTTTGATCCCTAAAAGAAAAACAAATTCATCCCCGTAAGAATTAAATTCTTATTTGTGGGAGACTTGTCTCATGGATCTCAGATCCGAGGAAAGAACTATGTTCTTTTTATGAGGGTTAAACCCTTGAGATGCTCTGATCTATATTTTTATTTACCTTGAAGAAAATTCTTCTTCTTAGAGCTTGCTCTTCTCTTTTTTCTTTTCTGAGAACTTGAAACTTATAGGGAGGTTTCTCCTTTTAAGACTTGAAGTCTTGGGTCCTTTATATAGGGGAGGCTGATTTGTTGAATCGGTTAAGGAAATCTCTCATTGAGATCTCTCTGATTGATTTGGGGATGTTTTCCACCGTTGGATCTTTGATCCTAAGCCTTCTGTTATACAAAAGATTTTCCACTTGTTATTAACAAGATTGGGAAAATATTTTCCCATACAGAGACTGTTCTATATCTTGGAGATTTTTAATCACCGTTGGATCTTTGATCCAACGGTGCTCTAATTTACAGAGCACAATCTTTTTTGTTCGGAAAGTTTTGAGGAGTATTTCCTTAACAAAATTTAATTCTGTAATTTGATGATTTATTATCTTCGTTGGATCGTTGATCCAAAGGTGGACAACATTTAGTTCTAGCGCTGGCGCTCTCGTGCTTTGCATGTAGGGCACTGCCTCAGAGTGTTTGACTCTTAGCGCTGGCGCACTTGGCGCGAGCGTTCTCGTGCTTTGCACGTAAGGCGCTGCCTCAGAGTCTTTGACTCTTAGCATTGGCGCTCTTGGCTCTAGTGCTCTCGTGCTTTACACGTAAGGCGCTGCCACAGAGTCTTTGACTTTTAGCGCTGTCGCTCTTGACGCGGGCGCTCTCGTACTTTGCATGTGAGGCGCTGCCTCAGTTTAAATTTCAAATTTTGAAATTTTGAATAGAGCCTTGCTCTCTGATTGGGAAAAAAAAGACCTCATGGGTAGACGTGTTATCGATCATCAGCTCGGTAACGGGTACTGGGAAGTCATCCTTCAAACAAGCCTTGTTGAGGTCCCGAAAGTCCTCGCAGATGCGCACCGTCCTATTTTTCTTCATCACTGGAACGATATTGGCGATCCAGTCAGGATATTGAACTTCTTGGATGAAGCCGGAGTTAATTTGTTTCTTGACTTCGGCGTTGATACTCATCTCGAGCTCGAGCCGCATTCTTCTTGGTGCCTATTTGATTGGCTTGACGTCCGGAGATATCGCCAGCTTATGCACCGCTATTTCTGGATCTAGTCCCGGCATCTCGGAATAATTCCATGCGAAGCAATCTTTATATTGTATAAGCACGTCCTTTAGTGTGGCCACCTGCTTTTTAGATAGCAGATCACTGACGAACGTTGGCCTTGGATCGTTTTCCGTTCCGAAGTTAATTTTCCTTAGATTGCCCGCCGTAGTGTGTCACACCCCGCTTCCCAGTGTACGGGCAGAGGACGCGACGAGGCCGCTACGTATTTACTGAGAAGTAAACACGCTAAGCGTATCTAAGCAATATAAAAGTAAATGTACACAAGTGACAAATGTAAATGAACAACAACTTTATTTATTAACATTCTTTTTACAATACATCTAAAAAGTACATACATGGAATGGAAAGCAAGGTCTAAACGGTGGCATAACAGAAATGAAAAAAATACAGAAATGTAAATATGTACAAGGAATCTAAGGCTCTGGGTCGAAAGCTAGCTGGTCCAAGTCCTCGCTGGTGGGATCGATCTTCTGAAAGTCTGATCCACCTCACAACATTCCAAAGAAGAAAGAAAAGGAATGTCGTCAGCGAACAATCGCTCGGTAAGTCCCAAAGATGAGGGAGAAGTAGAATAGACAGAGAGAGAGAGTATAGTTTTATAATATTTTATTATAATGTTAGCGCAGTTGTTTGTAGCTTGGTACAGAAGATGTCAGTGTTTACGAGAGGAGTCCAATTTACACCATGGACTTTGGTAATCCGTAGTACAAGGCTCCGTCGATAATACCACGGAACAACGACATGGATGTAATTACGTCTTAAGTGAACACCTCGTGCCACCTTTAACATGTTCCGTACCAGTCTACCCCTTTATAACCTCGTAGTGTTTATGTATTGATTGTATGGATTGTATTGTCTTGTCTTGTATTATAAATTGTATAGATGGATGACTTTCCGAGACCATGATATCAGTAATGGAACGGATATAATGGATGAACATGTAGATGGAGTATATCCATGGTTCGGTTCGGTCAAGTGGTATAGATTGATATAGTTTGAATATATGGATTCATGGATTCATATTGGATTGTAGTTTTATACTTGAATCTCATTCAAGTCAGATTGATTATTATTGAGACTCAGTCTGAGTCAGACACTTTTAAAAGAACTTGAAATCCTGATTGTTTTGGAGTTATCAGTAACTGCTGCACATGGACGGCAGGATTTGTGTCTTTTTCCAAGACAATTACTGTATTGATAACACTGTTTGTTAGGTTGTCTACCTTAGATAGGCAAGCACCCATATCTCCGGCTCCCTGAGGTTCAAGAGACTGGTCTCGCTTAAACCTATGTTTACTAGGGTCCTTATTGTAATTTAGTATAACTTGAGGGGTTTTTATGTAAAAATAGTTTTGGTATAATTTTAAAATACATCTCAAGCATTTAATTATCGTCTTTAGGGTTTTCATTGATGTATATTTTATAAATGTGACATTCTAGTGAATAAAACCTAATTTCATAATATATGGTATTTATTTGTAATATGAATATTGTTTTGAATTATCATGGTAGTTTCATATAATATTTGAATTCTTTTCTTGAGTTTTGGAAACATGGAATATTATATATATTTAAAATTAGTATTTTGGTAATAATTATATATACATATTTAATGAAAATAATTTTATTTATTTCTCTTGTAAAAATCTCATTTTCTAAAGAAAAATGTATAAAAATTCCATCGAGATCGAATGCTCCTTGCGGAGGTCTACATCTCGCTCTACTAAGCCTGAGGATGTGCGATAATAAGCACCATCCCGAACGGGGTCCCCAAAATGGGTTGTAGAGGTGCAATTGCATGGAAATGTTTTAATATATCTTATAAAGAAAACGGTTTTAATAAGTTAAAGGTATTTAATTGTAAAGTCGTATTTCCCGTATTCTACTATCCCAATATTCATCGTGCTATGATAGATATGAGTGTTATGATGAGTTAGGTCATTACCTCGTGAACTATTTAAAGGTATAGCAAGGAAATAAGGTTATAATGTCGAAATGAAACATAAATGTATTTTAATGTAAAATTGAAATAAAACTTGCTATGGTTATCATTTTGATGTCAACTTGTTCTATTGTCTTTGTTAATGATTACTAAACAATTTATCAAAAGTTGTAGGTTTGTTATTAAGAAAAAGTTGTATTTTTAAAAGAAAAGAGAATCGGAAGACGGATAACTCCGCTTCCGACACGTTTTAAGAATGAAGAGTTTGGGAATAGAAAAAGAGAGAGAGAAAGGGGACATACTGGCTTAGATGAGAGGGGGAAGATAGGAGGAGGTCTAGGATTCGTCGTTGCTTTGTTTCATTGCCGGAAACTCCTCGTATCGTCGCCAGAACTTTTTCGGAGTTGTAACAACCGAGTCCAATTCTACTAATTTCAGATATCGTATGTATGGTGTGTGATATTTATTTCATTTGTCTTGCTTGACTGTTGCTAGTTATAAATTTACCCCGACAATTCAAACTCTGCATATAACAATTTAAGTCATCTAAAATTAAATTAAAAATACTTGTCATGGCTTGCTCGATGCCCCTAACCCTGTGGTAGCGTCCTTGCATTGTGTTTTCGTCCCGTTCAGTGAAACGGACGTGTTTGGACGTCTACGCACACGTGCGGCGTCCGTTCTTAGGGGTATGCTTTTTAATTATAAAACCCTTCATCTTAATTTTTGGAACCCGCCAATAATTTTCATTTTTCAAATTCAAATTTTTGGACTCGACCCGGGCGCAATTCTGAAACATTTTGTATCCCGTCAAATTATAATTATTTAATATTTTAATTTTTACATAACCTATTTTTTTTAGCGTAAGAAAATTATTGGTTAGGTTAGAAATATTTTTCTTCCTCAGAAATCTTCTTTGCATATTAATTATCTTTTCATATTTTCCTAGTAGCCAATCGCAGCCTCCCCTTCTTAGTTGCCGGGCCAACACCCTTTTCTCTCTCCTTGCGCTGCCTATCTCTCTCCTCTTTTCTCCTTCTCTTTCTCTCTCCTGCGCATACAGCCAATTTTATCTCTCCTTACTGTTGCTCTCTCTCTCTCTCCTCTTGCGAGAAATTCTCTCTCTCCTCTCGAATCTCTCTCTCTCCTCCCCGCGTATATCTCTCTCTTTCCTCTATATATTTTCTCTTCTTCTCCAGTCTTCGATAAAAACCTAAACCCATCGACTGCTAACCCTAGCCACCGTCTCCCCTCGCTCACCGTGTCGCCGCCGACGTCACCACAGCCGTTCGTTGCCGCTCGTCACCCTCAACTCCATTCTCACTTCTCCTTCTCCGTTCCCTGCACGCGCATCGAGCGCCTGTGTGCACAGCCGAGGCCTGCATGTCTCCTCACCGCGACGATCACCGGAGTGATCTCATTGCCGTCCACTGTTCTAGATCAGCGTAGCAGTGAGTTTTCACACCCCTTCCTTCTTCCTTCCTTCCTTCTTCTTCCCTTCCTTATTCTTTTTCTGTTCTGTACTTGGCCGATGGTTCCCTGCAGACAGTTCGCCGGAGCTCCGTCAACGCAGTCGACGATCTCGACCCATCTACAGATCAACGTGAGCACCCTTGCTCAATCTTCCTTCTCTTCTTCCTTATTAATCTTCTCTTCTCTTTTATTTATGCATTCTTGAATATTTTGTTGTTCACTGTTTTTTGGTGGCCGGAAACCGATGGTGCCGACGACATTTCCCGACGACCCAGCACGTACCCCTGACCCGTGTGACTCCACTGTCCGTCGTTTGGGTTCATTCCGTGAACCATGCGCGCGTCGTGATATTTCCCCGCCGACGCGTAACGTTCCGTTTTCCGTTTCGCGACCCGTCGAGGAAAGTGAAACTTGCTACATGCTATTTTAAACTATTCATATGCTAAATTACTTATTTCTTGTAAAATCTCTAATTAGAATCGAAAGAAATGGATTTCAAGTTAACCGTATAAAGTCCCGTTACACATTTTTATGATTCCGAACTTGAAACTTAATCTTGCATCTAATTATTTATACCTAACAATCACCTGTACATGATAGACCACATTTGTTTATAGCCATGATACCCCTTTTATCCAGTTTAACCTATCGGACATCCCTGTGCAACTTTAACCGGTTTATTTGCAACTGCACCCGTGGAACAGAGTATACATGTCGTCGCATCCATAGATTACTTAATGCTTATTAATCTGTTCTTTTGCATTCACCTCTGTTATATGGTATTCATATAATGTTGACACCCTATCTTAAACACGCACTGATAACCGGACGACTAAATTAATTAAACTTGCATTCATTGCTTAACCTATCACATGTGCCAATGTATCGGGTTGTTGATACCTATGCTTGTTTATTTATAACCATGATTAGGTTAGTTGTTTATGAGTACACCCCGGCCTGACTTGCTACACACATATTGATTGACCCGACATGGTACCGTACACTACTTGACTTGACCTGATGTACCATGGCTTGACCCGTTACCTGATCTTGTGTCTAATGCCAACAAACCTGACATGTAGTCCTCATGGACCGTTCCTGTTGTCTATCCAGACAAACCTGTTCTTACCTGATCCTGTGTTGGCATTAGTTCTTGATCACTGAATACCTGACTTGACATACATAGCTTGGGGGTATGGGGAAATCAATGATGAAACCTGACTTGTAACTCAACAGTTCGATACCTGTTCTGATCAGTCTTAAGGGCTAGGCCAGCCCCGGAGTGATGATGTTGACATCACTCGTCTGTACCTACTACCTTTTACTGCCTAGCGGCATGTCTCGGTTTCAGCCTGAGAGTCTGTAGACCATGGTCCCGGGCATGCACGGGATACTGCTGAGTTACATCGATGATTTATCAATTTGATTTCAAAGACTTAGAGTAGATAACCCAATAGACCAGTTTAGTTCACTCACTACACACTACCCTTCACCGCCCTGATTTATATCACTGTTACACATGCTTTATCACTCATGATTATATTTGCATTGCTTGTTACCCTGTTACACTTTATTACTTGATGACATGACACGCTGACGTCTGGGTTTTGCATGGCCCAGATTCTGTACCGTTGCTGCAGTCCGAGCTGGAGTACTTCAGCCAGCAGGCTGAGCTGTGAGGTGTCAGTAGTAGTTAGTTCTTTACTTCCTGCATTTTATTCCTGATGTGAGCCCGCATTATGGGACATACATTCCAGTTATTTGTATTGGATTTTTTGCTTCCACACTTTTATTATTCTTGACTCATATTATCTTGGCTTATGGACATGTATTAGATAGTTTTATTTTGTTCTTGATATCTCTACAGCCGTAATGCGACTGTGGATGAATACTTCCTACCCACAGGTAGCATGGTTGGCTATGTCACGTGCCCAATTTAGTGTACTCTGGGAAGCGGGGCGTGACATGGTTCTTTTGGTATCAGAGCCATAGGTTAGTCGGGTTGATTCTGTTGTAGTTGGGTATTGTACCTAATACACGAATCAGAAAACCCGTGTTTAGGAAACATGTCCTGTCACCTTGCCGTTTTACCATTCTTGAATCAAGTTCTTCCTGATTATATCTTTTACGATGTGCAAACTTCCTTTGCATATCGACTCGAAACCTGATTCCTTGTTATCTCTAGGACTTAGGCGACTTGGGTGGAGTTATGTAATTGTGGCTATGATACCGCGGCATAGTTACAATGCGGTACTCTATTTAAGTAACTTGGAGTTCTAGCCTTGATCTATTATTCGAATCTGTTATCATGGTAATCTTGGGTGTTTTGATTTTCAGGAGTATGGCCGACAAAAATCCGAAGACGTACCAAAGGCGTGTTGACGAAGCCGCCATGGTTAGAGTGATACGGGGAATGCTGGAGAATCAAAAGAGGTAGACCGAGCTGATCCAGCAGTAAGATGAATCGTTTCAGGAAGGTTTGAGGACCGTTCAGCAGTCCGTGAACAATGTTGGAGCTAAGCCAGTTGATCGTGTAGGGACCATAGCAGATTTCAGGCGTTTGGGCCCGTCTGTCTTTACTGGTTTGGAGGAGCCGTTGCCAGCGGAACAGTGGCTAGTTGACACGGAGAACTTATTTTTTGCGGCACAGATTCCAAATGATAAAAGAGTTGATGTGGTGCGCATTCAGTTAGTGGACTACGCCTGTGAGTGGTGGCTTGTGGAGGAGACCCGCTTGCCCAAGCCGATCAAGTGGGTAGATTTTTCAAAGAGTTTCCTGGAGAAGTTCTTCCCGCGGACTCCATGGGAGGAAATAGAAGAGAAGTTCATCGGTCTGAAGCAGAATGGAGCACCCGTAGATGTATATGCAGCTGAGTGGACACGGCTCAGTAGATTCGCTGGACCTTTAGTTGCCAACGATGCAGACAGGGCAAGGAGGTTCATGCGCAGCTTGGATGTGGACATCCAGAGGAAGATTGTCTCCCTGGGTTTGACCACTTTATCACAGGTACTTACGGCAGCCCGAGAACAGCAGAGCCTATCGGGAAAGACTGGGAGTTCTCAGCAGACAGCAGTTGCGGTAAGGAAGCCGGCATTTGTACCAAACCGAGCTCATGGACGCAGAGGTATTCCAGTGGACCGGGGTGGCATAACATCGATGAAGAAGCCTGTTGTCGTTGATCGAAGAAGGAGCGTGATTTATGACTACTGCCATTTACCTGGACACATGCAAAGGGAGTGTCGAAGGAGGCAGGGACTCTGTTTGGTTTGTAGAGCGGCAGATCACACTGTCAGCGCTTGTCCGTCGAAGCTTCGTACGAGGGATGATATTTAGAAGCCTCCGCAGAAACCGTTCCAGGGACTGAAGCAGCTGACTCAAGGACCTAATCAGGCTCGAGCTTTTACCTTGACGGCTGAGGAAGCTAAGGCTTCAGGAGAAGTTATTTCAGGTATTCTACTCATTCATGGTTTTCCCGCATTAGCGTTATTTGATTCTGGTGCATCCCATTGTTTTATGTCATCCAAGTTTATAGCTACACACTCGATTACTTGCACGACCCTGTCTAGTTTCTGGGACATACACACTGGGAATGGGAAAATCATATCTAGTAGGGAATGTAAAGATTGTACAGTTGTTGTTTGCGGACGGGAGCTTTTTGCAGATTTCTTGGTGATTGATACGGGCAGCTACGAAGTCGTCTTGGGAATGGATTTTTTTGGCACCTTCCACGCTCACATTGATTGTAGGGAAAAGAATGTAATTTTCCAGATCTCCGGACATCCCGAGTTTACTTTCACTGGAGGAAGCAGTTCTGTTGGGCCGGTCGAGTTTAGGGCTAGGCCAACGACTAATATTCTTGCATCAATGGAGGTTGATGAAATTGAAGAGCCAGCTGTTGTTCGCGATTTTATGGACGTGTTTGATGATATATCGGGATTACCGCCGAAATGAGACGTGGAGTTCGCAATTGATCTTATTCCTGGTGCAGCGCCAGTATCTAAAGCGTATTATCCAATGGCACCAGTGGAGTTGGAAGAAGTCAAGAAACAGGTTGCTGAATTGCTTGAGAAGGGTTGGATTCGAAGCAGTAACTCGCCTTGGGGAGCTCCAGTTCTTCTAGTTAAGAAGAAGGATGGCACGAGAAGGACGTGCATCGACTATCGAGAATTAAACCGGGCGACTATTAAGAACAAGTACCCAATCCCTCGCATTGGCGAACCATTTGAGCAGCTTAGTGGCGCGAGGGTATTCTCGAAGATGGATTTGCGATCCGGATATCATCAGGTCCGAGTGAAAGCAGAAGATATTTGCAAGACGGCGTTCCGAAGTCGGTATGGACATTACGAGTACTTAGTGATGCCCTTCGGAGTAACGAATACACCGGCGATATTCATGAACTTGATGAACCGAATCTTTTCACCATTCTTGGACCAGTTTATTGTGGTGTTCATTGACGATATTCTGGTCTATTCGAAGAGTTTTGAAGAGCATGCAGAACATTTGAAGATCGCACTGCAGACGTTGAGACATGAGAAGTTATATGCGAAGATGAGCAAGTGCGAGTTTTGGCTAGAAGAAGTAAAGTTTTTGGGGCATGTTGTGTCTGGCGATGGAATCGCCGTCGATCCAGAAAAGATTGCAGCAGTTCGAGATTGGCCGATTCCGAAGAATGTCGCGGAGATAAGAAGTTTTCTTGGACTAGCCGGGTATTACAGAAGATTTGTGGAGAACTTTGCTCGTCTGGCGGAGCCGTTGACCAAGCTTTCGCGCAAGGAGGTACCTTTTGTGTGGACGGATAGTTGTGCGTCAGCTTTTGAGGCGTTGAAGCAGAGATTGATAAGCGCTCCTATTCTGACCGTGCCAGACAGTTCCGGAGGATTAGTAATTCACAGAGACACACCTGGGAAAGGATTGGGATGCGTTTTGATGCAGCATGGGAAGGTTGTAGCGTACGCATCAAGACAGTTGAAGACCCATGAGAAGAACTACCCAACTCATGACTTGGAGCTTGCGGATGTGATTTTCGCTTTGAAGATTTGGAGACACTACCTTTTGGGCGAAAGGGTCGAAGTTTTCACGGATCATAAGAGTTTGAAGTATGTGTTCACGCAGAAGGAGCTTAATATGAGGCAACGCAGATGGTTGGAGCTGATGGCTGAATACGATCTTGATCTTAAGTACCATCCGGGGAAAGTTAATGTCGTGCCGGATGCGCTCAGTCGGTTACCAGCAATTCAGCTGTTAACTGCACAGAAGGATCTCATTGAAGACTTTCGAAGATTTGATTTGGAGGTTGTGCTACCGCATTCTTCGGGACAGTTGATGCAGCTGCAAGTACATTCATCGTTGATCGAGAATATTAAAGCAGCGCAATCGCAGGATCCGAGATTGCAAAAGTTACGAGAACAGGTTGGAGCCGGACTACGAACAGATTTATTAATCCACGATGATGGTTCGTTGAAGTATGGTAGCCGTTTGTGTGTGCCAAAGGGAGATATTCGTGAAGAGCTTTTGAAGGAGGCACACAGTTCAGCTTATTCCGTACATCCAGGAGGCACGAAGATGTACCGAGGCTTACGACAGCATTTCTGGTGGGAAGGCATGAAACGGGAGATCGCTCGCTTTGTGGCAAAGTGCTTGGTGCGTCAGCAAGTTAAGGTTGAACATCAAAGGGTTGCTGGTTTATTGCAACCACTCCCGATTCCTCAGTGGAAGTGGGAACATATAACCATGGATTTCATGACAGCTCTACCGCGGAGTCCAAAAGGCAACAATGCAGTATGGGTGATTGTTGATCGTTTGACCAAGGCAGCTCATTTTATTCCTTTTCGGGTTGGTCAATCAACAGAAACTTTGGCGGAACGGTATATGCAGGGGATTATAAGATTGCATGGAGTACCGGTGAGTATCGTGTCCGATCGAGACACTCGGTTTTATCACACTTTTGGCAGAATTTACAGAAAAGTTTGGGGACTCGATTGAAGTTTAGCACAGCTTATCATCCTCAAACTGATGGTCAGTCGGAGAGAACGATCCAAACTCTTGAGGATATGTTGAGAGCGTGCATGTTGGACTTCAAGGGTTCTTGGGAGGATCATCTACATTTGGTGGAGTTTTCTTACAACAACAGTTTCCAGGAAACTATTCAGATGGCTCCATTTGAAGCTTTGTATGGTCGCAAGTGTCGTTCACCGGTTTGTTGGGACGATGTCGGTGAACGAAGATTGTTGGGACCAGATTTGGTTGTGCAAACAGTTGAGAAAGTTAATGCTATTAGGAATCATATGAAAGCAGCCCAAGACCGACAGAAGAGTTGGGCTGATACGTTGAGGAGATCTCTAGAGTTCGCCGTAGGTGATTTGGTATTCTTGAAGATATCACCGACTAGAGGGGTGATTCGTTTTGGAAGTAGAGAAAAGCTCAGTCCTCGATTCGTTGGATCCTTTAAGATCTTGGAGCGTGTTGGTGAGGTAGCGTATCGTTTGGCGTTACCGCAGTCCTTGGCGAATGTGCACGATATGTTCCACGTATCTCAACTCCGTAAGTATGTTCGGGATGAAACACATGTATTGGATCATTCGGAGTTGACGGTACGAGAAGACTTGACTTTTGAGGAACGACCGGTTGAAATTGTGGATCGAAGGGAAAAGGTTCGTAAGAACAAGATTATCCATCTTGTACTTGTTTCTTGGGGTAATCGCTCACATGGAGAGTCCACTTAGGAACGAGAAGATGAAATCCGGCAGAAGTTTCCTCATCTTTTCTTATAGTTTGATTTTTCATCTATCCTTGTATTCTTGGAATTTCGAGGACGAAATTCTTTTTGTAGTTGGGTATAATATAACAACCGAGTCCAATTCTACTAATTTCAGTTATCGTATGTATGGTGTGTGGTATTTATTTCATTTGTCTTGCTTGACTGTTGCTAGTTATAAATTTACCCCGACAATTCAAATTCTGCATATAACAATTTAAGTCATCTAAAATTAAATTAAAAATACTTGTCATGGCTTGCTCGATGCCCCTAACCATGTGGTAGCGTACTTGCATTGTGTTTTCGTCCCGTTCAATGAAACGGACGTGTTTGGACGTCTACGCACACGTGCGTGCGTCCGTTCTTGGGGGTATGCTTTTTAATTATAAAATGCTTCATCTTAATTTTTGGAACCCGCCAATAATTTTTATTTTTCAAATTCAAATTTTTGGACTCGACCCGGACGCAATTCTGAAACATTTTGTATCCCACCAAATTATAATTATTTAATATTTTAATTTTTACTTAACCTATTTTTTTAGCATAAGAAAATTATTGGTTAGGTTAGAAATCTTTTTTTGCCTCAGAAATCTTCTTTGCATATTAATTATCTTTTCATATTTTCCTAGTAGCCAATCGCAGCCTCCCCTTCTTAGTTGCCGGGCCCACACCCTTTTCACTCTCCTTGCGCTGCCTATCTCTCTCCTCTTTTCTCCTTCTCTTTCTCTCTCTTCTCTCTTTCTCTCTCCTGCGCATACAGCCAATTTTATCTCTCCTTACTGTTGCGCTCTCTCTCTCCTCTTTTGCGAGAAATTCTCTCTCTCCTTTCGAATCTCTCTCTCTCCTCCCCGCGTATATCTCTCTCCTTCCTCTATATATTTTCTCTTCTTCTTCAGTCTTCGATAAAAACCTAAACCCATCGACTGCTAACCCTAGCCGCCGTCTCCCTTCGCTCATCGTGTCGC
Organism: Agapanthus africanus; assembly: GCA_030015575.1. Classification (NCBI taxonomy): domain Eukaryota; kingdom Viridiplantae; phylum Streptophyta; class Magnoliopsida; order Asparagales; family Amaryllidaceae; genus Agapanthus; species Agapanthus africanus. Next base: position 266,242,969 of record CM057339.1, read on the forward strand.
CGCCGACGTCACCACCGCCGTTTGTCGCCGCTCGTCACCCTCAACTCCATTCTCACTTCTCCTTCTCCATTCCCTGCAAGCGCATCGAGCGCCTGTGTGCACAGCCGAGGCCTGCACGTCTCCTTACCGCGACGATCACCGGAGTGATCTCGTCGCCGTCCACTTTTCCAGATCGGCGTAGCAGTGAGTTTTCACACCCCTTCCTTCTTCCTTCTTTCCTTCTTCTTCCTTTCCTTCTTCTTTTTCTATTCTGTACTTGGCCGATGGTTCCCTGCAGACAGTTCGCCGGAGCTCCGTCAACGCAGTCGACGATCTCGACCCATCTACTGATCAACGTGAGCACCCTTCCTCAATCTTCCTTCTCTTCTTCCTTCTTAATCTTCTCTTTTATTCATGCATTCTTGAATATTTTGATGTTCACTGTTTGTTGGTGGCCGGAAACCGATGGTGCCGACGACATTTCCCGTCGACCCAACACGTACCCCCGACCCGTGTGACTCCACTGTCCGTCGTTTGGGTTCATTCTGTGAACCGTGCGCGCGTCGTGATATTTCCCCGCCGACGCGTAACGTTCCGTTTTCCGTTTCGCGACCCGTCGAGGCAAGTGAAACTTGCTACATGCTATTTTAAACTATTCATATGCTAAATTACTTATTTCTTGTTAAATCTCTAATTAGAATCGAAAGAAATGGATTTCAAGTTAACCGTATAAAGTCCCGTTACACATTTTTATGATTCCGAACTTGAAACTTAATCTTGCATCTAATTATTTATACCTAACAATCACCTGTACATGATAGACCACATTTGTTTATAGCCATGATACCCCTTTTATCCAGTTTAACCTATCGGACATCCTTATGCAACTTTAACCGGTTTATTTGCAACTGCATCCATAGAACAGAGTATACATGTCGTCGCATCCATAGATTACTTAATGCTTATTAATCTTCTCTTTTGCTTTCACCTCTATTATATGGTATTCATATAATGTTGACACCCTATCTTAAACACACACTGATAACTGGACGGCTAAATGAATTAAACTTGCATTCATTGCTTAACCTATCACATGTGCCAATGTATCGGGTTGTTGATACCTGTGCTTGTTTATTTATAACCATGATTAGGTTAGTTGTTTATGAGTACCTACATGTTATCTTTTACACCCCGGCCTGACTTGCTACACACATATTGATTGACCCGACATGGTAACGTACACTACTTGACTTGACCTGATGTATCATGGCTTGACCCGTTACTTGATCTTGTGTCTAATGCCAACAAACCTGACATGTAGTCCTCACGGACCGTTCCTTTTATCTATCCAGACAAACCTGTTCTTACCTGATCCTGTGTTGGCATTAGTTCTTGATCACTGAATACCTGACTTGACATACATAGCTTGCGGGTATGGGGAAATCAATGATAAAACCTGACTTGCAACTCAACAGTTCGATACCTGTTCTAATCAGTCTTACGGGCTAGGCCAGCCCCGGAGTGATGATGCTGACATCACTCGTCTGTACCTGCTACCTTTTACTACCTAGCGGCATGTCTCGGTTTCAGCCCGAGAGTCTGTAGACCGTGGTCCCGGGCATGCACGGGATACTATTGAGTTACATCGATGATTCATCAATTTGATTTCAAAGACTTAGAGTAAATAACCCAATAGACCAGTTTAGTTCACTCATTACACACTACCTTTCACTGCCCTGATTTATATCACTATTACACATGCTTTATCACTCATGATTATATTTGCATTGCTTGTTACCCTGTTACACTTTATTACTTGATGACATGACGCACTGACGTCTGGGTTTTGCATGGCCCTGATTCTGTACCGTTGCTGTAGTCCGAGCAGGAGTACTTCAGCCAGAAGGCTGAGCTGTGAGGTGTTGGTAGTAGTTAGTTCTTTACTTCCTGCATTTTATTCCTGATGTGAGCCCGCATTATGGGACATACATTCCAGTTATTTGTATTGGATCTTTTGCTTCCGCACTTTTATTATTCTTGACTCATATTATCTTGGCTTATGGACATGTATTAGATAGTTTTATTTTGTTCTTGATATCTCTACAGCCGTAATGTGACTGTGGATGGATACTTCCTACCCACAGGTAGCATGGTTGGCTATGTCACGTGCCCAATTTAGCGTACTCTGGGAAGCGGGGCGTGACAGGAGTTTTTCCCTTCGTTAACTCCACTTGCACACTATAGGAACTTGGAAATTTTTTGAGAGTTTCGGCAGGGAATTGTGAGTGAGGAGGAGTGAAATGAGGGTGGTATTTATAGGGAAAATTAGGGTTTAGGGTCTTTAAAGAATGCATTGAAATATGCATTAAAATTGGATTAATTGGGCATTTTATTGCTCTCTGGAAATAATCAGAGTAAACAAACAATGTGGGGTTAGTGGGGTAGCTGAAGAGGTGCAGGGGGTGAAGTTTATAAGCATTACCGACGGATTAGACCGACGTCTCCGGATAATTTGGCCTTCTCGCCGGGTCTATACCGTCGGGTGGGGTTGGTGTTGGGGTATTGGGTCGGGATCGTTTGGTATTCTACAGTACACGTGTTTGATTATCTTGTGTCTCTTCAGTTTACGTGTAGTGCACGTGTAGTCACTTGGGCTTCTAAACGATTAAAAGAATTTAAAATAAAAAGAATATGTGGCTGATGGGATTTGAACTCTGTTGCTTTGGTTCAGCAGTTCAAGATCTTACCAGTAAGCTACAAGCTCCTTCTTGCTGTTCTAAAGCAAAACAAACTTATAACTCGTGCTCAGGCTTAAGTGTGCCTTTCTATATTTTGAAAAAATTCAAACAGAAAGTTAGGGTTGTTACATAGTGTGTATCCCATCCTCCAGCTCTTTTGGCGCCGGTAGAAATTCTGAGATCATCTCGTTCTTATTCTCATTTGCGAAGCACTGGGAGCCGGAGAATATGTGTGCTTTCCTATCTAAAGTAGTTAATCTAATAACGGTGTTATCAACACGGTAATTGTCTTGAAAAAGACACAAATCCTGCCGTTCATGTGCAGCAGTTACCGATAACTCCAAAACAATCAGGACTTCAATTCTGTCTAAAAGTCTGACTCAGTTCGAGTCATGATCAAATCTGAATGCATTCTGACTTGAATTCAATTCAATTATAACTACAATACAACATGAATCCATGAATACCATAATACAATCCATATTAATATGAATATGACTGAACCGAACCATGGATATACTCTGATTACATGACTATCCATTTATATCCACTCCGTTTACGGATATTATAGTTTCGGCAAGTCTCCCATTTATTACAAGACAATACAATACAATCAGTACAAACAATACAATCAATACAATAAACATTATGGGGTTTATAAAGGGGGAGACGGGTATGGAAGATGTTAACGGTTGCATGAGATGGTCACTAAAAGATGTAATTGCATCCATACCGTTGTTCCGTAGTATTATCGACGGAGTCTTGTACTACGGGTTACCAAAGTCCACGGTGTAAGTTGGACTTCTCTCGTGTACACTGGCATATTCTGTACCAAGCTACAACAACTACGTTAGTATAACAAATATAACATTATCTACCTCACCTGTTTTATTCTCTATCTATTTTTTTCCTTCTTTCTTTGGGAGTTACCGAGCGATAGTTCGCCGACGACATTCATATTTCTCTTCTTCTTTGGAATGTTGTCAGGAGGACCCGACTCTGAAGAGTTCGAGACCAGCCAGGAGCACTTGGAGCGGACCCCTGAGCAGTACACAGAAGACACTGAGCATTGACTTTACTTGTACTTACTTTTCATTCAGTTCATGCCATTGTTTAGGCATTGCATTCCAGACTTGTATTTATATTTCCAGTTGTATTGTAAAGAAATGTTTAATAAATAAAAGTTGATGTTCAATTACATCTCTTATGTACATTCATTATATTGCTTAGATACACTTAGCGTGTTTACTTCTGAGTAAATACTTAGCGAGCCTCGTCGCGTCCCCTTGCCCGTACACCAGGAAGCGGGGCATGACAAGTCTTGTTAGCGGCACATGCAGGTCAGTGCTGCATGGAACCCTACCATGCAGGTCAGTTCTGCATGGACATGCAGGTCAATTCTGCTTGAAGTCCTAAGCAATATAACACAAGAATCAACAACTAAAAAACAATCTTTACATTCCATATTTGTTGAATCTTACAATTTCATATACTTTGAATATATCCAAACCCTATTTTTATTTCAAGATTATGGATTCTCCAAATAATACCAGCACAAACTTTAACAACACACCACCACTATCATCAAACTTTTTTTGAATCTGTTACACTTTCCTTCTCTTCGATGACGAAATTTTTATAAGGAGGGAAGAATGTAACAACCCTAAATTTTCTGTACAAAATTTTTCCAAAATACAGAAAGGAATACCTGAGCCTGAGCACAAATTATAAATTTGATTTGCTTTTGAACAGCAAGAAAGCACTTGTAGCTCATTGGTAAAGCCTTGCATTGCTGTGATGCAGCCCCTGTGATCGAATCCCCCCAGCCACATATATTTTTAATTGATTTTTCTTTTAATCTTTTAGAAGCCCAATGGTTTACACGTGCACTACACGTAAAATGAAAAGTCATAGATTAAACAAACATGTGGAAATTGTTATTTAAGCAGCCTTGGACACGTGTCACAAATCCCACAATCCACTTCACTGAATTGGCCGGCGAGATATAGGCTTGAGACCGGCACCGCCGGGCCCCTCGTAGGGGATGGTCTTCAATTTTTAAACCCAGCACCTCTTCTGCTATCCCCACTAACCCCATATTGTTTGTTTACTCTGAAAACATCCAGAGAGTGATAATTCCTCTCTTTATTTCATTTTTAATGCACATTTTAATTCCATTCTTCATTACCCTAAACCCTAATTTTCCCTATAAATACCACACTCCATTTCACCTCTCATCATTCAGAATTTCATTATAAAAACTCTCTAAAAATTCCAAGTCCCAAGTTGTGCAAGTGGAGTTAGCAAGAGGCGAAGTTCCGACGACGTTTCGGGGAGATTCCGGTGACAAAACGACGCCCCGATGGTTCCAAAGTCTTTCTATACCTTCCCTATTTCTTTATAACCAGTAAGTCCCCATTCCCCTCCTCCATCTCTATTTTAAAACTTCTCTTTTTCAAAACTCGTCGGAAGCGGAGTTATTCCGACTCCTGGCTCGTTTTTCTTTAAAAACTCAATTTTTCTTAAATAATAAAATACCATATTCCCTTATAATGATCAACAAACATAAATAAACATATTAGAATAAGTTTCATCTCAAAAGAATTCATGTTGTAATTTTTATTTCACTTTTACAGTAAAATATCATCATGTTACATACAACATATAATTGTTCAATTTAACCGTATTACCTTTAGATAAATCATGAGCTAACGACCCACCTCATCAAAACACGCATTTTTGACATAGCACGAAGAATTTTGGGATTTTAGTTTGTGGGAAAATACGATTTTACGAATAAATATCTTAAACATTCAAAAACCGTTTTCTTTACAAAAGTGTGTTATTTAATTCCGTGAAATTGCTCCTCTACAAACTATTTTGGGGAACTCCGATCGGGATAGTGCGGGTTATCGCACATTCTCGGGCCTAGTAGAGAGAGATGCAGACATCCGCAAGGAGCATTCGATCTCGATGGAATTTTGATGTAATTTTTAAGAAAATGAGATTTCTATAAAATAAATAAACTTTATTTTTATTAAATATATATATTTAACTATTATCAAAATATCTATTTTAAATATAATATATGAATATTCCATTTTTTCTAAAGCAAAAGATTCATAAGTTATGAAACTATCTTTGCAATTCAATACCATTCCAAGTTTACATTAAAATACCACATGCAATGAAATCTATGTTCTACTCACTAGAAATTTTCATTTTTATAAAATATATATCTATGAAAACCCTAAAGATGATAATTAAATACTTGAGGTGTATTTTGAAAATATATATCAAAACTATTTTTACATAAAACCCCATCAAGTTACATTAAATTACAATAAGGACCCTAGTAAATATAGGTTTAAGCGGGACCAGTCTCTTGAGCCTCGGGGAGCTGGAGAATATGGGTGCTTGCCTATCTAAGGTAGATAATCTAATAACGGTGTCATCAACACTTTAATTGTCTTGAAAAAAACACAAACCCTGCCGTCCATGTGCAGCTGTTACCGATAACTCCAAAACAATCAGGACTTTAATTCTGTCTAAAAGTCTGACTCAGTTCGAGTCATGGTCAAATCTGAATGCATTCTGATTTGAATTCAATTCAAGTATAACTACAATACAACATGAATCCACGAATACCAGAATACAATCCATATCAATATGAACATGACTGAACCGAACCATAGATATACTCTGATTACATGACTATCCATTTATATCCACTCTGTTTACTGATATCATGGTTTCGGCAAGTCTCCCATTTATTACAAGACAATACAATACAACCAGTACAAACAATACAATCAATACAATAAACATTATGGGGTTTATAAAGGGGTAGACTGGTACGGAAGATGTTAACGATGGTACGAGGTGGTCACTAAAAGATATAATTACATCCATGCCGTTGTTCCGTGGTATTATCGACGAAGCCTTGTACTACGGGTTACCAAAGTCCACGGAGTAAGTTGGACTCCTCTCATATACACTGGTATATTCTGTACCAAGCTACAACAACTACGTTAGTATAACAAATATAACATTACCTACCCCACATGTTCTATTCTCTATCTATTCTTCTCCTTCTTTCTTTGGGGCTTACTGAGCGATTGTTCATTGACGACATTCCTATTTCTCTTCTTCTTTGGAATGTTGTCAGGAGGACCCGACTCTGAAGAGTTCGAGACCAGCCAGGAGCACTTGGAGCAGGCCCCTGAGCAGTACACAGAAGACACTGAACATTGACTTTACTTGTACTTACTTTTCATTTAGTTCATGCCATTGTTTAGGCATTGCATTACAGACTTATATTTATATTTCCAGTTGTATTGTAAAGAAATGTTTAATAAATAAAAGTTGTTGTTCAATTACATCTCTTGTCATTTTCTTGTGTACATTCATTATATTGCTTAGATACGCTTAGCGTGTTTACTTCTGAGTAAATACATATAGGTCCTTATCGCGTCCCCTTGCCCGTACATCGGGAAGCGGGGCGCGACAATTATCGAGACGGGGCATCGATACTCCGAAGTAGACTAGTGTATACGCTTCTCATCCCAGCACGGGAAATGGTCTGTCCCACAACCATTAGTACGCCGTACTGGAGTTGGTATGCAGGTGCTCATTAGGTTATGAGTTACACTGGACATGACTCGTCGGGAACTGCTGGTTGGTATTATACCTATCGTCAGGTAGCAGTTCCCAGGTAGCATGAGTACATCTTAGTCGGTTGACTTGCCATCGCTACTTCATCTCTAGTGTGTTCCCACTGCAGTTTATTACTACCCTACAACACTCAAAGGAGTCATGCAAATAGGTAGTAGTTGGGTGTAGTCCCGAAGCACTTGGAGACAGTAGCGATCAGATATGATTCTTCACTCCCGATATTGGGGGTTGATATCGCGCAATGTTCGGAAAGCAATTACACAAAGTCCCTGGCCAGGGCAGTCGAGAAATACTGGTAAGGTACTCCGGTAGTTTCTCATGGTGTAGTGGGCTTTTCTCCGGCACGACTTATCACGTTGTTAGGGGTCTGACGTTTACCATCCTCCTAGGCGGATATGCGAGTATCTCAGACGAACAGACCGGACTGTACAAAGATTGTCATAGATAGGCTCAGTAGGAGTCTGGATGAGTTTGCTCATCGGTCTTCTTATCGACAGATACCTGGGTAGCCGTTACATGCAGCTAGTACCGCTGACGGCTTATGGTTAAAGCTACTGTCAGCGTACTATCGAGTCTTTAGAGTCCCACATAGAAGGTTTCCCTGCTTCAGACAATTGATGTAGACGCCGTATGGTTTTACGGCAGGGCTTCGATCACATACGTGTACTTGTACATGGATGCTGATCGGGCGGACGATACTAGTGGGCTTTGGTTTAAGACGGATCCTAGTATTGTATTATTGGATTGTTATCATCTCAGTGTATCCGTGTTTTTCGGAATACGGATACGGGTATATATATACGGTGGGGGCATTCTTGTAATTTGGAAAGGCATGCTTCTAGAAAGAGCCACCTCATTATTTGTATTATCCATTTTCCTAAATGGATTAATGAGGTGGATATTGGAGGAGAATTGTGTGGCATAGTGAGGAATGACTATTTTGATTTGTTTATTCATCTTGGCTCACTATTGAAGCATGGGTGCTTTATTCTTTTGTGTTTTATTCCATGGCTCAATGAGTGAGTGTATGATATATTAGCAATTCTCCACACTTAGCCAACTTGATGGTTATTCATTTTCACTCTCTCATTCTCTCTCTTGGTTTCTCCATCTCATTTACCTTAAGACTAAACCCTAATCCTTCACATGTGTTGTGAGCCATAGGGTTTAGTAAGACGCTACAATCTATTAGCACTCTCTACATCTCCTATGCTAGTTGGATTAGCGAACCATCTACCCTAGTTACCTCATTTAGAGATTGGAGCTTAAAACACATTCTCTCGCGGTGGATCATCTTTGACGCAAGGAGGCCGATGGAGCTTTCGTCATCCGATCACCGAGGAGCCATGAAGAGGAGTACTAGAAGACCCGAAGGACTCGATCTTGGAGGTATAACCATCTCACCGAGTAGTTAAACCTCTTAGATGAATTAGCTAGTTAAGGCTTTAGTAAAGATCATGGAGTTTAGCCGGTGTTGCATAGTCAAACATTAATCGTTTTTGAAAATTCCGCCTCCCCGCGAACCGCGGGGTGCGCGAAATTAGCTGTTTACCCAGCGGGGGATTGGAACTGAATGTGCAAAGGTCATGTGTTCAAGTTAGGTATTGGTAATATACAACTAATGCCAACACAGGATCAAACAGGTATAGGTTTTGTCTATGCAGACAACAGGATACGTTCGTCAGGACAACAAGTCAGGATTGTCGGTATTAGTGACAAGATCAGGTAACAAGTCAAGTAGTGTATCAGGGCATGTCGGGTAGTGAATATGTATCAAACGGATGCCTAAAGTAAAACTGTAACGAGTATCGAAGCACGATTAATGCACGGATGCACGAGTATTAATCTGTGATAACATATTATGAGTTCATGAGTCGTATGATGCACACTAGCAAGTATGATATATAAATATAGCAGTAATATCAAATAATAAGATTCCGGAATGCAACTAGATATGCAATAAACAGTACGGATACGTACGGATATCGTAAAAACGGTAAAACTATAACAGGAATGCAAAATGAAACATACATGTATTATTTTTATTCATATGGATGTATATATAGACATAGCATGTAGCAAGATAAACTTGCCTGATCGGATCTCACGACGGGGTACGTACGTTGCGTATGACGTTGGGTAACTATCGCGATGCACACACGCGTGTACAGAACAGAACCAAGCTATACAAGAACGTGACCACGCTGGATGAGAATGACGACTGGGTCGCCCGGATCGTCGGCGGCGTGCACGGCTCCGGCGATCACCGGGAACAAGAATTAAGAAAGAAAAGAAAAGAAGAAGGAGAAGGAGAAGAAGATGAAGAAGTGGTCTAGGATTGGGTGCTCTGGGGTCAGATACGAGGCGGGGTAGGTGTCGACGATGGGCCGTCAACGGTGAGATCCACAGCAAGGCAGTGGGTGCTAGGGTTCTTGGGGTCGGGTTCTCGTCGGGTGTGCAGGGGAAAGTCGGGGATGGTGGTGGTGTCAGGAGAGAAGGGAGAGGAAGAGGGAGTATTGACGAGGCGGTGGCGACGAGGGGTCGGAGGCGTGAGGGTGCCGGCGATGGGTGCAGGGTTCGCAGGGGTTTCGGGTGTAGGGATCTTGGGGTTCTCGTCGGGAATGAAGGGAAGTGGAGGTGGTAGTTGCAAGGGCGAGGTGGTGACGATGGGGCTCTGGATACGACGACAAGGTGGGACTCCGGCGATGAGGGCTTGGGTGAGGCGTGGGTTCACACGGTCATGGTTTCATCGCGGGTCATGGGTTTGCAGCGAAAGAGATAGGGAGGTGAGGTGGTGGTGTGGTGTCGGGGAGATGGGGATGCTGGTAAGGGTGGAGGCGGCGACGGCGACGTGGGCAGAGGCGACGACGAGGCTAGGGCGTGGGTTTGGTTTTCTCGTGAGGAGGCAAGAAAGGTAGATGAGGGGAGAGAGGGAGACATGAGGTTTTATAAAGAATAGGGTTTAAAAATAAAAAGGAAATATATATATATATATATATATATATATACACACACACATATATACATATATGAAGAGAGAGAGAGAGAGGGTAGAGAGAGATAGAGAGAGACGTGGGTTGTGAACTGTTTAGGGTTATATAAAAAATATATTTAGTTAAAAGAATATAAATGTATATATATATATATATAAAGCAGTATATATAATTAAGAATATAATATTAAATATATTTGAGTTTTCTGGCTAAAACAAAAGTACTCCAAAGCATGCTCGGGTTGTGTCCAAAAATAAGGTTTGAAAATACGGATAATATACGTGTCAATCAAAACCATAATACGATGTCCGGTTAAAGAAAATGCATACCCCAAAAATGGATACACGTAGTATGCACGTAGCGATCCAAATTGGTCCTTTTCACTGAACGGAACAAGAACACGATGTACGGATATAACCATAGGGTATGGGGTATGATGCAGGCCATGCTAGGTATTCAAAATATATCATTTGATTATAATTGTATTATTAAAAAATATATGCAGATGCCAGATGTATGATGCAGGTATGCAGAACATATGAGTGCACGGATTCTCAACACTAGCAAGGATAAAACGTAATCAAGAACCAAGACGGGTTTCAGGCATGCGGGTTGGGTCAGATACTAACCACAAATACCAAAACACTATCTGCACCCAAAAACTAATAAAATCAAAAAATAGCCACAAGATAAAGAGAATACTCAAATAGAACATGGTATCGATGAACTAGGGTGTTATATTATACCCAACTACAAAAAGAATTTCGTCCTCGAAATTCCCGGAACAAGAAAAGACAAGCAAACATGAATCTAAGAGAATAGGTGTGGAAACTTCTGTCGAATCTTTTCTTCTTGTTCCCAAGTTGATTCTTTGTGCAAATGATTTCCTCATGAAACAAGTACGAGAGGGATAACCTTGTTCTTGAGGACCTTTTCTCTTCGATCTACAATCGCCATCGGTCGTTCTTCATATGTCAAGTCCTCCCTTACTGTCAGTTCCGAATGATCTAGTATGTGCGTCTCATCTCGAATATACTTGCGGAGTTGAGATACATGAAACACGTCATAAACACTCGCCAAGGATAGTGGTAAAGCCAATCGATAACCTACTTCTCCAACGCGCTCGATAATATCGAAAGGCCCCACGAATCGAGGGCTAAGCTTGCCTCGACTCCCAAAACAAATCACTCCTCTAATCGGTGATATCTTCAAGAATACAAGATCGCTAACTGCGAACTCTAGAGGTCTTCGTGTTGTATCGGCCCAACTTTTCTGTCGATCTTGCGCTGTCTTCATATAATTTCGGATCGTATTAGCTTTCTCCACGATTTGCACGATAAGATCCGGTCCCAATAATCTTCGTTCTCCAACATCTTCCCAACATATGGGTGAGCGACACTTTCGACCATACAATGCTTCGAACGGAGCCATCTGTATAGTCGCCTGAAAGCTGTTATTGTAAGGTTCCTAGGCACCCTAATGAGGTCTCACAAGGCATCGAACATGCCAATTTCAAATTTAAACGGTGCCGAGAAACCCTAACAAGATCGTTGGCTAGATATTTAGGCGAAAAACAATCTAGTTAACAACTTAACTAATGGGATATCGGAAATACAACCTTTGTAGATCCGGTGCTCCACCTCCATAGCTCCGCAACGTAGTCGTCTCCGCTGTCCAAAAGGAATCCGGGCTCTAGAGTCGGCTTCGTCGGAGAAAAAGCGAGCTAGGTCGTCGATGTCCATGCCGAAGATGATCTACGTCGAGGCATCGCTAAATCAAGCTCCACCTTCACCAAGCCCTAAAAACTTGTGAAGGAAACACACTCTACTACTTGGCAAGAGGTAGAGGATGAAGAAATAGGAAGTGGGTAGACTTTAGTTTTGGATTTCTCACTCATTTGCTCAATTCACCATTGATGAAGAAAGCTTTTTCTTCTTGAGTTCAAGGAAGAAGAAGAAGAAATGTTATGATAAGATTATTATGAAAAGAATAATAAATTTATTCTTATCATAATATTAACCTAAGTTAAGTGTAGAGAATTGACTAAGGTTAAAGAATGGTTAGGGTTAAGGAGATGAGACAAAAATGGTCACTTCATGAATGCTTCATGAAGCTTCATGTTGCAAACAAAATAAGCCACCATTTTTGTCTCACTTCATTTCTTTTTTCCAAAAATAAAAGGATTAATAAATGATTAAGTAAAACCCTAATTATCCACTTGACCATGGCTTAAATCTTTACACTTAACCAAAAAGATATGTATCATCAAACATGATACAAACAAGTGCACAAAATCATATCGCATATGTAATGCGCACATTCGAGCGAGAAAATCCATTATAAAGTGAACCGATACTAGTTAATGCAAAGTAATATATCAAATATATAATTATGCATTAAATCATTAAATCAACACTTGATTTAACGATCCGGTCATATCGCATATAACCGGCTAGTATCATTAGTAACAACTCATCGAATCAACACTTGATCCGATGACCCGGCTATATCACATATAACCGATCAATGTCACATCGCGAGAATCGAATACAGTATCACATACTCGTATTATTCTCGGTCCTGCACATATCTCATATGCGCTCCTATTTCGTTTCGCTTGAGCCAGGAAACCTCTGTGTAGGACTCTAAAGACTCGTCAATACGCCGGCAGCGGATGATGATCATATCAAACATCCACAAGCCGCAAGCGGTCTGCTAAACGTAACGGCCACCCGGGTATTGAGCGATCAGAAGATCGACGAGCAAGCCCGCTCACACTCCAGTGAATCCAACCAGTAACACTACCGTACAGTCCGGTCTGATCGTCTGATATGTCGCATATCTTGCCTAGGGGTGGTAAACGTCAGACCCCAATAGCTCAATAAGTCATATCGATATGAGGTCTATAACAATTCGAGAAACTACTGGTAACACTTACCAGTAAATTTCAGCAACCCTGGCCAGGGATTTCCTGTTATAGCCAATCGAACACAGCGCAACATCAACCCCTATACCGGGAGAGACGAATCCCCTCCTATCGCTCATTGTCTCCATGTGACTCGGGACTGTACCCAAAACCCACCGTTTTGCACGCCCTCTTGGACGTGGTAAGATGGAAATCAAAGCACAGTGGGAACCACACAAGACTCTATGACGATCTCGGGTCAACAGACTACTCTGTACCAGTGTCACCAGAGAACTGCCATCTGACGTGAGGTATAATACCATCTGGGAGTTCTCGGCGAGTCCGTCCAGTGTACCCAGTCCCTACTGAGCACCCGTATATCATCTCTGATGTCAAACACCAATGGATATGGGATCATCCATCGCCCATCTATATGGGTCGAGAAGTTATACGCTAGTCTACTCTGGTATATCGATGCCCCGTCTCGATACACCCACGACTAGGGACTTTCAAGGATGTACTTATGGACTACCGTGTCCCCACTAGTATGATCCGCATCATAGTCCAGGTAGTCAAGTACACATCCTAAGGGCTTTACCAACATGTAACAGAGAGACAATCAGTGTACACGTTAAGGTAAAGAGAAACCAGATAGCATACTATCATGTCGAGCAAGAAAGTCCTCCCTATATATGTCCCAGCATCCACTACAATATACATCCAATGTACAGTAATGGCCTCTAGGGCATACATATAACTAACAATCTCCCACTTGCACTAGGGCCATCTGTAGCATAGGTTGTAGTATCTCATACTCAACCATCACATAAAAGTCTCTCTCTAGGAATAGGCCTTCATGAGTGGATCCGCGGTGTTATCCTCTGAGTCTGCTCTCCTTACCTCGATCACCCTGGAGATCAACCATCTCCATGATCAGGCGATACTGCCTTAGAATAAGTCTGGATCACTGATGGGACCTGCGTTCCTTGGCATAAGCCACAACTCCATTGTCACACAATGGGAGGAACATAGTTCATCTCATGAACCAATATACACCCAAACAGCCTCTTTGGTAGAATCTTTAGTAGCGATGTATTCTGCCTTTATCGTCTAGTATGCCACGGTATCTAGCTTGGAATTCTTCCAATATACCGTCCCTTTACTGAGGGTAAAGACAATGCCTGCGACTGACATTCAGTCGTCTTTATCACCCTGGAACACTTCCAGTGATTCTCCCCAGGATCGATTGATACCATCTCACTACAACTAGTGAGAATCCTAACATCCAATTAAATCTATCGCATAGATCTAAAACTCAGGATTTAGGAGGTATCACTTTGATCCTACACGGAGAATCTTTATGATAAACGGAGATTGATCGAGCGTAGCATAGGAAACTCTTTCCCTATCAAGAGTATGTCATCCACGTACTCTACGAGGATCACTACCATACTCCCTACTACCTTTTTGTTTATACAAGGTTCATCTACCATTTTGATGATGTCAAACTGTTTGACTACTTCATCAAAACAGATGTTCCAACTCCGCGATGCCTGCTTTATCCTATAAAGCATCTTGCACACGTTTCCGCTGCTCCCACTGTCTTCGAAGCCCTCTGGCTGTGTACTTATAGACGCACTCTTCTAAAATAACATTTAGAAAAGCAGTCATGCCACCCAACCACCAGATATCGTAGTCATGGTATGTAGCCGTGGCAAGTAGGATCTGGATGGACTTAAGCATAGCTCCTTAGAAAAGGTTTCAACATAATCCTTACCTGATCAATGATGCAAACCTTTGACAAGTCTAGCTTTGAAAGTCTCAACTTTTCCATGTACACCAAGTAATCTTCTCAAGATATACTTGCTCCTGATGGGGATTTAACCCTTCAGATATAGCAACCAAAGTCCATACTTTGTTGGTGTATATGGATTCCATCTCAGATCGCTAAGCATCCAGCCATTCTTACAGAGTCTTACTCCTGATGACCAGCTCGAAGCTAGTTGGGTCATCATCTCATGATGCAATCCTCGCTCCCACTGTCATAGAGAAACTGAATTATCTCTCAGGTGGGTGAGGAACCCAACTAGATCGGCGGAGAGGCTGAGGTTCGTTGGAATCTACTGAATCCATTGGCTCTATCAAATCATCTGCTGCAGTTTGTATAGCTGGAACATTTCCAGTTCTACATAACAGACCTTGTCTCGAGCTTGTCCGGATTTTGCTTTTAGACATAGGCCGGACAACCCCAAATCTTAACTAACTTAAGATATGGGCTCTTTCCTTTCCATATCTCATATGAAGTGGTAGGCACTGATTTGATTCAAACCCTATTCAATAGGTATGCAACTTCTTAAGTGCATAACACCCAATAGGAAGAAGGTAACTCAGTAGTACTCATCATAGAGCACACCTTATCATATAGGGTGTGATTGCTCCGCCCCGATATACCATCGTGCTATGGTGTATTCGGAGGAGTAATGCCGAGAGAGAATCTCATTCTCCTTTAGAATAGTCCAGGAATTCCGTGCTCAAGTATTCTCCTCCTCGATCACATCAAAGGACATAATACTTATACCCGTATTTTGGTTCTCTACTTCTAACTTATATTCCGTGAATATCTCAAAAGGTTCGGACTTGTGTTTCAACAGGAACATATGTCTGAACCTTGAGAGATTATCAGAGAATGTAATGAAGTATAAAGAACCATTCCTGGTATGTGTAGACAGGGGACCTTACATACATCAACATGTATCATCCCAAGAGTTCATTAACTCTTTCTCTGCTTCCAGTAAACAGAGCTATGGTCATTTTATCTTTGTGACATGACTGGCGAGTTCCACAAGATGTAAATTCAAACTAATTTAAATATGCATCTTTATGTAACTCTAGCTAGTCGGGTCACATTGATCTGACCTAGTCTACAATACCTCAAGAAGAATTCGTTCATTTCTGAACTCTTCCTCTTGTGTGTGTTCTGTATACTAAGAACTGTAGTTTGATTTAGAACATTAATGCTTTTAGATAACGTGCCTGAACCGATCAACTTTTGATATAGGAAATGTTCAAAACATTATCCAACAATACAAAATTTTATCATTTCTTTACTAATAAAGAGAGTGATATGATTTTGTATATCAGGTTCGGTATCTAATAACATTCGTTCAGAATCAATGTATTGGTAATACAGGGTGACAGTGACCAACAGACTTGGCTGCAACAATTGCCCCGTTTTCTGCCTCACGAAACTTATCACCCGTTCTCAGTTTTTCTACCTTATTGTAGCCCTATGTAACAGATTACATATCTGGGATCCTGATCCGGTATCATATACCAAGGATGCGGAGGATACTGAGAAACAGTTCTTTGTAATGAACACACCCGAAGATGATGCATCAGCATGCACTCTCTTCGTTTGGGCGGCACGGGAATTCTGGTAATCCCCAATATCCTGCTCTGTCTTATAACAATTATAAGTAGGAGCGGGACCAACGTTCCCCAGCTCAGTATAACAAGCAGGTTCGGTCAAATATCCGTTTTATTATCTTGATTAAGGCGTGATATGGTCGCTACCAGGAGAGAGAGAGAAGAAAACACTCAGCGTGCGCTCTTGCAAGAATAGATTGGTTATTATTTTATCTAATCAGGATGGCTCCCACTGCTTTTTATCAAATCTTCTTTCAAACCCTAAAAGGAAAGACTAGCCGGGATTAATTACACACTACAAGTTCGCCAATCTTTCAGCCAGGCCAGTGTCGGTACTTTGAGGGAGGTCCCCCGTGCTTTCGCACGAACCTAATTAATGTAAACCTCGTTTTCCCAGAGGCGTAACCCCGTTGACACCTTTCTAGACACCTACTTGATCGGCTAATTGTAATGTATAAAACTCTCCCAGGAGTAACTCTTACTCGCAGCGGGTATCGGGATCCAACTATCTCATAGAAGGTATGCAATCTCATTGTAAATTTCAACACTTGAAATTCCCGATAATATTTTGCCCCTAACCTCCTATGACCTTGACAAAGGCCAACAAACCATAGGATGCTAGTCAAGTTCAACCCGTCATTTTCTGATTGAATTAAACCCACCCGCACGGCCCTTGACAAAGGCCAACAAGGTCGCACGACTACCCTAACCCAATCTGCATCATATGCATAAGCAGATAAGCACCAGTTAGCTACCGCACACTGCGCCTTGAAAAAGGCCAACAAACGCAGCACGAATACTAACTACTACTTATCTGAAATGACGGAGGGCTACGACAGGTTTTTATGGAAACCTATTGCGTAATGAACTTGATATCGTTGTAGGATCGAATGAATTTTGAAATGGAGTGCTTTTGAGGCTTTTCTAGTTTTGCTAAAGGAGTCACTCCCGGTGAAGGGATCGTCGGTCCTTTCCTCGTCGAATGAGGTGCGGGATATATCATATATATCACTGTGCAAAGCAAAAACTCTTAAAAGCAATCAAAAAACAAACCGAGGGTGTAGCATCTGCCAGTTATTGCTAAAGGAGTCACTCCCGGTGAAGGGATCTCGGTCCTTTCCCTATCGAATAAGGTGCAGGATATATCACATATACCACTGTGCAAAGCAAGAACTGTAGCTACCTGTTTTATTTTGAAATTCGATTCTACAATATCTTAGGTTTCTTTTTATTTCATTAATCATATTAATGAAGTCCCATCATTTAGATACCTAAACATCACAGATAAATATGACGTACACTTATGCCATCCGCATTCGCCTCAATGTCCCCTCGTACACCGTTAGATTAGGTGACTAACGGCAGAGCGGGGCAGGGCT
This sequence comes from Agapanthus africanus, assembly GCA_030015575.1. Taxonomy (NCBI): domain Eukaryota; kingdom Viridiplantae; phylum Streptophyta; class Magnoliopsida; order Asparagales; family Amaryllidaceae; genus Agapanthus; species Agapanthus africanus. The sequence continues at coordinate 266,261,063 of CM057339.1, forward strand.
AGCGCGGGTGTAAAACATAAGTAACGTCTATATAATATATCATATATACTATATATAATATCTGTCACAGAACATCACATGATCACAGATAAAACACAGCAGAAGAAACATATGAAATATTGGATATACTAGGACGTCCGTGTTTTCAATACGAGCCAGTATAAAACACGGATTCCACGGTCGCGATGAATAGCCAAACCCACACCCCTAGACCCCTACGAGAGCGGCAAGCAACCCTACCAATTCTGGAGTTAGGAGACCCGGACTCGACTCCTCGAGTTGGTCTCCCACTGGACTCCAGAACCCGGTTACTTGTGCTCCCCTCCTTGGGTCTATCCTAGTGCAGAAAAGTAAACAATATACAAAAGGTGACTACTTCCGCTACCTAGAAGTGCCCCAATAAAAGAATATTACATACAAGTTTTTACATGAATGAAAATGAAAAACACTCATCTCACATAAAAAACCCCGGCTATTCAAACACGACGATCCAATATAACATATCCAGCAACACATAACATCACATGTCATCAACGTAAGTAAATATGCGCATCCCAATTGTCGTTGACATATAGAAACGAAACCGGCGATATCACATATTACACTTACGGTCACAGAAAAGAAAGTGTAAAACTACAACAGTTGGAATCCGCAACCACCTCAGACATCGCATGCCTGACCAAATGAATTACTTAGATATCGCATGCCTAACAATTATAAACCCCGCATTTTAGTCTCATTATTGAAAACTCTTTTCAATATCAAGCCTAGAATTCAACAAGATTCCCGACATCCTGATCGAATGCTCGTCGCAAACTTCAGTAGGCGGCCGCACCCCCGATACCGTCGACGAAGTGCACCAAGGCGGAACACCGCTACCGCGAGCACCCGAACGGATGCTTTCGGCGACGGGGTTCTCCTGCAGTCACTTGGTCGGGGCTATGGAGTGAGGCTGTCTATTAAGTTTACCCGGCGAGTATCCGCGTACGCTACGTGATTGTGACGGACTTTTGATCACATCAAAATTCCGTGGCAACCGATCAAGTGAGACTAAACTGCTATGTTTATAACATTCATTTAGTTATCACATAACTTTTATGAATTCCAATTATTGTATCCCATTCCAGATAAATAGAAAATGTCAAACTTTCCGATCGAACAATCGAACACCCAACTTTTCCCGATACAGATTAACACATGAAATAAGTCTAACAACATTCAGTTCGTGCCTCAGTACCGACGGTCCAGCCGTAGAAGGGTCAAGCCAACGCCTCACATGTGGCACGCCGTACTGCCCCAAACCCGAAGGTTCAAAGGGCAGTTCAAGACGGTCACATAATCGAGTTAAGGTTTGTTGTCTTCTAGAGGGTCCATCGAGTTACTTGCACTACTTAGAACGTCGTCAAACTTCGGAAAAATCCAACACTTGGAAATTTCCCGACAGGGGAAAAATTGGGTATTTATATCCGGTCGAACATTTTAACATATTCTAAAAAAATATCCGGAAAGCCAAATAGACAAAATTTGATACCCCGATCGAAACACCGAATCCCCAAAACAACTCAGAAAATTCAACTCTTGAAAACATATTAAAAATTCCCAGAAAAATAAGCACTGGAAATTGAGAATTACTGTGCAAATAATATTAACTAATTCGGCCGTACGGCCGCTGATCCGCCGCATGAGGTATTGCTCATGCCGCGGATCCGCGCTTTACAAATAGAATTAGGCCTCCAAATTTTACAGTAACTCCTAATAAACCCTGCTTGATTTTCTGTATATTTTAAATATAGAAAAATCCCAGAATTTGGAAAACGGACAGAGAGCATTTCTTGAGTTGGGTTTCGGGTTCGTTCGGGTTTCAAATTCCGTCTAGACTTCGCCTAAGGCTCTAGCTAGGCTCTGATACCACTGTAAGGTTCCTAGGCACCCTAATGAGGTCTCACAAGGCATCGAACATGCCAATTTCAAATTTAAACGGTGCCGAGAAACCCTAACAAGATCGTTGGCTAGATATTTAGGCGAAAAACAATCTAGTTAACAACTTAACTAATGGGATATTGGAAATACAACCTTTGTAGATCCGGTGCTCCACCTCGATAGCTCCGCAACGTAGTCGTCTCCGCTGTCCAAAAGGAATCCGGGCTCTAGAGTCGGCTTCGTCGGAGAAAAAGCGAGCTAGGTCGTCGATGTCCATGCCGAAGATGATCTACGTCGAGGCATCGCTAAATCAAGCTCCACCTTCACCAAGCCCTAAAAACTTGTGAAGGAAACACACTCTACTACTTGGCAAGAGGTAGAGGATGAAGAAATAGGAAGTGGGTAGACTTTAGTTTTGGATTTCTCACTCATTTGCTCAATTCACCATTGATGAAGAAAGCTTTTTCTTCTTGAGTTCAAGGAAGAAGAAGAAGAAATGTTATGATAAGATTATTATGAAAAGAATAATAAATTTATTCTTATCATAATATTAACCTAAGTTAAGTGTAGAGAATTGACCAAGGTTAAAGAATGGTTAGGGTTAAGGAGATGAGACAAAAATGGTCACTTCATGAATGCTTCATGAAGCTTCATGTTGCAAACAAAATAAGCCACCATTTTTGTCTCACTTCATTTCTTTTTTCCAAAAATAAAAGGATTAATAAATGATTAAGTAAAACCCTAATTATCCACTTGACCATGGCTTAAATCTTTACACTTAACCAAAAAGATATGTATCATCAAACATGATACAAACAAGTGCACAAAATCATATCGCATATGTAATGCGCACATTCGAGCGAGAAAATCCATTATAAAGTGAACCGATACTAGTTAATGCAAAGTAATATATCAAATATATAATTATGCATTAAATCATTAAATCAACACTTGATTTAACGATCCGGTCATATCGCATATAACCGGCTAGTATCATTAGTAACAACTCATCGAATCAACACTTGATCCGATGACCCGGCTATATCACATATAACCGATCAATGTCACATCGCGAGAATCGAATACAGTATCACATACTCGTATTATTCTCGGTCCTGCACATATCTCATATGCGCTCCTATTTCGTTTCGCTTGAGCCAGGAAACCTCTGTGTAGGACTCTAAAGACTCGTCAATACGCCGGCAGCGGATGATGATCGTATCAAACATCCATAAGCCGCAAGCGGTCTGCTAAACGTAACGGCCACCCGGGTATTGAGCGATCAGAAGATCGACGAGAAAGCCCTCTCACACTCCAGTGAATCCAACCAGTAACACTACCGTGTAGTCCGGTCTGATCGTCTGATATATCGCATATCTTGCCTAGGGGTGGTAAACGTCAGACCCCAATAGCTCAATAAGTCGTGTCGATATGAGGTCTATAACAATTCGAGAAACTACTGGTAACACTTACCAGTAAATCTCAGCAACCCTGGCCAGGGATTTCCTGTTATAGCCAATCGAACACAGCGCAACATCAACCCCCTATACCGGGAGAGACGAATCCCCTCCTATCGCTCATTGTCTCCATGTGACTCGGGACTGTACCCAAAAACCACCGTTTTGCACGCCCTCTTGGACGTGGTAAGATGGAAATCAAAGCACAGTAGGAACCACACAAGACTCTATGACGATCTCGGGTCAACAGACTACTCTGTACCAGTGTCACCAGAGAACTGCCATCTGACGTGAGGTATAATACCATCTGGGAGTTCTCGGCGAGTCCGTCCAGTGTACCCAGTCCCTACTGAGCACCCGTATATCATCTCTGATGTCAAACACCAATGGATATGGGATCATCCATCGCCCACCTGTATGGGTCGAGAAGGTATACGCTAGTCTACTCTGGTATATCGATGCCCCGTCTCGATACACCCACGACTAGGGACTTTCAAGGATGTACTTATGGACTACCGTGTCCCCACTAGTATGATCCGCATCATAGTCCAGGTAGTCAAGTACACATCCTAAGGGCTTTACCAACATGTAACAGAGAGACAATCAGTGTACACGTTAAGGTAAAGAGAAACCAGATAGCATACTATCATGTCGAGCAAGAAAGTCCTCCCTATATATGTCCCAGCATCCACTACAATATACATCCAATGTACAGTAATGGCCTCTAGGGCATACATATAACTAACAGTTATTATACGAAATCTCCACCAAGTGTAAATGATCATCCCATGAACCCTTGAAGTCTAACATGCATGCTCTCAACATATTTTCAAGAGTTTGGATCGTTCTCTCTGAGTGGCCATCTGTCTGAGGATGATAGGCGGTGCTAAACTTCAGTCGAGCCCCCAAACTTTCCTGTAAACTCCCCCAAAAGTGCGACAAAAATCGGGTATCACGATCGGAAACGATGCTCACAGGTACTCCATGCAATCTAACAATCTCATGCATGTACTGCTCTGCTAAAGCTTCCATCGACTGACCAACTCTAAATGGTATGAAATGGGCTGCCTTGGTCAATCGATTAACAATCGTCCAAACTACATTATTACCCTTGGGACTTCGCGGTAAAGCTGCCACAAAATCCATGGTTATATGTTCCCACTTCCACTGAGGAATCGGAAGTGGCTGCAGTCAACCAGCCACTCTTTGATTTTCAGCCTTGACTTGCTGACACACCAAGCACTTCACTACAAAGCGAGCAATCTCCCTTTTCATGCCTTCTCACCAGAAATGCTTTCGTAGGTCACGGTACATCTTCGTGCCTTCTGGATGTACGGAATATGCGAAATTGTGTGCATCCTTCATAACTTCTTCATGAATATCTCTTTTCAGCACACATAAACGACTCCCATATCGTAACGAGCCATCTTCATGAATCAACAGTTCCGTTTGATGTCCGACTTCAACCTGTTCTCGAAACTTCTTTGGATCGTGTGACTGCGCTGCTTTAATATTATCGATCAAGGACGACTGTACTTGCAGCTGCATCAACTGTCCTGAAGAATGCGGTAACACGATCTCCAACTCGAATCTCTGGAAATCATCGATAATCTCCTTCTATGCAGTCAATATCTGTATTGCTGGCAACCGACTTAGCGCATCCGGCACTACATTAACTTTCCCCGAATACTATTTGAGATCAAGATCATAGTCAGCTATCAGTTCCAACCATCTACGCTGCCTCATGTTGAGATCTTTCTGCGTGAACACGTACTTTAGGCTTTTGTGATCGGTGAATACTTCGACCCTTTCGCCCAATAAGTAGTGTCTCCAAATCTTCAAAGCGAAAATCACTGTTGCTAGCTCCAAATCATGAGTTGGGTAGTTCTTCTCATGGGTCTTCAACTGTCTCAATGCATAAGCTATAACCTTCTCATGCTGCATAAGAACGCATCCAAAGCCTTTCTTAGATGCGTCGCTGTGAATAACCAACCCTCTGGAACTGTCTGGCACTGTCAAGATAGGAGCGATGGTCAATCTTTGCTTTAACGCCTCAAAAGCTGACGCACATCTATCCATCCATACGAACGGTACCTCCTTTCGCTTAAGCTTGGTCAATGGTTCAGCTAAACGAGCGAAATTCTCCACGAACCTTCTATAATATCCGGCAAGTCTAAGAAAACTTCTGATCTCCGCTACATTCTTCGGAATTGGCCAATCATAAACTGCTGCAATCTTTTCAAGATCAACAATGATTCCATCTCCGGATATGACATGCCCCAAAAACTTCAATTTTTCAAACCAAAACTCGCACTTGCTCATCTTCGCATATAATCTTTCTTGCCTCAACGTTTGCAGTGCGATCTTCAAGTATTCAGCATACTCTTCTTGGCTCCTCGAATATACCAGAATATCATCAATAAACACTACTATAAACTGGTCCAAGAATGGTGAAAATATTCGGTTCATCAAGTCCATGAATATCTCCGGTGCATTCGTGACTCCGAATGGCATCACAAGTACTCGTAATGCTCATATCGAGTTCGGAACGTTGTCTTGCAAATATCTTCTGATTTTACTAGAACTTGATGATATCGGGATCGTAAATCCAGCTTCAAGAATACCCTCACACCACTGAGTTAATCGAATAATTCGCCGATGCGAGGGATCGGATACTTGTTCTTAATAGTCGCCCGATTTAATTCTCAATAATCGATGAACATCCTCCGCGTGCCATCTTTCTTCTTGACTAGAAGAACTGGAGATCCTCAGGGTGAATTGTTACTGCGAGTCCAACCCTTCTCTAGCAATTCGGAAACCTGTTTCTTGACTTCTTCTAACTCCAATGGTGCCATCGGATAATACACCTTAGAGATCGACGCTGCTCCAGGAACAAGATCAATCGCAAACTCCACATCTCGTTTCGGCGGTAAACCCGAGATGTTTTCGAACACGTCCATGAAATCCCGAACTGCTATCAGGGCTTCATCTGCAACTTGTTTACGAACTTCACGTTCCAGTAAACGGTTCTCCTCATCATGAATTTGCAAGTTGTTCTAAGACTTGTGGGTTATTAGCCCACCACTCTTCCGCTGTGCTACTCTGATAATATGCGGCAGGTTCATCGGAACTCCTTGAAAACATCCTGCATCTGAACTGTCTTGAAGCAGTCGGTACTACTGCAATCAAAAGCTTCTCCTGCGCTTTTCCTTGTTCTTCGAAACAAAAACGGATTGGTCACTACGGGACAAGGGGAAAGATATAACACGGTTGTTGGATTCAAGCTTGCGATAAAGCATAAACTTGTAAGCAAAGAAACCGAGAGAAACAATCTAATATAATGATCATAAATCAAGGAAAGGAATCAAGAATAGGACTCCAAGTTACTTAAATAGAGTACCGCATTGTAATCATGCCGTGGTACATTGTTACAATCACATAACTCCATTCAAGTCGCCCAAATCCTACTATTAGAATCGAGAGAATAAGATGGGAGAAACAATAAGCAACCAAAGGGATTCTAAGCCAAGATGCAAAGTAACTTGCATATCGTCAAGGTAAAGGGTCAAGGGAAAGATTCAAGAATCATGACAACAATGTGGCAGGACATGTTCCTAATTAAGAGTTCTCTACTTAGCTTATTGGGTTCAATACCCAACTATAAAAGAACCAAACCCGATTAACCTAAATCCTATGGCTTCGATACCAAACAAAGCCTATCATGCCCCGCTTCCCAGAGTACGCTAACTACGGCACGTGACAAAGCCAACCATGCTACCTGTGGCTAGGAAACATCCCTCCACAGTCAAATTACGGTTGTCTATAAGATATCAAGAACGGTAAAAGATAAAACTAACTAGTACATGTCCATCTGCCAGAATAAAAGAATCAAGAATATATAAAAGCGGAAACGATAAATCCAATAAACAATAACATCCGGAAATACGTCCCAATACGGGCTCACATTAGGAAATAAAAGCCGCAGAAATAAAACTAAACTAACTATCACTAAACATAATCCTAACTGCTCGACTTGACGGCTAAAATACTCCTGGTCAGCCTGCGATAGAGATAGAGGAACTGGGCCATGCAAAACCCAGAAGTCAGTGCGTCATAATATCAAACAATACTAATAACCAGGATGCAGCGAGATATGCAGGCATGAATATAAATCAAGAACATGAATATATCAGTAAACATAGATATGAAACGGTGAGGTGTATATGTGTATGTGAAGTGCGGTGAGTAATCTAAACCGTGTTACTGGGTTATCTATTCTAAAGGTATTTGAAACCAATGGATGTACTTCTCCATGTAACTCAAAAGTATATATCTCGTTACCCCCGGGACCATGGATTAAGATGTATGAAGCAAGAATGATTATGTTCTGTTACCCCCCGGAACCACGGATCAAGTAGTAAGAATCACGAATGATTCTGTTCCTGTAACAATCCTAAACTTTCTGTACATAATTTTTTTTCAAAAATACAGATAGGAGCACCTAATCCTGAGCACAAGTTATAAATTTAAATAGCTTTTGAACAGCAAGAAAACACTTATAGCTCATTGGTAAAGTCTTGCACTGCTGTGACATAGCCCCTGTGTTCAAATCCTCCCAACCACATATTATTTTTATTGATTTTTCCTTTAAACTTTTAAAAGCTTAAAATTTTGCAAGTACACTGCACGTAAAAATAAAATGTCACTCAAATCAAACATGTGCATTGAGCTATATGAAGCGACTAGGACACGTGGCAGAAATCCCGTACACCACCAAGCCAAGATGGACGGCGAGATTTGCTTAGGGGGCCGGCACCGCCGGTCCCAACCGTAGCAAATGCTATAAAACTCTGCCCTAGCACCCCTTGGACTCCCCCATTAATCCTAATCTGTTTGATTTGCCTTCACATTAGCAGAGAATTAAAAAGAGTATTTGTTTACCGCCGAAAATCGGGAAGACAGATGTCTTGCCTGAATTTGGGGGCAGATGCTATTTGGTTTTATCCGGCTACCTCTCCGAAGATACCAAGTTGATTTATGACACCGTGTATCAGAGGTTTAGACGGATGCGGACGTTGTAGCAGACTTCGTCAGATTCCCCCTCATTGTTAGGGGTTTTCGATTGTGGGGACGCTCTTCCCTGTAGGCGCAAGTCCCTGCAGTTAATTACGTTACCGCATCGCGGTAACTACTTTCTACTGCTCCAGAAGGTCACTTCATGTCTGTTCTCCGCCGAAAGACGCGACCGGGACGTTGGGACATTTGGCCTAAATTTTGGGGGCAGATGCTATTTGGTGCTATCCGTCCACCTCTCCGAAGATGCCAAGTTGTTTTATGACACCATGTATCGAAGGTTTAAATGGATGCGGCCGATATAGCAGACTTTGTCAGATTCCCCCTCATTGAGGGTTTTTTTTATTGTGGGGACGCTCTTCCCTGCAGGCGCAAGCCCCTGCAGTTAATTACGCTACCGCATCACGGTAACCACTTTCTCCTTCTCCAGATGGTCACTTCATGTCGTGGGTGTTTGTTTTGTTTTTGGTTGCCCGTGGATTGTATATGGAGACTAATTTATATTGTCTCCCGTAGGGCGTGGATTATTCCAAATCCGTATTTTCTTAGATTTGGGTTTGGGTTGGGTTTAATGATCGTAAATCTCATTTGAGACTAAGATCACTTAAACATTTGTTAAGGATACGTTAGTCTAATTTTAGACTAAAATCTATTTAACAGGATCATTTAGATCCAACAATAGAGCATTTGGGCTCTATTGTTTTAGTTTAGGGACTTTGCGGTCCATAAGTTTAAGGACATCATAGTCTATGGAGTTTAAGAACATCATAGTCCATAGTTTAAAGACGTCATAGTCTGTAAAGTTTAAGGACATCATAGTCTATGATTTTAAGGACCCTACAGTCCGTAAAGTTTAAGGACATCGTAGTCCATGAGTTTAAGGACCCACAATCCGTGGAATGTCTGGTTGTCGGGACCCGTCACCTCTCCGAAGACGTTGAAGGATTACAACGACACATATCAGAGGAGTGAAGAGATGTACCCTTGAACCAATATTGGTTGGGAGATCTGTAATCCAATTTGGGACTAAGATCAAAGATTTATGAGCATATGAGCTCAATTAATCTGAGATAGGGTTCCGTGGTCAATTTGGGCCCGGCCTATCTAGTTAAAATGTTGAACATTTAACAATGCTGAGCATTGGTTTGAATTCTGACAGCCTTTTTGTCTTTTATTGAGTGCTGAGCATTCATTATAACTCTGGGGCTTTCATTTAAAGAACAGTTTATGTTCTCTTAGCGCACACGTGAGAGCACGTGGTGCGCTTGGCGCTGAGCGCCAGTCAATGAGCGCAGAGCGCTTCTGTTAAGTGGGCACATGTGAGAAGCACGTGGCGCGCTTGGTGTTGAGCGTTAGTCAATGAGCGCAGAGCACTTCTGTTTAAGTAGCGTACACGTGAGGAGCACATAGCGCGCTTGGCGCTGAGCGCCAATCAATGAGCGCAAAGCGCTTCTGTTAAGTAGCGCATACGCGAGGAGCACGTGGTGTGCTTGGCGCTGAGCGCCGGTCAACGAGCGCAAAGCGCTTCTTTAAATTTGGAGCGCTAAGGCTCTGCAGTGCTGTGCGCTAGATTTGGAGCGCTGAAGCGCTTCGTTTAATTGGAGCACTATGGATCATTTTAGGCAACTCTGCTATCTGAGAATTAAATTCTCTCTTATAAGAGACTTTGTCTCATAGATCTAAGAACAAAGTTTTAATTTTATAGGAGATGTTTCAATCTCTTATGTTTTTTGGTGAAAGGTTTTGCTTTTATGGATCTGTGATCCTAAGAGAATTGAATCATTCTCCCCTTTTTATAATGAGATGTTATGATCTCTTTTGTGAAAAATAATTTGTCTTATAGATCTATGATCTGTCATAAGAACTAAGTTCTTTTTCTTATGAGATGCTTTGATCTCTTTTTTTTTACCTTGAAGAAATTCTTCTTCTGTCAAGAGCTTGCCCTTCTCTCTGAACTTTCTCAAAGTTTTTTTTGGGGGGGGGGGTTCCTCTATATCAGATTTGAAGTCTTGGGGCCTTTATATAGGGTAGGTTGATTTGTTGAATCCGTTTGAAGAGATCTTTTCTCTAATTGATTTGTGGATTTCCCTACCGTTGGATTTTTAATCCAAGGGCTTCTGTTTTACAGAAGGCAATCTTCTTGTTTTTAATAAGATTGAGAAATCTTTTCCCATATAGAATTTATTCTGTATTTTGGTGAATTTTAATCGACATTGGATCATTGATCCAACGGTGCTCTGATTTTCAGAGCATAATCTTTCCTGTTTAGAAAGATTCTGAGGAATGTTTCCTTAACAGAATTTTATTCTGGTCAATTGATGATTTTTAATCATGCTCGTTGGATCTTTGATCCAAGGACCGAGAACATTTTGTTCTATCGCTAGCGCTCACGTGTATTGCACGTGGTGCGCTGCTTAGAGTGCGGCGCTCTTAGCGCTAGCGCTCACGTGCATTGCACGTGGTGCGCTGCTTAGAGTGCAGCGTTCTTAGCGCTAGCGCTCACGTGCTTTTCACGTGGTGCGCTGCTTAGAGTGCAGCGCTGCTAGCGCTCACGTGTTTTGCACGCGGTGCGCTGCTTAGAATGCAGCGCTCTTAGCGATAGCGCTCACGTGCTTTGCACATGGTAATCTGCTTAGAGTGCAGCGCTGCTAGCGCTCATGTGCTTTGCACGTGGTGCGCTGCTTAGAATGCAGCGCTCTTAGCGCTAGCGCTCATGTGCTTTGCACGTGAGTGCTGCCTCAGAGTCTTTGACTCTCAGCACCGGCGCTGCTATGAAGCGCTGCTTCATTTCAAATTTTAAAATTTGAATAGGGCTTTACTCTGATTAGTAAAACAAATGCCCCCCACCGTTGCGCTCACGTGGCCCACACGTGAGTGCAGCGGTGGCAGCATCTATGCCATTGGATCAACTCAGAAGTTGAAACGGCTCTCAGTGCCTATAAATAGGGCCTTTTGCCCTTAAGATGATCTCTGTTCATCTTCTTTCTTGTTTTCTGAGAATTAATTCTCTTTCAGAGCATAGCTCTTTGTCTTAATAACTTTCTTAGGGACAGAACTCTGTCAAAATTTAGGTAAAGATTAAATCTTTGAAGGGATTAGTTAATAATCTAGGATTTCAACCATTAACAGAGCCTTGCTCTTTTCAGATCATAGATCTATAGAAAACATTTTTAGGGTTTTGTTAACAGAGCTTTGCTCCATAGATCTAAAGAGATCTTTCTTAGGGTCTCTTAACCTATTTTTTTTAAAGAAGAACTATTAAAGTTCATCTTGCAGATCTTAAAGATCTCAGAGTTTTTAACTCAATAAAGCTTTGATGCTTAAAGTTTTTGATGGATTATTCCATCTTCAGAGCGTAGCTCTTCAAAAAAAATTTTGGGGGAATTTTTATTCCTTCATCATTAATTATGACAGATGTCATATCTGTTGAAGAGCACTGCTCTCAAGGGAGATTTACTCCTTAGCTCGACGGGCCCTCATTAAATAAGAATCTTGTGAGAATTTCCTCATTTCATGATAGTCTCATCAAATGATGAGATTGTTTTATTAATGATGAGTTATCATCCAGATTATGTGGGTCCTCTTTGGTCTATTTTCACTGTATTGCAGTGCGGTACGAATTTAAAGTACCTAGTGATAGAACTTAAACTGTAGCATCGACGGCTAATAATTCTTTTGTTCTTTTTCATGCAGGCACTATATCTTTCGACACTTCCTTCCCCTTTGTTCGTCCGAAGAGTGCATTTGCTGACGCACCAATAGACCGGGAAGTTTTTGCACTGATCAAGGATCATGACCCAGAGCGGAAGAACCTTCATCTATAGGGAACGTGGTACAATCAGATCATCTTGGGTCGGCGTAGATTTTCTTGCATGGTACCTTCGGAGCCCATTTCGGCGATCTATTATGCTGACGCACCTCCGGTGAACTATGCCGTGGAGGAGGTCAACTGGACCTCAGAGGGTTGTCTCCAACCTTCTATGGCCGCGATACCCGTGCAGCCGCCGATGGCTTTAGATATCCTGGGGAAGCGTATATGTCAGGGCGAGTTGCGCCCTTGAGGACAGCCATACAACATAGGCTTAACTCCCCGTCATCCAGTCGGATATCTGCAGCGGGCCCGATACAACTTATCGGCAAAGAAGTCACAGCTGCTAAGGCTCGGGTTGTACCCCGCGATCTATGCTTCTTTGTTCCAGTATTCCACACCTCCTGCATAGTAGGTCAAAGCCTTTTTGGAACAATGGAACGTTCCAACTCATACTTTCTTTCTACTAGATCGGGAAGTTTCGATCTCTTTAGAAGAGTTTGCAGAGATTTCCGGCTTGCCTGTCAGGAGGGGAGCACTATGAGGAGATCTTACCCCCCGACGAGTATATTTTCTCCACTCGATCGGTAATGATGGGTCTGACCCCAGAGAATGCCATTCAGCACCGGTTCCCAAGCTTAATCAAGGTGCTAAATATTTACGAGGGCTTATTTCTCGAATTTGGAAGCCACGGGGTCAGCTTTGCGGACTTCATCGCTTGTTTTCTTTGTCCAGAAGCTTTGTCACAACAAGGTGAGAAGTTCGCCAAACTCGACGATCCTTTCGGTTTTGGCTTGGATAGCCGGCCGATAGCGGAAGCAGATCAAAAGGGTTTCTTCCTCCCGAATGTCGCGGTCGTCCCCTTTTCAGAACACGCCGCTCAGGACATCAATGAAGAGCTGTTCTTTCTAGGGTTTCTTGGTTTATGGCTAAGCTGGTTCGCGCTCCCTATGCACTCTCGTTACATGAAGCCGTCCGTTTTCTACCTGGCTCACCGAATGGTCGAAGGAACTCAGGTTGACGTTGGGATTGCTGGGCTGGCTTATTTATATCATGGCCTTAGCTTGGCGGCCAACACTACTCCACCAGGGGTGCAAACTTCCCGATGCATTATTTTACTTCATGGCTCGAGCTGCATGTGCTTGGTGCTTTTGGAATTCATAAGCGGCCCCATTTCTATGAAACTTGCAACTTTCCCCGGGTCATGCGGCTAGTCGATGCTTCTGCTTTGGAGCCAAATCAGCGAGAGGCTTGGGGTCTGATTCTTCGTCCGCGTACAGTTGGTGACGGCATGACCTTTGTTGATAAGGTCATGACTATCGGTAAGGAATCCACCAAGACAGTGCAGCCGCTACGGGACACCTTTAAGGACGGGGCTTCTACCTTGAAAGATCGAGAGATTCTCCATTTATATTCGATCAGACCGGGCTACTTGGTGTTCAGTCAGAACGACTCGGCTTTATTCATGAGATATAACCCTCACCGTTTTGCCAAGCAATCAAGTTATAATCAAGGCATCCCGCTCGAGGCCTTCTTGGCAGAACCCGTTGCTACTGAAGAGGGTATCCGGAGCGCTTTGCACTACTTCATGCGCCTAAACACAAGGTCCAACTTCTTCATCAGTGAACCGAGTTATGTTCCTAAAGCCCTGAACGTATATGTGGTGAGGTATCAACATTCGATAGGCACCGTTATTAGGGAAGAAAAGCGATTGCTGCTTGATCGCAAGGGCATTGCCCCGGCTGGTAATCCAGCCTTCCCTTGAAGCGACGGACCATTGTCCATCCTCCCTTGAGGGAAGCTACTACGGCTGTGGTACCACATGTTATTCCTGAGCTACCCGTACCCCGCGTACCTGTAGAAGCAGTAGCTGTGGTGTCTCCCGAGTCCGGCGTGGGTGCGGAGATTAGAACTCGTCGTCCAAAATTGCCCACCAAGCGCAAGCTTGTGTTATCGGCTACCGGTGCTCGCTCACAGAAAAAGAAGAAGTCGATATTTTTTGTCGACGTCGTACTCGGCTAGGAGCCCCACGCTCCCTATAGCGAGGGTTTGAGTGAATACGGTACCAATGAAGGTTTATTCATGGCGCCGGATGATACCGATCTGGAGGTTGCTATCGCGGTTTCAGCGCAATTAGCTCGCAATGAGGCAACACTGATCACCATTGCTCAATCAGGTATACTTCAGTCTTATCTTTCTGTGATCATTTTAATTTCTATGCTTTAACTAACGCTTTCTTCTTCAACAGGTATCTCCACCGAAGAAGCTCTTACAGCTTCCCTCAAGACTTTCGAAGAGGAGGAAAGGCTTCGCGCTTCCTTGGGCGTCGGTATATTTCGGTTCATTGTGCCTTCGTTCCCTTTTTTCTTTATGGATAGTCTAACCCCCCCTTTTTTTATTACAGGGACTACTTTGAATCAGGTTATCCCGAGTGCGGTGCCAATCCCGCATGGTGACGCGGCGACGCTCCCAAGGCCGGTTGCCGAAATCCCAGCTCCCTCAGTATTGCCGCAAGAAGATTCGCTCAAACAGCCGATGACGGATGTCGTAGAGGCTCCAGAGGAAGAACTTGGCTCTGACGATGACGTCTCCTTGACGGAGGTCGTGACGAGGTCACTTATCACTGCCAAGGCCGACAAGAAGCGTAGAAAGCGCGCAGCTAAGGAACGTGATGTCTCTTTGGCTATAGGTGTAGGCTCAAGAGCTATTCCATCTGTCACTATTTCCTACGAAGATGCTCCAGCTGCTCTGTTTACCGTTCACAGACAGGTTTTACGCGCGGCTCGGGAGGCAATCAAAAAGCCGCCTCAAGGTAACATAATACTGGGTCTTTTTATTAGAATTTGATCTTCAAATTCTCATATATTATATCCTATAGGGCTAAGTCTTGGCGATGAGGCAGCAGGTGAGATGACGGCAACCACCGATCCTGAAGTGGCCACTCTTTCTTAGGAATCCGGGACTGCCCCAATTGCTACTCTTTCCCCTTGTGGTTCCCTACCATCGTCCGACATTGCGAGTGTCACGACGGATCTCGTAGAATCAGGGGATGAAGCCACTGGTGTCGAAACCGTCCCCCCAAATAAGACCGAAGAAGTCGCAACGCTTGGTGAGCTTTCGTTGCAGTTTTGGTTGATGACCAGTTTGGTAGGTCTTAGATCGCTGCATTCTTTTCGTTTTGCAATCCTTTTGGGTCCCTTCTGATGAAATTTTGTTTATTTTTAATGTAGGTGTGGTGAGCGCAGAGGTAGTGCCACATGAAGAAGCATCGTCAGTCGCCGCTCTGACGGTCGCTGTCCCTTCGTCTCCTCTTACATCCTCTCAAATGTTGGAAGGTATGGGTTTGTGATTTAATTTAAATCGAGGATAGCATCTTTCGTGTACTGACCATGTATCATCATAACCTTGCAGGAGTTCTCTTTGATCATTTGTATCAAGTGCTGAACCCACACTTTCCCTTCCAATCGGAAGTCGCTTTGCCTACCGGTGCCGGTGAATATCTTTTCTAACCGACGTTCTTTCTTTTCTTTAACTGGTGACCCTACCGTTGTTAACTTTAAATTGATTACAACACTACAAATTGAAGGAGGGGGCGAGAGAATCGTCGTGCCACCAGTACTCCTAGCTCTGCCACCTTTCGTAGCTGGTATAGTAGCCTTCATCGCTCTTGCATCTTCTTTATCTCTTAAGCCGATATCTGATTATGATTTGTTTTGCAGCAATCACACTGACTTCAGCTCCCTTCGAGTCTCAGATTCCCATGCCGGCAGGGCCTTTTGCTAAATGCCCTTCTTCCAGGGGTGCTGCGAATAGCCTGCGGATGTTAAGCGAGTTCGTCGAGGACCTTGACGCCGAGGCCTTTGCATCTGTTGCAGATTTTGCCGCTGAAGTTAATCTCATGTTGGCAATACTCGTGAACTTCCATAGCGAGGGCATCGTCGAGTCTTAGGCTAACTACTGCAGGAAAATCGAGGCCTGTCTGGATAAGATTGAGCTCAGGCGTCCCGTTCCAGAAATGTTGGCTTTGAATTCTCAATGGGCTGCATGGGTTGAGCAAAACGTTCCCTTCTTCCGCCATTTCGAACAAGAAGCGAACTTGAGGCGAAATGAACGCGAGGAGGCTTTAGGTGAATCCGCCTGGCTGCGCGCCCAGGTTGAAGCAAACGCTGCGCAATTGAGGGCCGTCTTTGACAATTTGCGACAATGCATTTCGGACGGACTAGCACTAAGGTAAAAGCTTGACCTTCTGGAGCGGGTTACGCGGAATCGCGAAGTTGCTAAACGGGAAATCGATGAGAAACTTTCGTCTGGCTTAGAGAAACAGGCTTGAGTCTAAGCGGAGCTGGCCGCAGCGGCTGACCATGAAAAGGAGTTGAGAGGAGCACGCGAGCAACTGGCTGACTTATTGAAAGTCCCTCCTTCTCAGTAGCTGCCTTTGTATCAATTAAACAATTGTAACCTTAGAATAACATGTATCCATTTTTTATTCTTTTATATGATTCTTCTTGTACTCAATTGAATTCATGAATAAAAGATACACATTTTTTTTATCTCCCACTGTTGCTTTCTTCTCTTTGCTGTGTTGTTGCCATGTAATTTTAGCAAGTGTGGCCTGATGATAGTAGGTAACTGTCCATCTTGGACTCTTTGCAGGGTAGCGATGGCTTAGGAAACAGGTTCAGATCTACCGCCTAAGACTTTTCAATTTTATGAGCCATGAGGGTCTCATAAGGATTTTTCTCCCTACGAGTCGTGGGGATCTCGTAGGTGTATTTTCTCCTTAGGAGTCGTGAGGACTCCTAAGTGTGTTTTCTCTTGAGACTCGTAAGGATCTCACAAGAGAATTTCCCCCCTTATAAGTCGAGAGGACTCGTAAGTGGTTGTCTCCCTCCTTGTCGATGTCTGGCTTCGGAGAGTGTGGCATGTGGATAGTCCATCTTGACCTCCTTGCAGGGCAGTGATGGCTTAGCAGACAGGGTTGGATATGCCACCTAAGACTTTTCAACTTTATGAGCCGTGAGGGTCTCATAAAGACTTTTCTCCCTACGAGTCGAGAGGATCTCGTAGGTGTATTTTCTTCTTAGGAATCGCGAGGATTCCTAAGTGTGCTTTTCTCTTGAGAGTCGTAAGGATCTCACAAGAGAATTTTCTTCCTTACAAGTCAAGAGGACTCGTAAGTGATTGTCTCCCTCCTTATCGATGTCTGGCTTCAAAGAGTGTGGCCTGTGGATAATCCATCTTGACCTCCTTGCAGGGCAGTGATGGCTTAAGAGACAGGGTTAGGATCTGCCACCTAAGACTTTTCAACTTTATGAGCGGTAAGGGTCTCATAAAGACTTTTTTCCCTACGAGTCGAGAGGATCTCGTAGGTGTATTTTCTCCTTAGGAATCGTGAGGATTCCTAAGTGTGCTTTTCTCTTGAGAGTCGTAAGGATCTCACAAGAGAATTTTCTTCCTTACAAGTCGAGAGGACTCATAAGTGATTGTCTCCCTCCTTGTCGATGTCTGTCTTCGAAGAGTGTGGCCTGTGGATAGTCCATCTTGACCTCCTTGCAGGGCAGTGATGGCTTAGGAGACAGGGTTAGGATCTGCCACCTAAGACTTTCAACTTTATGAGCCGTGAGGGTCTCATAAAGACTTTTCTCCCTACGAGTTGAGAGGATCTCGTAGGTGTATTTTCTCCTTAGGAATCGTGAGGATTCCTAAGTGTGCTTTTCTCTTGAGAGTCGTAAGGATCTCACAAGAGAATTTTCTTCCTTACAAGTCGAGAGGACTCGTAAGTGATTGATGAGTTGACCTGCTCCCGAATCAAAGCATTGCTTTGACGGGGAGGTCGAGGGTTGACTTTGGCCATTTTCCACGGGGTCAGGATTGACTTGGCCGTGTTACACAGGGTCAGGGGTTGACTTTAGCCATATG
The DNA here is from genome assembly GCA_030015575.1 of Agapanthus africanus. NCBI lineage: Eukaryota > Viridiplantae > Streptophyta > Magnoliopsida > Asparagales > Amaryllidaceae > Agapanthus > Agapanthus africanus. The sequence continues at coordinate 266,279,240 of CM057339.1, forward strand.
GGGTCAGGATTGACTTTAGCCATACGGGGTCAGGATTGACTTTAGCCATACGGGGTCAGGATTGACTTTGGCCATACGGGATTAGGATTGACTTTGGCCATATGGGGGTCAGGATTGACTCTTGGTTGTCTGTGCATCGCCGAGTCATGCAACTGGGAACTTTGCCGCGGCTCTGCTTTGCTGACGTTGCGTCTGCTGTAATGAGACGGATGTCGAGGTGGTCTTTAGGTTGTCTGTGAACCGTCGAGATTTGGAACTAGGGACTTTACCATGGCTCTGAGGTTGATTGTCGCGTCTGAATCCTGCTGGAATGAGGAAGAGCGCTGTTGTGGGTCTCCAGGCTGTAGATGCGGCCGTCGAGACTTGGAACTATAGACTCTGCCGTGGCTCCGAGATTTATTATCTCGTTCGAATCCTACTGGAATGAGGAGAAAAGCTATTGTGGGTCTCCAGGCTATAGATGTGGCCGTCGAGACCAGGCTCTCTTTCTGATAGAGCCTGGTGGGATGATATGGTTCTCTCTTTGATTGTGCCCCTGAATTGTATACAAGGATCAATGTGATCTCACCTATAGGGCAAAAGTTTCATTTTATATGTATTATATTTTTCTGTTTTCTTTCCGCGATGCTCTATCATTTCAGCTTTTATATCGTGAAAGTCGTGATTGCCTAATCATTTCGGCTATTTTTCGCAGTGCCCAATTATTTCGGCTATTTTTTTATTTTACTCGCTGCTTTTTATTGCGAGTTGCCCAATCATTTCGGCTATTTTGTATCCATATATTTTTACTTGCTGATTTTGTTGCAAGTTGCCCCATCATTTCGGCTATTTTTATATGCATTTTTGGCTCACTGACCTTTTGCCGCGAGTAAAGGATTTGGAATCTGATACCGATTTAGGCATCAGCATCGCCACCACTAAGACATTGCCAGGAGCGAATCATCATTTCCTTTGTCGGTTCGAACAAAGGTGACTTAGCAAACATGGTTAAGATCCAGTCGACTAAGGCTTTTGACTTCATAAGCCGTAAGGGTCTCATAAAGGTATTTCTCCCTACGAGTCGTGAGGATCTTGTAAGTAATTTTCTCTTTAAGAATCGTGAGGATTCTTAAGTGTATGGTCTCTTATAAGTCGTAAGGATCTCACAAAAGTGTTTTCTCCTTATAAGTCGAGATGACTTACAAGTGCCGTTCGCCATATGAGGATATCCCTCATCAATAGTGGGACTCTATTGGGGAAACGTTTATTTATGCCCGTGGATTGTATACAAGGGCTAGTATTGGACCACCTGTAGGGCAGTCTGTAGGTTGTGATAGCTTAAGAACTGGTTCAGATCCCTGTAACTTAAGGCTTTTAAATCCTATAAGCCGCGAGGGTCTCATAGGAAGGTTTTCCTTACGAGTCGTGAGGATCTCGTAAGTGTAATTTCTCATTAGGAATCGTGGGAAACCCTAAGTGTGTCGCTCCTTTGTGAGTCGTAAGGATCTCACGCAGGCATTTTCTTCTTGCAAGGTCGTGAGGACCTTGTAAGTGTCTTTTGACGAGATTGCGCCTTTCCGGGTTTTCACAAACTCGTCGGTAGTCCTGCTGTTTTTACTCGTGGAGCCCTTTCGGGTTTTCATCCGTGCCGATTTTTCTTATGGACGTACCATTTTTGTTTTTGTTTTTTTTAACGCGTCAGCCCTAGGATGCTGCGGTTTGTAATAGTTTATAGATGTCTCGGTCAGTCGTTAGTTTAGGGATGTTTCGGTCCGTTGTTGCTATTTTGGAGACAACGGTTTCGCTGGATACTACTTATAGAGTTTAGGCTTGGGAAGATAGTGAGCGAACATAGGAGTCGTTATCTATCATTAACCTAGGCCCTGACTCGTCAGGTATATTATTTTTTTAGGAACCGGCCGTTTATCGGCCTGAAGGGTCTTTCGCCATGCATTTTCATGAGTAAGTAAGCCCCACCCTGGTAGACTTTGTCTATGATATACAGGCCTTCATAGTTCGACTCGAATTTCCCCCGTTTTGCATGATTGGGGATCATAAGTCTTTTTACGACTAGCATGAGTTCGCCTTGGCGGAATGCTCTCGGCCTAGTCAATCTTTCGTACGAGCGCGTCATCTTTGCCTTGTAAGCCTCCAAGTTTTGCTGTGCCATGAGCCGAGTTTCATCGAGGGCGTCAAGCTCCTCCAGGCGAAGATAAGCATTCTCTTCGTTTATTAGCTCGTAATGGACCGCTACTCGTAGAGAGGGTAGCTCTATCTCTAAGGAAAGTACTGCTTCAGCGCCGAATACCAATGCATACGGCGTTGTGTTTGTGGCCGTTTTGAACGTAGTTCGATACGCCCAGAAAACTTCTTGCAGTCTCTCGTGCCAGTCCTTTTTATTTTTGGACACCGTCTTTTCACGATCTTCGTCAAGGTCTTATTGAAAGCCTCAACCAGACCATTTGCTCGGGGATTATAGACCGAAGAGTATCTCCAGTCTATATTATCTTGCTGCGCGAAGAGGCTGATTTTGTGACTTCTGTAGGCCGACCCGTTATCGGAGATAATCCGTCGCAGAGTGCCGAACCGATAGATGACGTGTGTCTTGAAGAAATGGAGGATATTCTCCGTCTTCACTTCTCTCAGTGGTACTACTTCTGCCTACTTGGAGAAGTAATCAGTTGTCGCCAGTATGAACCGATGTCCTCTGGACGATGCTGGTTCAATGGGCCCGATTATGTCAGTTCCCTACATTTCGAACGGCCAGCTAGCCACCGTTGGATGTAACGGATTTGGATGCTGGTGTATAAATTCCCCATGAATCTGGCACAAGTGGCACTGCTTCGCGTATTCGAGACAGTCTTGGATCATTGTGGGCCAATAGTAGCCCATCCTTTTAATCTTCAGTTTCATCTTCGGCCCGACTTGGTGAGAACCGCAGAGTCCATCGTGAGTTTCTTGGACGACTCTCCTTACTTCTTCAGGTCCCCGGCATCTTAGCCATAGAGAATCAAATGATCTCTTATATAGAGTGTCATTGACGAAGGTGAAGGATAGAGCTCGTTTGATGAGCTGATGTCTTGAAGACACATCTTCAGGTGTTCGACAGGATTTGAAGTAGTCTATAAAGACTTCTCTCCAATCCTTAGCCTTTTACTGGTCTTTTATTTCTAGGGTCGTTTGCTCGGTCGCTCCCTTTTCTTCGGACGAATCCGGAGATATTTCTGCCGGTGCAAGAACCCGACGGCTTTGCACAAAATCCTTACGTTATCGAGGTTCTCGTCGGCCAGTTCTTTACCGAGCTTGGCTAATGTATCTGCCTTGCTATTTTCCGCGCGCGGTATTCTTTCCAGGGAGTAGGAAAGGATTCGAGTCAGCAGTTGTTTCACTCTCTCACCGTACTTTACCAACTCTGGTTTACATGTTTGATAGTCGCCATTTACTTGACTAACAACCAGCTGGGAGTCTCCGTATATGAGGAGGTTTTCGATTCCCATGTCGACAGCGATCTCAAGGCCTGCTATCAAAGCTTCATATTCGGCTTCATTGTTCGTCCTCGGCTCTGTTAAGGAGAAGGCAAAGCGCATTATCCCTCCTTGTGGAGTCACGAAGATAAGGCCTACCGCCGATTTGATTATAGGGGAGTTGTGCTTTTGTTTCTTCATGGAAGATGCCCCGTCGAAGTAGAGTTACCATCGGGTATCACTCTCTCTTTTCTCCCCATCGATCATGTCAAACGCGTGCTCGTCTGGCAATTTGCAATTTAGGGGTGAATCGGCAGGTATCGGATGCTCAGCGAGGAAGTCGGTGATAGCCTGGCCTTTTACTGCCTTGAGGGGACAATAAGTTATCGAGAACTCCATCAAAAGCAGGGCCTATTTAGCGAGTCGTCCTGTTAGTATGGCTCTTGACATCAAATATTTAGGAGGATCCACCTTTGATATTAGATGGACCTCATGCGCCAACGCATAGTGCCGGAGCTTCATTATCGCAAAGATTAGTGCCAGGAAGTGTTTTTCGATAGGGGAGTAGTTGTTTTCTGCCCCCAGGAGAACTCAACTCAAATAGTAGAGGGCTCTCTCTTTCCCTTGGTCGTTCTCCTGTGCCCACAGTGCGCCTAAAGAACCTTCGAGAGCTGTTGTATACAGGATGAGGGGCTTTCCCTTGACCGGAGCGGTCAGCACCGGCCGATTCTGCAGGTATTGCTTGATTTCTTCCAGTGCGCTTTGGCATTTGCGATCCCAGACGAATGGGTTCCCCTTCTTCATTAGATGACTGTAGGGGCGGTATTTTCCGGAGAGACTGGCTATGAACCGTCAGATATACGCGAGCTTTCTTTGGAGGGACCGCAGTTGTTTGAGAGTTCTTGGCAGAGGCATTTCCATGATCGCCTTGATCTTTGACGGGTCTATTTCGATGCCCTGGAGTCGTATGATGAATCCGAAGAATTTGCCCAAGGAAACTCCGAACGCGCATTTCAGAGGGTTCACTTCAAGTTGTACTTCCGAAGACGTTGGAACACTATCTTTAGATGCTCCCAATGTTCCTCGTACGATTTGCTTTTCACCACAAGGTCGTTGATATAGCATTCGACGAATTTATGTATGAGGTCATCGAAAATCATTGTCATGGCCCTCTGGTAGGTAACGCCGGCATTCTTCAGACCGAAAGGCATTACCATATAGCAGAATATGCCTAGAGGAGTCCGGAAAGCGGGATGCTTCTGGTCTTCAGGGTGCATCTTTATTTGATTGTACCCTGATGAGCCGTCCATGAAGGAGAAAACATCATGAGTGGACGTGTTGTCTATCATCAGCTCGGTAACCGGTACAGGTAAGTCATCCTTCGGACATGTTTTGTTGAGGTCCCGAAAGTCTACACAGATGTGCACCATCCTATTTTTCTTCATCACTGGGATGATATTGGCAATCCAGTCAGGGTACTGAACCTCTTGGATGAAGCCGGAGTCGATTAGCTTCTTGACCTCGGTGTTGATGCTCATTTCATGTTCGAGCCTCATTCTTCTCGGTGCTTGTTTGATTGGCTTAACGTCCGGAGAAATCGCCAATTTGTGGACGGCTATTTCTGGATCAAATCCCGGCATTTCGGAATAGTTCCATGCGAAACAGTCTTTATACTGCATGAGCACATCTTTGAGCGTAGCCACCTTTTCTTCAGACAACAGCTCACTGACGAACGTCAGCCATGGGTAATTTTCCGTCTCCAGGTCGATTTTTCTGAGGTTATCTACAGTAGTATGTATCCCATCTTCCAACTCTTTTGGTGCCGGTGGAAACTCTGAGATCACTTCGTCATCATCGTTTTCAAAGCACCAGGAGAGGTCATCCATATTCTCGCGTACTCCTTCTCCTGACAGCATTATCATGTGACAAGTATGAGATCGCTTCCAAGACCGATGTTGATCCGGTTTTACTCTCGCTGCATACGTGGCTTTCGGTTCATGCTTCTGTGGTGGGGTTACCTTCCAACTGCTGGATAAAGCGAACCTGCTTTGTTGATATTGATCTTCTACCCAGTTTTTGAATGTGAAGCAGCCTTCGAGAGGATGTCCTATCGCCGGTGATAGGAGCAATAATCTGGGTGATGAACCAAGTTTTCTTGATCGGGGTGTTTGGATTCCGGGAGCGTCATCATCTGATGTTTTATGACAAGATCGAATATCTTCCTTGTCTTGTCTTGGGGAAAACAATACGCTCGACCCATCTTCTTTATAAGATACGGCTCCCGGCTGCTCAATTCTCGATCGCGTGGCTTCTTAGACCCGCTTGGCCGCTGTCGGACATTTTTCTTTAATTTGTTTTTGCCTCCGCGTCGGGTCTTTTATATAACGGGCTGGCGACGAAGAGCATCGTCACTCTCCGCAGCCTGCTGAAGGAGGTGCTACGTCCTGGCTTTCTCGTAAATGGCCATTTCGCGGCTATGGTCATCCCGGACCTTTTGACCCGCTTTCCTTATTAGCTTGTCCATCTGTTCTTCGAACGACGGACTTGACACTTTCATGGCGGGACCTCGTTTTGGTTCAGGGTTAGCGTCTTCTAACGGAGCCTCTTCTTCTTCATCAAAGTCATGTATAACGTAGCAGCTATGGAATCGCTCCCATTTCTTGGATTGACCATATCCAAGCCCGATCGTTTCCATTTTCCCGTTGGGCAATTTTCGCTGAGTTCCGGGGACGTTCCAGATCCTGTTGTAGAACTGAGCTTGTCGAGCAGTCTGTTTGAAAGGTACGCCTTGGCGCCTCAACAGCCTTTTCAATCCTTCTGTATAGTATCTGGGCAGACGGATGGGCTGGAGCCTGTCAAGCCTAGAATCGATGCCATGCCAGATTTCTTTCTCCACTTTAGTTTCCGTGGATCGATAAAAGAGGACCGCCTTTTCATCTTTTCGCCTGGGAGAGACGTAGAACGTCTGTAGTTCTTGCACATTATAGGTATCAAGTGCGTCGAGCTCTTTGTAATGCTCTTGCGGAACCATGGCGATCTGCAAACTCTGATCACCTCCAATGAAGGCTTGCACTGATGGACGAGCTGAGAATACTGCGTTGACCTCGTCTTCAGAGTCACTGCCAAAGACCAGAATAGGGGTAGACGGTCCCGGTTTGTTGTATCGGGGAGGTCCCGAATAGACTATCTCTTCTTCCTTCTCGGTATCGCTCCCAAAGACCGGAATGGTGGTGATAGCTTTTTGCTTATCCTCAGGTTTATGGCATCTTTCCGTGCCTTCAAAGTCTTATAAAAAGTACTTTGCATCTTCGTACTTTCGGACTTCGTTTACGGAGAATGGGTTCAGCTCCCCTGTCACAGTGTATTCAAGCCCATCTTTGAAGTACTTCATACACTAATGCTATGTAGAAGGGATAATGTTGTACTCGTATAACCAAGACCGGCCAAGCAAAGCATTGTAGCAAGTCTTGGCATCAATGACGTGGAACTTGATATCAGTGACGAGCAGCCCAAAGAGTAATGTCAGTATCACGAACCCGAGAGTCCGTGATGACTGAGAGTCGAACCCGGAGATAGTGATTTTATCCCGAGCGAGGTGTTGAACGCTCATGCAGATTTCTTTTAGCACCTTAACATTTAGAAGATTGACAGATGATCCATTGTCAACTAGGATCTTCCCTATCTTAATGTCATGGCAATACCCGGAGACATATAGGGGACGGTTGTGCTCGCATGTTCCGAGGAGGAGATCCTCATCGCCGAAAGTGATGTCAGCTGTGTGAATTTCTTCCAACTCGTCCTTCATCTTTTCTTCGGCGAGGAAAGCTTGAAACTGGTCAGGCTCTTGTAATGCCTTGATCAGAGAATCTCTCGCCGCTTTGGATAGCAGAAGGGCATCGAGAATGCTTAGCTGTGAGGGTATCTTCCTCAAGTGTGCCAGAACGTTGTAATCCACCTTGTTTTTCTTGTGCAGGTCCTTAGCTGCCAGCTCTTCGACGACTCGGTCATCGAGGGTGATATCCTCAGGGACTTTTTCTTTCCCCTTATCCTTTTTGTTCGATCCCTTGTTTGCGGGTCCGAGATTCTTTTCAAGTAGCGTGCGATTGCACAGCTGAATGTTCTCGCAGGTCTTTATCTCTTCTATTTCAGAGATGGATTCCTTGAAGAGAGGGCCGAGGGCTATTTCTTCATCAGAATAACTCCCGAAGGTGAGAACTTGCGATCCCCCAGAATTAACCATATGACATTCACCGGCAGTTCTTTTATGCTCATCTGTCGTGCTTCTTTGTTCCCGACGAGTTCTGCGCTTCATCCGCTTGAAATACTGCCGATGAGCAACGTATCCCTGCCACCAATTTTTAAAGGCGTTGCATTCTTCAGTAGGGTGTGTGGTCCTCCGATGGTACAAGCAGTAGTTTGGATGTGCATCCTCTTCGTTAAGGTGTATCCTATCAGGAGTGTTTCCTTCGGAGGGTGGCGGCTTCATTCCCATCGATATGGCTTTGGCGAACCTTTTCCATGTCTTGAACCTGCTTTTGCTGGCGGCCGAAGTGCTCCTATCCTGTTGGGGTATTTCAATCCTTTCGTTCAGTCGCCGACGTTTGGCTTTTTCGTATATGGTGATTTCACACTCTCGGTCAGCTTTGCTTTTCTGAAGAGCTTTATTCAGGAATACATCAATCATCTCGTCTGACAGTTCTAGGAGTTCCGGTTCAGGATCTTCCCCTAGTTTCTCTGCATCAGGAGCTTCTTCATCATCTACTAACGAGTGAGAGATCACGTGGCAGCTTGCCACATAATCTTCAGGTTTGTCTAACGAGTCTCCCCCCTCATCTTCATCGCTATCTCTATCTTCAAGGATGTGGTTGAGAAATTCTTGTAGTGTGATCGAGGTTCGCGCCTTCTGGTTATATTCCTCCAGCGCGTTAATTTGTTTTTGTAGGTCCGTGCGCTTGTCATCAAGCTTCACGGGCTTTTTGGTCTTCTTCTTCTTCTTCGAAGAATTTGATGGCTGGGCCTGAGTGTTTTGATTATCGCTATTAACTCCCAATGTTGGGCGTGGTTTCAACATCCCCTCGATGATCTCCGGCTCTAGCGGACTTTTCCACCTGATTGCCGGACATGCTTGAAGATCTTTCAGCATTCTTTTCGTCTTGGCTGAAAGAGCAACCTCCCATGGAGCTTCTTCTATAAAAGAGCATAATTCACCCGGTTTGTCTCCTCTTTTAAGAGCGTGCGGCTAAGTCGGGCTTACTTTCCAATTCTCGGACAGTGCGAATTTGCCTTGTTGGTTTTGGTCCTCAATCCAGCCTTTGAAGACGAAGCAATCTTCGATTGGATAGCCTACCACTTGGTGATAGAGGCAATAATTGGGATTATTGGCCTCACCAGGTTGCAATGGGTGTTTTGGATCCGGCAAGGTGATGAGCCTGTTGCGCACTACCAGCTCGAACAGTCTCCTCGTTTTATCCCGGGGAAACGAATAAGGGCGCTTCAGTTTCTCATTGAAGAATCGTCGTCTTTCATCTTGGCGATCAGTTGGTTTTGGACCACTGGGCTGCTGCTGAGCATTGGCGAAGAAGGTCGCTTTCCCTTTCCCATTTTCGTTTCGAGATTCCAACTTCGAAGAAGATGGTCTATGACCCATCTGATCCACTTGGGCCAGCTTTTCAATCAAGGCCTGGAAAGTAGTTGGCTTGAAGAACATCATGAACTGGGATATGGTCGCCTACGGATCATGAGTACCCACGAACATGCCTACCGCAGGCGCTTCTTCGATGCGCTGCTCGCACTTCGAATATAGATTCCGCCATCGTATTGCGTACTGCACCCATGTTTCGCCTGGCTTCACTCTGGCGTTAATTAATGCGGTGATCGGGGTGCGCTCGCTAGCACTTGCGAACCTTTGTGTGAACAATAACTCCATTTTTGAAAATTTCTTAACGGGGTCATTCGGGAGCTTGGAGTACCATTCAAACGCTGTCTCCGAAAAGCTGCCAACAAACTGGCGAAGCAGCAGTTTGTCGTCACCTCCGGTGTTGTCGCACAGAGCCCTGAATTGAGCCATGTGTTGGTGTGGATTCCTCGTCCCCTTATATACATGGAATTTAGGGATCGTATATCCAGGCGGGTACTTGATTTGATCATACCAGCCTGGATAGGGTCGTCCAGTCTTAACAATTTGGTCGGCCGCTTCGTTCGCCTGATGAGCGATACAGTCATCTAGGGCGGCTTTGGAGATGGTCTCCTCTTTGGCTGCTGAACAAGCCAGAAGAGGGTTTGATGTCTCTCCCTTATCGTCTTCAAGGATAATTGGAGGGTCTTCAGCTGGAGGATCCGGCTGTAATATCACCTCGACCATGTCTTGGAATAAAAGCGCCATTCGTTTTATGTTGGCAGCTTGTTCCGCTGCCTCTTTGTCCTTCTTCTCGAGAATTCCGCGAAGGAACTCAGCATCGGTTTCTTGTTCATGACGCTGTTCTGATGACATCTTCGGGCTATCTTTTGGCCCAGTGAGTGCGGCCATCTGTGTTAACATTTCCTAAAGCTTCTATTGTTGCTCCTGGGCCTTTGTTATGGATCTGGTGAGTGGTCGATGACCCGTAGAGATACGGCTATCCTCTTTCCTGGATTCCATATAAACAGTGTGCACCACCATGCCCTCAGACTTGGGGCATTTAGATTCAGTGCCCTTGAGATTCTTCACGAACACGGGGAGTTTCTCCGGCCTCCTTCTTTTGTGGGCGGTCGAAGTTGAGGGAGCCGTTGCGGCGGGCACCCAAATAGATGACATCTCCTGTGGCATGACATAGTGATCCTTCTCTTTCCGAACTTTCATCTTCTTCGGTTGGCGAGAGTAGTCTTGGTTGTTCATCGAGTCTTGGACCTGTAGCCAAAATTTATGAATTTTAGAAGACAGCCGCTGAGGGGGCTACTCTGGCTTCACCTTCGTAGCGTTCTCCATAGGTGAAGGAGATATTTTTAGCACGGCAGTCGGAGAGTTCTTGCGGACCCTCCTGAGTGGTTCAAAGCTGTTCCCAGTAGGAACAGTGGCATCGACTTCCACCGTTGGAGCTGGCGGAGTAAATCCAGAAGGGGAATTGCCCCCAGCTTTCCTCACTCGACGCGAGTGGCCACGTCGAGCGTATCAAGCAGACGGTACTGGCTCAGCTATTGGGGCAGCTTCTTCATGCCCCTACTCTAATAAGGGGTTATTGTCATCGTTAACCTGTCGAAAACCGACGTCCGCTGAGAGGGGGTGGCCAACCTGTCAAAGGTAGACTTTTGGACAGGGGTAGCAGCCTTGGTGACTTCGCCCGCAGTAGGAGTTGGAACGACCAGCCTTGTGAAGACCGGCCCCTTAGCAGGAGAAGCCGCCTTAGCTATTTCAGGAGCAGGAATGGCTATCCGCTTCAGGTATTGTAGGCTTCTTGACAGGCCCATTTGAGCTTTGGCCCAGTCTGTTGAAAACTGAGGCACTGGACTTAGACGACCCGTTGAGAGGGGTCGCGGTAGTTGTAAGACGATCAAAGATCAACTTCTTCGGAACTTCATGCGACGGCATTGGAGCGCTGAAGCTCGCTGGTGGGATCATGGTACCGAAGAATAGCCCAGTAGTGGCTTGCGTCACCTATTCCATCGGCATTGTAAAAAGGGAGGCCGCTTGAGGCCCATAGGTCACTCCTCCGACAGGGACGGCGTGGGAGTTGTTGCAGTTGTTGCAGTTTATGCAGTTGAAAGCCATTGATCTTCTATTTTCTGCACGGAGCAAGACACTAATCTTAGTACCTCGAATCCAGGGGCAACCATAGCAAACTGCGATTCGTTCGTGAACACGACACATGAAGTGTGGAGTGGAAAGAGGAAAAGGTCCCATCGGGCATGCCAGAATCTGTTTACCGCTGAAAACTGGGAAGACATACGTCTTGCCTGAATTTGGGGGCAGATGCTATTTGGTTTTATCCGTCCACCTCTCCGAAGATGCCAAGTTGATTTATGACACCATGTATCGGAAGTTTAGACGGATGCGGCCGTTGTAGCAGACTTCATCAGATTCCCTCTCATTGTGAGGGGTTTCTGATTGTGGGGACGCTCTTCCCTGCAGGCGCAAGCCCCTGCAGTTAATTACGTTACCGCATCGCGGTAACCACTTTCTCCTACTCCAGAAGGTCACTTCTTGTCTTTTCTCCGCCGAAAGACGCGGCAAGGACGTTGGGACGTCCGGCCTGAATTTTGGGGGCAGATACTATTTGTGCTATCTATCCACCTTTCCGAAGATGCCAAGTTGATTTATGACACCATATATCGAAGATTTAAACGGATGCGGCCGATGTAGCAGACCTCGTCAGATTCCCCCTCATTAAGGGGTTTTTGATTATGGGGACGCTTTTCCCTACAGGCGCAAGCCCCTTCAGTTAATTACGCTACCGCATCGGGGTAACCACTTTCTCCTTCTCTAGATGGTCACTTCGTGTCGTGGGTGTTTGTTTTGTTTTTGGTTGCCCGTGGATTGTATACAGAGACTAATTTATGTTGTCGCCCGTAGGGCGTGGATTAGTCCAAATCCGTATTTTCTTAGATTTGGGTTTGGGTTGGGTTTAAGGATCGTTAATCTCATTTGAGACTAAGATCAACTTAAACATTTATTAAGAATACGTTTGTCTAATTTTAGATTAAGATCTACTTAACAGGATCATTTAGATCCAACAAAAGAGCATTTGGGCTCTATTGTTTTAGTTTAGGGACATTGCGGTCCAAAAGTTTAAGGACATCATAGTCCATAGAGTTTAAGGACATCATAGTCCATAATTTAAAGACGTTATAGTCTGTAAAGTTTAAGGACATCATAGTCCATGAGTTTAAAGACCCCACAGTCCGTAAAGTTTAAGGACATCGTAGTCCATGAGTTTAAGGACCCCACAGTCCGTGGAATGTCTGGTTGTCGGTACACATCACCTCTCCGAAGACGTTGAAGGATTATAACGACACATATCAGAGGAATGAAGAGATGTACCCTTCAACCAATATTGGTTAGGAGATCTGTAGTCCAATTTGGGACTAAGATCAAAGATTTATGAGCATATGGGCTCAATTAATCTGAGGTAGGGTTCTGTGGCCAATTTGGGCTCGGCTCATCTAGTTAAAATGTTGAACATTTAACAATGCTGAGCATTGGTTTGGATTCTGACAGCCTTTTTGTCTTTTATTGAGTGTTGAGCATTCATTATAGATCTGGGGCATTTATTTAAAGAACAGTTTATGTTCTCTTAGCGCACACATGAGGAGCACGTGGTGCGCTTGGCATTGAGCGCCAGTCAATGAGCACAGAGCGCTTCTGTTAAGTAGCGCACACATAAGGAGCACATGGCGCGCTTGGCGTTGAGCTCCAGTCAATGAGCGCAGAGCGCTTCTGTTTAAGTAGCGCACATGTGAGGAGCACGTGGCGCGTTTGGCGCTGAGCACCTGTCAAAGAGCGCAAAGCACTTCTGTTAAGTAGCGCACACGTAAGGAGCACGTGGCGCGCTTGGCGTTGAGCACCAATCAATGAGCACAGAGCGCTTCTTTAAATTCGGAGCGCTAAGGCTTTACAGCGCTGTGCGCTAGATTTGGAGCACTGAAGCGCTTCGTTTAATTGGAGCGCTAGGGCTATTATTAGGCAACTCTGCTCTCTGAGAATTAAATTCTCTCTTATAAGAGACTTTGTCTCATGGATCTAAGAACAAAGTTCTTATTTTATAGGAGATGTTTCAATCTCTTATGTTTTTTGGTGAAAGGCTTTGCCTTTATGGATCTGTGATCCTGAGAGAATTGAATTATTCTCCCCCTTTTTATAATGAGATGTTATGATCTCTTTTATGAAAGACAATTTGTCTTATAGATCTATGATCTGTCATAAGAACTAAGTTCTTTTTCTGATGAGATACTTTGATCTCTTTTTTTACCTTGAAGAAATTCTTCTTCTGTCAAGAGCATGCTCTTCTCTCTGAACTTTCTCAAAGTTTTGGGGGTGAGGGGGCTGTTCCTCTATATCAGACTTGAAGTTTTGGGTCCTTTATATAGGGTAGGCTGATTTGTTGAATCGGTTTGAAGATATCTTTTCTCTAGTTGATTTGGGGATTTCCCCACCGTTAGATCTTTGATCCAAGGGCTTCTGTTTTACAGAAGGCAATCTTCTTGTTTTTAATAAGATTGGAAAATCTTTTCCCATACAGAATTTATTCTGTATTTTGGTGATTTTTAATCGCCATTAGATCATTGATCCAACGGTGCTCTGATTTTCAGAGCATAATCTTTCCTGTTTGGAAAGATTCTGAGGAATGTTTCCTTAACAGAATTTATTCTAGTCAATTGATTATTTTTAATCATGCTCGTTGGATTTTTGATCCAAGGGCCGAGAACATTTTGTTCTATCGCTAGCGCTCACGTGCTTTGCACGTGGTGGGCTGTTTAGAGTGCAGCGCTCTTAGTGCTAGCGCTCACGTGCTTTGCACGTGGTGCGCTGCTTAGAGTGCAGCGCTCTTAGTGCTAGCGCTCACATGGTTTGCACGTGGTGCGCTTCTTAGAGTGCAGTGTTGCTAGCGCTCACTTGTTTTGCACGTCGTGCGCTGCTTAGAATGCAGCACTCTTAGCGTTAGCGCTCACGTGCTTTGCACGTGGTGCGCTGCTTAGAGTGCAGCGCTCTTAGCGCTAGCGCTCACGTGCTTTGTACGTGGTGCGCTGCTTAGAGTGCAGCGCTGCTAGCGCTCACGTGCTTTGCACGTGGCGCGCTGCTTAGAATACAACGCTCTTAGCGCTAGCGCTCATGTGCTTTGCATGTAAGCGCTGTCTCAAAGTCTTTGACTCTCAGCACTGGCGCTGCTATGAAGCGCTGCTTCATTTCAAATTTTAAAATTTGAACAGAGCTTTGCTCTGATTGGGGAAACGGTATTAAAACCAAATTTTAATGAATTTTTAATTCTCATTTCTTTATCCTAAACCCTAATTTCTCCTATAAATATAACCCTACACTTTGGCCCTCCTCATTCAGAAATACTTTGTCAAAACTCTGTAAAATTTCTAAGTCCAAAAGTTGTACAAGTGGAGTTAGCTCAAGGTCAAAGTTCCGGCGACGATTCGGGACAAATCCGGTGACAAAACGACTCCACGACGCCTTCGAAAGTTCACTCTACCTCTTCCCTCTTCTTTCAATCAGTAAGTCCCCCCATCCCTCTCCTCTTTCTATTAAAAAGAATCCTATTTTCAAAACTCGTCGGAAGCGGAGTTAATCCGACTTCCGATTCTCATTTCTTTAAAAACTCAATTTTTATTAAACAAAAAATTAACCATTTAATTATATATTGTTTAGTAACCATTAAACAACAATTGGACAAAGTTTCAATTCAAAATATTATGTTAAACAAATTCTAGTTCACTTTTACAGTGAAATACCCTTAAGTTTGCATACGACATTACCTTATTTTTTTGCTCATATTACCTTTAGAAAACTCATGACGAAATAACCTACCTCATCACAACACTCATTCTTGGCATAGCACGATGACTTTTGGAAACTTTATTTGTGGGATGATTACAAGTGTACAATAAAATACCCTAAACTATTACAAAACCGTATTCTTTAAATTTTCTTATTTAAATTTCATACGATTAAATCTCTACAACCCATTTTGGGGAACCCAATCGGGATGGTGTGGGTTATCGCACGTCATCGGGACTAGTAGGGCGAGATGCAGACCTCCTCATGGATCATACGATCTTGATGGAATTTGTATTACAATTTTAAGAAAAATGTGATTTCTATTTAAATAAACAAATTCTATTTTTAATATATATATTATCAAAATATCTATTTTAAATATATTATACATATTCCATGTTTTCTAAATCAAAGGAATCGCAAATTTCATGAAACTACAATACAAATCAATACAAGTCAATATTACATTATAATACCATATACCATTCAAGTTAGGTTTATATCCACTAGAATATTTCATTTTATAAAAACTACATCTATGAAAACCCTAAAGACGATAAATAAATACTTGAGATTTATTTTGAAAATATATCAAAACTATTTTTTATAAAACCCCCTCAAGTTATATTAATTTACAATAAGAATCCTAGTAAATATAGGTTTAAGCAGGACCCGTTCTCTTGAGCCTTAGGGAGCCGGAGAATATGGGTGCTTGCCTATCTAAGGTAGATAACCTAAAAACGGTGTTCTCAATACGGTAATTGTCTTGGGAAAAGACACAAATCCTGCCGTTCATGTGCAGCAGTTACCAATAACATCAAAACTAATTCAGGACTTCAATTCTGTTTAAAGTGTTTGACTCAGACAAAGTCTCAGTCTAATCTGAAATCAATCAATTAATCTATCCTTGAATATGATTCAAGTATAACTCCATTTCAATATGAATCCATTTATACCAGAATTCAATCTATATCAACATGACTCGACTAAACCGAACCATGGATATACTCTGATTACATGACTATCCATTTATATCCATTCCATTTACATGATATCATGGTTTCGGCAAGTCGTACATCTATTAAACAAAACAATACAAATCAATACAAAATACATTACGGGGTTTTAAAGGGGTAGAAAGGCACTGAATGTGTTAAGAGTGGCACGGATGGTCATTAAAAGACGTAACTATACATTCATTACCGTTGTTCTGTGGTTTTATCGACGGAGCCTTGTACTACGGGTTACCATACTCCATAGTGTAAGTTGGACTCCTTTCGTATACATTAGAATATTCTGTACCAAGTTACAATCAACTGCATTAACATAACAAACTCACAATACACCAGTTATATTCTCATATCTGTCTATTCTATTCCTACTTTTCTTTGGGACTTACCGAGTGATTGTTCGCTGACGACATTCCTATTTCTCTTCTTTCTTTGGAATGTTGTCAGGAGGACCCGACTCTCAGGAGTTCGAGACCAGCCAAGAGCACTTGGAGCAGACCACTGAGCAGCACGACCTTTAGGCTTTACTTACAGTTTATGTCATTGTTTAGGCATTGCTTTCCATTTTTGTATTTACATTTTCAGTTGTATTGTAAAGAAATGTTTAATAAATAAAAGTTGATGTTCAATTATATCTCTTGTCATTTTTCTTTTGTACTTTATTATATTGCTTAGTTACGCTTAGCGTGTTTACTTCTGAGTAAATACGTAGCGGGCCCGCCGCGTCTCCTTACCGTATATCGGGAAGCGAGGCGTGACTGTTCCGTTACCCCCCGGAACCACGGATCAAGTAATATCCTTTTAAGTTACACTCAGTTACACTTTTGATTTTCCCATACCCCCAAGGTTATGTGTTCAAGTCAGGTATTGATAATATGGAGCTAATGCCAAACGGGATCAACCAGGTACAGGTTTTGTCTATGCAGACAACAGGATACGTCCGTCAGGACAACAAGTCGGGATTGTCGGCATTAGTGATAAGATCAGGTAATGTTCATACCAGAATATTGCATTTTATACCACCCATTCTTACGCTCATGTGTTTATAGGTAGGTACTTTTGATCAGTGTTTGCTACATATTTGCAGAATACAGGTTCTCGGCTCTGAACAGTGAAATCCATGAAAAGTATGACAAATTCCGGATTACTGCCAACAACGGATAAAACACGGGTCTCCGCTCTCTATCCGTGTGTTGCCACATACTAGTTTAAGGGACAAGATGGCAAATCGATTGTCATGTCATGCACAAAGCTCTAGGTCAACACAAGATCCAAGAAATCTACGCGGAGCTCGAGGAAATCATGGCAAAAGATCCACATCACATCACCTTTTTGTTCTAATAAAATTCTGGAATAATTGTGAAGAGTTTCTGAGAAAATTCATATACCACATAGCAGACAACATGAAACCAGGGAAAAGGACAAAAGCCCACAACCCAACTCCACTACAGGGCCGCGGATCCGCGGCCAATAGGGGGTCTAGGCCGCGGATCCGCGGCCATGTTGACTCCTCTCTCTGTCATATTTTGGGGGCATTTTGGGGACTTCATATTGAGGCAGATTGTTGCCCTAGGTTTTCAGTTCACCTCCTATAAATACCCCAGAACTTGCCAAGCTTTGGTGTTCATTCTTTGTTCTTCTTTTTGCTAGGATTTAGTCTTTTTCTTCTTCTTCTTCATCTTGTCTCCATGAAAATTGTAGTGAGAGCTTTTTGAGTGGAAGATCAATGAAGATGAGGGTTTTTTGTATCATTCTCTTTTGTTTAACTTTCCCTTGAGATTCCTGCTTTCTCTTGATCATTCAACCTCTTCATTGAGCTTGAATGGTTAAGGGTTAGTTATTGATCTCAAAGATCGTATTTTTCTTATGGAATTAGCGTTTCATTTCACATGCGTTCTCTACCCATCTCTTGATCTTGCAACCTCTTGATTGAGCTTGCAATTTAAGGGTTGGCTATTGATCCCATGCTTGTCTTGAGTTCTACTTTCTTGTTCTTTTTATCGCTTTTTATTACTTGCTTATTATTATCTTGCTTTACTTTCTTGCAATTTAATTCATGCACTTAATTACTTGTAATCTTTTCTTTTCTTTGTTCTTTTCTTTTGCTCTCTTTTGTTCATTTTGTGAATGGTTGTAATTATTGTTGTTAAGATGAAATACGGTATTGTAAGTTAATATCTTCTTTCTCATTTCCTTTTCCCGTTATTTTCCATTGAACTCCTCCCAAACCATACGCAAGCGCTCCGTTAGGCACCCTACCCTAACAATGTAACGGTGATTCCTAACCGCGACCGATTGCGTTCGGTTTGGCCGGAGGCGAAAGCAAGAAACAAGAACGGAAGGACAAGGGTAAATAAGCCGTATTCCATGAATACCGCGCTTAAATCCCCTAATCCACGTTGTTGGCGATTGCTTAGCTTCAATTGGTCAAGACTCGGCTCAAAGGTTTTGAGTACGAATTTCTTTAGCTTACAATTTCGTATCTTTTTCTTAACAACTTTATACTTGCAAATAATACACATAGGATAGTCTCGAACAAACATATACTCATTCTTTATTGACTCGTCTAAGACAAGAACGGAAATACAACCATCTCCCTGTGGATCGACCCGTGCTCAACCGGCTAGCTGCATAGCGACACCGTCTTGATTGCGGTTAACTTTAATTCTTTCAATCAAATGGCGCCGTTACCGGGGAGACGGTAGCGTATTTTCTTTCTTGTTATTCGGGTTAATATTCTTTTTGTATATATTTAAAAAAAATCTTTTTTTTTTTTGATAATTTTTGTGGGCAAGTGTGCAGATTTTTGCGTTTTTGCAAACTGCGATTGTGGGGAGCAAAGTGTGCATTCAAGGCAAAGGTGATTACGAAGTACAGTGCCAAAGATCCGGGTAGTTTGACCCGCGCAAGCGAACCTTTCAAGCTTACCGGATTTGATTCAACGGGGGTTTCCTAACCCAAAAACTTAACGGTACGTACTTTCCTAACACCTTCTTCTCAAATCCGACGCATCCGATATACTATTCTTTGCAGGATTCTTTGCAAGTTCGCTAGCAAACGCTAAAAATTGACCAACCCGTATTTTTTGCAGTGCCGTGCTTAAAATAAAAAAACGATTGTTTGATTCTTTATAGAATTTTTATTGAATTGCGCATTGCATACATTAATACGGACTTAAGGGCAAGCGAACCCCACAACATACGGTAAAGGATTTCATCACCTTTTCTGTGGCCCACAAATCACGAACTTGAGCATAACGTTTACCCGCACAAATTTTAAAAGAAATTAGACTTTAAGCCTTAAGGACTTCGCGCTCGAGAAGTTAACTGTGTTTAGAACCTCGCTTAACGGTATATTGTTTACGGGGTGTCTAGGAAAGTGTTAACGGCGCAACCGCCAAAAGAGAAAGGGTTATTTAATTAAGGAACTTCGCGAAAGCGTTGGAAAACCTCCCCTTATCTCTGCACTTACCTGGCCTCGTGATCAGTGTATCTTGAGCCCGTTTCTCGACACAGTTTTACTTCGACAATCAAGTTCTGGAGCAGGTCTAGTTGACCTAGGTGAACCCTAGAACGATTAGGTGTGTGGTATTTTTGTGTCGTGATTGTTTTTGTCCATATTCTTTTTGTGTGTATATTTCATTCTTTTGTTAATATATATCTAAAAAAAATATATAAAAAAATCACATTCTTTTCCCTCCTTTTCTCTTCCTTTCTTTCCTTTTCTCATCATATCATGGGTACCCCACCTCGCAAAACTCTTGCCGAACTTTGGTACCCACAGCCAGACATTACATCTTACGGTTCTTGCTTTGGCCGAACTTCGAACGACCCCTCCATGCCCAAAGTTTCACTGAAAGATCGAATAGCAGCGTCTAGGACAAACATTTGCACACCTCATTCCACTTTGTATCAATCTTTTCAACCTCCCGCACCCGCTTATGTTGATACCCTTTTTGCAAATCGTCCTTTGTCCATCGCTGAACGTATTGAACAATCCCGTAGCCGATCTTTCACTCCTTTCACCACTTCAAATTCTTGGGATCAACAAGTCCATTCACCTTCTTATCCAAATGTTGATCCTACCCCTGTCCAACCATTCAATTCCTACTAATCCTACCCTACCTTTGCACCTTCCCTAGACATTGCTTCAGAACCGCCATTTGGGAGTTTTCAGTATCCAAACAACTTTGAATCCTTTACTGAAACCCCTTCACAACCTATGTCTAGTCTAGAACAGTCCTTGGAAGACTTTAGGGTAGCGTCAAGTCAACAGATGATGGATTTGAATGCGTCCATGGCCGCTCTCATACAACCTACTGACCAGGTAGCTAGTTTCCAACTAGCTCCTAATTTTCCAATGTATGATGAGGCGGCAGGACAGGCTGCGAATTTAAGTGGTAAGAGTGAGCTGTACCCCCTTCCAAGTCAAACCTACACGCCACAAATTGAATCCCACAACTTCTGTATTGAAAGTCTATCAAGTGTCCCAAATGAATTATCAATTGAAGATAGAATGATTAATGAGTTGTGCAACTTTGTAGTGTTTGATTTACCTGATTGTGAAGGGTCCTTTCCAAGTGAACCCAATCCTAAACCTTTTGACCTCTACACTTCCATCTTAGAACCTGAATTGATTGAACTCCATGCTTTTGATGAGGTGTCTGAGGATATTGACTTTCACTTGATTAAGGATATTGACGCTGGGAATATTTTGGATGATAAACCCACAGATTTGGCTGAGTTTTTCTCTTCAATTCATCATCCCGAGTCATTAAATGTTTTTCCCGAACCCCATATGCGTCTGGACTTTGATGAAATATGCATGGATGAGCTTAACTTTGAGGAGAATTCTGAGGATAGTTTTGAGGATGAACCAGTTATAATTGATGAGTCAGATTTTCCAATTCATCCTATCCCTTCCACTGACTGTGTACACCCTCCTGAACCTTTAACCGAGAACCTGCCTCAACCACTTCCCTCCATTCTTTCTATCATTCCGACCTTGCAAGAAACCGTCTCACTTTCATTTACTATGTCTGGTTTACCAAGTTCGGCGTACCCATGGCTTCTTACGAATCTTGAGGGATTTGACCCAATCTCTCGCCGGGTTAATATATTAGCACAATCGCTGTTTACACATCGCTCATCACAAATTGTGCTAATCTATTCACTCCATTTCCTCCCTCAAGTTCGTATTCCACTTCTTTTTCCCTTCCGCAATTCTTCTTCCTCTCATAACCGAGACCGTATCCCGCTTCTCTCCGCATACGGTCTCGCGTATTCTCCATTTCTTTCCTCTTCACCTTCTTTCACCAGCCACTGCTTTATCACGATAAGATCTTTCAATGGTTGGTACTAACTTTTGGCCTGTGTAAGGCCTTGTATAGCTTGATACTGTTCTTTCCCCCCTAAACCTGAACTTCAACGCCTAATAGTGGAAACACTGTTTTACTTAAGTTTGGGAGGAACATCTTTTTTGTATATATTTTTGGTTTTCCTTTTTGTATATAATTTGTTTTTAGGGGGAGCGCCGACAATTTTGACCCTCTTGGTATAGCCTGACGGTGAGGGCACTGTCAAGTTTAAGTTTGGGGGTGTGCTCGGTAAGCTTTCTTCCTTCGCATTCATTTGTATATTTTGCATTTGCATACCTTATTAAAAACCCACAAAAAATCGAAATTTTTCCAAAAATATAAAAACCTTGTCGTCAAGTTAGCTAATAGGGTAACTTAGATCTTTATTCCGAAAGATTAGTTGATATGATAGAAATAACTAAATTCTAGGCTTAAGAATTGAAAACCCTAAAAATAACCCTCATTCTGTTTAAACTTGGTAAGTATACGTCCTTACAGTTTTTTTTTGAGAAATAAGTAATCTTGAGTTCAGTTCTTTAGTTAAGTCAAGATGAAGGGAAAGTATTGAAGTTTTACCGGAGGATAAGTCTGAAAAATAGTTTCTTTTCTTGAGTTTAAATTTAGAAAGTATATACCCTACAAACTGCACTTACACGCACCTTGAAACTTGGGATAGTAGAGGATACCTAGAAATACTCTTGCCTGAAAGCCTAGTATGAAAGAAAAAACGGTATTTAAAGCTAAACACCAAAAGAGCATGTGAAAAATATATCCGGTCTTGAAAAAAAAAAGAAAAAGAAAAAGAAAAAGAAAAAATAGAATAAAGTCAAGACCTGGAAACTGCTATTTATGCTTTAAGCTCACACATTCAGTAATCGGCTGTTAGTGCCTCAAGAAGCATTAATAGTCGCATGAAAGGTGTGTGAGCAAATCCGTCCATCCTTAATAAAAAGAAGTAGTATTAGGTATTAGGGCAAGGGTATTATAGCTTGAATTGAATTCTCAAGTGTAGGGGTGCAAATATACACACACGTAGGGGTATACAATCGATGTTTGAATAAAAGATAGAAATAAAGCATAAGACTTGTGTTTTCTGTAAAGTTGATAAAAATCCCTGATTTGAGGCCGCACTTTAGAAGGAAAACTCAGGAGATACCGATATCTTTTTAAACTTTTTTGGTACGTATATAATCTAAAGTTAAATAGATAGGAGGTGTGAAAAATAAGGGTTGAATATTTCTAACTTAGGATGATAGAGTTTCTAACGTAAATACTAAACTGTAAGAGTAGAATCGATGTTAACTTATGACACTAGCTTGATGGGATTTTGTGGGTGTAATCCGCTGAAAACCCTCAGGAGACAACACTCCTCCTACTAGGGACACCTAGAGGTTTAACGGCTTGTTGCACGCGCTCAGTGCAATCGCGTTCCCTGCGAAAGTGCGGTTAGGATTTTATTTTTTGTGAATAATTGGTTTTGCTCAGGACGAGCAAAAGTTAAGTTTGGGGGTATTTGTTCATACCAGAATATTGCATTTTATACCACCCATTCTTACGCTCGTGTGTTTATAGGTAGGTACTTTTGATCAGTGTTTGCTACATATTTGCAGAATACAAGTTCTCGGCTCTGAACAGTGAAATCCATGAAAAGTACGACAAATTCCGGATTACTGCCAACAACAGATAAAACACGGGTCTCCGCTCTCTATCCGTGTGTTGCCACATACCAGTTTAAGGGACAAGATGGCAAATCGATTGTCATGTCATACACAAAGCTATAGGTCAACACAAGATCCAAGAAATCTACGCGGAGCTCGAGGAAATCATGGCAAAAGATCCACATCACATCACCTTTTTGTTCTACTAAAATTCTGGAATAATTGTGAAGAGTTTCTGAGAAAATTCATATACCACATAGCAGACAACATGAAACCAGGGAAAACGAAAAAAGCCCACAACCCAACTCCACTATAGGGCCGCGGATCCGCGGCCAATAGAGGGTCTAGGCCGCGGATCCGCGGCCATGTTGACTCCTCTCTGTCGTATTTTGGGGGCATTTTGGAGACTTCATATTGAGGCAGATTGTTGCCCTAGGTTTTCAGTTCACCTCCTATAAATACCCCAGAACTTGCCAAGCTTTGGTGTTCATTCTTTGTTCTTTTTTTTGTTAGGATTTAGTCTTTTTCTTCTTCTTCTTCTTCTTCTTCTTCATCTTGTCTCCATGAAAATTGTAGTGAGAGCTTTTTGAGTGGAAGATCAATGAAGATGAGGGTTTTTTGTATCATTCTCTTTTGTTTAACTTTCCCTTGAGATTCTTGCTTTCTCTTGATCATTCAACCTCTTCATTGAGCTTGAATGGTTTAGGGTTAGTTATTGATCTCAAAGGTCGTATTTTTCTTATGGAATTAGCGCTTCATTTCACATGCGTTCTCTATCCTTCTCTTGATCTTGCAACCTCTTGATTGAGCTTGCAAGTTTAAGGGTTGGCTATTGATCCCATGCTTGTCTTGAGTTCTACTTTCTTGTTCTTTTTATCGCTTTTTATTACTTGCTTATTATTATCTTGCTTTACTTTCTTGCAATTTAATTCATGCACTTAATTACTTGTAATCTTTTCTTTTCTTTGTTCTTTTCTTTTGCTCTCTTTTGTTCATTTTGTGAATGGTTGTAATTATTGTTGTTAAGATGAAATACGGTATTGTAAGTTAATATCTTCTTTCTCATTTTCTTTTCCCGTTATTTTCCATTGAACTCCGCCCAAACCATACGCAAGTGCTCCGTTAGGCACCATACCCTAACAAGGTAACGGTGATTCCTAACCGCGACCGGTTGTGTTCGGTTTGGCCGGAGGCGAAAGCAAGAGACAAGAACGGAAGGACAAGGGTAAATAAGCCGTATTCCATGAATACCGTGCTTAAATCCCCTAATCCACGTTGTTGCCGATTGCTTAGCTTCAATTGGTCAAGACTCGGCTCAAAGGTTTTGAGTACGAATTTCTTTAGCTTTCAATTTCGTATCTTTTTCTTAACAACTTTATACTTGCAAATAATATACATAGGATAGTCTCGAACAAACATATACTCATTCATTATTGACTCGTCTAAGACAAGAACGGAAATACAACCATCTCCCTGTGGATCGACCCGTGCTCAACCGGCTAGCTGCATAGCGACACCGTCTTGATTGCGGTTAACTTTAATTCTTTCAATCAGGTAACAAGTCAAGTAGTGTATCAGGGCATGTCATGTTGTGAATATGTATCAAACGGATGCCCAAAGTAAAAATGTAATGAGTATCGAAGCACGGTTAATGCACGGATACACGAGTATTAATCCGTGATAACATATTATGGGTCCATGATTCGTATGATGCACACTAGCAAACATGATATATAACTATAGCAGTAACATGAAATAAAAAGATTCCGGCATGAAACTAGATATGCAATAAACGTTACGGATACGTACGGATATCGTAAAAACGGTAAAAATGTAACAGGGATGTACAATGCAACATACATGTATTATTTTTATTCATATGGATGTATATATATGACATAGCATATAGCAAGATAAACTTGCCTGATCGGATCTCACGACAGGGCACGTACGCCGTGTCCGACGTCGGGTAAACGTCGTGATGCACACACATGCGTACAGAACAGAACCAAGCTATACAAGAACATGACCATGCTCGATGAGGATGAGGACTGGGTCGCCCGGATCGTCGGCGATATGCATGGCTCCGGCGATCACCGGGAACAAGAATCAAGAAAGAAAAGAAAAAGAAGAAGGAGAAGAAGATGAAGATGTGGTCTGGGATTAGGTGCTCTGGGGTCAGAGACAAAGCGGGGGAGACGTCGACGGCGAGATCCACGGCAAGGCAGTGGGTGCTAGGGTTCTTGGGGTCGGGTTCTCATCAGGTGTGCAGGGGAGAGTCGGGGATGGTAGTGGTGGTGGTGTCAAGAGAGAGGGGACAGGAAGAGGGTGAAGAGGCGGTGGCGACAAGGGGTCGGCGGCGTGAGGGTGCCAGGGATGGGTGCAGGGTTCACAGGGGTTTCGGGTGCAGGGATCGTGGGGTTCTCGTGGGGGATGAAGGGAAGTGTGGGTGGTGGTTGTAAAGGCGAGGTGGTGACGACGGGGATTTGGAGACGACGACGAGGTGGGGCTCCGGCGACGAGGGCTTGGGTGAGGCGTGAGTTCACGTGGTCATGGGTTTGTCATGGGTCGTGGGTTTGCAGCGGAAGAGAGAGGGAGGTGAGGTGGTGGTGTAGTTTCGGGGAGACGGGGATGCCGACGAGGGCAGAGGCAACGACGGCGACGAGGGCTTAGGCGGCGACGGCGCTTGGGCGTGGGTTAGGTTTTCTCGTGAGGAGGCGGGAAAGGTAGATGAGAGGAGAGAGAGAAAGACGTGGGGTTTTATAAAGAATAGGGTTTAAAAATAAAAAGGAAATATATAAATATATATATATATATATGAAGAGAGAGACAGAGAGGGATGGTAGAGAGAGATAGAGAGACGAGGGTTGTGAACTGTTTAGGGTTATATAAAAAATATGTTTAGTTAAAAGAATATAAACGTGTGTGTGTGTGTGTGTGTGTGTATATATAAAGCAGTATATATAATAAAGAAAATAATATTAAATTTATTTGAGTTTTCTAGCTAAAACAAAAGTACTCCAAAACATGCCCGGGCTATGTCTAAAAATAAGGTTTGAAAATACGGATAATATATGTGCCAACCAAAACCATAACGCGATGTCCGGTTAAAGATGAAAGGTTCCTAGGCACCCTATAGAGGTCTCACAATGCATCAACCATGCCAATTTAAAATTTTAACGGTGCCGAGAAACCCGACTACGGATCGTTTGCTAGAAATCTAGGCGAAAAAGTAAACTAGTTAACACTTAACTAAGAGATATGGAAATACAACCTTTGTAGATCCGTTTGTCCACCTCCACGGCTCCGAGATGAGGTCCTCTCCGCTGTCCAAATCAAATCCGGGCTCTAGGGTCGGCTTCATCGGAGAATAGGCGAGCTAGGTCGTCGATGTCCATGCCGAAGATGATCTACGTCGAGGCATCGCTAGATCAAGCTCCACCTTCACCAAGTCTTGAAAACTTGTGAAGGAAACACACTCTACTACTTGGCAAGAGGTAGAGGATGAAGAAATAGGAAGTGGGTAGACTTTAGTTTTGGATTTCTCACTCATTTCACCAATCCACCATTGATGAAGTGAAGGTTTTCTTCTTTAGTTGAAGGAAGAAGAAGAAGAAAAATGATATGATAAGATTAATTAGAAAAGAAAAGAATAATCATTCTTATCATAAAAGTAACCATGGTAAAGTGTAGAGAATTAACTTAGGTTAAATGAATGGTTAGGGTCAAGGTATCATGAAGCTTCCACTAAACAACAAAAAAAGCCACCATTCTTTTTCTCCTTTTTCCATCTATTTTCCAAAATGAATAAATAGATAAAGGAAAAGAGAAAAGGAAATAAAACCCTAATCATAAGTTTAACCATGGTTTAATTCTTTACACTTAACGATGTAAACATGTATCATTAAACATGATACAAACAAGTGCACAAAAATATATCGCATATACAATGCGCACATCCGAGTGAGAAAATCCATCTTAAGTGAACCGATACTAGTTAATGCAAAGTAATATATCAAATATATAATTATGCATTAAATCATTAAATCAACACTTGATTTAATGATCCGGTCATATCGCATATAACCGACTAATATCTACAGTAACATCTGATCGAATCAACACTTGATCCGATAACCCGGCTATATCGCATATAACCGATCAATGTCACATATCGCGAGAATCAAATACAGTATCACATACTGGTATCATTCTCGGTCCCGCACATATCTCATATGCGCTCCTATTTCGTTTTGCTTGAGCCAGGAAACCTCTGTGTAGGACTCTAAAGACTCGTCAATACGCCGGCAGCAGGTGATGATCATATCAATCACCCACAAACCGCAAGCGGTCTGCTAAACGTAACGGCCACCCGGGTATTGAGCGATCTGAAGATCGACGAGCAAGCCCGCTCACACTCCAGTGAATCCAACCAGTAACACTACCGTATAGTCCGGTCTGTTCGTCTGATATGTCGCATATATCGCCTAGGGGTGGTAAACGTCAGACCCCAATAACTCAATAAGTCATGCCGACGTAGGGTCCATAACATTCGTGAAACTCTTACCAGGTGATAACTCTTACCAGTATATCACTGCAACCCTGGCCAGGGATTTCCTGTTATAGCCAGTCGAGCATAGCACAACATCAATCCCCAATACCGGGAGAGACGAATCCCCTCCTATCGCACATTGCCTCCATGTGAATCGGGACTGTACCCAAAAACCACCTGTTTGCACAACTCAGTAGAGCCGTGGTAGGGTGGAAATCAAAGCACAGTGGGAGACACACAAGACTCTATGACGATCTCGGGTCTACAGACTAAGCTGTATCAGTGTCACCAGAGAACTGCCATCTGACGTGAGGTATAATACCATCTGGGAGTTCTCGGCGAGTCCGTTCAGTGTACCCAGTCTCCACTGAACACCCGCATACCATCTTCGATGTCAAACACCAATGGATATGGGATCATCCATCGCCCATCGCATGGGTCAAGAAGATATACGCTAGTCTACTCTGGAATATCGATGCCCCGTCTCGATATTCCCACGACTAGGAACAATGAAGGATGTACTCACTGACTACCCAGGCCCCACTAGTATGATCTGCATCATAGTCCTGGAAGTCGAGTACACATCCTAGGGGCTTTACCAACATGTAACAGAGAGACAATCGGTATACACGTTAAGGTAAAGAGCAACCAGATAGCATACTATCATGTCGAGCAAGTAAG
This sequence comes from Agapanthus africanus, assembly GCA_030015575.1. NCBI lineage: Eukaryota > Viridiplantae > Streptophyta > Magnoliopsida > Asparagales > Amaryllidaceae > Agapanthus > Agapanthus africanus. The sequence goes on from CM057339.1 coordinate 266,307,413, forward strand.
TCCTCCCTATATATGTCCCAGCATCCACTACAATATACATCCTATGTATAGTAATGGCCTCTAGGGCATACATATAACTAACAATCTCCCACTTGCACTAGGGCCATCTGTAGCAGTGGTTGTAGTATCTCATACTCAACCATCCCATAAAAGTCTCTCTCTGGGAACAGGCCTTCGTGAGTGGATCCGCCGTGTTGTCCTCTTAGTCTACTCTCCTAACCTCGATCCCTTAGAGATCAACCATCTCCATGATCAAGTGATACTGTCTTAGAATATGTCTAGGTCACTGATGGGACAGGCGTTCCTCGGCATAAGCCACAACTCCATTGTCTCACAATGGTAGGAACGTAGTTCATCTCATGAACCAATATACACCCAAACAGCCTCTTTGGTAGCATCTTCAATAGTGATGTTACCAGCCTTTATCGTCTAGTTTGCCTCGGTATCTAGCTTGGAACTCTTCGAACATACCGTCCCTTTACTAAGGGTAAAGGCAGTGCCTGTGACTGACATTCAGTCGTCTTTATCACCCTGGAACTCTTCCAGTGATTCACCCCAGGATCTATTGATACCATCTCACTACATCTTGTGAGAATCCTAGCATCCAATTACATCTATCTCATAGATGAAAACTCAGGATTTAGGAGGTATCACTTTGATCCTGTTTGGGGAATCCTAGTGATAATAGGAGATTGATCGATCGTAGTATAGGAAACTCTTTTCCTATCAAGAGTATGTTGTCTACGTACAATACGAAGATGACCACCTTACTCTCTACTACCCTTTTGTATATACAAGGTTCGTCTACCTTTTTGATGAAGTCAAACACTTTGACTATCACATCAAAACAGACGTTCCAACTCCGCGATGCTTGCTTCATTATGTAAAGCAACTTGCACACGTTTCTGCTGCTCCCACTGTTTACGAAGACCTCTGGCTGTGTTCTTATAGACGTTCTCTTCTAAATCAGTATTTAGAAAAGCAGTCATGGCACCCAACCGCCAGATATCGTAGTCATGGTATTTAGCCGTGGTGAGTAGGATCTGGATAGACTTAAGCATAGTCACTTGGAAAAGGTTTCATCATTATCCATGCCTGGTTGATGACTAAAACCTTTAATAAGCCTAGCTTTGAAAGTCTCAACTTTTCATCTACACCAAATAATCTTCTCAAGATATACTTGCTCCTGATGGGGATTTAACCCTTCAGATATAGCAACCAAAGTCCATACTTTGCTGGTGTATATGGATTCCATCTCAGATCGCTAAGCATCCAGCCATTCTTACAGAGTCCCTACTCTCGATGGCCTGCTCGAAACTAGTTGGGTCATCATCTCATGATGCAATCCTTGCTCCCACTGTCATCGAGAAACCGAGGTATCTCTCAGGCAGATTGGGAATCCTACTAGATCGGCGGAGAGGCTGAGGTTCGTCGGGAACTATAGAATCCTTTGGTTCTGTCAAATCATCAATTGCAGTTTTGTATAGCTGGAACCTTTCCAGTTCTACAGAACTGATCCTGCCTCGATCTTGTCCGGATTTTGCTTTAAACATTGGCCGGACAATCCCAAATCTTAACTCACTTAAGAGATGGGTTCTTCCCATACCATATCTTATATGGAGTGGTAGGCAGTGATCTGATTCAAACCTAATTCAATAGGTATGCAGCTTCTCAAATGCATAACCCTAAAAGGAAATAGGTAACTCAGTAATACTCATCATAGAGCACACCATATCTAATATTGTGCAATTGCTCCGCCCTGATACACCGTTGTGCTGTGGTGTAATCAGAGGAGTAGTACGGAGAGAGAATCTCATTCTCCTTTAGAATGGTCCAGGAATGCCATGCATAAGTATTCTCCTCCCTGATCTCATCATAGGACATAATACTTATACCCGGTTATTGGTTCTCTACTTCTAACTTATATTCTGTGAATACCTCAAAAGGTTCGGACTTATGTTTCAACAGGAACATATGACTGAATCTTGAGAGATTATCAGAGAATATAATGAAGTATAAAGAACCAGTCCTGGCATGTGTAGACAGGAGACTTTACATACATCATCATGTATCAGTCCCAACTGTTTACTAACTCTTTCTCTATGTTTCCAATAAACAGAGCTATGGTCATATTATCTTTGTGACATGACTGGCAAGTTTCACAAGATGTAAATTCAAACTGATTTAAATATACATCTAAATGTAACTTCAGCCAGTCGGGTCGCATTGATATGACCTAGTCTACAATGCCTCAAGAAGAATTCGTTCATTTCTGAACTCTTCTTCTTGTGTGTGTTCAGTATACTAGGAACTGTAGTTTGATTTAGAACGTTAATGCTTTTAGATAGCGTGCCTGAACCGATCAACTTTTAATATAGGAAGTGTTCAAAACATTATCCATCAATACAAAATTATATCATTTCTTTACTCATAAAGAGACTGATATGATTTTGTATATCAGGTTCGGTATCTAATAGCATTTGTTCAGAATCAATGTATTCGTAATACAGGGTGACAGTGACCAACAGACTTGGCTGCAACACTTGCCCTGTTTTCTGTCTCATGAAACTTATCACCCGTTCTCAGTTTTTCTACCTTTTTGTAGCCCTATGTAACAGATTACATATCTGGGATCCTGATCCGGTATCATATACCCAGGATGCAGAGGATACTGAGAAACAGTTCTTTGTAATGAACACACCCGAAGGAGATGCATCTCATGCACTTTCTTCGTTTGGGCGGCATGGGAATCCTGACATTCCCCTATTTCCTGCTCTGTCTTATAACTATTATAAGTTGGAGCGGGACCAACGTTACCCAGCTCAGTATAACAAGCGGGTTCGGTCAATATTCCGTTTTATTATCTTGATTAAGGCGTGATATGGTCGCTACCAGGAGAGAGAGAGAAGAAAACACTCTGCGTGCGCTCTTGCAAGATCAGATTGGTTATATATTTTATCTAATCAGGATGGCTCCCACTGTTTTTATCAAATCTTCCTTCAAACCCTAAAAGGAAAGACTAGCCGGGATTAATTACACTCTACAAGTTCGCCAATCTTTCAGCCAGGCCAGTGTCGGTACTTTGAGGGAGGTTCCCCGTGCTTTCGCACGGACCTAATTACAGTAAACCTCGTTTTCCCAGAGGCGTAACCCCGTTGACACCTTTCTAGACACCTACTTGATCGGCTAATTGCAAAGTGCAAAACTCTCCCAGGAGTAACAATTACTCGCAGTGGATATCGGGATCCAACTATCACATAGAAGGTATGCAATCTCATTGCAAATTCCAACACTTGAAACTCCCGATAAAGGTTTTTACCCCTAGCACCTATGACCTTAACTATGGTCAACAAATCATAAGTACTAGTCAAGTTCTACCCGTCATTTCGTGATTAATTAGACCCACCCACATGACCCTTAACTAAGGTCAACAAAGTCACGCGACTGTCCTAACTAATCGCATCATATGCGGTGTAGGAAGACATCACTTAGCTACCGTACACTGTGCCTTGACTATGGTCAACAAACACAGCACGAATACTAAGTACTCTACTTCCTAAAATGACGGAGGGTTGCGGCTGGTTTTTGTGAAAACCTTTAACGCTTTGAACTTGATCTCGTTGCGGAATCAAATGGTTTAAAATGGAATGTTTTTTAGGCTTTTCTAGTTTTGCTAAAGGGGTCACTCCCGGTGAAGGGATCGTCGGCCCTTTCCTCGTCGAATGAGGTGCGGGATATATCATATATATCGCTGTGCAAAGCAGAAACTATGGAAGCGATCGAAAGACAAACCGAGGGTTGTAGAATCTGCCAGTTATTGCTAAAGGAGTCACTCCCGGTGAAGGGATCTCGGTCCTTTCCTTATCGAATAAGGTGCAGGATGTTCTACAATGAACACCGCGATGCAAAGCAAGAACTGTAGCTACCTGTTTTATTTTGAAATTCGATTCCACAACATCAATTAGGTTTATTTTCATTCATTAATCTCATTAATGAATATCCCATCATTTTAAGTTACCTAAACATCACAGATAGATATGACGTACACTTATGCCATCCGCATTCGCCTCGATGTCCCCTCGTGCACCGTTAGGTTAGGTAACTAACGGCAGAGCGGGGCAGGGCTAGCGCGGGTGTAAAACATAAGTAACGTCTATATAATATATCATATATATACTATAATATCTGTCACAGAGCACAGAACATCGCATGATCTCAGATAAAACACAGCAGAAGAAACATATGAAATATTGGATATACTAGGACGTCCGTGTTTTCAATACGAGCCAGTATAAAACACGGATTCCACGGTCGTGATGAATAGCCAATCCCACACCCCTAGACCCCTACGAGAGCGGCAAGCAACCCTACCAATTCTAGGGTTAGGAGACCCGGACTCGACTCCTCGAGTTGGTCTCCCACTGGACCCTAGAACCCGGTTACTAGTGCTCCCCTCCTTGGGTCTATCCTAGTGCAGAAAAGTAAATAATATACAAACGGTGACTACTTCCGCAACCTGGAAGTGCCCCAATAAAAGAATATTACATACAAGTTTTTACATGAATGAAAATGAAAAACACTCATCTCACATAAAAACCCCCGGCTATTCAAACACGACGATCCAATATAACATATCCAGCAACACATAACATCACATGTCATCAACGTAAGTAAATATGCGCATCCCAATTGTCGTTGACATATAGCAACGAAACCGGCGACATCACATATTACACTTACGGTCACAGAAAAGAAAGTGTAAAACTACAACAGTTGGAATCCGTAACCTCCTCAGACATCGCATGCCTGACCAAATGAATTACTTAGACATCACATGCCTAACAATTATAAACTCCGCATTTCAGTCTCATTATCGAAAACACTTTTCTATATCGAGTCGGGCAATTTAACAAGATTCCCGACATTCTGATCGAATGCTCGTCGCAAACTTTAGTAGGCGGCCGCACCCCCGACGCCGTCGACAAAGTGCACCAAGGCGGAACACCTCTACCGCGAGCACCCGAACGGATGCTTTCGGCGACGGGGTTCTCCTACAGTCACTTGGTCGGGGCTATGGAGTAAGGCTGTCTATTAAGTTTACCCGGCGAATATCCGCGTACGCTATGTGATTGCGATGGACTTTTGATCGCATCAAAATTCCGTGGCAACCGATCAAGTGAGACTAAAGTGCTATGTTTATAACATTCATTCAGCTATCACATAACTTTTGTGAATTCCAATTATTGTATCCCTTTCCAGATAAACAGAAAATGTTAAACTTTTCGATCGAACAATCGAACACCCAAGGTTTCCCGATACAGATCAACACATGAAACAAGTCTAACAACATTCAGTTCGTGCCTCAGTACCAACGGTCCAGCCGTAGAAGGGTCAAGCCAACGCCTCACATGTGGCACGCCGTACTGCCCCAAACCCGAAGGTTCAAAGGGCTATTCAAGACGACCACATAATCGAGTTAAGGTTTGTTGTCTTCTAGAGGGTCCATCGCGTTACTTGCACTACTTAGAACGTCGTTAAACTACGGAAAAATCCAACACTTGGAAATTTCCCGACAGGGGAAAAGTTGGGTATTTATATCCGGTCGAACTTTTTAACATATTCTAAAAAATATCCGGAAAGCCAAATAGACAAAATTTGATACCCCGATCGAAACACCGAATCCCCAAAACAACTCCAGAAAATTCAACTCTTGAATAAAATTTTAAAAATACCCAGAAAATCCAGCATAATATAATAGGAGTTACTGTGCAAACAGTGTACGATGACGTCATCATTCCGCCGCGGAACCGCCGCAGAAGCCAGGCTTCTGCCGCGGTTCCGCCGCGGTTTGTACTGTTCATCAGTAAATTTTTGCATCGTAATTCTTGTTTTTCCCTGCTGAATTTTTTAGCAATTTTTAATTTGGAAAAATCCACGTTTTCAGAAAACGTCCAGAGAGCATTTTCCGGTTAAGGTTTCGGGTCGTTCGGACTTCAAAATCCGTCTAGACTTCGCCTAAGGCTCTAGCTAGACTCTGATACCACTGAAAGGTTCCTAGGCACCCTATAGAGGTCTCACAATGCATCAACCATGCCAATTTAAAATTTTAACGGTGCCGAGAAACCCGACTAAGGATCGTTTGCTAGAAATCTAGGCGAAAAAGTAAACTAGTTAACACTTAACTAAGAGATACGGAAATACAACCTTTGTAGATCCGTTTGTCCACCTCCACGGCTCCGAGATGAGGTCCTCTCCGCTGTCCAAATCAAATCCGGGCTCTAGCGTCGGCTTCATCGGAGAATAGGCGAGCTAGGTCGTCGATGTCCATGCCGAAGATGATCTACGTCGAGGCATCGCTAGATCAAGCTCCGCCTTCACCAAGTCTTGAAAACTTGTGAAGGAAACACACTCTACTACTTGGCAAGAGGTAGAGGATGAAGAAATAGGAAGTGGGTAGACTTTAGTTTTGGATTTCTCACTCATTTCACCAATCCACCATTGATGAAGTGAAGGTTTTCTTCTTTAGTTGAAGGAAGAAGAAGAAGAAAAATGATATGATAAGATTAATTAGAAAAGAAAAGAATAATCATTCCTATCATAAAAGTAACCATGGTAAAGTGTAGAGAATTAACTTAAGTTAAATGAATGGTTAGGGTCAAGGTATCATGAAGCTTCCACTAAACAACAAAAAAAGCCACCATTCTTTTTCTCCTTTTTCCATCTATTTTCCAAAATGAATAAATAGATAAAAGAAAAGAGAAAAGAAAATAAAACCCTAATCATAAGTTTAACCATGGTTAAATTCTTTACACTTAACCATGTAAACATGTATCATTAAACATGATACAAACAAGTGCACAAAAATATATCGCATATACAATGCGCACATCCGAGTGAGAAAATCCATCTTAAGTGAACCGATACTAGTTAATGCAAAGTAATATATCAAATATATAATTATGCATTAAATCATTAAATCAACACTTGATTTAATGATCCGGTCATATCGCATATAACCGACTAATATCTATAGTAACATCTGATCGAATCAACACTTGATCCGATAACCCGGCTATATCGCATATAACCGATCAATGTCACATATCGCGAGAATCAAATACAGTATCACATACTGGTATCATTCTCGGTCCCGCACATATCTCATATGCGCTCCTATTTCGTTTTGGAGGAGTTTACAAGAAAGTTTGGGGACTCGATTGAAGTTCAGCACAGCCTATCATCCACAAACTGATGGACAATCGGAGAGAACGATCCAGACCCTTGAAGATATGTTGAGAGCTTGCATGTTGGACTTCAAAGGTTCTTGGGAGGATCATCTACACCTGGTGGAGTTTTCGTACAACAATAGTTTCCAAGCGACAATTCAGATGGCTCCGTTTGAAGCGTTGTATGGTCGTAAGTGCCGTTCACCTGTTTGTTGGGATGATGTTGGTGAACGAAGGTTACTGGAACCAGATTTGGTGGTACAGACAGTCGAGAAGGTGAATACAATCAGGAAGCATACGAAGGCAGCTCAAGACAGACAGAAAAGTTGGGCCGACACGTCAAGAAGACCTCTAGAGTTCGCCGTGGGTGATTTGGTATTCCTGAAGATATCACCGACTAGAGGGGTGATTCGCTTTGGAAGTCGGGGAAAGCTTAGTCCTCGATTCGTTGGACCCTTCGAGATTTTGGAGCGTGTTGGAGAGGTATCGTACCGGTTGGCGTTACCACAGTCATTAGCAGGAGTTCACGATGTGTTTCATGTGTCTCAACTACGGAGGTATGTTCGTGATGAGACTCATGTCTTGGATCATTCGGAGTTGACTGTGCGAGAGGACCTAACCTTTGAGGAGCGACCAGTTGAAATCAAGGATCGAAGAGAAAAGGTTCTTAAGAATAAGGTTACCCCTCTTGTGCTAGTTTCTTGGGGTAATCGATCGCATGTAGAATCCACTTGGGAACGAGAAGATGAAATCCGGCAGAAGTTTCCTCACCTTTTCTTGTAGTTATCTATCTTTGTATTCTTGGAATTTCGAGGACGAAATTCTTTTTGTAGTTGGGTATAATGTAACACCCGAGCCCAATGCTACTATTTTCTGTTATTGGTTGAGCATTAGATATTACTCATTTCATTTATCTTGCTTATTTGGGTCTTACTGTAAAATTTTATCTGGCTAAGTCATTCTGCATATAACAAATTTTAGCATCTAAAATAAAATTAAAAAATATTCATCTTGGCCTACTTGACACCCCTAGCCTCGTGGTAGCGTCCGTGCATTGTGTTCTCGTCCCGTTCAGTAAAACGGGCAAGTTTGGATGGCTACGTGCACGCACGTGTGTCCGTTTTGAGAGTATGCTTTTTAATCATAAAACATTTCATTTTAAAATTTGGAACCCGCTTAAAATCCTATTATTTGAATTTCGAATTTTTGGACCCAACCCGGGCGCAATTTGGAAATGTCTCATTTGGCGCCAAAATCCCAAATTTTTAATATTATTAAAACCTTCGCATATATTTTTCTAACTAATCTGATATCTTACTGTTCATTACCTATCTTTTAAATCTTTAAGTTAACCATATAATATTTTTACAATCTTTTATATCCTTCTCAATTTATTCTCTCAGCCAATCGCAATCTCCCCTTTAACCCCGTGGTCCCCACTTTCTCTCTCTCTCTCTACCCCTTATATATTCTCTCGTACTTCTCTTTATCATTTTTCTCTTCTTGCTTCATGTCTCGTTTCTCATTTCTTTTAACTGTTCTTTTGTTGCCGGAATTCCGTCGTGCCGGTGACGTTTCTCGACGTTCCAGCGAGATACCCCGACCCGTGTGGTTCCTTTGTTCGTCGTTTGGGTTCATTCCATGAACCGTGCGCCGTCGCGAGTTTTCCCTGCCGACGGTTAACGTTCCGTTTTCCCGATTCGCGACCCATCGAGGCAAGTTAATCTTGCTACATGCTATATACTTTTATAATCTTCATTTTATAATATTATACATTTGAAAATCTTATAGTTTACATATGAAATGTCGTTGAAAAATCGGATATGACAAATCTGAAATTTACTGTACACCTTATCTTATAAAATTCATTATAAATCATAGAAAAAATCATTAGGATACGTTCTTTAGTTCGTTACGAAGCTAATTCAGAATACTATAACTCTGTGAAATATTTACTTGCAAAATAAATTGCTTAATTAACGTAAAATGCAAATGAACACGTCTCTAAACTGCTGTCCAGGGAAATTCCAGCAGCAAACTTTCAACTTTGAATATTCATAACTTTTTGTAGGGATAACCTGAGATGCTTATACTTATAAAACTGAAAACTTTATTGAATTATCTTTGTTTTGGTATAAGATACGTCTCTTTTGGAGAACATTTGTTATTTTTAAGCTATTTTACAAATTAGGGTGACGCTAAATTTCTGAACGGAACCTTCTTGTGCATGGTTAATCAATACATCTTTTATAGTTACTAATCGCTTTGAATATGCTATCCATATTAATATTATTATATCAATATTTATATCACATATTGTTTAGTTGTACATCCCACATTACCATTTTACAGTTTTATAACTTTTCGGATACCCGTTTGCATCTATCGCATTTAAGATACATATAATTGCAAGCATAGATCACACTACTACATAATAATGTGATATTAACACTCCATGTTTAATAAATTGTATCCTAATTAATATTGGAACTATAAATGTAACCCTAATTGATAACTGTGCATCCATATCCTTGAAATTATATCTATTGGCATATCATATTACATGTTCCAGTTATTGTTCTGATAGTACTCATGCTTGTTTGTTTATACACATGTTTATGTTAGTTGATTATGAGCACCCACATTACATCTTGTGCTTCCTGACATGACCTGTTACACTTCCTACTTGACATGACATGGTACCGTACACTCTTGACTTGACATGACACCTTTATACATTACCTGGTTGACCTGATGTACCATGGCTTTACCTGTTACCTGATCTCATGCCTAATGCCAACAAACCTGACCATTCCTGCTGTCTATCCAGACAGACCTACTCTTACCAGATTTTGTGTTGGCATTAGTCCTTGACTACTGAATACCTGACCTGACACACATAACTTAGGGTATGGGGAAATCAAAGATGAACCTGACTTGTAACTCGACAGTTCACTACCGTTCAAGTGTACACATTCCTATTCTGTGCCCAGCGGCATGTCTCGGTTTCAGCCGAGAATATTGTGGCCGTGATCCCGGGTATGTACGGGGTAATACCGAGTGTACACTTTCCTATTCTGTGCCCAGCGGCATGTCTCGGTTTCAGCCGAGAATATTGTGGCCGTGATCCCGGGTATGTACGGGGTAATACCGAGTGTACACTTTCCTATTCTTTGCCCAGCGGCATGTCTCGGTTTCAGCCGAGAATATTGTGGCCATGATCCCGGGTATGTACGGGGTAATACCGAGTGTACACTTTCCTATTCTGTGCCCAGCGGCGTGTCTCGGTTTCAGCCGAGAATATTGTGGCCGTGATCCCGGGTATGTACGGGGTAATACCGAGTGTACACATTCCTATTCTGTGCCTAACGGCATGTCTCGGCTGCAGCCGAGAATATTGTGGCCGTGGTCCCGGGTATGTACGGGATACTATTGAGTTACATCGACGATTCATCAATTGGTTTCAAAGACTATAGAGTAGAAAACCTGATAGGACAGTTTAGTCACCATTGCACATTACCCTGCTCTGTTATTTCTTAGTACTGCTTTATTCATGTTCATATTTGCATTGCTTATCACCATGTTTACATTATATACTTGATGTCATGACGTGCTGACGTCTGGGTTTTGCATGGCCCAGATTCTTTACCACTGTCGCCGACCGTGCAGGAGTACTTCAGCCAGCAGGCTGATTTGAGTTCTATAGTGGTTAGTTTGTTTATTGCATTTTATTTCCAGGTGCGATCCCGCATTATGGGACGTACCTTTCTATTATTATATTGGATCATTTGCTTTCGCACTTATTGTTCATTGATTTCTTATTATTATGGATTTGGACATGTGTTAGATTAGTACTTTATCTTGTTCTTGATATCCTTACAACCGTAATGTGACTGTGGATGGATGCTTCCTACCCACAGGTAGCATGGTTGGCTATGTTACGTGCCCAATCCTGCGTACTCTGGGAAGCGGGGCGTGACATGGTTCTTTTGGTATCAGAGCCATAGGTTAGTCGGGTTGATTCTTTTGTAGTTGGGTATTGTACCCAATACACGAATCAGAATACCCGTGTTTAGGAAACATGTCCAGCCACATTGACCGTTTTACCATTCTTGAATCACATTCTTCCTGATTATATCTTTTACGACATGCAAACTTACTTTGCATGTCGACTCGGAAACCTGATTTCTTGTTATCCCTAGGACTTGGGCGACTTGGGTGGAGTTAAGTAATTGCGGCTATGATACCGCGGCATAGCTACAATGCAGCACTCTATTTAAGTATCTTGGAGTTCTAGCCTTGATCCACATTCAGAATCTATCATCATGCTAATGTTGGGTGTTTTGAGTTCAGGATTATGACAGGTAAGAAGTTGAAGACGTACCGGAGGCGTGTGAACGAAGACGCCATGCTTGGAGAGATAAGAGGAATACTGGAAATCAAAGAAACAGACCGAGCTGATCCAGCAGCACGCGGACTTGTTTCAGGAAGGTTTGCAGATCGTTCAGCAGTCTGTAAACGAAGTTGGAACTAGACCAGTCGACCGAGTAAGGACCGTAGCAGATTTCAGACGGTTGGGTCCTACCACTTTCACTGGTCTGGGGGAGCTGTTGCCAGCCGAGCAGTGGCTAGTAACACGGAGAATTTGCTGATTGCGACACAGATCCCAGAAGACAAGAGTGTTGATGTGGTGCACATTCAGCTGGTGGATTACGCCCGAGAGTGATGGCTTGTGGAGGAGACCCGCTTGCCCAGGCCGATCAGTTGGGCGGATTTCTCTAAAAGTTTCCTAGAGAACCTCTTCCCGCGGACCGTACGGGAGGAAATGGAAGAGAAGTTCATCGGACTAAGGCAGAATGGAGCAGTCGTGGACGTGCATGCAGCAGAGTGGACGAGACTCAGTAGTCTCGCTGGACCTTTCGCGGCCAACGATGTAGACAGCAGTTGCGGTAAAGAAGCAGTTCTGTCGGGCCAGTCGAGTTTAGGGCTAGGCCGACGAACAATGTTCTTGCGGCTATGGTAGTGGAGAGTAATGAAGAGCCGGCAGTTGTCCGCGACTTTATGGATGTGTTTGAAGATATTTCGGGCTTACCGCCGAAGCGAGATGTGGAGTTTGCGATTGACCTTATTCCTGGTACAGCGCCAATATCAAAATCTTATTATCCGATAGCATCGGTGGAATTGGAAGAAGTTAAGAAACAAGTTGGTGAACTACTCGAGAAGGGATGAATTCGAAGCAGCAACTCACCTTGGGGAGCTCCAGTTCTTTTAGTGAAGAAGAAGGATCGCACTGCAGACGCTGAGACAAGAGAAGTTATTTGCGAAGATGAGTAAGTGTGAATTCTGGCTGGAAGAAGTGAAGTTTCTGGGGCATGTCGTGTCTGGCGATGGAATCGCCGTCGATCCCGAGAAGATTACAGCAGTTCGAGATTGGCCTATTCCAAAGAGTGTTGCGGAAATAAGTAGTTTTCTTGGACTCGCCGGTTACTACAGAAGATTTGTGGAGAACTTCGCTCGTTTAGCTGAGCCGTTAACCAAGCTTACGCGTAAGGAGGTACCATTTGTTGGGACGGATGGATGTGCATTAGCCTTTGAGACGTTGAAGCAGAAGTTGATAACCGCCCCTATCCTGACCGTACCAGACAATTCCGGAGGACTGATGATTCATAGCGACGCATCTGGGAAAGAATTGGGATGTGTTTTGATGCAGCATGGGGAGGTCGTAGCATACGCATCAAGACAACTGAAGACCCATGAGAAGAATTATCCAACTCATGACTTGGAGCTTGCGGCTGTGATTTTCGCTTTGAAGATTTGGAGACACTACCTTTTGGGCGAGAGAGTTGAAGTCTTTACAGATCACAAGAGTTTAAAGTATGTGTTCACTCAGAAGGAGTTGAACATGAGGCAACGCAGATGGTTGGAGCTGATGGCCGACTATGACCTTGATCTTAAGTACCATCCGGGAAAAGTCAACGTCGTGCCGGATGCGCTGAGTCGGTTACCAGCAATTCAGATATTGACTGCACAGAGAGAGATCATTGCGGATTTTCGGAGATTTGACTTGGAGGTTGTGCTACCACATGCTACAGGACAGTTGATGCAGTTGCAAGTACAGTCGTCCTTAGTTGAGAAGATTAAAGTGGCGCAATCGCAGGATCCTAGACTGCAAAAGTTTCGAGAGCAGGTTGAAGCCGGACTACGAACAGATTTATTGATCCACGAAGATGGTTCGTTGAGGTATGGTAGCCGTGTGTGTGCGCCAAAAGGGGATGTGCGTGAAGAGCTTATGAAGGAGGCACACAATTCAGTTTACTCTGTACATCCAGGAGGGACAAATATGTACCAAGATATTCGACAGCATTTCTGGTGGGAAGGTATGAAACGGGAAATTGCTCGCTTCGTGGCTAAGTGCTTGGTGTGTCAGCAAGTCAAGGCTGAACACCAAAGGGTTGCTGGTTTGTTGCAGCCACTTCCGATTCCTCAGTGGAAGTGGGAACATGTAACCATGGATTTCGTGACGGCTTTACCGCGGAGTCCAAAGGGCAACAATGCAGTATGGGTGATTGTCGATCGGTTGACCAAGGCAGCTCACTTTATTCCTTTTTGGGTTGGTCAATCGACAGAGACTTTGGCAGAGCGGTACATGCAGGAAATTGTGAGATTGCATGGAGTACCGGTAAGCATCGTGTCCGACCGGGACACTCGGGTCTTGTCGCGCTTTTGGAGGAGTTTACAAGAAAGTTTGGGGACTCGATTGAAGTTCAGCACAGCCTATCATCCTCAAACTGATGGACAATCGGAGAGAACGATCCAGACCCTTGAAGATATGTTGAGAGCTTGCATGTTGGACTTCAAAGGTTCTTGGGAGGATCATCTACACCTAGTGGAGTTTTCGTACAACAATAGTTTCTAAGCGACATTCAGATGGCTCCGTTTGAAGCGTTGTATGGTCGTAAGTGCCGTTCACCTGTTTGTTGGGATGATGTTGGTGAACGAAGGTTACTGGAACCAGATTTGGTGGTACAGACAGTCGAGAAGGTGAATACAATCAGGAAGCATACGAAGGCAGCTCAAGACAGAAAAGTTGGGCCGACACGTCAAGAAGACCTCTAGAGTTCGCCGTGGGTGATTTGGTATTCCTGAAGATATCACCGACTAGAGGGGTGATTCGCTTTGGAAGTCGGGGAAAGCTTAGTCCTCGATTCGTTGGACCCTTCGAGATTTTGGAGCGTGTTGGAGAGGTATCGTACCGGTTGGCGTTACCACAGTCATTAGCAGGAGTTCACGATGTGTTTCATGTGTCTCAACTACGGAGGTATGTTCGTGATGAGACTCATGTCTTGGATCATTCGGAGTTGACTGTGCGAGAGGACCTAACCTTTGAGGAGCGACCAGTTGAAATCAAGGATCGAAGAGAAAAGGTTCTTAAGAATAAGGTTACCCCTCTTGTGCTAGTTTCTTGGGGTAATCGATCGCATGGAGAATCCACTTGGGAACGAGAAGATGAAATCCGGCAGAAGTTTCCTCACCTTTTCTTGTAGTTATCTATCTTTGTATTCTTGGAATTTCGAGGACGAAATTCTTTTTGTAGTTGGGTATAATGTAACACCCGAGCCCAATGCTACTATTTTCTGTTATTGGTTGAGCATTAGATATTACTCATTTCATTTATCTTGCTTATTTGGGTCTTACTGTAAAATTTTATCTGGCTAAGTCATTCTGCATATAACAAATTTTAGCATCTAAAATAAAATTAAAAAATATTCATCTTGGCCTACTTGACACCCCTAGCCTCGTGGTAGCGTCCGTGCATTGTGTTCTCGTCCCGTTCAGTAAAACGGGCAAGTTTGGATGGCTACGTGCACGCACGTGTGTCCGTTTTGAGAGTATGCTTTTTAATCATAAAACATTTCATTTTAAAATTTGGAACCCGCTTAAAATCCTATTATTTGAATTTCGAATTTTTGGACCCAACCCGGGCGCAATTTGGAAATGTCTCATTTGGCGCCAAAATCCCAAATTTTTAATATTATTAAAACCTTCGCATATATTTTTCTAACTAATCTGATATCTTACTGTTCATTACCTATCTTTTAAATCTTTAAGTTAACCATATAATATTTTTACAATCTTTTATATCCTTCTCAATTTATTCTCTCAGCCAATCGCAATCTCCCCTTTAACCCCGTGGTCCCCACTTTCTCTCTCTCTCTCTACCCCTTATATATTCTCTCGTACTTCTCTTTATCATTTTTCTCTTCTTGCTTCATGTCTCGTTTCTCATTTCTTTTAACTGTTCTTTTGTTGCCGGAATTCCGTCGTGCCGGTGACGTTTCTCGACGTTCCAGCGAGATACCCCGACCCGTGTGGTTCCTTTGTTCGTCGTTTGGGTTCATTCCGTGAACCGTGCGCCGTCGCGAGTTTTCCCTGCCGACGGTTAACGTTCCGTTTTCCCGATTCGCGACCCATCGAGGCAAGTTAATCTTGCTACATGCTATATACTTTTATAATCTTCATTTTATAATATTATACATTTGAAAATCTTATAGTTTACATATGAAATGTCGTTGAAAAATCGGATATGACAAATCTGAAATTTACTGTACACCTTATCTTATAAAATTCATTATAAATCATAGAAAAAATCATTAGGATACGTTCTTTAGTTCGTTACGAAGCTAATTCAGAATACTATAACTCTGTGAAATATTTACTTGCAAAATAAATTGTTTAATTAACGTAAAATGCAAATGAACACGTCTCTAAACTGCTGTCCAGGGAAATTCCAGCAGCAAACTTTCAACTTTGAATATTCATAACTTTTTGTAGGGATAACCTGAGATGCTTATACTTATAAAACTGAAAACCTTATTGAATTATCTTTGTTTTGGTATAAGATACGTCTCTTTTGGAGAACATTTGTTATTTTTAAGCTATTTTACAAATTAGGGTGACGCTAAATTTCTGAACGGAACCTTCTTGTGCATGGTTAATCAATACATCTTTTATAGTTACTAATCGCTTTGAATATGCTATCCATATTAATATTATTATATCAATATTTATATCACATATTGTTTAGTTGTACATCCCACATTACCATTTTACAGTTTTATAACTTTTCGGATACCCGTTTGCATCTATCGCATTTAAGATACATATAATTGCAAGCATAGATCACACTACTACATAATAATGTGATATTAACACTCCATGTTTAATAAATTGTATCCTAATTAATATTGGAACTATAAATGTAACCCTAATTGATAACTGTGCATCCATATCCTTGAAATTATATCTATTGGCATATCATATTACATGTTCCAGTTATTGTTCTGATAGTACTCATGCTTGTTTGTTTATACACATGTTTATGTTAGTTGATTATGAGCACCCACATGACATCTTGTGCTTCCTGACATAACCTGTTACACTTCCTACTTGACATGACATGGTACCGTACACTCTTGACTTGACATGACACCTTTATACATAACCTGGTTGACCTGATGTACCATGGCTTTACCTGTTACCTGATCTCATGCCTAATGCCAACAAACCTGACCATTCCTGCTGTCTATCCAGACAGACCTACTCTTACCGGATTTTGTGTTGGCATTAGTCCTTGACTACTGAATACCTGACCTGACACACATAACTTGGGGTATGGGGAAATCAAAGATGAACCTGACTTGTAACTCGACAGTTCACTACCGTTCGAGTGTACACATTCCTATTCTGTGCCCAGCGGCATGTCTCGGTTTCAGCCGAGAATATTGTGGCCGTGATCCCGGGTATGTACGGGGTAATACCGAGTGTACACTTTCCTATTCTGTGCCCAGCGGCATGTCTCGGTTTCAGCCGAGAATATTGTGGCCGTGATCCCGGGTATGTACGGGGTAATACCGAGTGTACACTTTCCTATTCTGTGCCCAGCGGCATGTCTCGGTTTCAGCCGAGAATATTGTGGCCATGATCCCGGGTATGTACGGGGTAATACCGAGTGTACACTTTCCTATTCTGTGCCCAGCGGCATGTCTCGGTTTCAGCCGAGAATATTGTGGCCGTGATCCCGGGTATGTACGGGGTAATACCGAGTGTACACATTCCTATTCTGTGCCTAACGGCATGTCTCGGCTGCAGCCGAGAATATTGTGGCCGTGGTCCCGGGTATGTACGGGATACTATTGAGTTACATCGACGATTCATCAATTGGTTTCAAAGACTATAGAGTAGAAAACCTGATAGGACAGTTTAGTCACCATTGCACATTACCCTGCTCTGTTATTTCTTAGTACTGCTTTATTCATGTTCATATTTGCATTGCTTATCACCATGTTTACATTATATACTTGATGTCATGACGCGCTGACGTCTGGGTTTTGCATGGCCCAGATTCTTTACCACTGTCGCCGACCGTGCAGGAGTACTTCAGCCAGCAGGCTGATTTGAGTTCTATAGTGGTTAGTTTGTTTATTGCATTTTATTTCCAGGTGCGATCCCGCATTATGGGACGTACCTTTCTATTATTATATTGGATCATTTGCTTCCGGACTTATTGTTCATTGATTTCTTATTATTATGGATTTGGACATGTGTTAGATTAGTACTTTATCTTGTTCTTGATATCCTTACAACCGTAATGTGACTGTGGATGGATGCTTCCTACCCACAGGTAGCATGGTTGGCTATGTTACGTGCCCAATCCTGCGTACTCTGGGAAGCGGGGCGTGACACCTAGGCAACCCTTTGATTCACCAGCCGCCTCATAGGCTCATATAAGAGTTGTGCACTTAGTGCAATCAAGAAGACATGTCCGATTGATCATCCTCTCGACTCATTAAGTTGGGTCCACCACTCACCGTTTTTCTGATACTACCCACTATGTACGGTATAGTAATCATCGTACATTATGATAGCAGCCAAAGTAGCGGACGCTCATGTCTTTTCTTTCTTAACTGTCAAAATCACCAAGGGTATTGATCAAGTCACTCTACAGAATGTCAATCAGTGAGGGCTCATACAGTCAGGAAGATAGGATTGATCCCTGAGCCTCCTCTAGTCGCTAGCACACGTCATATGGAAAACGCGCTATGGGCTACTCTCTCTCACGAGAGCATATGTCAAATTAGTATCATAAAGATTTCAAGTCTTGTCGCCTCACGATGTACCCGATAGCCAAATTCTAAATGTGCTCAGATCCATATCAACAAGATCGAATCCCAACCCGACTTTGTGAGATTCGTAATCTGGCTTCACAACATGTATATATATAATGGAATGTGGGGCAATTCCATTATGCCAAAGACTCACCGAGTCTTCGGCTCATCCTTATCTCCAAGTAAGGGTCATTTGAATGCTCCTACTGCCGCGCATATCCCGGTGCTGAATCAGTGTACAGTCGCTAGCCTAGCTAGCATCGGAAAGAGAAAATGTTCGTACCTCACATGCCTCCAAGCATTGAGGGGATCGCTCGTGCGAGAGAGCCGATCCTACCTGCTGACATATCTTTCAATAAGAAGAATGCGAGTAAATATATCAGCATTTATCTACTCTTATTACTCCATGATCAAGAATCAAGCAACAAAATACAACACTATACCCAAAACAAAAATAATGGATCATCAATAAATATCAATAATCAATCATGCAATGTAAGTAAGCCGCAATCCATAAACCAGTGTCTAAAAGATAAGTATAAAGTCTAAGATAATATAATATACCTTCACTATAGACGTCGCCTTTACGCTCTCATGTTCCGAACGGAGTAACACTCGGCCACTCTCTCAGTCAGCGAATCCTGGATCACCTAACTCTCAGAGAGACACTCTATCTCAATCTTCCGTCTCCTTATTTTCCCTCAATGAAATGGTAATATATCTCCATGTGCGACAATCCTCTATAATATATGGGATAGTCTGGATATATGATTAGTCTAAAATATTGCACATTTTTATGAACATTTTCCTTACTATTATTAACAGCTAAAAGGTGTTAATTATAAATAAAGAACATATGTGGATTTATTTGTAAAAGATTATTATCATATGTTTCTTCATTTTAATTAATATAATTGGAGAAAATATATGCATATAATATTTAAATGAAATATTAGTAATTAAAATATGCATATCATATTAAATATTTCTAATCAATATTCTTAAGATATTATATTATATAAATGGTTGGAATAATATCTCAAAAATACCAAATGTTACTAACAATTTGATTTGAGATATTATGCAGGTATTAGCTCAGGTCTGGAATCTAAGTAAGAGATCCAAGTCAAATCGGGATATCGGAACTGAATCTGCTAAATTTTAGAAGCAAATCAAGGAATCAAGCAACGGCAGAGACTCAGAGCAATATTTTCAGAATCTATACATCAAAAGAATCTCCAAATATCAACACAAAAAACCATAAGAAATCTCAAAACCCAATTCCACTAGGATGCGGCTGAATCGCGGCCAAACGTGGTATTACGCGGCGGTTCTGCGGCTCTTTGGTAGCCGTTAGATGTGGGATTTTGTAGATCTGATCTTAGCAGCATCTACTCTCATATGGAATCTAGGGTTTCTGGTTTTAGGGACTATATAAAAGACCGAGAGTTGTGCATTCAAAATTATCCAAGTGATCACATAATCATCTATTCATCTACCTCCTTAAAAGAGAGAGATCTAGACCAAACTAGGGTTTTTGTAACCTACTTTTTAAGGAGAAAAGTTGTAATGCAATAGTTGATTAATAAAGGTAGTTTTTATTTTAATTCTTTTTGCATTTATTTTACGCATTTACTTTTTCTGCACTTACTTTTACGCATTACTTTTCTGCATCTTAATTATGATTTCATTCTTCTTCAACCTTTCTTCTAAACCACTATTAACCATGAGCGAGTTAATTCCTTACTTGCTAGGGTTTGTAGGATAGGGTAGAATAATGGATGAAAAATCTTTTAACTTCTTTTTAACATTTTAAAGTTTATAAACTTTAACAAAATAAATGTTAACCTCCTTATCGGGTGCGCTATCAATTTATTGATAGTCACGACCACGATTTGAGATTGGTTAGACACTTGTTTTGTTAAGGGCTTGACATGAATAGAGATCAAAAGACGGACAAGGGACGGTAGTGGGAAACCTTAATTCTCTCCAAGAACCCTAATCCACATTCATCACTATCGCTCTAGTTTTAAACTATTAAAAGATAAAAGGAGTCATTTTTAAACATTCATCTATTAACTACCAAGTCCTATGAACCCTACAAGCATTTTTTATTATAAATTTTTAATCCATCTCAAAAATAGAACGACAACAATCAACCATCTTATCTTTTATCAATTCGTCTAAAACAAAAAAATAGTTCACGTTTCCTTGCGGACGACCCGTACTCACCGCGGCTAGCTACTAGCAACACCATCTTGATTGCGATTATTTACAAAACACTTTTTCGCACGATCAATCAATATGCTATTGCCAACCTGTCTCAAAAGAGAGAATAACCTTTTCTCTTGCGTGTAGAATCACACGCACATTTCTATTGGATCTCCTCAAATATAATAATTTCCTTGTCCGTTACTGAGGAAGCCATATATTTCAGCCTCCGTGGCGAAATTGGCTATACAGTCTTGCTTTCATTGCTCAACATAATAGTCATGCCATGGAATAAGAATGTATTTTCTAGACGATACTCGCTTTTCTCAATCGTCAGTCCATATGGCATTCAAGAACTATCATGAGCGGACATTTAGATCTTTTATTGCATAAGGTCTTGTGGGCCATCCATGTATGGTAAGATCTCTTCACTTCATCCTGACTAGACAAGTATACCGTGGATATTAAGTCTAATGACAAAGGATGTGTTGTGTCAAGTATATACTAAACACACAAGACAACCGACCATGCAAAATGAAACCAATAATATTTGTCCCTATTGAGCAAGGATCGTTAGAGGAAAGATGAAAGCTATGAATATGATGTTAGTTATATGTATGCCCTAGAGGCCATTACTGTACATAGGATGTATATTGTAGTAGATGCTGGGACATATATAGGGAGGACTTTCTTGCTCGACATGATAGTATGCTATCTGGTTACACTTTACCTTAACGTGTACACTGATTGTCTCTCTGTTACATATTGGTAAAGCCCTTAGGATGTGTGCTTGACTACCTGGACTATGATGCGGATCATACTAGTGGGGACATGGTAGTCCATAAGTACATCATTCAAAGTCCTTAGTCGTGGGTGTATCGAGACGGGGCATCGATATACCAGAGTAGACTAGCGTATACCTTCTCGACCCATACAGATGGGCGATGGATGATCCCATATCCATCGGTGTTTGACATCAGAGATGATATACGGGTGCTCAGTAGAGACTGGGTACACTGGACGGACTCGCCGAGAACTCCCAGATGGTATTATACCTTACGTCAGATGGCAGTTCTCTGGTGACACTGGTACAGATTAGTCTGTTGACCCGAGATCGTCATAGAGTCTTGTGTGGTTCCCACTGTGCTTTGATTTCCATCTTACCACGTCCAAGAGGGCGTGCAAAACGGTGGTTTTTGGGTACAGTCCCGAATCACATGGAGGCAATGAGCGATAGGAGGGGATTCGTCTCTCCCGGTATAGGGAGTTGATGTTGCGCAGTGTTCGATTGGCTATAACAGGAAATCCCTGGCCAGGGTTGCTGAGATTTACTGGTAAGTATTACCAGTAGTTTCTCGAATTGTTATAAACCTCATATCGACACGACTTATCGAGCTATTGGGGTCTGACGTTTACCACCCCTAGGCGAGATATGCGACATATCAGACGACGAGACCGGACTGTACGGTAGTGTTACTGGTTGGATTCACTGGAGTGTGAGCAGGCTTGCTCGTCGATCTTCAGATCGCTCAATACCCGGGTGGCCGTTACGTTTAGCAGACCGCTTGCGGCTTGTGGGTGTTTGATATGATCATCATCTGCTGCCGGCGTATTGACGAGTCTTTAGAGTCCTACACAGAGGTTTCCTGGCTCAAGCGAAACGAAATAGGAGCGCATATGAGATATGTGCAGGACCGAGAATAATGCGTGTATGTGATACCGTATTTCATTCTCGCGATGAATGTGTCGAATGGTTGTATGCGATATAACCTAGTTATCGAATCAAGGATTGATTTGATAAGCCGATACATTGTATACTAGTCGGTTGTGTGCGACATGACCGGATCATTGAATCAAGTGTTGATTTAATGATTTAATGCATAATTATATATTTGATATATTACTTTGCATTAACTAGTATTGGTTCACTTTAAATGGATTTTCTCACTTGGTTTGTGCACATTGTATATGTGATATACATTTGTACATATGATTGTATCATGTTTGATGATACATGATTGTTTAAGTGTATGTTAAGATTAAACCATGGTTATGTGATGGTTAGGCTTATGATTTTATTTACTTACTCATTTATTTATTTATTTATTTCATTTTGGCAAAAGAAAAGAAATGGTGGCTAGCTTTATTTTACATTGAAACTTCATGAAGGTTTGAAAAGTCCACCATTTTTGTTTCATGCCTAACCTAACCATTGACCTAACCCTAGTTTATTCTCTACACTTGACCATGGTTGATTATGATAAGTATTCCTTTATTTTCTATTTTCTAAATAACTTATCATAACAATTATCTTCTTCTTCTTCATCTTCTTCACATGAAGAAGCTTACTTCATCAATGGTGATTGATGAAAACAAGTGAGAAATCCAATTCTAAAGTCTACCCACTTCCTATTTCTTCATCCTCTACCTCTTGCCAAGTAGTATAGGGTGTTTCCTTCACAAGTTTTCATGGCTTGGTGAAGGTGGAGCTTGATCTAGCGATGCCTCGACGTAGATCATCTTCGGCATGGACATCGACGACCTAGCTCGCCATTTCTCCGACGAAGCCGATGCTAGAGCCCGGAAATTCATTTGGACAGCGAGGGGACTTCGTTGCGGAGCCGTGGAGGTGGAGCACCGGATCTACAAAGGTTGTATTTCCGTATTCTTGTAGTTAAGTGTTAACTAGTTTCTTTTTCGCCTAAACATCTAGCCGACGATCCGTTCTAGGGTTTCTCGGCACCGTTAAAATTTGAATTTGGCATGGTTGATGCCTTGTGAGACCTCATTAGGGTGCCTAGGAACCTTTCAGTGGTATCAAAGCCTAGCTAGAGCTTTAGGTGAAGTCTAGACGGAATTTGAAGTCCGATCGAACCGAAACCCAACCCCAAAAATTGCTCTCTGTACTTTTTCTAAAATCGTGGATTTTTCCAAATTAAAAATATGCAGAAAACTCAGCAGGGAATTCTAAGAATTACGGCGCAAAATTTATTGCATGAACAGTGTAATCGACGGCTGAACCGCGGCATAAGCCTAGCTTATGCGGCGGTTCCGCGGCATAATTGTGACGTCAGCCCTAACTGTTTGCACCGTAATTCATTGTTTCAGGTGCTGAGTTCTCTGGGTATTTTTAAAATTTATTCAAGAGTTGAATTTTCTGGAGTTGTTTTGGGGATTCGGTGTTTTGATCGGAGTATCAGATTTTGTCTAAGTGGCTTTCCGGATAATTTTTTGAATATGTTAAAAAGTTCGACCGGATATTAATACCCAATTTTTCCCCTGTCGGGAAATTTCCAAGTGTTGGATTTTTCCGTAGTTTAAAGACGTTCTAAGTAGTGCAAGTAACTCGATGGACCCTCTAGAAGACAACAAACCTTAACTCGATTATGTGACCGTCTTGAACTGCCCTTTGAACCTTCGGGTTTGGGGCAGTACGGCGTGCCACATGTGAGGCGTTGGCTTGACCCTTCTACGGCTGGACCGTTGGTACTGAGGCACGAACTGAATGTTTTTAGACTTGTTTCATGTGTTGATCTGTATCGGGAAAACTTGGGTGTTCGAATGTTCAATCGGAAAGTTTAACATTTTCTAATTATCTGGAATGGGATACAATAATTGGAATTCACAATAAATTATGAGATAACTGAATGAATGTTATAAACATAGCAGTTTAGTCTCACTTGATCGGTTGCCACGGAATTTTGATATGATCAAAAGTCCGTCGCAATCACGTAGTGTACGCGGATACTCGCTGGGTAAACTTAATAGACAGCTACATCCCATAGCCCCGACCAGGTGACTGTAGGAGAACCCCGTCGCCGAAAGCATCCGTTCGGGTGCTCCCGGTAGCGGTGTTCCGCCTTGGTGCACTTCGTCGACTGCATCGGGGGTGCGGCCGCCTATCAAAGTTTGCGACGAGCATTCGATCAGGATGTCGGGAATCTTGTTGAATTTCCCGACTTGATATTGAAAAGTGTTTTCGATTTTGAGACTAAAATGCGGGGTTTATAATTGTTAGGCATGCGATGTCTATGTAATTCATTTGGTCAGGCATGCGATGTCTGAAGTGGTTGCGGATTCCAACTGTTGTAGTTTTACACTTTCTTTTCTGTGACCGTAAGTGTAATATGTGATATCGCCGGTTTCGTTGCTATATGTCAACGAAAATTGGGATGCGCATATTTACTTACGTTGATGACATGTGATGTTATGTGTTGCTGGATATGTTATATTGGATCGTCGTGTTTGAATAGCCGGGGGTTTTTATGTGAGATGAGTGTTTTTCATTTTCATTCATGTAAAAACTTGTATGTAATATTCTTTTATTGGGACGCTTCCAGGTTGCGGAAGTTGTCACCGTTTGTATATTATTTACTTTTCTGCACTAGGATAGACCCAAGGAGGAGGGCACAAGTAACCGGGTTCTGGAGTCCAGTGGGAGATCAACTCGAGGAGTCGAGTCCGGGTCTCCTAACTCCAGAATTGGTAGGGTTGCTTGCCGCTCTCGTAGGGGTCTAGGGGTGTGGGTTTGGCTATTCATCACGACCATGGAATCCGTGTTTTATACTGGCTCGTATTGAAAACACGGACGTCCTAGTATATCCAATATTTCATATGATTCTTCTGCTGCGATATCTATGATGTGATCATGCGATGTTCTGTGATAGATACAGTATATAGTATATATGATATATTATATAGGCGTTACTTATGTTTTACACCCGCGCTTGCCCTACCCCGCTCTGCCGTTAGTTATCTAACCTAACAGTGCATGAGGGGACATCGAGGCGAATGCGGATAGCATAAGTGTACGTCGTATTTATCTGTGATGTTTAGGTACTTAAATGATGGGACTTCATTAATGAGATTAATGAAATAAAAGAAACCTAAGATGTTGTAGAATCGAATTTCTAAATAAAACAGGTAGCTACAGTTCTTGCTTTGCACAGCGGTATATATGATATATCCTGCACCTTATTCGATAAGGAAAGGACCGAGATCCCTTCACCGGGAGTGACTCCTTTAGCAATAACCGGCAGATGCTACACACTCGGTTTGTCTTTTGATAGCTTTTAAGTGTTTTTGCTTTGCACAGTGATATATATGATATATCCCGCACCTCATTCGACGAGGAAAGGACCGACGATCCCTTCACCGGGAGTGACTCCTTTAGCAAAACTAGAAAAGCCTCAAAAACACTCCATTTTAAAATCATTTGATTCTACAACGATATCAAGTTCATTACGCAATAGGTTTTCAGAAAAACCTGTCGTAGCCCTCCGTCATTTCAGATAAGTATTAGTTAGTATTTGTGCTGCGGTTGTTTGGCATGCGTCAAGGCGTAGTGTACGGTAGCTAACTAGTGCTTATCTGCCAGCATATGATGCGATTGGATTAGGGTATTCGTACGACGTTGTTTGGCATGCGTCAAGGGTCATGCGGGTGGGTTTAATTCAATCAAGAAATGTACAGGTTGAACTTGACTAGCAGACTATGGGTTGTTTGGCATGCGTCAAGGTCATAGCGAGCTAGGGGCAAAACATTATCGGGAATTTCAAGTGTTGAAATTTGCAATGAGATTGCATACCTTCTATGAGATAGTTGGATCCCGATACCCGCTGCGAGTAAGAGTTACTCCTGGGAGAGTTTTATACATTGTAATTAGCCGATCATGTAGGTGTCTAGAAAGGTGTTAACGAGGTTATGCCTCTGGGAAAACGAGGTTTACATTAATTAGGTTCGTGCGAAAGCACGGGGGACCTCCCTCAAAGTACCGACACTGGCCTGGCTGAAAGATTGGCGAACTTGTAGTGTGTAATTAATCCTGGCTTGTCTTTCCTTTTAGGGTTTGAAGGAAGATTTGATAAAAAGCAGTGGGAGCCATCCTGATTAGATAAAATAATAACCAATCTATTCTTGCAAGAGCGCACGCTGAGTGTTTTCTTCTCTCTCTCTCTCCTGGTAGCGACCATATCACGCCTTAATCAAGATAATAATACGGATTATTGACCGAACCCGCTTGTTATACTGAGCTGGGAAACGTTGGTCCCGCTCCAACTTATAATTGTTATAAGACCGAGCAGGAAATTGGGGAATACCAGATTTCCTGTGCCGCCCAAACGAAGAGAGTGCATGCTAATGCATCATCTTCGGGTGTGTTCATTATACAGAACTGTTTCTCAGTATCCTCCGCATCCTTGGTATATGATACCGGATCAGGATCCCAGATATGTAATCTGTTACATAGGGCTACAAAAGGGTAGAAAAACTGAGAACGGGTGATAAGTTTTATGAGACAGAAAACGGGGCAAGAGTTGCAGCAAAGTCTGTTGGTCACTGTCACCCTGTATTGTAATACATTGATTCTGAACGAATGTTATTAGATACCGAACCTGATATACAAAATCATGTCAGTCTCTTTATCATTAAAGAAATGATATAATTTTGTATTGTTGGATAATGTTTTGAACATTTCCTATATCAAAAGTTGATCGGTTCAGGCACGTTATCTAAAAGCATTAATGTTCTAAATCAAACTACAGTTCTTAGTATATGGAACACACACAAGAGGAAGAGTTCAGAAATGAACGGATTCTTCTTGAGGTATTGTAGACTAGGTCAGATCAATGTGACCCGACTAGCTGAAGTTACATATAGATGCATATTTAAAATCAGTTTGAATTTACATCTTGTGAAACTCGCCAGTCATGTCACAAAGATAAGATGACCATAGCCCTGTTAATTGGAAACAGAAAAAGAGTTGGTGAACTCTTGGGATGATACATGTTGATGTATGTAGGTCCCCTGTCTACATATGCCAAGACCGGTTCCTTGTACTTCAATTACATTCTCTGATGATCTCTCAAGATTCAGTCATATGTTCCTGTTGAAACACAAGTCCGAACCTTTTGAGATATTCACAGAATATAAGTTAGAAGTAGAGAACCAATACGGGTATAAGTATTATGTCCTTTGATGTGATCAAGGAGGAGAATACTTGAGCACGGAATTCCTGGAATATTCTAAAGGAGAATGAGATTCTCTCTCAGCATTACTCCTCCGTATACACCATAGCACGATGATATATCGGGGCGGAGCAATCACACCCTATATGATATGGTGTGCTCTATGATGAGTACTACTGAGTTAGCTATTTCCTTTTGGGAGTTATGCACTTGAGAAGCTGCATACCTATTGAATAGGGTTCCAATCAAATCAATTGCCTACCGCTTCATATGTGATATGGAAAGGGAAGTGCCCATATCTTAAGTTAGTTAAGATTTGGGGTTGTCCGGCCTATGTCTAAAAGCAAAATCCGGACAAACTCGAGGCAAGGTCTGTAATGTAGAACTGGAAAGGTTCCAGCTATACAAACTACAGTAGATGATTTGGTAGAACCAAAGGATTCAATAGTAACCAACGAACCTCAGCCTCTCCGCCGATCTAGTAGGGTTCCTCACCCACCTGAGAGAAACTTCAGTTTCTCTATGACAGTAGGAGCGAAGATTGCATCATGAGATGATGACCCAACTAGTTTCGAGCTGGCCATCAGGAGTAAGACTCTGTAAGAATGGCTGGATGCTTAGCGATCTGAAATGGAATCCATGTACACCAACAAAGTATGGACTTTGGTTGCTATATCTGAAGGGTTAAATCCCCATCAGGAGCAAGTATATCTTGAGAAGATTACTTGGTGTACATCGAAAAGTTGAGACTTTCAAAGCTAGACTTGTTAAAAGTTTGCATCATTGACCAGGTGCGGATAATGATGAAACCTTTTCAAGTGGCTATGCTTAAGTCCATCCAGATCCTACTTGCCACGGCTACATACCATGACTACGATATCTAGTGGTTGCGTGTCATGACTGCTTTTCTAAATAATGTTTTAGAAGAGTGCGTCTATAAGTACACAGCCAGAGGGCCTCGTAGACAGTGGGAGCAGCGGAAACGTGTGCAAGATGCTTTATAGGATAAAGCAGGCATCGCGGAGTTGGAACATCTGTTTTGATGGATTAGTCAAACAGTTTGACATCATCAAAATGGTAGATGAACCTTGTATAAACAAAAAGGTAGTAGGGAGTATGGTGACGATCCTCGTAGAGTACGTGGATGACATACTCTTGATAGGGAAAGAGTTTCCTATGCTACGCTCGATCAATCTCCGCTTATCACAATGATTATCCACAAAGGATCAAAGTGATACCTACTAAATCCTGAGTTTTGGATCTATGAGATAGATCTAAATGGATATTAGGACACTCACTAGTTGTAGTGAGATGGTATCAGTTGATCCTGGGGAAAATCACTGGAAGTGTTCCAGGGTGATAAAGACGACTGAATGTCAGTCAAAGGCATTGTCTTTACCCTCAGTAAAGGGACGGTATGTTGGAAGTGTTCCAAGCTAAATACCGTGGCATACTAGACGATGAAGGTAGGATACATCGCTACTTAAGATGCTACTAAAGAGGCTGTTTGGGTGTATAATGGTTCATAAGATGAACTATGTTCCTCCCATTGTGTGACAATGGAGTTGTGGCTTATGCCAAGGAACGCAGGTCCCATCTGTGATCCAGACATATTCTAAGGCAGTATCACCTGATCATGGAGATGGTTGATCTCCAGGCTGATCGAGGTTGGGAGAGAAGACTCAGAGGACAACACGGCGGATCCACTCACGAAGGCCTATTCCCAGAGAGAGACTTTTATGGGATGGTTGAGTATGAGATACTTCAACCACTGCTACAGATGGCCCTAGTGCAAGTGGGAGATTGTTAGTAATATGTATGCCCTAGAGGCCATTACTGTACATAGGATGTATATTATAGTGGATGCTGGGACATATATAGGGAGGACTTTCTTGCTCGACATGATAATATGCTATCTGGTTACACTTTACCTTAACGTGTACACTGATTGTCTCTCTGTTACATATTGGTAAAGCCCTTAGGATGTGTGCTTGACTACCTGGACTATGATGCGGATCATACTAGTGGGGACATGGTAGTCCATAAGTACATCCTTCAAAGTCCCTAGTCGTGGGTGTATCGAGACGGGGCATCGATATACCAGAGTAGACTAGCGTATACCTTCTCGACCCATACAGATGGGCGATGGATGATCCCATATCCATCGGTGTTTGACATCAGAGATGATATACGGGTGCTCAGTAGAGACTGGGTACACAGGACGGACTCGTCGAGAACTCCCAGATGGTATTATACCTTACGTCAGATGGCAGTTCTCTGGTGACACTGGTACAGAGTAGTCTGTTGACTCGAGATCGTCATAGAGTCTTGTGTGGTTCCCACTGTGCTTTGATTTCCATCTTACCACGTCCAAGAGGGCGTGCAAAATGGTGGTTTTTTGGGTACAGTCCCGAATCACATGGAGGCAATGAGCGATAGGAGGGGATTCGTCTCTCCCGGTATAGGGAGTTGATGTTGCGCAGTGTTCGATTGGCTATAACAGGAAATCCCTGGCCAGGGTTGCTGAGATTTACTGGTAAGTGTTACCAGTAGTTTCTTGAATTGTTATAGACCTCATATCGACACGACTTATCGAGCTATTGGGGTCTGACGTTTACCACCCCTAGGCGAGATATGCGACATATCAGACGACGAGACCGGACTGTACGGTAGTGTTACTGGTTGGATTCACTGGAGTGTGAGCGGGCTTGCTCGTCGATCTTCAGATCGCTCAATACCCGGGTGGCCATTACGTTTAGCAGACCGCTTGCGGCTTGTGGGTGTTTTATATGATCATCATCTGCTGCCGGCGTATTGACGAGTCTTTAGAGTCCTACACAGAGGTTTCCTGGCTCAAGCGAAACGAAATAGGAGCGCATATGAGATATGTGCGGGACCGAGAATAATGCGTGTATGTGATACCGTATTTCATTCTCGCGATGAATGTGTCGAATGGTTGTATGCGATATAACCTAGTTATCCAATCAAGGATTGATTCGATAAGCCGATACATTGTATACTAGTCGGTTGTGTGCGACATGACCGGATCATTGAATAAAGTGTTGATTTAATGATTTAATGCATAATTATATATTTGATATATTACTTTGCATTAACTAGTATTGGTTCACTTTAAATGGATTTTCTCACTTGGTTTGTGCATATTGTATATGTGATATACATTTGTACATATGATTGTATCATGTTTGATGATACATGATTGTTTAAGTGTATGTTAAGATTAAACCATGGTTATGTGATGGTTAGGCTTATGATTTTATTTACTTACTCATTTATTTATTTATTTATTTCATTTTGGAAAAAGAAAAGAAATGGTGGCTAGCTTTGTTTTACATTGAAACTTCATGAAGGTTTGAAAAGTCCACCATTTTTGTTTCATGCCTAACCTAACCATTGACCTAACCCTAGTTTATTCTCTACACTTGACCATGGTTGATTATGATAAGTATTCCTTTATTTTCTATTTTCTAAATAACTTATCATAACAATTATCTTCTTCTTCTTCATCTTCTTCACATGAAGAAGCTTACTTCATCAATGGTGATTGATGAAAACAAGTGAGAAATCTAATTCTAAAGTCTACCCACTTCCTATTTCTTCATCCTCTACCTCTTGCTAAGTAGTATAGGGTGTTTCCTTCACAAGTTTTCATGGCTTGGTGAAGGTGGAGCTTGATCTAGCGATGCCTCGACGTAGATCATCTTCGGCATGGACATCGACGCCCTAGCTCGCCATTTCTCCGAAGAAGCCGACGCTAGAGCCCGGAACTTCATTTGGACAGCGAGGGGACTTCGTTGCGGAGCCGTGGAGGTGGAGCACCGGATCTACAAAGGTTGTATTTCCGTATTCTTGTAGTTAAGTGTTAACTAGTTTCTTTTTCGCCTAAACATCTAGCCGACGATCCGTTCTAGGGTTTCTCGGCACCGTTAAAATTTGAATTTGGCATGGTTGATGCCTTGTGAGACCTCATTAGGGTTCCTAGGAACCTTTCATATGACCATTTACTACTAAGACATGAATCAGAGAGTGATCACGTGGATCAAACTGTTCTAAGACACATATACATAAGTATACCAAGACAAATATAGAATGTTCTCGAACTGTTTGCTGAAAAACTGGATTTCCAAATACAATCTAACATCTTAGATGTCCTCAAACATAACTGTGGAGGTCAACCACTTCCAAAAGTGGTATTATGCCTCTAAGTCATTTTCAGTCATTACAACATCATTAACATGATAAGATCTCAGAACTTACAGTTGGCGCATTCAATATTGTTAATCCATAAATATATATACGGATTGACAATATCGAACATTCAACCACTTGGATAACTGTTTCAAGTCATAAATTGGCTTCGAAAAACTGTAGGCAAATCTGATACATCTTCTTCTCCAAGTCTCCTATGAGAACTACAGTCTAAGTTCATTTAAACCGGTTCAAGATCCTTAAATGTAATGATTCAATGGGAAAGATGAATAGATGCAATCATCACCTCAAGCAAGAATGTCTATTCCTAGTCTGCCCACTCTTGGACAGAATTTTTCACCACAAAATATGCATTGCATCTTTTGACAAAATCCTTCTTTCGTGTACTTTAGAAAAACTGGTTTTCAACAAAGTCTTGCGTATGACAGGAAAGTCGATAAAGTCCCATACTTGATTCTCTACATTGACTCTTTCACCTATCCATCGCTATTATTCTCTCTTAGCAATAGGCTGATAAGCAGCGTCGTCACTTGACTTGGGTTCCGCAACACACGTGATACCATCATGAATACTTCCTTTTTGATATCAAAATATCTCTGAGATGCTATTCCATATGCATTATGAGCTTTCGAGTTTCTGTGATTTGCTCAAAGCTATCATCAAGAATCTCGTCACTTCTGTCCTTAGCTGCTGAAGAAAAACCGATTTCTCTTACTCTAATCAACAAAACTCCCACTATCCCTAGCTGCCGGAGAAAACTAATTTCTTCAATGCTCTGGAACAATAAGATTCCTACAAATCTCCAATCGCTAGATAAAACCATTTCTCTTGCGTTAGTTGATTAATAGGGCTTCCACTGTTTTTAGCCGTTGGAAAAAATAAAATTATCCTGCGCCGATGGACTAGGAAGTTTATAAACCTCATAAAAACCTAAATCCTGACATACTTTCGCATTTTGCGGGGTTCCTTCTGAGGAACTCAACTTCGCACGACCCATTGCAGCCACCGTCTATGCATACTAGCCTATGAAACATGTTCCCTTCGAGTTATCTCAAGGGCCCAACTTTTCATACAAATGCGAAATAGTGAATTTATTAAGATAGATTGTAATATGGATGCAAGTGACCCTCTTGGTCTCTTACTCGTCCATATCCAATAGGTGCTGACAATACTAAATTGTGAAGGTATATAGTTGAGAAACATGAGCAACTCTCTAAAGCGCATTTTCCCAAAATGATATAGGAAAATGGGCTTGCATTATCATATTGCTCATCATACTCAAAGTATCATATTTTATCTGCCTACAACACCGTTTTGTCTCAATGCATTGGAATCTTCAGCTTTCTGGCAATTCCATCTTCTCATATAATTTCCAAAACTGCTCAAATTGATACTCGTGACTTGAGTTCAGTTTCAAAATTGATGAATCAAATATGCACATCCTAGAGTGCATAAACTCATAGTGGATTTAGCAGTCGATTCAAATCGACGTTTCAGTTCCGTGCGAGTATAGCGGCCATGTGTCCAGTAATCATTTTCCAGGTTTGAAATAGGTAATACTAACATGTGTCTTCATATTAATTTGGTCTGAGTTTGTTGGAGTAAATTAAGTACAATGAATATATTAATAATTTTACCTTTTGTAGAAAGGCCACATAAGCAACGCCTACAGATGGATAAGTCGACGTGTAGCCTAAATACCAATCAATTCGACATACATACTCAAGTCAACCCAGATGGTTAATTTGACCAACTCATATGTTGCCCCAGTCTATAATGTAATACAGACATCTATAGAAACGTCAACCCGTAAAACCATAAATAATATTGTCATGCCCCGCTTCCTAGAGTGCGCAAATTACGGCATGTGACAGAGCCAACCATGCTACCTGTGGATAGGAATCATCCCTCCACGGTCACATTACGGCTGTCTATAGGATATCAAGAACAGAAAAATATAAAACTAGCTAGTACATGTCCATTTGCCACAATAAAAAGAGTCAATAAAATGTATAAGCAGAAACGAATTAATATCCAATAAGCAACATGTGGAAATATGTCCCAATATGAGCTCACATCAAGAAATAAAAATGCGGAAAAATAAGTTAAGAGTCTAAAAGATAAACATCTCTAAACCACACATAATCAATTCCTCACTACTCGGCTTGATGGCTAAAGTACTCCTGTTCAGCCTGCGATAGAGATAGAGGAACTGGACCATACAAAACCCAGACGTCAGTGAGTCATAATAACAAAATAGTAGTAATAACCAGGATGTAGCAAGATATGCAAACATGAATATAAACCACAACATAAATATAAATAGTGAGGTACGAGTGTGTATGTGATGTGTAACCTAAAACTAGAATTTTAGGTTATCTATTTTAAAGTCTTCAAAATCAATTAATGTAATCCTCATCGTAACCCATCAGTCTATGCCCCGTTCATTCCCCATGGGACCACGGTAATAGGATTATTCCGTAACGCCCGGAAAAACGGCAAACAGGATATTCCGTAACGCCCAGAAAAGGGGCAAACATGTAATTATTCCGTAACGCCTGGAAAAACGGCAAACAGGATATTCCGTAACGCCCGGAAAAACGGCAAACAGGATTATTCCGTAACACCCGAAAAAACGTCAAACATGTAATAATAGCCTTTTGAGTTACGTTTCGATTACATTCTTGATTTCCACTTTACCCCCAGGTTTGTGTTCAAGTCAGGTATTACCAATATAGGTCTAATGCCAATACAGGATCAAGAAGGTACAGGTTTTCGTCTATGCAGAAAACAAGTAACATCCGTCAGGACAACAAGTCAGGATTGTTGGCATTAGTAACTAGATCCAAGTAATAAGTCAAGTGGTGTGTCGTGCACATGTCATGTGATGCATATGTATCAGATAGATACCAAATGTAATACTGTAATGAATATCTGAACACGGTAAGCACGACGGATATCAGGATGCATATGTGTCTATCTGTAATAACCTGTATACGTATGCATGATTACGTGTGATGCAACTAGACAATAGTTGCACTAATATAAAGGAAATATGATAGATTGAGGTTCCGGTATGCAACTAGATATGCAATTGACAGTACGGATATGAACGGATATCGAAAAATGGTAAAACTATAACATTGGATGCACAATTTGTTGGGTTACGCCAGCGCTCCGGCCATCAATCCGTGGCTAAATTCGGAACAAAAATTTAATAAACTGGTTCTAACAGAACCCGAGTCTACCCATAAGGCCTAGATAACATAAACATGCAAAGGGTTAGAGTGATTATACCGAATGATCCGTGTCCTTCGGTCTTCAACCTCTGTCCCAAACTCCACGTGGCTTCCTCAATCATGTTTGATCTCCGGTCTCCCCCATCGAAGACGATCCACCTCGATAGTTTGTAATACGGGCTCCGACCTCAAAACCGAAGCAACTCGAGTATCTAGTTTGCTAACCTAGATAGCCAAGATAAAGTAGAGTGTGTGTGTGATTAATTTGTCTCAATACACCCTAAGTTTCTCAAAACATTAGACATATATGGTGGAGGTAGAAGAAGATGCCATTTGTCACGCCCCGCTTCCCGGTGTACAGCGAAGGGGACGCGACGAGGTCCGCTATGTATATACTTAGAAGTACATACGCTAAGCATATCTAAGCAATATAAAAGTAAATCACAAGAGACAAGAGATATAGAAATAACAGCAACTTTATTAATAACATTCTTTTGTACAATGCATGAAAAGTAAATACAACTGAAATGAAAAGCGATGCCTAAACAATAGCATAACAGAAAATGAAAATACTGAATAGAACAAGGTACAATGTCTAGAGCTCGGGGTCTTCGTGAAACTGCTCCAAGTCTTCACCGGTAGGCTCGATCTCTGCTGGGTCCAAAGTACCTGACGACATTCAAAGAAGAAAGAAATAGAATATCGTCAGCGAACAGGTCGCTCGGTAAGTCCCAAAGATAAGGAGGAATTAGAAAATAAAGAATAAGAGGTATCTTCTAAAGTTGTTTACTATTTGTTATAATGTTGTATTAACGTTGTTGATTGTAGCTTGGTACAGAAGGCTGCCAGTGTATACGAGAGAGGTCTCTATATGCTAGAGACTAGGGCAAACGGAAAATAGAGTACAAGGCTCCGTTAGAAGGCCCGGAACAACGACAATTGGATTCATGTTAGGTATCTTAAGTCTGACCGTCTCGTGCTACTTTTAACATCTTCCGTACCAATCTACCCCTTAAACCCTGTAGTGTTTTAGTTGTATTGTTGTATTGTATTGTGTAAGTTAGATGACTGACCAAAACTATGATATCAGTAAACAGATTGTAACTACATAATCAGGTAAATGGTATAATGGGATAATGGATGTATATCCATGGTTTGATTCAGTCAAACTGTATAGATTGTTAACTGGATTCTGGGATTCATGTATTCATATTGAGTTGGAATATTAAAGAATATAGATTGACTTGAATCATATCCAAGTCAGAAATAATCAGACTCAAATCCGAGTCAGACTAAAAGAAATGTAAGTCGAAGTTCTATATTTGTTAGGGTCATTATTGTAATTTATAAAACTTGAAGGGGTTTTATGTAAAAATACTTTTGTATAGTTTTCAAGATACACCTCAAGTATTTATTATTCGTCTTTATTGTTATAATGAGTGTGATTTTATTTTGTGATATTTCTAGTGAAAATATCCTAATTACATAAATAAAGGTATTAATTTGTAATATTGATTTAATTGAAATTCATGGTATTTTAATGTAACTTTTAATCTTGTAATTTTTAGGAAAAGGTGAAAACTTTATCTTATAATAAAATAGGTGATCAAATGATAAATATACATATGTTTATACAAGAATAATTTTTAATAAATATTTTATTTTCCAAAAATCATATTTTTCTTAAATGTCGTATTTTAAACCTTTCGAGACCGAATGCTCCTTGCGGAGGTCTGAATCTTGCACTACTAAGCCCGAGGGTGTACGATAAACCGTACTATCCCTAACGAGTTCCCCAAAGATGGGTTGTAGTGGCGCTTTGCAAAGATTTAATAAATACTAATCATTTAGAAAACGGTTTTATAAAGATAAGGTATTTATTTGTAAAAGGGTGTAAATTTCCGTATTTTAGATTCTAGGGTTTTCTAAGCCAACTAGCCTATTTCTAAATGGTCTAAACGACAAGTCATTAGAAGCCTCAAATCGCCTCTTCACTGCCAATTGCGGCCAGGTAAATGCCAGGTGAGTGGGAGGCTCTCCACTACAAGTAGTGGCCCTAATTAAGTAACCACTCATCTTAGACACGCTTGCCTAGACACCACAAAGTCGGGTTTAGATAAATGATCGATGCCCATGACATGTCGTATTTTCCTATTAAAAGATATTGTTTTAAAATTGTTTAAAACTTAGAACTTTTAGAAAAGGTTTTATTAAGAAAAGGATATTTAAATGTAAAATCTTGTATTATCGTATTCTAAGTTTTGATGATATCAATTAGGGTTGTATTTGCGTGTGTGTGGAGGTAGATCATTACCTCGTGATCTACTTTAAGGTATAGCAATGTTATAGGGTTAAATGTGATAAACTAAATATGGTGGTATTTAAGTGCAAAAATACGGTATATTGCTAAGCTATCATTTCATGTGTGAAAAATTGTTCAAATTAATTTTTAAATGATTAGTAGTCAACATGAATATATTTAAGCATTATGGAATTAGTGATAGTGAGTTTTGATAGAAAACCGAATCGGAAATCGGTTTGTTCCGATTTCCGTCGGGTTTGAAAAGTCGTATTTTTATGAAAGAATAGAAAGGTAGAAAAGAGAGACTTACGGGGTTGGACAACGCTAGAGAGTGAGAGGAAGGTAGAGGGTTTCCGGTACGTCGAATCGTCGTTGAGAGGTCCTAGCACGATCGTCGGAATTTCGCCGTCGATTTCGTCAGCGCTTCGCCTTTCGCTCGTTTTCTCACGTACCAAGTTCTCTTAAAATTTTTAGAGAGTAGACTTAGGAATGTAGGGTGAGAGGGTAGAGGGTATGGGGGTTTATATAGGGTTAGGCTAGGGTTAGGGTTTTTAATAAAAAAATATAAAAAATATACAAAATCATTAAAAATTCATTAAACATAGGAGTAAAAGGGATTTATTGGGCAATTTAAAACCGATCTAGGTATAATAAGTATGCAGGAGGGTTGACCAAGTCAAGGAGCATCTTTTCTCTGTTGGTGACTCGGTCGTCCGGCCATGTCCGCCCGGCGGCGCCGAACCGAGTCGGCCAAGTCGCCGGCCGGCGGCGCCGAGTCGGGCCGAGTCAGGGCTCCAATGGCCGGGGATTCTTCGGGGGTACAATTTGGTATATTTACTTTTTATTGTCCAGTACATATTTTGGGAGTTATGGCCTTTTGACCGTTGACTTCCAAAAGAAATTAAAACAAAATAAATACAAAAATAATGTGGGGCATAGGATTTGAACTCTGGTGGCTTGGTTCAGCAGTGCAAGGTGTTACCAATGAGCTACAAGCTCCTTCTTGTAATTATTGTGGGAAAATAACTACTTAAACTGGTAACAGCAACACTAAATACCCCAAGTATTACTTTAATTTTAAAACAATTTTATGTACACTAAAAATAGAATTATTTAAAAACAAAATAATTACTTATATATATATATATATATATATATATATATATATATTGTGCTCAGGTTAAAATAAACCTTTATGGATTTTTAAAAATTTTAAAAAAAAATTGTATAGAAAAGTGTATAGGAAAATTAGGGTTGTTACATTCTACCCTCCTTAAAAAATTTCGTCCTCGAAATTTGAAAAAGGAAAGTGTAACAGTGCTAGAAAGTTTAGCGAATAAAAGTGATACGATGGTGAAAAAGGCTTACCGGTGTTAACTTGATCTACAGTCTTGGTTTCTACGGCTTCTAATGTGAAGGTCTGCCGCTGTGATATATTCCTTCTAGCTGGAGGCACATTCTGCCTTTGAGGCCTGTTTCTCTGCCTTCTAGGCATGTCCCTAATTTCTTGTTGGAATTGGCGAGTAGGCTGTGCAGGTGGTGGAGCAGGTAGTGCATAACGAGGTGCAGGAGCCTAGATAGCTGGCCGCTGCGGGTAGTTGGTGGGTGTGTGAGTTGAGTTGCTATCGTAAGGACAGTTCCCAATTCCGTGATTGGATGTGCCACAAATTAGACACAAGCCTTTTGCGTGCCTACAGTCCTTCCACAAGTGTCCCTTTCTTCTGCAGTAGTAGCAAAAATCTGGTCTTGACTTGTTATTGTTTTCTTCTGATCTCCTGGGTTCAAACGATGGCCTTGGAGAGGCTCCTCCTGCCATTTGAGTGGCAGGGCGTTTCAAACCGGCAGATTGAGATCTGCCCCTTGCTTTTATCACCGCTTCATAACTGCGGGCAGCTTCCAGAACATTCTCATGAGTCAGAAATTTTCCCGTGGCTAGAGCAGCCTGAATCTCCGTGTTGAGTCCTTGTTGAAAGCGACGGGCTCTGATCTCGTCCGTCGGAATCAGGTGTGCCGCGAATATGTTTAAAGATTGTGTTAGCTATGTAGTATGTGATATTGAACTATTATGACATATCTTACCGGCTTAACATGGTGAATTCAGCGTCGTACTCATCTACTGATTTGTCCCACATTGAACCCTGTTGTAGATGAATAAACTGCTGCTCCATGGCAAACTTAGCAGTCACAGGGAAGTATTTCGTGTCGAACTTCTCGCGAAAAGTCTTCCATTCAATAGGCTATACCAGACGGCTTTCTTCCGCCTTCCACCAGTTGCGAGCATTATCCATGAGCTGTAGCTTCGCCACACGGACCCAAGCTATGTCTGGCACTTGTGTTGCTGCCAGATCATCTTTGATGCTTTGTGTCCATTCTTCAGCTTCAAGAGGGCTTCCTTTACCAGAGAACTGCTTGGGGTGCAAAGCCCTGAATTGCTTTACCCCTGGTGCGTCGATCTCAGGACAGTTCAGGAGTTGTTGTTGTCCCTCAAGAAGGCTGCGGATTGCCTCAAGTAGCATTGTTTGCTCGGTGGGTGGTGCAGGAACAACTGGTGTGAGAGGTAGTGCTGGAGGTGTGTTGTTGACATTGGTGCTGGTGTTGTTCGGGGAATCCATAACCTTGAAGAAAATTTTGGGTTAGGACAGATTCAAATACATGAAATGATAAGATTCAAGGATTAGAAATTTGTAGGATTCAAGAAACATGAATTGTAAAGAATATTTTAGTTGCTGGTTCTTGTGTTATATTGCTTAGGTTGTTCACGCAGACCAGAACTGCATGATAGGGATTCATACAGCTCTGACCTGCATGGGCCACCAACAAAACCTGTCACGCCCCGCTTCCCGGTGTACGGCGAAAGGGACACGACGAGGTCCGCTACGTATATACTTAGAAGTACATACGCTAAGCGTATCTAAGCAATAGAAAAGTAAATCACAAGACACAAGAGATATAGAAATAACATCAACTTTATTAATAAAATTCTTTTGTACAATGTATGAAAAGAAAATACAACTGAAATGAAAAGAGATGCCTAAACAATGGCATAACAGAAAATGAAAATACTGAATAGAACAAGGTACAATGTCTAGAGCTCGGGGTCTTCGTGAAACTGCTCCAAGTCTTCACCGGTGGGCTCGATCTCTGCTGGGTCCAAAGTACCTGATGGCATTCAAAGAAGAAAGAAATAGAATGTCGTCAGTGAACAGGTCGCTCGGTAAGTCCCAAAGATAAGGAGGAATTAGAAAATAAAGAATAAGAGGTATCTTCTAAAGTTGTATACTATTTGTTGTAATGTTGTATTAATGCTATTGTTTGTAGCTTGGTACAGAAGACTGCCAGTGTATACGAGAGGGGTCTCTATATGCTAGAGACCAGGACAAACGGAAAATAGAGTACAAGGCTCCGTTAGAAGGCCCGGAACAACGGCAATTGGATTCATGTTAGGTATCTTAAGTCTGACCGTCTCGTGCCACTTTTAACATCTTCCGTACCAATCTACCCCTTAAACCCCGTAGTGTTTTGATTGTATTGTTGTATTGTATTGTGTAAGTTGGATGACTGACCAAAACCATGATATCAGTAAACAGATTGTAACTACATAATCAGGTAAATGGTATAACGGGATAATGGATGTATATCTATGGTTTGATTCAGTCAAACTGTATAGATTGTTAACTGGATTCTGTGATTCATGTATTCATATTGAGTTGGAATATTAAAAAATATAGATTGACTTGAATCATATCCAAGTCAGAAATAATCAGACTCAAACCCAAGTCAGACTAAAAGAAATGTAAATCGAAGTTCTATATTTGTTAGGGTCATTATTGTAATTTATAAAACTTGAAGGGGTTTTATGTAAAAATACTTTTGTATAGTTTTCAAGATGCACCTCAAGTATTTATTATTCGTCTTTATTGTTATAATGAGTGTGATTTTATTTTATGATATTTCTAGTGAAAATATCCTAATTACATAAATAAAGGTATTTATTTGTAATATTGATTTAATTAAAATTCATGGTATTTTAATGTAACTTTTAATCTTGTAATTTTTAGGAAAATATGAAAACTTTATCTTATAATAAAATAGGTGTTCAAATGATAAATATACATATGTTTATACAAGAATAATTTTTAATAAATATTTTATTTTCCAAAAATCTCATTTTTCGTAAATGTCGTATTTTAAACCTTTCGAGACCGAATGTTCCTTGCGGAGGTCTGAATCTCGCACTACTAAGCCCAAGGGTGTACGATAAACCGTACTATCTCTAACGAGTTCCCCAAAGATGGGTTGTAGTGGCGCTTTGCAAAAATTTAATAAATACTAATCATTTAGAAAACGGTTTTATAAAGATAAGGTATTTATTTGTAAAAGGATGTAAATTTCCGTATTTTAGATTCTAGGGTTTCCTAAGCCAACTAGCCTATTTCTAAATGGTCTAAACGACAAGTCATTAGAAGCCTCAAATCGCCTCTTCACCGCCAATTGCGGCCAGGTAAGTGCCAGGTGAGTGGGAGGCTCTCCACTACAAGTAGTGACCCTAATTAAATAACCACTCGCCTTAGACACGCTTGCCTAGACACCACAAAGTCGGGTTTAGATAAACGATCGATGTTCACGACATGTCATATTTTCCTATTAAAAGATATTGTTTTAAAATTGTTTAAAACTTAGAACTTTTAGAAAAGGTTTTATTAAGAAAAGGGTATTTAAATGTAAAATCTTGTATTATCGTATTCTAAGTTTTGATGATATCAATTAGGGTTGTATTTGCGTGTGTGTGGAGGTAGGTCATTACCTCGTGATCTACTTTAAAGTATAGCAATGTTATAGGGTTAAATGTGATAAACTAAACATGGTGGTATTTAAGTGCAAAAATACTGTATATTGCAAAAGCTATCATTTCATGTGTGAAAACTTGTTCAAATTAATTTTTAAATGATTAGTAGTCAACATGAATATATTTAAGCATTATGGAATTAGTGATAAGTGAGTTTTGATAGAAAACCGAAT
Organism: Agapanthus africanus; assembly: GCA_030015575.1. Lineage (NCBI taxonomy): Eukaryota > Viridiplantae > Streptophyta > Magnoliopsida > Asparagales > Amaryllidaceae > Agapanthus > Agapanthus africanus. The sequence goes on from CM057339.1 coordinate 266,349,770, forward strand.
CGGAAATCGGTTTGTTCCGATTTCCGTCGGGTTTGAAAAGTCATATTTTTATGAAAGAATAGAAAGGTAGAAAAGAGAGACTTATGGGTTTGGACAACGCTAGAGAGTGAGAGGAAGGTAGAGGGTTGCCGGTACGTCGAATCGTCGTTGAGAGGTCCTAGCACGATCGTTGGAATTTCGCCGTCGATTTCGTCAGCGCTTCGCCTTTCGCTCGTTTTCTCACGTACCAAGTTCTCTTGAAATTTTTAGAGAGTGGACTTAGGAATGTAGGGTGAGAGCGTAGAGGGTATGAAGGTTTATATAGGGTTAAGCTAGGGTTAAGGTTTTTAATAAAAAATATAAAAAATATACAAAATCATTAAAAAATCATTAAACATAGAGTAAAAGGGATTTATTGGGCAATTTAAAACCGATCCAGGTATAATAAGTGTGCAGGAGGGTTGACCAAGTCAAGGAGCATCTTTTCTCTGTTGGTGACTTAGCCGTCCGGCCAAGTCCGGCCGGCGGCGCCGGACCGAGTCGGCCGAGTCGCTGGCCGGCGGCGCCGAGTTGGGCCGAGTCAGGGCTCCAATGGCCGGGGATTCTTCGGGGGTACAATTTGGTATATTTACTTTTTATTGTCCAGTACATATTTTGGGAGTTATGGCCTTTTGACCGTTGACTTCCAAAAGAAATTAAAACAAAATAAATACAAAAATAATATGGGGCATGTGATTTGAACTCTGGTGGCTTGGTTCAGCAGTGCAAGGTGTTACCAATGAGCTACAAGCTCCTTCTTATAATTATTGTGGGAAAATAACTACTTAAAGTGGTAACAGCAACACTAAATACCCCAAGTATTACTTTAATTTTAAAACAATTTTATGTACACTAAAAATGGAGTTATTTAAAAACAAAATAATTACTTATATATATATATATATATATATATATATATATATATATATATTATGCTCAGGTTAAAATACTCCTTTATGGATTTTTAAAAATTAAAAAAAAATTATATAGAAAAGTGCATAGGAAAATTAGGGTTGTTACACCATTGGAGAGAAGAGTGTGAAGCATTTTTGGCAACTAAAGAGAAAAATAGGCGCAAGTGTTATTGTGAGTTCTTTGTTGTGAGCCATTTTGCAACTCAAGAAAGCCACTCTCGAAATCAAAAAATCTGCCTTCACCCCTGGTCACTACAAATATCTCACAATACTAAAAAAACATCATCATGCCACCATGACTCATCTCATGACTCATTACCATGAGTCACCAAGTGCATGCATGAAAGAAACAATGCCAAAACTTACACTCACGCTTTCCACCTCACTAAACATTTAAACTAAATGTTTAATAGAAAAAGAAATGGCTTAAACTAAAGAAATCTTGTAATATAATTACAAGAATACACCTCATCCATATATACATACCCGCATCCGTATTCCGAAAGAATACGAAAACAACGAGACGAAAATAATCCAACAATATAATACTAGGATCTGGCTTAAACCAAAGCCAACTAGTATTATCCGTCCGAATCATGATCCGTGCACATGTGCACGTATATGATTGAACCCTGCCATAAAACCATATGGCCTCTACAACGTTTTGCCCGATGCAGGGAAACCCTCTGTGTGGGACTCTGAAGACTCGTCAATACGCTGGCAGTGGGTTTAACCACAAGCACGTCAGTGGCACTAGCTGTACGTAACGGCTACCCAGGTTTTGAACGAAAGGGAGGCCGACGATTAAACTCATCCTGAAACCCCTACTGAGCCTGACAGTGACAATATCCGTACAGTCCGGTCCGTTCGCCTATGAGTATCGCTTATCGAGTCTAGGGGGGTTGATAAAATCAGACCCCTAATAACTTGACATTTAGTGTCGGTATGAAACCTATCACCACCTGAGAAACTACCGATCCTAGATCAGTAATTCTCGAATATCTTGGCCAAGGATTTCTGGTGATGGCCACCCGCGCACACCGCGACATCAACCCCTAATACCGGGAGAGACGAATCCCCTGACGATCCGCTCACTGCCTCCATGTGGCTTGGGACTGTACCCAACTAAAACCGGTTTGCATGACTCCTTTGAGCCGTGGTAGGGAAGTAATCAAAGCACAGTGGGAACTCACACAAAACAAATGATGATCTCACGTCGTAGACTAACCTGCACACATGTCACCTGGGAAACAATAGGTATAATACCAACTAGCATATTCCCGGCAAGTCTGTCCGGTGTACTCATAACCCAATGAGCACCTGTATACATCTTAAGTGAACAAATTAACACCAATGTCTTGTGAGACCGGCCACCGCCACTCGTCGGGGTCTCGATCAATATACACTAGTCTACTTTGGAGTATCAATGCCCAGTATCAAAACTCCCACGACTAGGGACATTTTAAGGATGTGCTTATAGACTACCCAGCTCTCATGTATATGATCGCCATCATACTGCTGGTAGTCAAGCAAGAATCCTATGGGCTCTATCAACATGTAATAGTGATATGTAATGTCACCTAAAGCATGTACACGATAATAAAGACAAACCAGATAGCATACTATCATCTCGAGTAAGACTGTTCTACCGGTATAGGTCCTCCCTCAATCATTGTAATCATGTGCCTGTGATCCAATAATTGACTTGAGGCCACTATAGCCAACAATCTCCCACTTGCACTTAAAGCTAATTATTGCGGTGTCGCATGCTCATAGCCCGTATGGTACCGAACACCCAACTTCTCTACTAATCAGTTTCATAAAGCTTGTTTGTAAAACTATTGCGCTCGAGAAATAGCCTCAGTAAGTGGATTCGCTCCAATGTTTCTTTCTATGTCTCTCTTTATCTTAAGTTCGTGGAGAAAGCCATCTCCCGAAATAAGCAATACCTGTCTTAGAATATGTCTGGATATCTGATGGGACCCAGTTCACAAATGAACTCCAAATCCAGCAAACTTCTTAGACTGTATCGTCCACTGAATTTAATCAGTATCCTGTGCCATACCTCCCTCAATATCTGCTTGGACCACCTGTACAAACTACTGCCCCTTAAAAGAGGGAAAACTATAACTCTGACAGTCGCTCTGTCAACCAGGCCACCTTAGAACCCTGGAATGATAACAGTCTCCCGAAGGAGGCTGCCGTTACCAAATCCCTATAACATCTACTTATGTTTATAAACTGCTTCCGAACGTTTCTCCAGGATTGGATTAATATATAAACTTATTGCAACTAGTGCAAAAACAATATCTGGTGTGGTACTTGACATCTCATGATTGACTCAATTGCTTAAGCAAGTAATATGCCAATCATTCACATCCCTCTTTCCTTTAGTCTGTAAGACACCTTTAGAGAGGGTGACTCCATCACCTACAGGTACACTACCATGCCAGGAGTCGTCCATTCTAAAACACCTTTAGAATACTGTCTAAGTACCCAGATTGGGAAACTACCCAAATCTAGATCTAAAACCATAGATCTAGTAACCAGAATGCCTGATATAATATCCATATCCTATGTGGAGAAACCACTGTGTGACAACCACAGTATAACCCGATCGTAGTTTATGAATTTCACTTCCTACAAAGTGTATGTCATCCAAATACCAGGACATCACACCCTACCTTCTTATAGATCCATCTCCTATTCTGATGAAGTCAAAACCTATGACTGTCATATCAAAAACAGATTATCTATCTCCGCTATACCTGCTTTAGTCTATAAATAGATACAAGCTACTTGTCTACTATGCTTTCGCTGCTCCCACTGACTACAACAACCCTCTGACAGAGTCATATACATGTGCACTTCTAAAACTAATTTAGAACGATGCTATACTCATCCTCTTGCCGGGTCTCATAGTCTAGAACAGACATAATGGCAAGTCTGGGTAAACAAGAACCTCCCTGCCACCGTCTCTGAGAATACCGAAGTACCTCTCGGGTGTCTGAGGTTACCCACCATATCTGCGGAGTGGCTAATGGAATGTTAAAACTAATTGAATGTTTAGGTTCTATTAAATTTTCAGTAATCGTTTTTGGTTCTGGAATCACTTCCAGTTCTACTATACTCCCACTTATGTTTTCTGAAAAGAATCCATTTTACTAAAATTGTGGTGAGTGAAGAACAATATATTTATTGATCTTCCAAATGGTAAAAAGTTAACCCTTGACATAGCTCGGGATAACCCACAAAAAGCCATTACTGAAACGTGCCTTGAGTTTATCCAGAGTCTGGTTTTAAGCATAAGCCGGACAACTCCATATACCTTAACATCGTTAAGATATGAACTATTCTATATACAATATAGAAACATAGGCACTAATTTAATTGGAACCAGATTCAAATCATGCATCTGTCTCCAGTGCATGTCAACTAAGTAAAATGAGGCCAAGCAGCATTACTCATCTAGGAGTGCATCCATATATGAGTAACCTGAAAAATAAGCAAGTTCTCAAAACCATTACTATCAACGGAATACCTAGCACAAGTATTTATATCTTCGATCACCTTGAGAATCCTGATACTTGCAACATATGGTTCTCTATTTTATTCATATACCTATAACTTCTCAAAATTTGGACCTTGTATTTCAGTGAAACACATATCTAAAAACTAGAGAAGTCACAAGTAAACAGAATATAGTACGAGTACCAACCCCTTTGTCCTAGTGGACACTGGACAACATACAATACATTGTATAAGTCCCCTAATTTAAATAACTCATACCTTGTGCATCGTAGGTTGAAAATTATACTATGGTTAAGAAGAATTACACCGCTGTTTAATGCTCTTTACCCAATCATCAACTGATATAGGTAAATGTCATGGACATAATTTCAAAAAGTTATATCTCACTTTATAAAATAAACATACAGATATATCAGTTTGAAATTGGTGCATAACAACGGATATTCAAAATCAAATATTTGCCGTCAGGCAAAACCCCAGGTGATTTCCTCAAATATCACCAATTACAACGAATTCAGATATAATGAGGATATAATCACCTAATTCCCAATAACTTACTCCCACTCATCATCTGTAAAACCATACAGATGTGAGAATCAAACCTGGTAAATACATACCTTGGAGTAAGGATCTAATTGGGAAATCAGTTTTCAATTAACAACGCATAGTGAAACTGAAACATGAAAAAGTTTCGAAGGGGTAGCCGGGTATTCATAGTAATGCCTCTTCCATTATCCAGATTCATTACTTTAACCGTATATTTCCTTGCCATCTCTCTAATCCCTTTATTTGTCTTTACTCATTACCTTCTGTACACCACCCTTAGGCTAAATGGTTTTCTTCCTTCCCTACCGTTCAGCACCAGCGTATGGTTTGGAAGAAGACTATCCAATAAGCATAATAGGTGTACTCTCCTAATCCTAGGAGCCCCCACAACCTGAGAGAAGGTAAAGATAAAAGACAACTGAATAATTCTTATTCTATTTCTCATGAACCATAATCCATTCTCAAACTGGAAAAAGTTCTTTCGAGTTCGTATGTAACTATACAATGGATTATCCAATAAATGCGGATCTTCATAGTGATACGAGGTGTTCTGGAGAAATGCAAAGGTCAAGTAGGAGTGGCGATGATATACGCGGTTTCGTCATGAATGATAGCAGTCGCAATTTACTTTTCCATCTTTCTAATTCCTTTATTTATCTTTACTTATTACCTTCTGTACACCACACTTAGGCTAATTGGTTTTCTTCCTTCCCGACCTTTCGGCACACGCCTATGGTTTGGAAGAAGACTATCCAATAATTGTAATAAGTGTATCCTCTCCTAATCCTAGGAGCCCTCACAACCTGAAAGAAGGAAAAAGGAAAAGACAACAGAACAATCCTATTCAATTTCTCCAGAACAAGAAACCATTCTCGAATCTGAAACAAGTTTCTTCGAGTTTGTATGTAACTATACGATGGTCATATTCAATAAATTTAGATCTTCGTAGTGATACAGAATGTTCCGGAGAAAAGCAAAGGGTAAAAGTAGGAGTGGCAATGAAGTATGCAACTCTGACAATCCAAAATCTAATGTGTTTTAAGAAGGTTCGGTTAACTAGATTCATGAGTTTTAGTTTAGGGTTGGGCCATGGTCGCTGCCAAAGAGAGAGAGAGAGAGAAAAGAATCATTCAGCATGCACTATAACCTAGATCAGAATGGTTAACCACTTTATCTAATCAGGATATCTCCCACTGTATCCTCAAATTCTCCTCCAAACCCTAAAAGAAGAATTAGTCGGGATCATCTAAAATCACTCGAGGAGTAAACCAACTCATCAGTGGGAATCGGGATCCAACTATTATCGCATGATAACTTGATGGAATCCACTCAAGTTATTACACTCCAGAAGGTATGTGCATAACTGGGAAGTTTCCTGTATGTTTGAAACTCCCGATGTGATTTTTACCCCATGCTCTTATAACCTTGACGAAGGCCAAAAAATCGTAAGTCACATGTCAAGTTCTACCCGTCATTGTCCAGGTTAATTTGAACCCACCCGTACATACCCTTGACGAAGGCCAACAAAATAGTATGACTATCCCAAACAAACGCATCTATCTATGCAACAGAAAAGTAACAAATAGCTACCATACACTATACCTTGACAAAAGCCAACAAACCTAGCATGAATACTAAGTGCTACCCGTCTGAAATGACGGAGGGCTACGAAAGGTTTTAGTAAAAAAACTTTAACGTAATGAACTTGATATCGTTGAAGGAACCGGATAGCTTTACAAATATATAGTGGCGAAAACTTTTGTTAAAGAGTTCATTCTAGGTGAAGGGATCTCGGCTCTTACCTCTTCGAATGAGGTGCTGGATATTCATAACCGAATACCGCTGTGCAAAACAAAAGAAAACGCCCTTGTAATAACAGCTTTTGAAAATTGTTCCAACAACATCAAATAGGTCTGTTTTCCTTTCATTGATCAGAATCAACGCAGTCCCATCAATTAATCACACCAGAAAAGAACGAAAATATGATGTATGTATATGCCATCCGCATTCGCCACTGGGCCCCATCATCACTCGTTAGGTTACTTAACTAACGACAGAGCGGGAGCTGGACTAGCGCAGGTGCATAACATATACAACATCTATTAGTATATATATAACAATATATAATAATCATTCCAGGCATGATATATGCAACATCACAGAATAAGCGATAAGCATCACAGAACAATACTGATAATCTGGGAGCCCCGGGTCTCCTTTGAGCCGCAAGTGATACCCAACGTTCCCCTGATCGTATGGATAGCTTGAGCAATGAAAACCTAGACCCCTACGAGTGCGGCAAGTTACCCGCCAAAACCAGAAGTGAGACAACCCCTTTTATCAAAGTGAATGGGGCACCCGGCACTTCACGGAATCCGGTAACTTGAGCACCCTTTCTTGGGTCAACCTGTACCCCCTACATGTTGGGTTCCTAAGCACGACAGTAAGGTTTTATTTAGCATGGATGATACCACCCGAAACCTTGCTGTTGTGCTTAGAAACCCAACAGTAACATGAAATATTGGATATACTAGGAGGTCCATATTTTGTTTCATACGTTACTGTTGGGTTCCTAAGCATGATGGCAAGGTTTTATTTGGCATGGATGATGCCACCCAAAACCTTGCTGTCGTGCTTAAGAACCCAATAGTAACGTATGAAATAAAACATGGACCTCTTAATATATCCAATATTTTGTATGTTACTGTTGGGTTCTTAAGCACGACAACAAGGTTTCGGGTGGCATCATCCATGCCAAATAAAATTTGTGACATGCTTAAACAACCCTAAACAAGATCCTTAACTATAGATTCATACGGAAACATCAAGTAAACTACTTTACTTCTAAGTGATTAGAGATTACAACCTTTGTAGTTCTCTCCTTCACTTCTATAGCTCCTTGTTGTGGTTCCTTCGCTGCGATCATTGAGCTCTCGGACTCTTGAGAGGCTCCACACGGTGTATGATGCATGCTTGCTTGAAATCTTCAAAATCCAAGATGATCTACTTCGAGGAAACACGAACTCAAGCTATGACTTCACTAATTATGGAATTAGTGAAGCTAACACCCTAATGTAAATGGCTAGTATAGAAGAGGATGATGAAGTAGGAAATGGGCTCTCTTTAGTTCTCTTTTTCTCACTTTATTTCATCACATAGAAAAATCTAGCAAGCTTTCATGACGAAGAAGAAGATGAAGTGATGAAAGAATAAAACTTGTGAGGTTAGAAATGCAACCATGGTGAGTTATGTCATGCCTTAACCCTTGTAGAGAATAAACCATGGTGTGTGGTTAATGATTGGGTTAATAAATATCTTTAAGTAAAACAAAATAAGTGGACTTAGTCAATGTTCTACTAGCTTCCATCAAAAGATCAACCATGATAAAATCCACCAATTTTGGATTATTTAATAAATAAATATAAAACCCTAACATTAACCTAGCATGGTGTGGGTCTCATACATACATGTTGCATGTGTAACCTAGCATATCACAATGATATATATCACATATATATTATTTGTGAACAAAAGAAAATAATACAATTAACATATATCACATATATATATCAATGTATCATCAAGTGAGAAAAAGTAATGCTTAAGTGAGCTAATATTAGTTAATGTAATTTAATATATCAAATATATAATTCTACATCAAATTATTAAATCAACACTTGATTTAACAATCCGGCTATATTACATATAACCGACTAATATCAAATGCAACAACTTATCGAATCAACACTTGATCCGATAACCCGACTATATCACATATAACCGACTAATGTCACAAGTCGTGAGAATAGAATGCGGTATCACATACGCGCATTAATCTTGGTCCCGCACATATCACATATGTGCTCCTACACCGTTTCTCCTGAGCCAGGAAACCTCTTTGTAGGACTCTAAAGACTCGTGAATACACCGGTAGTATGTGATGATCAAATCAAACACCCACAAGCGGTCAGCTAAACGTAACGGCCACCCGGGTATTGAGCGATCAGAAGATCAACAAGCAAGCCTGTACATACTCCTGCGAATCCAATCAGTAACACTACCGTACAGTCCGGTCTTTTCGTCTGATATGTCGTATATCCAGTCTAGGGGTAGAAAACGTCAGACCCCAGTAACCGATAAGTCGTGCTGATGTGAGGCTCATAACGGGTCGAGAAACTACTGATAACACTTACCAGTAGATCTCCATATCAGCCCTGGCCAGGGACTTCCAGTTATAGCCAATCAAGCACAGTTCAACATCAACCCCCAATACCGGGAGAGACGAAACCCCTCCTATCGCTCATTGCCTCCATGTGATTCGGGACTGTACCCAAAAGCCACCGTTTTTCACGTTCTCATGAACGTGGTAAGGTGGAAATCAAAGCACAGTGGGAATCACACAAGACTCTATGATGATCTCGGGTCTACAAACTAACTTATACCAGTGTCACCAGAGAACTGCTATCTGACGATAGGTATAATACCATCTAGGAGTTCTCGGCGAGTCCGTTCAGTGTACCCAGTCTCCACTGAGTACCCGTATACCATCTTTGATGTCAAACACCAATGGATGTGGGATCATCCATCGCCCATCATATGGGTCAAGAGGCGTATACGCTAGTCTACTCTGGAGTATCGATGCTCTATCTCGATACACCCTCGACTAGGAACAATTATAGGATGTACTTTTGGACTATCCTGGCCCCACTAGTATGATCTACATCATAGTCCTAGCAGTCAAGTACATATCCTAAAGGTTTTATCAACATGTGGGAGCAAGACAGTAACACAATACAAGTCAACATGTTAAGACAAAGTGCAACCAGATAGCATACTATCATATCGAGCAAGAAAATCCTCTCTATATATATCCAAGCATCCACTATAATATACATCATATGTACAATAATGGCCTCTAGGGCATATACATAACTAACAATCTCCCACTTGCACTAAGGCTAGCTATTGTAGTATCTCATACCCAACATCCCGAAGAGTCTCTCAAATTGTATCTGGGGTATGGCCTTCGTGAGTGGATCCACAGTGTTGTCCTTCGTGTCAACTCTCCTGACCTCGATCTCCCGACGATCAACTATCTCCCGGATCAGGTGATACCGCCTCTGAATATGCCTAGATCTCTGATGGGATCTGGGTTCCTTGGCCAATGTCACAGCTCCATTGTTATCACAATAAAAAGGTATTGGATGCTCAATCGACGGAACCACTCCAAGTTCGTTTATGAACTTCTTCATCTAGACAGCCTCTTTAGCAGCATCGTTGGCAGAGATGTATTCAGCCTCCATCGTCGAGCCTGCTATGGTTTCCTGTTTGGAACTCTTCCAACAAACCGCCCCTCCATTGAGAGTAAAGAAAAATCCTGAGTGCGACTTAGAGTCATCCTTATCACTCTGGAAGCTCGAATCGGTAAAGGACTCCACTTGGAGTTCTCCGTTACCATACACCAAGAACATCTCTTTAGTCCTTCTCAAGTAATTGAGAATGTTCTTCACAGCTGTCAAGTGACTCTCTCCTGGATCTGCTTGATACCTACTCACTACACTTAGTGAGTATACTACATCAGCTCTAGTACATAGCATCGCATACATGATAGATCCTACTGCCGAAGCATAAGGCATCCCTTGCATGCGAGCTCTCTCCAAATCAGTCTTAGGAGACATCTTTTTAGAGAGAGTGGGTCCAGAGATTGTGGGTAAATTCCCACGCTTGGATTCTTCTATACTAAACATCTTTAGTATGGTGTTAATGTACCTGGATTAGGACAATCCCAGTATACGTTTAGATCTATCTCTATAGATCTTAATCCCCAAGATGCAGGAGGCATCACCTAGATCTTTCATTGAGAATCTTTGTGATAAGAAAGCTTGACCGAGTGCAGCATAGGAACATCATTTCCTATAAAGAGTATGTCATCCACATACAATACGAGGAAGACAACCTTACTCTCTGCCACCTTCTTGTATATACAAGGTTCATCTACGTTCTTGATGAAGTCAAACTCTTTAACTACCACATCAAAACAGATGTTCCAACTCCGCGATACCTGCTTTAACCCATAGATGGATTTAAGCAACTTGCACACCTTTCCAGTGCTCCCACTATCTACGAAGCCCTCTGGCTGAGTCATGTACACGCACTCTTCTAAATCACCATTTAGAAAGGCGGTCTTAACATCCATTTGCCAGATTTCGTAGTCATAGTATGCAGCAATGGCAAGTAGGATCCGGATGGACTTAAACATAGCTACTGGAGAAAAGGTTTCATTATAATCCACACCTGGTCGTTGACGAAAATATTTTGCAACAAGTCTAGCTTTGAAAGTCTCAACTTTTCCATCTATACCAAGTTTCTTTTTAAAGATCCATTTGCTCCCAATGGGTTTGACCCCTTTAGGAGAAACTTCCAGAGTCCATATTTTGTTGGTGTACATGGATTCCATCTCATATCGCATTGCATCCAGCCATTTCACAGAGTCCTCACTCGTGATGGCCTGCTCAAAGCTAGTTGGGTCATCATCTTCCATGATGCAATCCTCGCTCCCACCATCAATGAGAAAACCATGGTATCTATCAGGTGGATGAGGAACCCCACTAGATCGGCGGAGCGGCTGAGGTTCGTCGGGAACTATTGAATCCTCTGGTTCCACTAAATCTTCGGTTGCAGTTTGTGCTGCTGGAACTTCTTCCAGCTCTACCTCTTCGCCACTAATTTCTTTTACAAGAAATTCCTTTTCTAAAAAGGTGGCGTATTGAGAAACAAACACCTTTTGTTCCTCAGCGTGGTAGAAAATATATCCTTGTAAATTGTTTGGATTTCCACAAACTTGCATAGAACTGATCGTGTCTCGAGTTTGTCCGGATTTTGCCTTTTGACATAGGCCGGACAACCCCATATCTTAACACGTTTAAGATATGGTCTCTTCCCACTCCATATCTCATATGGTGTGGTAGGTACAGATTTAGATGGAACTTGATTCAATAGGTATGCTGTTGTCTTAAGCGCATAACCCTAAAAGGAAATAGGCAACTCAGCAGTGTTCATCATAGAGCGCACCATATCTAATAGGGTGTGATTCCTCCGTTCCGATACACCGTTGTGTTATGGTGTATATGGAGGAGTAAGCTGAGAGATAATCCCATTCTCTTTTAGATAATCTAGGAAATCATTGCTCAAGTATTCTCCTCCTCAATCAGATCGAATGATCTTAATACTTTTACCCGTTTGGTTCTCGACTTCGTTCTTATATTCTTTGAATTTCTCAAAAGCTTCAGACTTGTGTTTCAACAGGAACACATGTCCGTATCTTGAGAGATCGTCAGTGAATGTAATGAAGTACGAGAAACCATTCATGGCATGTGTAGACATGGGACCGCATACATCACTATGTATCAGTCCCAAGAGTTCCTTAACTCTTTCTCCGTGTCTACCAAACGGAGTTTTGGTCATCTTTCTTTTGAGACATGAATGGCAAGTTTCATAAGATGATAATTCGAACAGATTCAAATATCCATCTTTATGTAACTTATCTAGTCGTGTCGCATTGATATGACCTAGTCTACAATGCCACAAGAAGGATTCGTTCATCTCTGAACTCTTCCTTTTGTGTGTGATCTGTACATTAAGTACTGTGGTTTGATTTAGAATGTGTATGCCATTATTTAACGAGCCTGATCTAATCAACTTTTGATTCAGGAAGATGTTCATAACATTATCCTGTACTACAAAATTATATCCTTCTTTACTCAATTAAGAAACTGATATAAGATTGCATATCAGGGTCGGAATGTAATAGCATTCGTTCAGAATCAATGTATTACCATTTGGTAATACAAGGTGATATTCGCCAACTGCTTTGGCTGCAACATTTGCACCATTCCCTACTCTTATGGAATGATCACCCTCTCCCAGTTCCCTACCTTTCCTTAGCCCATGTAACATATTACATATGTGGGATCCCGATCCGGTATCTAATACCCAGGACGTAGAGTGAACTGAGAAATAGTTCTCGATAACAAATACACCCGAAGAAGATGCATCAACATGCTTATTCTTCGTTTGGGCGGCATGGGAATCCGGATATGTCCCTATTCCCTGCTCAGTCTTATAACAATTATAAGAAAGAACGGAACCAACGTTCCCCTGCTCAGTATAACAAGCGGGATCGGTCAATACAACTATATTATTTCTTGATTAAGGCCTAACATGGTCGCTACCTAGAGAGAGAGAGAGAGAAGAAAACACTTTAGCGTATGCTCTTACAAGATTAGATTGGTTATTATCTTATCTAATCAGGATGGCTCCCACTGTTTATATTAAATCTTCCTTCAAACCCTAAAAGGGTAGCTCTAGTTTTTGCCACAAATTTTGAATTACTTAATAAATAAATATAAAACCCTAACATTAACCTAGCATGGTGTGAGTCTCATACATACATGTTGCATGTGTAACCTAGCATGTCACAATGATATATATCACATATATATTATTTGTGAACAAAAGAAAATAATACAATTAACATATATCACATATATATCAATGTATCATCAAGTGAGAAAAAGTAATGCTTAAGTGAGCTAATATTAGTTAATGTAATTTAATATATCAAATATATAATTCTATATTAAATTATTAAATCAATACTTGATTTAACAATCCGGCTATATTACTTATCGAATCAACACTTGATCCGATAACCCGGCTATATCACATATAACCGACCAATGTCACAAGTCGTGAGAATAGAATGTGGTATCATATGCGCGCATTAATCTTGGTCCCGCATATATCACATATGTGCTCCTACTCCGTTTCGCCTGAGCCAGGAAACCTCTGTGTAGGACTCTAAAGACTCGTGAATACGCCGGCAGTAGGTGATGATCATATCAAACACCCACAAGCTGCAAGCGGTCAGCTAAACGTAACGGCCACCCGGGTATTAAGCGATCAGAAAATCAACAAGCAAGCCTGTACATACTCCTGCGAAACCAATCAGTAACACTAACGTACAGTCCGGTCTCTTCGTCTGATATGTCGTATATCCAGTCTAGGGGCGGTAAACGTCAGACCCCAGTAACCGATAAGTCGTGCCGATGTGAGGCTCATAACGGGTCGAGAAACTACTGATAACACTTACTAGTAGATCTCTATATCAGCCCTGGTCAGGGACTTCCAGTTATAGCCAATCGAGCATAGCGCAACATCAACCCCCAATACCGGGAGAGACGAAACCCCTCTTATCGCTCATTGTCTCCGTGTGATTCGGGACTGTACCCAAAAGCCACCGTTTTGCACGTTCTCATGAATGTGGTAAGGTGGAAATCAAAACACGGTGGAAATCACACAAGACTCTATGACGATCTCCGGTCTACAGACTAACCTGTACCAGTGTCACCAGAGAACTACTATCTGACGATAGGTATAATACCATCTAGGAGTTCTCGGCGAGTCCGTTCAGTGTACCCAGTCTCCACTGAGCACCCATATACCATCTTTGATGTCAAACACCAATGGATGTGGGATCATCCATCGCCCATCATATGGGTCAAGAGGCGTATACGCTAGTCTACTCTGGAGTATCGATGCCCTGTCTCGATACACCCTCGACTAGGAACAATTATAGGATGTACTTTTGGAGTACCCTGGCCCCACTAGTATGATCTACATTATAGTCTTAGCAATCAAGTACACATCCTAAGGGCTTTATCAACATGTGAGAGCAGGACAGTAACATAATACAAGTCAACATGTTAAGACAAAGTGCAACCAGATAGCATACTATCATATCGAGTAAGAAAGTCTGCTCTATATATATCCAAGCATCCACTATAATATACATCATATGTCTAATAATGGCCTCTTGGGTATATACATAACTAAGACTACGAGTGCGGAGAATAGCCCGCCAATTTTAGGGTGAGGCCCCCTCCGTCTCAACGCCATGATATACGGACCCGTTGCCCTCCAGAACCCGGCTATCTATGCACTCCACCGTTGGGTAATCCTAGTATAGAAAAGAAAATATGTACAACGGTGATATCGACCTCAACCCGGTCGTGCCCCAAATAAGTAATATAAAAACTAGCAGTGACGACATTCCACATGTCGGACTCTTGCTCCACAATAACAAATGTACAAATAAATCCAAACTGTACTATCATTGCACCCAAGCTATCCATTACGATGATCCCTCCACAACCACAGCACAACACAAAACATCAACGTGAATGTCACGTTCACAAACCCGTCTAAAAGAGCATATAGCAGTTAGACGAGTTGTATCGCTCTAATGACATTCACGGTGGCAGATAGTAATGTATCTACTGAAAACTATGACATTAGAATTCCGCACGCAATTAGCAAACTAAACCAATTTCCAAAACCATCGAAAAAAACAGTGAGCTAAAGTTCCAAAAACCGACCGTTTAACGCCAATTCGGAAGTCCGAATCAAAACGAAACGCGCCCGAACTTTCGCGGGGAGTTAGAGCATGAAATTAAATTAGAGTCGGGGGGCTAGGGGGTAACCCACCCCTGAGGCCACCACGAGGTGTCCAGGGGGTGAGGCATACCCGAAACTGCCCAAGGTGGGGCAGTTTCGGGTCCCCACCACCAAGACCACCTTGTGGTGGTCTTGGGGAGTGGGCCTAGCCATTTGGTCCCCCCGAGGTTTCCCTAGTGCCCATGCACCACCCTGCGGCTTCTCAGTTCAAACCGTGAACCCGCAGGGTGTGCAAACATCTCAAACTTTCAGTTTTCGGAACTGTTTTTGTCGGCAGTTTTTGCACGACAAAAACGACGGATTTCTAATGTCGCAAAGAGTTAACCAAGGCTTATGGAGTGTCTCTGATACCATGTTGGGTTACACCAATGCCCCGGCTAACAATCCATGACCAAATGCGGAACAAAAATTTAATAAACCGGTGCTAACGGAACCCGAGTCTACGGATCGACCCATAAGCCCTAGTTAACATAAACATGCAAAGGGTTGGAGTGATTATACCGAATAATCCGTGTCCTTCGGTCTTCAACCTCTATCCCAAGATCCTCGTGGCTTTCTCAATCATGTTTGATCTCCGGTCTCCCCCATCGAAGACGATCCACCTCGAGATTTTGTAACACGGGCTCCGACCTCAAAACTGAAGCAACTCGAGTATCCAGTTTGCTAACTTAGATAACCAAGATGAAGTAGAGAGTGTGCGATTAATTTGTCTTGATACACCCTAGTTTTCTCAACACATGAGACATGTAGGGTGGAGGTATAAGAAGATGCCATTGGAGAGAAGAGTGTGAAGCATTTTTGGCAACTAAAGAAAAAAATGGGCTCAAGTGTTATTGTGAGTTCTTTGTTGTGAGCCATTTTGCAACTCAAGAATGCCACTCTCGAAATCAAAAAATCTTCCTTCACCCTTGGTCACCATAAATATCTCACAATACTACAAAACATCATCATGCCACCATGACTCATCTCATGACTCATTACCATGAGTCACCAAGTGCATGCATGAAAGAAACAATGCCAAAACTTACACTCACGCTTTCCACCTCACTAAATATTTAAACTAAACGTTTAATAGAAAAAGAAATGGTATCAACTAAAGTAATCTTGTAATAGAATTACAAGAATATCCCTCATCCGTATATACATACCCGCATCCGTATTCCAAAAGAATACGAATATAAAGAGACAAAAATAATCCAACAATATAATACTAGGATCCGGCTTAAACCAAAGCCCACTAGTATTATCTGTCCGAATCATGATCCGTGCACAAGTGCACGTATATGATTGAACTCTGCCATAAAACCATACGGCCTCTACAACGTTTCGCCCGAAGCAGGAAAACCCTCTATGTGGGACTCTAAAGACTCGTCAATACGCTGGCAGTGGGCTTAACCACAAGCACGTCAGTGGCACTAGCTGTACGTAACGGCTACCCAGGTATTGAACGAAAGGGAGGCCGACGAGCAAACTCATCCTGAAACCCCTACTGAGCCTGACAGTGAAAATATCCATATAGTCTGGTCCATTCGCCTATGAGTATCGCATATCGAGTCTAGGGGGTTGATAAAGTCAGACCCCTAATAACTTGACATTTAGTGTCGGTATGAAACCTATCAGCACCTGAGAAACTACCGATCCTAGATCAGTAATTCTCGACTACCTTGGCCAATGATTTCTGGTGATGGCCACCTGTGCACACCGCGACATCAACCCCCAATACTGGGAGGGACGATTCCCCTGACGATCCGCTCACTGCCTCCATGTGGCTTGGGACTGTACCCAACTAAAACCTATTTGCACGACTCCTTTGAGCCATGGTAGAGCAGTAATCAAAGCACAATGGGAACTCACACGAGACAAATGACGATCTCAGGTCGATAGACTAACCTGTACACATGTTACCTAGGAACTGCTATCTGACAAAAGGTATAATACCAACTAGCATATTCCCGGCGAGTCTGTCCGGTGTACTCATAACCCAATGAGCACCTGTATAAATCTTAGGTAAACAAACTAACACCAATAGATTGTGAGACCGGCCACCACCCCTCGTCGGGGTCTCGATCAGTGTACACTAGTTTACTTTGGAGTATCGATGCCCAGTCTCGAAACTCCCACGACTAGAGACATTTTAAGGATGTGCTTATAGACCGCCCAGCTCTCACGTATATGATCGCCATCATACTGCTGTTAGTCAAGAAAAAATCCTAAGTGCTCTATCAACATGTAATAGTGATATGTAATGTCACCTAAAGCATGTACACGATGATAAAGACAAACCAGATAGTATACTATCATCTCGAGTAAGACCGTTCTACCGGTATAGGTCCTCCCTCAATCATTGCAATCACGTGCCTATGATTCAATAATTGACTTGAGGGCACTATAGCCAACAATCTCCCACTTGCACTTAAGGCTAATTATTGCGGTGTCTCATACTCACAGCCCGTGTGATACCGAACACCCAACTTCTCTACTAATCAGTTTCACAAAGCTTGTTTGTAAAACTATTGCATTCGAGAAATAGTCTCAGTGAGTGGATCCTCTCCAATGTTTCTTTCTATCTTTTTTTATCTCAAGTTCGCGGAGAAAGCCATCTCCCGAAATGAGCAATACCTGTCTTAGAATATGTCTACATATCTGATGGAACCCAGTTCACAAATGAACTCCAAATCCAGCAAACTTCTTAGACTGTATCGTCTACTGAATTTAATCAGTATCCTGTGCCATACCTCCCTCAGTATCCGCTTGGACCACCTGTACAAACTATTGTCCCTTAAAAGAGGGAAAACTATAATTCTGACAGTCGCTCTGTCAACCAGGCCACCTTGGAAGCCTGGAATGATAACCGTCTCCCAAAGCAGGCCGCCGTTACTAAATCCCTAGAACATCCACTTATGTTCATAAACTGCTTCCGAACGTTTCTCCAGGATTGGATTAATATATAAACTTATTGCAATTAGCGCAAAAACAATATCTGGTGTGGTACTTGACATCTCATGATTGACTCAATTGCCTAAGCAAGTGATATGCCAATCATGCACATCCCTCTCCCCTTTAGTCTGTAAGACACCTTTAGAGAGGGTAACTCCATCACCTGCAGGTATACCACCATGCCAGGAGTCGTCCATTCTAAAACACTTTTAGAATACTGTCTAAGTACCTAGATTGGGAAACTACCCAAATCTAGATCTAAAACCGTAAATCTAGTAACCAGAATGCCTGATATAATATCCATATCCTATGTGGAGAAACCACTGTATGACAACCACAGTATAACCGATCGTAGTATATGAATTTCACTTCCTACAAAGTGCATGTCATCCAAATACCAGGACATCACACCCTACTACCTTCTTAACAGATCCATCCCCTATTCTGATGAAGTCAAAACCTATGACTGTCACATCAAAAATAGATGATCTATCTCCGTTATACCTGCTTTAGTCTATAAATAGACACAAGCTACTTGTCCACTATACTTCCGCTGCTCCCACTGACTATAACAACCCTCTATCAGAGTCATATACACGTGTACTTCTAAAGCTAGTTTAGAACGACGCTATACTCATCCTCCTGCCGGGCAAGTCTGGATAAACAAGAACCTCCCTGCCACCGTCTCTGAGAAGACCGAAGTACCTCTCGGGTGCCTGAGGTTACCCACCATATCTGCAGAGTGGCTAATAGTATGTCAAAACCAATTAAATCTTTAGGTTCTATTAAATTTTCAGTAATCGTTTGTGGTTCTGGAATCACTTCCAGTTCTACCATACTCCCATTTATGTTTTCTGAAAAGAATCCATTTTACTAAAACTATGGCGAGTGAAGAACAATATATCTATTGATCTTCTAGATGGTAGAAAGTTAACCCTCGACATAGCCCGGGATAACCCACAAACAGCCATTACTGAAACGTGCCTTAAGTTTATCCAGAGTCTGGTTTTAAGCATAAGCCGGACAAATCCATATACCTTAACAACGTTAAGATATGAACCATTCTATATACAATATAGAAACATAGGCACTAATTTAATTGGAACCAGATTCAAATCATGCAGCTGTCTCCAGTGCATGTCAACTAAGTGAAATGAGGCCAAGCAGCATTACTCATCTAGGAGTGCATCCATATATGAGTAATCTGAAAGAGAAGCAAGTTCTCAAAACCATTACTATCAACGGAATACCTAGTATAAGTATTTACATCTTCGATCACCTTGAGAATCCTGATACTTGCAACATGTGGTTCTCTACTTTATTCAAAAACTTATAAGTTCTCAAAGCGTGGGACGCGGGACGTGGGGCGGCAGATATCTCGCTCTGGCGAGATACGCGGAGCCGTTCCGGAAGCGCTAAGGCCTCGCGTTCTAGTTTGTCCGGGAGAGCTAGGGAGGCTTAGCTCGGCGTGAGCTCGGAGATGTGCTGGGAGGCCAAGGAAGCTCAGCTCTGTATTAGCTCGAAGACGAGCATAAGTGGGTGGCGCCAGTTCGACGGCTGGGTCGCTCTTGGGCAAGAGGTGGAGTTTAAGCTCGGAGACGAACTGAGGAAGGTAATCAGTGCTCCATACTGATTTTACCTTGTTAGCCCCCCAGGAGTTTGGTGAGCTGTCATAGGTGACACGCCATTCACCACGTGTCATGATTCGAGGAATTCCCAGTTATGAGCATCATCACTAGCCCCCCACTCTCGTTCTAACCTATTTATAGGCCGAGTCGAGAGTGGCCTGTTTGGTTCTTCTCGGCACAGCCTGTTGCTGAGAATCCTTGGCACGGATTTTCCGGGGCGACATGGTGTAAGGCAGTTGCGTCTTTCAGATTTTCGAGCCCACGTAGCGAATTCTGGAGCACTTGGATCTTCGCGCGTATCTCTGATGACATCAGCGGATCAGTGAAATGATTGCGCATTAAAGATGGGGCACTGATTCGCTCGTCCATCTGTTGGTCACAGATCACGCATCTGCAGCGGGTTGGTGGATGCGACAGGTTGTCGCTGTCGCCTACAATCGAAGGGACGTCCTCAATTGTCTTTCGACATGTGGAGACTTGACAGCTGGCAGACGCGAAGCTTCGTTTTGGCAGGAATTGATCTGGGCCGTTTGATGTCTTCTCCAGAGGGTATAAATAGAAGGGGATCCCCATAGGGCCAACACTTCCTTCATAATTTCCCTTCGTTGCCAAATATTTCTCGGCGCTCCATCCTTTAGATTGGATCCTTTGCGCTCTTTCCTCGGAGAACTCATTCCTTTGAATCAGGTTAGATGTCTTTTTTCCGAGGAGTCTGTAGAAATAGTTAGGGTTGAGTCTAGGGAGTCTTCCGCCTCTTTGGCTGCTGACAGCCAAGAGGGTTCTCTTGTTGCTTCCTCTGTGTCGGGCTTGCCCTATAGTGTCAGCACTACCCGTGTCGCTAGCCGTCCTGCGGCGACAAGGGCCCCTAAGGTGTGCATCGAGAACGCCCGCAATGCGCCCTCCATCTTGAGGGATCTAGATGAGCTTGCCGAGATTCGGGCTCGTTTCCATATCCCCTCTAACTATTCGCTCCGTTTGGCTAAAGAGGGTGAATGGGCGGACCAGGTGCAGGGGAAGGAGATTGTCCTGTATTTGGAATCGTTCCGAGCGGGAATGCGCCTGCCCTTTCCAACCGAGATATGTGGGGTACTTCGTTGCTTCCATCTCTCCCCAGGCCAGCTAGCGCCGAACTCGTGGAGAAACTGTTGGATATAGTGCCCTCAGAGTCAATTATTGGATCGCATGCACGTGATTGCAATGATTGAGGGAGGACCTATGCCGATAGGACAATCTTACTCAGGATGATTGTATACTATCTGGTTTGTCTTTATCATCGTGTACATGCTTTAGGTGACATTGTGGTTCACTATTACACGTTGATGGAGAATAGTATGCTACCATGGTTTATCTTTATCATCGTGTACTGCTTTAGGTGACCTTACAGGTCGCTATTACATGTTGATAGAGCCCTTAGGATTCTTGCTTGACTACCAGCAGTATGATGGCGATCATATACGTGGGAGATGGGGTCTATAAGCACATCCTTAAAGTGGTCCCTAGTCGTGGGAGTTTCGAGACTGGGCATCGATACTCCATTAGTAGACTAGTGTATACATTCGAGACCCCGACGAGGGGCGGTGGCCGGTCTCACAAGCCATTGGTGTCAGTTGGTTCACCTAAGATGTATACAGGTGCTCATTGAGTTATGAGTACACCGGACAGGACTCGCCGGAAACATGCTAGTTGGTATTATACCTGACGTCAGATAGCACTTCCCTGGTGACATCTGTACAGGTTAGTTCATCGACCTGAGATCGTCATTTGTCTCGTGTGAGTTCCCACTGTGCTTTGATTACTACCCTACCATGGCTCAAAGGAGTCATGCAAACAGGTTTTAGTTGGGTACAGTCCCGAGCCACATGGAGGCAGTGAGCGGATCGGCAGGGGTTTCGTCTCTCCCGGTATTGGGAGTGAGATCACGCTGTGTGTAGGAGAGCCATTACACGAAGTCCTTGGCCAAGGCAGGAGATTTACTGGTAGGTATTCCAGTAGTATCTCAGGGTGTTCTGGGCTACACTCCGACACGACTTGTACCGCTTTTGAGGTCTGACTTTTACCAACCCCCTAGGCCTGACATGCAATGCTCATAGATGAACGGACCGGACTGTACGGATATTGTCACTGACAGGCTCAGTAAGGTGTCAGGATGAGTTCGCTCATCGACCTCCCTTTTGGTCAATACCTGGTAGCCCGTTACGTACAGCTAGTACCTCTGACGTGCTAGTGGTTAAATCCACAGCCAAAGTATTGACGAGTCTTTAGAGTCCCCCACAGACAGTTTCTCAAGTTTCGGGAGAAACGTTGTAAAGGCCGTATGATATATGGCACGGTTCGATCATATACGTGCGGTAGTGCACGGATCATGATCGGACGGATCATACTAGTGGGATTTGGTTTAAGTCGGATCCTAGTATTAGATTTGTTGGATTACTTTAGTCTCATCGCATTCGCATTCAGTCGGAATGCGGGTGCAAGTATGTATATACAGATGAGGGGTATCCTTGTGATCCGTCATGAGTTTACTTTAGATGTTGCCGTATCTTTTTGTTGTGGCAAACATTTGGATTAATATTTGCATTTGGAAATAATGAGCTAGAATTCATCATGAGATGCATTAAATGTGACATAGACATATATAGTGACTCATGGTCTCTTTTTTTGAAAAATGTCACATTTAGTGATTGATTTGTGGATGAAATGAGAGGAGGAGAGAGGAAGGGCACCCATGTGATGGTTGTGAGCTCTCATATTATTCTTCTCACTCTCTCATTTTATTATATATATCACAAAAAGGAAAAAAGAAAGCTTCTTCTTCTTCTTCTTCATCTAGCTCATTATCTCCATCACTGGCAACACCTCTAACCTCCATCCAAATCCATGGATGCAAGAGACAAAGTGATCAAAAACATTCTCTACATCACCTTGGACACGTCGGTTAGCACACTTCGTGCCCGAGTTGCTTCGGATGAAGCGGGAGCCCGTAAAAAGACTCGTAGGTGTGGTGCCCTTTCTGACGAGGAGATCAATACCGGAGATGCCGCGAGGAGCTTGGGATGGTGGCCAAAGACCGAAGGACACGGATCGATCGGTATAGCTTTCCAACCCTCTCTCTAGATAGCTAGTTATAGGTTAATGGTTCGATCCGGGTTTTAAGCATACAATAGCGCCGGTTTCTATTTTATGAAAAAGTTTCCTTTCCGCATTTTTGCCTCGGAAAGACGGCCGGGGTGCTACCGTAGTCTTACATAGTATCAGAGCTACGCCATTAACCTTTACTAGCTTGTTCTAACGTATTTAAAACATCGATCGGCCGAATTTTCCAAAACCGCGATTCCATTTTAACAGTTTCTGTCGAAAAATTTTTGTCGTCGAAAAATTATTTTGAGTGTTGCAGAAAAACAGGCAGGTTTTTTCAAGAAATCTGAGAAAATTTGGTACACTGTTTTCACTGTAGCGCGGCGGAACCGCGGCCGTAACCACGTTTTGGCCGCGGTTCCGCCGCCGTACTGTAGCTTCACTTCACCAAATTTTCTACAGTGGTTTCTAACTTGGAATTGGGGTTTCTGGAATGTTTATTTTTGGCCCAGATTATTTTGAGTGCAGCAGTTGTGCTTGGGGCCCACTTCGGGAAATTTTGTCGATCGAAAATTTAAATATGTTAGTTTACAGTACTTACATTATATCTGTGACCGTGAATTTCATTTGATCGGTAAATCCTGTCTAATTGCTATAGCCCCTTTAGACGGATTTGCGAATGTGACATTCACGTTGATATTCTGTGTTGTGCTGTGATGTTGCGGATTTGTCGTGGTGGATAGCCTGGATGCAATGGTAGTATAGTTTGGTTATATTTGTACATTTGATATTGCGGGGCAAGCGTCCGACATGTGGACTGCCGTCACTGTCTTTTTGTATATTATTCTTTTGGGGCACGACCGGGCTGAGGTCGATGTACCCGTTGTATATATTTTACTTTCTGTACTAGGATTACCCCGCGGTGGGGTGCACGGATAGCCGGGTTCTAGAGGGCAGCGAGCCCGCATCTCATGGCTTTGAGACGGAGGGGGATTCACTCTAGAATTGGCGGGCTATTCGCCGCACTCGTAGGGGGTACAGGTTGACCCAAGGAGGGGTACTCAAGTTACCGCATTCCGTGAAGTGTTGGGTGGTCCATTCACTTTGTTGAAGGGGGCTGCCTCGCTTCAGGTTTTGGCGGGTAACTTGTCGCGCTCGTAGGGATCTAGGATTTGATTGCACAAGCTATCCACACGACCAGGGGAACGTCGGGTTTCAGTAGCGGCTCTATGAAACCCGGGGATCCCAGATTATCTGTATTGTTCTGTGATGCTTATTACATTTCTGTGATGTTGCATTTTATCACGCCTTAAGCGATTATTATATATTGATACATATACTAGTAGATATTGTATATGTTTTACACCCGCGCTAGTCCAGTCTCCGCTCTGTCGTTAGTTAAGTAACCTAATGGGTGATGACAGGACACAGGGGCGAATGCGGATGGCATATACGTACATCATATTTTCGTTCTTTATTGGTGTGATTAATTGATGGGACTGCATTGATTCAGATCAATGCAAGCTAAACAAACCTATTCTAATATTGTTGGAACATTTTTCAAAAAAAAAGGTTGTTATTGCAAGGACGTTTTCTTTTGTTTTGCACAGTGGTATTCGGTTATGAATATCCAGCACCTCAGTTGACGAGGCAAGGGTCGAGATCCCTTCACCGGGGTGACCCCTTGGACAAAAGTTTTCGTCAGGGTAATAACTTCACTATAGTCGATTGCCTTTTTGCTTTGCATCGTGCTATTCAGTTGGAATATCCTGCACCTCATTCTACGGGGAAAGAGCCGAGATCCCTTCACCGGGAGTGACCTCTTTAGCAAAGGTTTGTTCGCCACTATATTTTTATAAAAAGCTATCCGGTTCCTTCAACGATATCAAGTTCATTACGTTAAAGGTTTTCACCAAAAATCATTCGTAGCCCTCCGTCATTTCCTACAAGTGGTACTTAGTATTTGTGTTGCGTTTGTTGCCTCCGTCAAGGCATAGTGTACGGTAGCTAAGTGGTGCTTGTTTGTAGCATGGATAAGCAATTGGTTAGGACAGTCGTGCGGCCTTGTTGACTCCATCAAGGGCACATACGGGTAGGTTTAATGCAATCAAGATAATGACTGGTTGAACCTGACTAGGACTCCTTGATTTGTTGACTCCGTCAAGGTCACTTGGGTCCTAGGGGTAAAAACACACACCGGGAGTTTCTAAAGAAACTGAAACTTTCCAGGCATGCGCATACCTTCTGGAGTGTGATAACGTGAGTGGATTCCATCACGTTATCATGTGATGATAGTTGGATCCCGATTCCCACTGATGAGTTGGTTTACTCCTCGGGTGATCCCGACTAATTCTTCTTTCAGGTTTGGAGGAGAATTTGAACTTACAGTGGGAGGTTTCCTGATTAGATAAAGTGATAACCATTCTGATCTAGGTTACAGTGCACGTAGTGTGTTTCTTTTCTCTCTCTTTGTCAGCGACCATGGCCTGACCCTTGACTATGACTCAGTGACCAAGATTGACCGAACCTTCTTAAACACTGGCTTTTGGATTGTCTGAGTTGCATACCTCATTGCCACTCCTACTTTTACCCTTTTTCTCCAGAACACCCCGTATTACTACAAACATCCACTTCCATTGGATAAAACCATCTTATAGTTATATACGAACTCAAAGAAACTTATTCGAGGATGGTTTCCGGTTCTAGGGAAAATGAATAGGACTATTCAGTTGTCTTTTCCTTTTACCTTCTCTCGGGTTGCGAGTGCTCCTTGGATTAGGACAGTACACCTATTACGCTTATTGGATAGTCTACTTCCAAACCATAGGCAGGTGCCGAGCGGTGGGGAATGAAGAAAACCAATTAGCCTAACGATGGTGTACAGAAGGTAATAACTAAAGACAAATAAAGGGGTTAGTAAGAGAGCAAAGTAAATTGCGACTGCTATTCACGACCAAACCAAGTATTTCATCGCCACTCCTACTTCACCTTTGTATTTCTCCGGGACACTCCGTATCACTACGAAGATCCACAGTTTATTGGATACTTCATCGTATGGTTATATACGAACTCGAAGGAACTTGTTTCAGTTCGGGGATGGATTCTGGCTCAAGAGAAATAAGAATAAGGTTTTATTCAGTTGTCTTTTTTCTTTACCTTCTCTCGCGTTGCGAGTGCTCCTAGGATTAGGACAGTACACCTATTACGCTTATTGGATAGTCTTCTTCCAAACCATAGGCTGGTGCCGAACGGTAGGGAAGGAAGAAAACCATTTTGCCTAACGATGGTGTGCAGAAGGTAATGACTAAAGACATATAAAGCGATTTGGGGAGATGGCAAAGAAATATACGGTTACAGTTGTGAATCTGATAATGGAAGAGGCATTACTAAGAATACCCGGATACCCCTTCGAAACATTTATATATTTCAGTTTCACTGTGTATTGTTAAAAGAAAACTGATTTCCCAATTAGCCCTTACTCCAGGGTATGTATTTACCAAGTTTGATTCTCACATCTATATGGTTTTACAGATGATGAGTGGGAGTAAGTTATTGGGAATTGGGTGATCATCCTCGTTATATCGAGATTCGTTGTAATTGGTGATATTTGAGGAAATCGCCTAGGTTATTTGCCGGACGGCAAATATTTGGTTTTGAATATCCGTTGTTATGTGCCAATTTCAAATTGATATATCTGTACGTTTATTTTTATAAAGTGAGATATAAATTTTTGAAATTATATCTATGATATTTACCTATATCAATGGATGGTTAGGTAAGGAGCATTAAACAGCAGTGTAATTCTTCTTAACCATAAGTACAGTTTTCAACCTACGACGCACAGGGTTTGAGTTATTCAACTCAGGGGACGTATACAAATCATTGTATATTGTCCAGTGTCCATTAGGACAGAGGGGTTGGTTCTCGTACTATGTTCTGTTTACTTGTAACTTCTCTAGTTTTTAGACAAGTGTTTCGTAGAAATACAAGGTCTAAGTTTTGAGAAATTATAGGTATAAGAATAAAGTAGAGAACCAGGTGTTGCAAGTATCGGGATTCTTCAAGGTGATCGAAGATGTAGATGCTTGTGTATGGTATTCAGTTGATAGTAATGATTATGAGAAACTTGTTTCTCTTTCAGGTTACTCATAATTGGATGCACTCCTAAGTTGAGTAACGCTGATCGGCCTCCTTCCATTTAGTTGACATGCACTGGAGACAGCTGCATAATTTGAATATGGTTCCAATTAAATCAGTGCCTCTGTTTCTATATTGGATATAGAACGGTTCATATCTTAACACTGTTAAGGTACGGGGAGTTGTCCGGCTTATGGTTAAAACCAGACTCTGGTTAACTCAAGACACGTTTCTGTAATGGCTGTTTGTGGGTTGACCCGGGCTATAATGAGGGTTGACTTTCTACCATCTGGAAGATCAATAGTGATATTGTTCTTGACTCGCCACAGTTTTAGTAAAATGGATTTTTCAGAAAACAGTAGTGGGAGTATGGTAGAACTGGAAGTAATTCCAGAACCGCAAACGATTACTAAAAATTTGATAAGAACCTAAAGATTCAATCCGGTTTGACATTCCATTAACCACTCCGCTGAAATGGTGGGTAACCTCAGTCACTCGAGAGGTACTTCGGTATGCTCAAGGACGGTGACAAGGAGGTTCTTGTTTACCCAGACTTGCCATTACTGTTGTTCCATACTGTGAGACCCGGTAGGAGGATGAGTATAGCGTCGTTCTGAACTGGCTTTAGAAGTGCACGTGTATATGACTCTGCCAGAGGGTTGTCGTAGTCAGTGGGAGCAGCGGAAGCATGGTGGACAAGTAGCTTATGTCCATTTATAGACTAAAGCAAATATAGCGGAGATAGATCATCTATTTCTGATGTGACAGTCATAGGTTTGACTTCATCAGAATAGGGGATGGATCTGTTAAGAAGGTAGTAGGGTGTGATGTCCTGGTATTTGAATGACATACATAGAGTAGGAAGTGAAATTCCTATACTGCGATCGGTTATACTTTGGTTGTCACACAGTGGTTTCTCCACAGAGGACATGGATATTATATCGGATATTCTGGTCACTAGATCTATGGTTTTAGATCTAGATTTGGGTGGTTTCCCAATCTGGGTACTTAGACCGCATTCTAAAAGTATTTAGAATGGACGACTCCTGGCATGATAGTATACCTGCAGGTGATGGAGTCACCCTCTCTAAAGGTGTCTTACAGACTAAAGGGAGAGGGATGCGCATGATTGGCAGATCACTTGCTTAGGCAATTGAGTCAATCATGAGATGTCAAGTACCACACCAGATGTTGTTTTTGCACTAGATGCAATAAGTTGATATTAATCCAATCCTGGAGAAACGATCGGAAGCAGTTTTAGAACATAAGTGGATGTTCTAGGGATATGATAACAACAGCCTCTTTTAGGAGACCGTTATCATTCCAGGCTTCCAAGGTGACCTGGATAACAGAGTGACTGTCAGAGTTATAGTTTTCCTCTAAAGAGGGGCAGTATTTTGGACAGGTGGTCCAAGGGGATACTGAGGAAGGCATGGCGCAGGATACTAATTAAATTCGGTTGACGATACAGTCTAAGAAGTTTGGATTTGGAGTTCATTTATGAACTAGGTCCCATCAGATATCCAGACATACTCTAAGACAGGTATTGCTTATTTTGGGAGATGGCTTTCTCCACGAATTTGAGATAAAGAGAGATATAGAAAGAAACATCAGAGCGGATCCACTAACTGAGGCTATTTCTCGAACGTATTAGTTTCACAAACGGGCTTTGTGAGATTGATCAGTAGAGGAGTTGGGTGTTCGGTATCACACGGGTTATGAGTATGCGACATCGCAATAATTAGCCTTGAGTGCAAGTGGGAGATTATTGGATATAGTGCCCTCAGAGTCAATTATTGGATCGCAGGCACATGATTGCAATGATTGAGAGAGGACCTATGCCGATAGGACAATCTTACTCAGGATGATTGTATACTATCTGGTTTGTCTTTATCATCGTGTGCATGCTTTAGGTGACATTGTGGTTCACTATTACACATTGATGGAGAATAGTATGCTACCATGGTTTATCTTTATCATCGTGTACTGCTTTAGGTGACCTTACAGGTCGCTATTACACGTTGATAGAGCCCATAGGATTCTTGTTTGACTACCAGCAGTATGATGGCGATCATATACGTGGGAGCTGGGGTCTATAAGCACATCCTTAAAGTGGTCCCTAGTCATGGGAGTTTCGAGACTGGGCATCGATACTCCATTAGTAGACTAGTGTATACAGTAGAAACCCCGACGAGGGGAGGTGGCCGGTCTCACAAGCCATTGGTGTCAGTTGGTTCACCTAAGATGTATACAGGTGCTCATTGGGTTATGAGTACACCGGACAGGACTCGCCGGGAACATGCTAGTTGGTATTATACCTGACGTCAGATAACAGTTCCCTGGTGACATGTATACAGGTTAGTTCATCGACCTAAGATCGTCATTTGTCTCGTGTGAGTTTCCACTGTGCTTTGATTACTACCCTACCACGGCTCAAAGGAGTCGTGCAAATATGTTTTAGTCGGGTACAGTCCCGAGCCACATGGAGGCAGTGAGCGGATCGGCAAGGGTTTCGTCTCTCCCGGTATTGGGGGTGAGATCGCGCTGTGTCTAGGAGAGCCATTACACGAAGTCCTTGGCCAAGCAGGAGATTTACTGGTAGGTATTCCAGTAGTATCTCAGGGTGTTCTGGGCTACACTCCGACACGACTTGTACCGCTTTTAGGGGTCTGACTTTTACCAACCCCCTAGGCCCGACATGCGATGCTCATAGGCGAACGGACCGGACTGTACGGATATTGTCACTGACGGGCTCAGTAGGGTGTCAGGATGAGTTCGCTCATCGACCTCCCTTTTGGTCAATACCTGGTAGCCCGTTACGTACAGCTAGTATCTCTGACGTGCTAGTTGTTAAATCCACCGCTAAAGTATTGACGAGTCTTTAGAGTCCCCCACAGACAGTTTCTCAAGTTTCGGGCGAAACGTTGTAGAGGCCGTATGATATATGGCACAGTTCGATCATATACGTGCGGTAGTGCACGGATCATGATCGGACGGATCATACTAGTAGGCTTTGGTTTAAGCCGGATCCTAGTATTAGATTTGTTGGATTACTTTAGTCTCATCGCATTCGCATTCAGTCGGAATGCGGGTGTAGGTATGTATATACAGGTAAGGGGTATCCTTGTGATCCGTCACGAGTTTATTTTAGATATTGCCGTATCTTTTTGTTGTGGCAAACATTTGGATTAATGTTTGCATTTGGAAATAATGAGCTAGAATTCATCATGAGATGCATTAAATGTGACATAGACATATATAGTGACTCATGGTCTCTTTTTGTGAAAAATGTCACATTTAGTGATTGATTTGTGGATGAAATGAGAGGAGGAGAGAGGAAGGGCACCCATGTGATGGTTGTGAGCTCTCATATTATTCTTCTCACTCTCTCATTTTATCATATATATCACAAAAAGGAAAAAGAAAGCTTCTTCTTCTTCTTCCTCTAGCTCATTATCTCCATCAATGGCAACACCTCTAACCTCCATCCAAATCCATGGATGCAAGAGACAAAGTGATCACAAACATTCTCTACATCACCTTGGACACGTCGGCTAGCACACTTCATGCCCGAGTTACTTCGGATGAAGCGGGAGCCCGTAAAAAGACTCGTAGATGCGGTGCCCTTTCTGACGAGGAGATCAAGACCGGAGATGCCGCGAGGAGCTTGGGATGGTGGCCAAAGACCGAAGGACACGGATCGATCGATATAGCTTTCCAACCCTCTCTCTAGATAGCTAGTTGTAGGTTAATGGTTCGATCCGAGTTTTAAGCATACGATAGCGCCGGTTTCTAGTTTATGAAAAAGTTTCGTTTCCGCATTTTGGCCTCGGAAAGACGGCCGGGGCGCTACCGTAGTCTTACAGAATCCTCCTCGGGTTTCTGGTCCGGTTGAAACTTGAGGACATCCCCTTCAGCTTGACCCTTCTTACTTCTTTTCTCTGCTATAAAAACCACCCTGACACTTGCATGAACGAGCCGAGCTGGGTATATTTTTCCTTTAAAAAACGCAAGGGCGGGGTGGCCGGGTCAGGCGTGGTGGTCGTTCCTTCTTCCATCCACGACTGGAAGGAGAAGTTTGTATTCGTCGGGCCACCCGAGGGCGAGGATTGGCCCGTTCCTACACAATGGCACAGGGTCGACTATCTGAGGGCAAAGCTGTCATCCTCGCTTGAGGCAGGGGCGGTATCCATATGGGAGCCGATCCAGCGGGCCGACGTCCTGCTTTCCGAGCAGGTTCTTAGCTGGGCCGGGCTCAGCCTCGCGCGCTTCATAGATGAGTTAGGTCTTTGGACGATCTGTTTAGACTTGAATGATTTCTTTTACTCTTCTAGCACCACTAACTCTTTTCTGTATTCTCCTTTCGCAGGACAAATTGACCGATCCAAGATCTTAGCTGCCATAACCGCTGCGTCCCAGAAGAAGGCTGGGGACGTGAGCTTGTCCCGAGCCGGCCCGAGCCCTGAGACCATCTCTACCGGCGAGACTTTCCGCAGTGCCCCGAGCCCCCAATGACCTCCGTGGAGGCAGCCAGAAGCATGCGCGAGACCCGGCGCCCCTGGCGAGGGAGGGAAGAGGGTGTCGAGATTCCACTTAAGAGGAAAAAGACGATCTCCCGCCCGCCGACTACTGAGATTCCTGAGGGGATTCCCATGCAGGAGGGGGACGTCTGCTTTGTGGTCCCCTCGGGGCTTTCGGTTGCCGATAGCTTGCTCTCCTAAATGGAGCAATCGGTCGGGGGAAAAATTCTCCGGGGGACCCTGAAGGCCCAAGTGGCCGCCATCGCTCAGGAGGCGGTTCAGGTCGGTACCTGTTTCCTTCAAGGATTCCGTTAAGTGCTCTTTCTTAATTTGAATGTTTCTAACAGCTTCTAATGCTTTCCTCAGGTTCTCCAACACTACGCCCTCATCGTAAATATGGAATCCGAGGAGATTGCCCCGGCTATGAGGAAGGCAGATGAATCGTCTTTGCGGGAGGAGGATCTGTGCCTTGAGCTGCAGCAGGAGAAGGAGAAGACAACCGTCCTCGAAACCCGATTGGCCGCCGAGGCGTTAACGGTCTCCAAGTGCCAGGAGTCCTAACGACTTTGAGTGCGTCCAACCAAGCTGTTCAGGCGCTATGCCATAATGAAGAAGTTGAGGAACGCCAGTGTTCAGTTGATAAAACTGCACATTTGTTATTACAATTTTCCTACCATTTCCATATTAAAAAAGGTCTTTATTATAATATATCATACATATGAGGGTTTATGTGTAAAAATACTATTTTCCATGTGTTGATATATTATAATTAGCATTTGGTAGGAAAATAAATGCAAATAATATCATTGACCAAATCCTAGTAGAACAAAGTCTACTAAATATTATTTGTTGAGATTGTGCAGAATTTTTCAGGTCTAAAATCAAGGGAATCAAAGTTGTTAAAGCAAACATGCCTAATTAAGAAAGCAAACTAAGAAATCAAGTCTGGTAGAAGTAAAGAAAAGATTTCCAATTTTCAAAAGTTCCAGAGATCTCCAAATGTCACAAGAAGAAAAACGCAGAAGAGAAAATCCAACGATCACTATACAAGACCGCAAATCCGCGGTCCAACCTACCCTTTGACCGCGGATCCGCCGCGGATCTGAGAGGTTGGAAGCTGAGATATTTTGGGGAGAATCTAAACTGTTGGCTTCCAAATTTGGAAGCTAGACTTCTGGCTTTGGGACTATAAATAAAGACCGAGAGCCTCTTGGAAAAATCATCAAGCCGACGAGATCACGAAGTCCAAAACGGCTCACGCATCTAGGCTGATCATCAACGGTTCATCTACCTCCTTAGAAGAGATCGAGAAGCAACTAGAAATTGTAATCATTTCCTAAGGAATCAAATGTAATGAATATTGTTGATTAATAAAGGTAGCTTTCTTTTTCTTATTCTATTTCTTCGTAGTTTGATTATGCAATTTCTTTCCATCTCTTTTTCTCCCAACATGCGCGAGTAATTCTCCACTTGTTAGGGTTCGTAGGATTAGGGTAGGTTAATGGATGATGAAGATCCCTAAACCCTTTTTACGTCCTATAAAGTTTATGAACTTTATCAAAAGAATCATTAACATCCTAATCGGGCGCGCTAACAATTCTTTGTTAGTCCCGACCGCGATTAGAGATTAGATTAATGATTGTTTTGGTAAAGGCTAGATATGAACGGAGTTCCGTGTCAAGATAAGGGTTAAGAGTGGGATTCCTTTTCCCTCCAGAAACCCTAATCTATACGCATCACCGTCGTTCTAGTTATAAATCTATTAAAGGATAAAAAGGGTAACTTTTAATTAATCGTCCATAAATACTAAATCCTAACGA
This sequence comes from Agapanthus africanus, assembly GCA_030015575.1. Lineage (NCBI taxonomy): Eukaryota > Viridiplantae > Streptophyta > Magnoliopsida > Asparagales > Amaryllidaceae > Agapanthus > Agapanthus africanus. Next base: position 266,383,411 of record CM057339.1, read on the forward strand.
ACCCTACAAGCCCTCTTATTATATTAACTACATCCCTAAAATAATCTAGATCTATATTTTTGCATTCTTACTTAACGTAGATCTAGAAACCATTCACAAAATTCTTTATTCCTCCTCTCTTTCTCAACACATCTAAAGTAAGAGTAAAAGGTTCAACGTTTCTCAGAGGACGACCCGTACTCACCTCGGTCTAGCTACGCGCGACACCGTTATTGATTGCGGTTAACAAATACAAACTCTTTTTTGTACCAATCAAATGGCGCCGTTGCCGGGGATACGTGCGTAATTTTTTATTCTTACTATTTGTGTTGAATTCTTATACGATCAATATTATAAATAAAACAAAACTGCAAATTGTATATTTAACGATTATTGTGTGAATTTTGCGAGGGAATCTGGAGTCACATACTTAAGGATATAGAGAGACAGAGACATTCATCAAGATCCAGAAGAGGACAGGAGGCCACATAGCAAAACTCATCACCTGATCCCTCAAGTCGGCGGCAGAACCGCGGCCAGAAGTGCATATCGGCGGCGGAAGCGCGGCCAGTTAGGAGATCTAGGGCTTCAGTCTTCTCTGGTAAGATTCTAACCTCCTTCTCTCTCCTCTGAAATCCAATAAAATATCTTTTCTGCAGGATTCATTGCAAAATACCGTCGCTCAAAAATCTTTTTGCAAATTTTTGTTTTGCGGTTTGTTTTTGCATATTTTAATATGGATTTTTAAAGGGCAAGACCAAATCCAGATTAGGTGGGGATTTCATCACCCTTCCTAAGCCCCACAAATCACAAACCGAGCATCTGCATCAACCCTATATTAATTTAAAAAATATCTAGACCAGACTCTAAGGACTGTCGCGCTCAATAAGGACAGAGGAAGGTCGTGGGTAATCTATCGCTTATCCGCATTACTTTTGTGGTGTCTAGACAAGTGTGTCTAAGTCGAGTGGTTACTTAATTAGGACCACTACTTTCTTAGTGGGGAGCCTCCCACTCACCTGGCACTTACCTGGCTACAAGGGTAGTAAAGAGGCGGTAGAGGATTGATCCTATGGCTTGTCCTTTGGAAGTCTAGGAGCAGTCTAGAGACTGGACCTAGGTAACCATAGTTCTAGGGTTATTTGTGCATTTTTGTATGATTTGTCTAAATCCGTCATTTTTCAAAACAAACCAATTATTTTCTCCCCTTTTTACCCCTTCCCCCTTCTTCTCTTCTTATAATGGGTGACCTAAACAGAAGAATACTTGCCGAGATTTGCTGTCCACAACCAAATATCTCTTGTTTTCGAAATCCCTTCGGTATACCGTCCGGCTCTTCCATGTCCTTAAGAGATCATATAGAACAAGAGGGAAGAAACAGTTGGCCACCTCAGTCTAGGTCTTATCAACCGTATCCTAATCCTACACCTGTTTCAGTTCATACCCAGAGTGAGGAAGCCCCTAGACGAATGTCCATTGCTGAGCACATAGCTAGGGCTAGAGGCCAAAGTTTCAAGCCGGACCAATATCAACCATCGCCACCACTGTCCAGAGAAGAGTTTGATAGGCGGTTTGTGGCATATAAGATGTCTATTGAAAATAGCCAACCAACCAACCCATATCAATATTCTTCTTATCATAATATTGATCCTACTCCTACCCAAGTTTCGCAACCATTCTATTCTTATCAATCCAATCCGACTTTTCCACCTTCTCTAGACAGTTCTTCTAATCAGTCATTTGGGAGTTTTAATTATCCACAGGAATTTCAATCTTATACTGAAATCCCTTATCAACCTAAGACTAGTTTGGAGCAGACATTAGAAAAATTTCTGGAATTGTCGAACCAAATTAGGAAGGAAACAACAGAGTGGATGCAAGCAAGGAATTTCAAACCTGCCCAAAATTTTTCAGTATATGATTGGGGCATAGGACAAAATGAGAATTTGGGTAGTGAGACAGAACTGTATGTAAGTGCACGGCGGCGCCCCGGCCGTCAATCCGACGGCCAAATGCGGAAACGGTGATAAACTTTAATTTTGCGAACTTAGCAAACCGGCACCACCGCGCACTAAACCCCGGATCAGGCCATTAAACTAGATCTAGCAAAGTAACAAGATAGGGAAGAGATATACCGAGTGATCCGAGTCCTCCGGTCTTCTCGTCATCGTCCCGATCTCCCGCGGAAACTCCGGTCGTCGCCTCCTTGCCGGAAGGGCACCACATCGTCTGTATCTTTTACGGGCTCCCACTTCAATACCGAGGCAACTCGGGCATGAAGCTGGCAAGTCGACATACCCAAGATGTGCTGTAGAATGTAGTGTAGAATGCGCTTTGTCTCAATAGGGTTTGTAGTTGCCTTGATGGAGGAATCAACAAGATATAAACTTGGGGATTTTTGGTAGCAATGAAAAAATGAGATGGATGATTAATTTCCCACACACCAAATGAAATGATCCTCTCCCTCTCCCTCAAAATGGCCGGCCCCTCCTTTGGTGGAAAAATGGTGGAGTACAAAACAAAATACAAGAGGGAGGTACGTGTAGGAAAAGTAAGAGGTGACCACATCCAAAGCAAAACCTCACATCAACACCTTAATCAACCCATACCCATTCAAATCACATTAATGCAAAAAAAACATCATGAAAAAGCAAGGAGGCTTATCCTATCATAATGAATACATTTGCAAGAAAACCCCTCCACAAATGTTATTTGCACAATTGCAAATAACCCCCTCCATCGGAAAAGTCCGGCCGGGAAAGAACAAAGGAAAACCGGCCGGAACGGAATGCAAACTGGCAATTCCAGAAAACTGGTCCCGTAATAAATTACAGGAAAACCCCGATACTGTGCATACACACCCGCATCTGTATTCCGTCCGGATATAAATGCAATGAGACAAAATCTACACTGTACTAAACTAGGATCCGGCTTAAACTAAAGCCGGCTAGTAATATTCGTCCGATCATGATCCGTGCAATACCGCACGTATCTGATCGAACCCTGCTATATAACCATACGGCCACTAGTACTAACCGTCCGATCCTGATCCGTGCAATACCGCACGTATCTGATCGGACCCTGCCATATCTCCATACGGCCTCTACAGCGTTTCGCCCGAAAGCTGAGTAACTGAATGTATGGTGGACTCTAAAGACTCGTCAATACTATGGCTGTAGATTTAACCACTAGCACGTCAGAGGTATAAGCCAATACATAACGGGCCACCAGCTATTGACCAAAAGGGGCGTCGATGAGCGAACTCATCCTGACACCCTACCGAGCCTGTCAGTGACAATATCCGTACAGTCCGGTCCGTTCGTCTATAAGCATCGCATGTCGGGCCTAGGGGGTTGGTAAAAGTCAGACCCCCAAAAGCAGTACAAGTCGTGTCGGAGTGTAGCCCAGAACACCCTGAGATACTACTGGAATACCTACCAGTAAATCTTCTGCCTTGGCCAAGGACTTCGTGTAATGGCTCTCCTAGACACAGCGCGACCTCACCCCCAATACCGGGAGAGACGAACCCCTGAAGATCCGCTCACTGCCTCCATGTGCCTCGGGACTGTACCCAACTAAAACCTGTTTTCACGACTCCTTTGAGCCGTGGTAGGGTAGTAATCAAAGCACAGTGGGAACTCACACGAGACAAATGACGATCCCCAGGTCGATGAACTAACCTGTACACATGTCACCTGGGAACTGCTATCTGACGTCAGGTATAAGACCAACTAGCATGTTCCCGGCGAGTCCTGTCCGGTGTACTCATAACCCAATGAGCACCTGTATACATCTTAGGTGAACCAACTGACACCAGTGGCTTGTGAGACCGGCCACCGCCCCTCGTCGGGGTCTCGACTGTATACACTAGTCTACTCTGGAGAATCGATGCCCTGTCTCGAAACTCCCACGACTAGGGACCTTTTAAGGATGTGCTTATAGACTCCAGCTCTCACTTATATGATCGCCCTCATACTGCTGGCAGTCAAGCATGAATTCTAGGGGCTCTATCAACGTGCAATAGCGACCTGTCAGGTCACCTAAAGCAGTACACGATGATAAAGGTAAACCAGATAGCATACTATCATCTCGAGTAAAACTGTTCTACCGGGATAGGTCCTCCCTCAATCATCGCAATCACGTGCCTGTGATCCAATAATTGACTCTGAGGGCATTATCTCCAACACTGTACACCCTTCCTAATCAAACCTCCCTATTCCAAACTGAAATCCACAACTCCAGTTTCATAGATTCATCAAGTACACCAAATAGAATGTCTGATAAGTTGTGTGACTTTGTAGTGTTTAATTTACCTAACTGTGAAAGGTCCATTTCAAGTGAAACCATACCCAACCCTTGTGATCTCTACACCTTCACTCTTGAACCAAAACTGATTGAAAACCATACTTTTGATAAGGTGTTTGAGGATTTTAACCTTCACTTGAATGAGGTGATTGATGTTGGGGATATATTGATTGATGAACCCGAAATTTTGGATTATTTTGTCCCACCAATTCATCAAATCCTTTCACTTCCTTGTGGTTATCATCTTGAGCCTTTAATTCTTCCCGAACACCAAATATGTCTTGAAGTTGATGATAAAGGTATACCCGAAGAAATACGGCCTCCATCTTCCACATCTGGTTCAGCAACACTCGACACACCAATTTGTTTACCCATTTCACCTTCTACTTTCTCCGGTTCTTCTTCTGTTCCTATAGTTTCAGTGAGTTTTGATGAATCACAATTCGTTAATTCAAGTTCAATAATACCATAAATTCAACTTGATTTAGATATTTTTGAAAATGAGGTAGATGGGTTTTTCGAGTCCTCTACCTCAATAATTTTTGAATCAAGTGGGATAAATTCTGGCACAAAACTCTTTGACAGCAAAATGTTCAATCACACCATTGATTAAAGTTTTGAAGAACTTTTTGCTGACGAACTTGAATTTTTAAACAATACGGATTTTGTGATTAATCAATCTCCACCTATAGAGGTTGAGCCGTCATCATTCCTTCTTCCTAATCATTCGCATTCATCCTCATTCTTTTTTCTCTAATTTCAAACCCTTTCCAGACCACCTCTTATCCCTTCCCCATTTTTTCTTGACTCGATACAACACATTCTTCCACCAACCTATACGCTATACTGATAAAATCTTTGAATGGTTGGTGTTAACTTTTGGTCTTTGTAAAGTCTTATTTGACCAAATGACTCACCCCCTCTTAAAATGCTTCGTATTGTCTAACTCATGTTTGAGGGGGGTATATTTTTGGCTCTTGAACATAACTTTTGTCCTCAAATTTGTGAGCCAAAAATAAGTTTGGGGAAGGATTTTCACTTTCATATATTCTTGCCCCCATTAATAATGTCCTCCCAAGCTTACAGGTTTTTGTGATCCAGCAAATAGCAACAGTGAGGACACTGTTGAAAACAACTTTGGGGGAGGTTTGTGCTTATTTACACATCAATTTGCATCATATTTTGCATAAGCACAACATTTTCAAACAAAAAATTTTAATTTTCTTTTATAACAAAAGAGTAGAAAGTGAAAAATTACATCCAAAAGATAGAAATAGTTTAAGAAAACCAAGAAAATTAGAAGTTTTCTTAAACGAACTGGTAATAAGTAGTTATGAGCCGTTGTCCCAAGGGTTAGTAAGATGAAGGAAATCACTAATCTGAGGATAAAAATAAGTCTGAAAAATAGTTTCTATTCTGGAAGCCAGACATTTGAATGTTGATACCCTACTTTATGCACTTACACACGTCTTGAAACTCGGGATAGTAGAGGATACCTTGAAATGCTTTTGTCTAAAAGCCAAAGTATGAAGGAAATGAAAAAAATGAAGAAAATAAAAAATGGTGAAAAGAAAAATGAACACTGGTTTTGTTATCGCCAAGGCAGCAATAAAAAAATATAGCGAGGGTGCCTCTTCACCTAGTGCCCTAAGGCCAACTGGTCTGGGAGTCACTGCTAAGCCTTAGGTGGTGCAAGACGAGGAAAATATTATCACCTAATCAGCAAGCACATGAGTAATCGGTCGGTTAGTACCTCAAGAAGTATTAACGGTCGTATGAAAATGTGTGAGCAAATCTAAATATTCATCAAGTTAAAAAAGTACTGAGGTAGATGGACAAGAGTATGATAGCTTGAATTGAATTCTCCGAGTGTAGGGATGTCCATTACACACACGTAGGGTTATATGATCAATGTTTGGATGAAAGGTAGGAATGAAGAATAAAGATGATGTTTTATTGAGGGATGATGTGATTTCTAACATCTTTTCATGACTATTAAGATAAGGCTCATGACAACTGAAAAGCTAGTATAGTTGGAAACTCTTATTTTCAAAGTATTTCTTTTATGGTTCTTATCTTTATATGTAAATTTCACCATCTCTCTTTTATTATAGGATTTTTTGGGTGTAATCCGCTGAAAACCCTCAGGAGACAACACTCCTCCTATTAGGGACACCTAGAGGTTTAAAGGCTTGTTGCACGTGCTCAGTGCAATCTGTTTGCCTACGAAAGTGTGCTTAGTTTTCTCCTTTCTTTTTTTCTTCTGAATAAACTAGTTTGCTCGAGACGATCAAAGATAAGTTTGGGGGTATTTGTTCAGTTGATAAAACTGCATATTTGTTATTACATATTTCCTACCATTTCCATATTAAAAAAGGTCTTTATTATAATATATCATACATGTGAGGGTTTATGTGTAAAAATACTATTTTCCATGTGTTGATATATTATAATTAGCATTTAGTAGGAAAATGTATGCAAATAATATCATTGACCAAATCCTAATAGAACAAAGTCTACTAAATATTATTTGTTGAGATTGTGCAGAATTTTTCAGGTCTAAAATCAAGGGAATCAAAGTTGTTAAAGCAAACCTGCCTAATTAAGAAAGCAAACTAAGAAATCAAGTCTGGCAGAAGTAAAGAAAAGATTTCCAATTTTCAAAAGTTCCAGAGATCTCCAAGTGTCACAAGAAGAAAAACGCAAAAGAGAAAATCCAACGATCACTATACAAGACCGCGGATCCGCGGTCCAACCTACCCTTTGACCGCGGATCCGCCGCGGATCTGAGAGGTTGGAAGCTAAGATTTTTTGGGGAGAATCTAAACTGTTGGCTTCCAAATTTGGAAGCTAGATTTCTGGATTTGGGACTATAAATAAAGACCAAGAGCCTCTTGGAAAAATTATCAAGCCGACGAGATCACGAAATCCAAGACGGCTCACGCATCCAGGCTGATCATCAACAGTTCATTTACCTCCTCAGAAGAGATCGAGAAGCAACTAGAAATTGTAATCATTTTCTAAGGAATCAGGTGTAATGAATATTGTTGATTAATAAAGGTAGCTTTTTTTTCTTATTCTATTTCTTCGTAGTTTAATTATGCAATTTCTTTCCATCTCTTTTTCTCCCAACATGCGCGAGTAATTCTCCGCTTGTTAGGGCTCGTAGGATTAGGGTTGGTTAATGGATGATGAAGATCCCTAAACCCTTTTTGCGTCCTATAAAGTTTATGAACTTTATCAAAAGAATCATTAACATCCTAATCGGACGCGCTAACAATTCTTTGTTAGTCCCGACCGCGATTAAAGATTAGATTAATGATTTTTTTGGTAAAGGCTAGATATGAACGGAGTTCCGTGTCGAGATAAGGGTTAAGAGTGGGATTCCCTTTCCCTCCAGAAACCCTAATCTACACGCATCACCGTCGTTCTAGTTATAAATCTATTAAAGGATAAAAAGGGTAACTTTTAATTAATCGTCCATAAATACTAAATCCTAACGAACCCTACAAGCCCTCTTATTATATTAACTATATCCCTAAAATAATCTAGATCTATATTTTTGCATTCTTGCTTAACGTAGATCTAGAAACCATTCACAAAATTCTTTATTCCTCCTCTTCTTCTCAACACATCTAAAGTAAGAGTAAAAGTTTCATTGTTTCTCAGAGGACGACCCGTACTCATCTCGGTCTAGATACACGCGACACCGTTATTGATTGCGGTTAACAAATACAAACTCTTTTTCGTACCAATCAGCCAGCAAGAGGGAGGCCGAGGCGGCGGTTGAAGCGGCGAAGATTGCTGAGCTCCGAGCCTCTAAGTCGGTGGAGAAGTATATGGCATCAGACCAGTTCTACGCCGACATCACCGAAGCCTCGGCCATCATTTTGCATGAGGCTCTTGAAGTCGTCAAGGCATTGATGCCGGATTTTGCCGACGGTGAGCTCTGCGCCAAAGTCCTGCTCTCGGTGGATATGCCGCAAGTGGCTGGCGCTGGGGAGGCCATCGGGGGAGAGGAGGTTGCGGAGGTAGAAGCTTGGTCCATGAGGATGGTGCCGAGCAAGGTGAGACCCGAGGTGGAGCCCACAGCATGAGCCTTTTCGCCTTGTGCGTTTTTTGTTTCTCCTTTTTATTTTTCAAATTTTGTAAGCCTCCGGGCACCTTTTGTAAGGCTGAGGAGCCCAGAGTACCTTGTAAAAATTTCTGGAGCCTGAATAAAGCTGTTTATTTTCCTCTGCATGACTGTGTTTGTTGCGTGAGTACTTCAGTTTTTCAGTCTTTTCCTTGAATCAAGTGTTAGGTCTTAGGTCGATGACCGGCCTTTAGATGACGATCGCGCGTCGAGTGTTAGTCGATTAGTCGCCAAGTGTAAGAAGGTCGGTGCCCTCCTGCTCCTCGGAGTCGAGGTGGAGATCGTTCATTTAGGAGGAATCGAAAAATACCCAAGTGTTGGGAGGTCGGTATCAATCCGTTCTTCAGGTTCGCGTTGACGACCATGTCTTTTAGCGTGAGTTGAAAATAGCCAAGTTAAAATAGATTGGTGACAACTGATTCCTCCTTGATGTGATTCCCCGACCTGTATCTTCGTAGGGTAGGAATCTACCTCTCGAAGAATAGCCGAGCAGGAATCTGCACAGTAGTCTCTTCAGGAGGAATTTTGACCGGGCAGGGAAGCTACTCGGTGACCTCTATATGAGGGCTTTGATCCATGGCGTATATGGGTAGGAATTTATCCGCCAGGGATGGACCGGGCAGGGAAGCTGCTCGGTTTCCTCGGGACGAGGGCTTCTGATCCTTGGCGTAGATGGGTTGGAATCTACCCGCCAGGGATGGACCGGGTAGGGAAGCTTCTTGGTGGCCTCAATGTGAGGGCTTTTGATCTTTGGCATAGATGGGTAGGAATCTACCCGCCAGGGATGGACCGGGCAGGGTAGCTGCTTGGTGGCCTCGAGATGAGGGCTTCAATCCTCGATATAGATGGGTAGGAATCTAACCGCCAGGGATGGACCGGGCAGGGAAGCTGCTCGGTGGCCTCGTGATGAGGGCTTCGATCCTTGGCGTAGAGGAGTAGGAATCTACCCGCCAGGGATGGACCGGGCAGGGTAGCTGCTCGGTGGCCATAATGTCAGGGCTTTTGATCCTTGGCGTAGATGGGTAGGAATCAACCCGCCAAAGATTGACCGGGCAGGGAAGCTGCTCGGTGGCCTCGAGATGATGGCTTCGATCCTTGGCGTAGAGGAGTAGGAATCTACCCGCCAGGAATGAACCGGGAATGGTAGCTGCTCGGTGGACTCAATGTGAGGGCTTTTGATCCTTGGCGTAGATGGGTAGGAATCTACCCGCCAGGGATGGATCTTCTCAGTGGCCTCAATGTGAGGGCTTATGATCCTTGGCGTAGATGGGTAGGAATCTACCCGCCAGGGATTGACCGGGCAGTGAAGCTGCTCGGTGGCCTCGAGATGAGGGCTTCGATCCTTAGCGGTGGTTGGTAGGGAACTACCCGCTAGGGATTGACCGGGCAGGGAAGCTGCTCGGTGGCCTCATGATGAGGGCTTTTTAGACTTCGCTTCAGCTTCATGAGGCATCGTTCGATCTTCCATGACCCATAAAATCAGGAAGAGTGACCATCGCAGATGACACGTGGAAGAAGCTCATTTAAGACAGAAACTTCATGAGGCGTCGTTCGATCTTCCATGACCCATAAAATCAGGAAGAGCGACCGCTTTGGGTTTCATGAAGATCGGCATGGTCGCCACGTGGCGGTTCTATTTTGGGGAATTGAATATTTCCCGCGATCCACGTCGCTGCGCGCGTAAATTTGGGTCATTCTAGATTCTTGTTGAGGCTATAAATAGTGAAGGCATGTTGGTTTCTTTCTAGCCTTGTGTTTTTGAAGATGGCTTGGTTCATTTACACCATCGAGAAGATCATTTCCCATGACGACGTGTACCTTTACGACCCTGAGTGCTCCAAGAAGACGTACCTATCGATGATAGAGCGCGTGGAGGGCCACTTCGGTCGCCTACTTCCCCGGCGATCACCCCTCCTTCAACTGCTTATGTAAACGATTTAGAGGATGTCCCCGGGTCTGAACAATGCTCTGTCCCCGCAGCTGAGAGACGAGGCGCTTGATAAGCTGCACACGCTCCATTATCTCGACCTGATCTCGAAGAACAGGCGAGATCGATCAGTGGCTCTCATTCTGGAGTGTTTCAGGTTGATCGCTGACTCCTGTCCGGCGGGCGTGGCCTCCGGCGATTCCGTGGCATCTCGGGTCTATGGGCACCGCCAGAGGGAGCGGGCCGAAGAGGCTAGGTGTCGGGATCCGGTTCTTGCACACGGAACAAAGTGCCACGCCAAGTGTCATGTTGAGTGGGCGGGGCCCACCTCTTGAATCCATGGGGGCCACCTCTTGAGTCTGTGGGACCCACTGTAGAACAATGGGGACTCTTCGGAATACATTCTGAAAGAGGACAGATCTGTACTATAAATGGAATGATACCATTCTTCAATACAGAGGCGCCTTTTAAGTGAACCGGGACTACAGGAGCTTGAGAACTCCGTAGTTAAGCGTGCTCGAGCCATGGAAGTTCTGGGATGGGTGACCTCCTGGGAAGTGGCCCCTGCTCGGGTCCGGTTCGCCCCGAAGGACAAAACTGTGTGGCTTCAACCAGAGCGGACAATACTCTCTGTATTGGGGGTGGAGCGTGATAGAATGGTATCATAGCCAAATTCCTCAATAGGTAGGACTGTGGTTCGAGGACGAACCATTGTTCAAAGGTGGGGAGAATGTCAGGACCCGGTTCTTGCTCATGGAACAAAGTGCCACACGGAACAAAGTGCCACTCTAAATGTCATGTTAAGTGGGCGGGGGCCACCTCTTGAATCCGTGGGGCCCACCTCTTAAGTCCGTAGGACCCACTGTAGAACAATGGGGACTCTTCGAAATACATTCCGTAAGAGGGCAGATCTGTACTATAAATGGAATGATACCACTCTTCAATACAGAGGCGCCTTTTAAGTGAACCGGCACTACAGGAGCTTGAGAACTCCGTAGTTAAGCATGCTTGAGCCAGGAAAGTTCTGGGACGGGTGACCTCCTAGGAAGTGGCCCCTGGTCGGGTCCGGTTCTCCCCGAATGACAAAACCATGCGGTTTCGGCCAGAGCGGACAATACTCTCTGTATTAGGGGTGGAGCATGACACTAGGGCTCGGCTGGCGAAGATTTCTTCGAAGTACCACCAACAGTGCTTCCTTAATCCCTGGCCCCCTCTGTTGTAATTTTTTTTGTAAGGCTGAGGAGTCTATAATAACTCTTAATGGATAAAATTCTTCTTTTCCGATGTGTTTTGTCTTATTTTTCCTTTATCCCTTAGTACTTTTTACATATTTTACCAAAAACGAATTTAGGGATCTTGGAACCGAGGAAGAAGAAAAAATATCGAAGAAGTCTCTTCTAATTCAGGAGACTTAATAATAATAATAATAAGATATTACATCGGTGTTGGGGTCAAAAATTACACCCCGGTTGACCAAGTCAAAGTCAAAGTCAACCCCAAGCCAGGTGGGCCCAAGCTCAGATCAAGTGGGCCCAAGCCCAGATCAAGCCCCGAGGCCGGCCTCCCCCATGCCAAAATGAAATCATGTAATAAATAATTTTGATGTAATTTTTTATGCATGAATGTAGGAAAAAAGGGCATAAAGCCAAATTTTTGTAAAGCGCATGGCTCATGTGCAAAAGAAATGAGCACATGAGGCATGTGATGGGCAAAATGTCATTTTGTAAAGCCCAAGGGGCTATTTGTAAATTTGTAAGCCTATAAAAGGCAACATGATAATGAAATAAAAAAGATAACTTTTCATTCTCTCAAACTCTAGGGGTTTTGTGCCTCTTTCTCCTTCCTCAAGGTTTTAAACCTTCTTCCCCTTTTCTAAATTAAATCAAGAGTTTTACTCTTCCTTTTCTAAAAATAAATAGTTTTTCACCACAAAACCCATAAAGGTGAGCTCAGATCTCCCATCAGATCTTTAAAAGGGAATATTTTAAGTCTCACCCACTTTTCTCCAAAATCCAGCCAACAAAGAGAAAGAAGAAGGAGATCCATCTCCAAAAATACCATTTTGGGAAGATCTAAGCCTCAAAAGAAGAGCTAAGGCTAAAGAAGAGAAAAAGGGGGTCCCCTTCAATCTTTTACAAAGATTTCTGGGAGTTTAACTCCATTCAAGATCTGCTGGAATTTAAGTCTATAATTTAATCTCTTTTCAGGAGTTTAGCTCCAGAAGTCAAATCGGGGGCACAGCTCCCAGTGCAGGGACCAAGTCCCTTTTCCTGCTGACGCCTAGCGCCCGTGTGCCAAGCACATGGGGCACTGGCACCCAATGCCCGTGTGCCAAGCACGTGGGGCGCTCGCAGCCACGCGTCCTTTGGACGCTATTCTTCCCTTTTTTTTATATACACACTCCACAACACTGTCCCCGTTAGAAAATGTCATGCCCCACTTCCCAGTGTACGGGCAGAGGACGCGAAGAGACCGCTACGTATTTACTCAGAAGTAACACGCTAAGCGTATCTAAGCAACATAAAATAAATGTACATAAGAAACAAGATGTAATGAACATCAACTTTATTTATTAACATTCTTTTTACAATACAACTGAAAAGAAAATACATGTACTAAAAGCTATGCCTAAATAATGGCATAACAGAAATGAAAATGAAATGTACAAGTAACTAGAGCTCCGGGTCAAAGGCTAGCTGATCCAAATTCTCGCTGGTTGGCTATGTCTCCAGAAGGTCCGAATCACCTGACAACATTCCAAAGAAAAAAGAAAGGAATGTCGTCAAGGAACAATCACTCGGTAAGTTCCAAAAGTAAGAAGAGACAGAATAGACAGAAGGAGAATGTGACTTTTAATGCTGTATTATATTGTTAACGTTGTTGTTTGTAGATCGGTACAGAAAATGCCAGTGTATACGAGAGGAGTCTCACTATCCCGGAGACTAAGGTATAAGAAGTACAAGGAATCGTTCAGCCACGGTACAACTGCAATCGGGATTCAGGTTAGGTGTCTTATGGTTGCAGTCTCATGCCACTTTTAACACCTTCCGTACCAATCTATCTCTTATAAATCCCGCGATGTCTTGATTGTATTGTTTGTATTGTATTACCTTATATTATAAATTGTATAGATGGATGACTTGCCAAAACCATGATATCAGTAATGGAATGGATATAATGGATGAACATGTAAATGGAGTATATCCATGGTTCGGTTCGGTCAAGTTGTATAGATTGAATATATGGATTCTATTGAATTGTGGTTTTATACTTGAATCATATTCAAGTCAGATTGATTATATTTAGACTCGGTCTGAGTCAGACAATTAGAAAAAAAATTGAAGTCCTGAATTAAGTTTTGATGTTATCGGTAACTGCTGCACATGTACGATAGGATTTATGTCTTTTTCCAAGACAATTACCGTATTAATAACACTGTTTGTTAGGTTGTCTAGCTTAGATAGGTAAGCACCCATATCTCTGGCTCCCTGAGACTCAAGAGAATGGTCCCGCTTAAACCTATGTTTACTAGGGTCCTTATTGTAATTTAGTATAACTTGAGGGGGTTTTATGTAAAAATAGTTTTGACATAATTTCAAAATACACCTCAAGTATTTAATTATCGTCTTTAGAGTTTTCATAGATGTATATTTTGTAGATGTGAAATTTCTAGTGAGAAAAACCTAATTTTCATAGTATATAGTATTTATTTGTAATATGGATATTGTTTTGAATTATCATGGTAGTTTCATGTAATATTTGAATTCTTTTCTTGAGTTTTGGAAACATGGAATATTATATATATTTAAAATAAGTATTTTAGTAATAATTATATATGCATATTTAATGAAAATAATTTTATTTATTTTCTTGTAAAAATCTCATTTTCTAAAGAAAAAATGTATAAACATTTCATCGAGATCGAATGCTCATTGTGGAGGTCTGCATCTCGCTCTACTAAACCCGAGGATGTGCGATAATCCGCCCCATCCCAAACGGGCCCCCAAAAATGGGTTGTAGAGGCGCAATTGTATTGAAATCGTTAATACATCTTTTTATATAGAAAACGGTTTTATAAGTTTAGGGTATTTATTTGTAAGATCGTATTTCCTATATTGTATTGTCCCAAAATCAATCGTGCTATGATAGATATGAGTGTTATGATGAGTTAGGTCATTATCTCGTGAACTATTTAAAGGTATAGCAAGGAATTAAGTTATAATGTTGAAATGAAAAGTCTGTGGTATTTTTATGTAAAAATGCGATAAATGTTACAAAAATGATTATTTTGAAATGAAACTTGATTTAATGGCTTTTTTAATGTTTGTTAAGAAATATGTAAGAATTTGAAGTTATCTTGATTAAGAAATGTATAGTTTTTAAAGAAAACCGAATCGGAAGTCGGACTAACTCCGCTTCCGTCGGGTTTTAGTTTTGTAACTTTTTAAAGATGAAGATGAGAGGGGAAATGGGACTTACTGGTTTGTTGGACTAAAGGAGAGAGGGGGGTCCTAAAGAGAGCTTCGGGACGTCGTTTCGTTGCCGGAATCTCCTCAGAAGTTTGTCGAAACTTCGCCCTTCACTAACTCCACTTGTACACTAAAAGACTTGGGGTTTTGGTATAATTTTTGCAAAAGAATTATGAGTGAGAGGGGTGTGAGATGGGGTAGGTATTTATAGAGCAATTTATGGTTTAGGGGGAATGAATAATGCATTAAAATTTTGCATTAAAAATAGAATTTGAAAGGGTTTACTATTCTCTGTAAATGTACAAAGTAAAAAAATAATACTGGAATTATGGGGGGTCCAAAGGTCTAGAGCAAAAGAAAAAATTAGGGTTTGGACCAAGGCAAACCGGCGGCGCCGGCCCGAGATGCAATCTCACCGGTCGGATCATGGAGGTGGGGGCTCGGATTGGGGCCACGTGTCCCTGACGCTTCAACTAGCCTATTTAACATATTTGATTATTCTGTAACTTACCATATTACGTGTGTTGCATGTGTAGACTCTTGGGCTTCTAAAAGGTTAAAAGAAAATTAAATAAAAAGATAATGTGGCTGGAGGGATTCGATCATAGGGGCTACGCCACGGCAGTGCAAGGCTTTGCCAATGTGCTACAAGTGCTTTCTTGGTGTTCTAAATCAAAACAAATACTTATAACATTCACAGGAATTGTAAATACCCCAATTTTACATTAACTTTAAATGAATTTTATGCACACAGAATTTGGAGTTATTACAGTCTACCCTCCTTACAAAAATTTCGTCCTCGAAATTTTTGTAAGGTCTGCTCTCCTTATAAAAATTTCGTCCTCGAAATTTACAATTTATTTTAAGGACTAGTTTACAAATAAGTGAGGATATCTTGCACGCATCTCATCCTCCCTTTCCCGTGTTGATTCTCCTGGTGTGTCCTTTCTCCACATCACTCGAACCAAGTTGACTTCCTTGTTCCAAAGTGACTTCACCTTTCTATCCAGGATCTCAACAGGTTGCTGCTCACAAGATAAGTTTAGTTGTATAGTGAGTTCGGAATGATCAAGAACATGGCTAGGATCACCCGCATACCTTCTGAGTTGGGATATGTGGAACACATTGTGCACTCCTTCCAATGAAGATGGAAGTGCCAAGCGATAAGCCACTTCACCAACTCGTTTGAGTATGTCGAACGGTCCAATATACCTTGGACTTAGCTTACCCCGTCTTCCAAAATGAATCACTCCACGGTTCGGAGATATCTTCATAAATACGTGATCTCCCGGCTGGAACTCCAAATGACGGTGCTTTGCATCAGCCCGGTGTTTTTTTCGATCTTGGAATATGCGCATTCTTTCCCTGATAGTACGAGCTACGTCGA
The DNA here is from genome assembly GCA_030015575.1 of Agapanthus africanus. Taxonomy (NCBI): domain Eukaryota; kingdom Viridiplantae; phylum Streptophyta; class Magnoliopsida; order Asparagales; family Amaryllidaceae; genus Agapanthus; species Agapanthus africanus. The sequence goes on from CM057339.1 coordinate 266,399,613, forward strand.
CAGTTGCTACTATCATATCAGGTCCAAGGAGTTCCCTATCTCCAATGTCGTCCTAACTTAATAGCGATCGACACTTCATTCCATAAAGCGCTGCAAAAGGAACCATTCCGATGCTTGCTTGGTAGCTGTTGTTGTATGAAAACTCCACAAGATGTAGGTGATCTTTCCACGATCCTCCGAAGTCTAGCATACATGCTCTGAGTATATCCTCAAAGATCTGAATAGTTTGCTCAGACTAACCATCTGTTTGTGGATGATAAGCCGTGCTGAAGTTCAGACTTGTTCCCAAGCTCGCTTGCAGACTTTGCCAAAATTGTGATCGAAACCTGGCGTCACGATCGAATACAATGTAGACCGGTACTCCATGAAGTCTCATGATTTCGTACATGAGTTCATGGGTATCAAAGATAGTACATTTATGAAGAGTTTAAATCTTATTTAAATTCTTACCTCCATGTACTTCTTTGCTGATGTCTTAGTAGATTGGCCAACTCGAAATGGGATGAAGTGAGCCGACTTTGTGAGTCGATCCACGATAACCCATACCGCATCGTTACCCTTTGTGCTGCGAGGAAGTGCAGTCACAAAGTCCATCGTGATGTGTTGCCACTTCCATTCTGGGATTGGTAACTGTTGAAGTATACCAGCTGTCCTGTGATGTTCCGCCTTTACTTGCTGACACACCAAGCATTTAGCGACGCTTCTGGATACTTCACACTTCATTCCATGCCACCAATAATTTTGACGCAGATCTTTGTACATCTTTGTACCTCCAGGGTGTACTGAGTAGGGAGAGCTATGAGCTTCTTTCATTAACTTGTCCCGCACAGAACCTTTTGGTATACACAATCTGCTGCCGTATCTCAAAGATCCATATTTATGGATGATGAAATATGTTCTATTCTCTACTTGTTCTCTGATCTTTTGCAACGTAGCATCACTTTCTTGAGCTGCTTTGATCTGATTGACAATGGTAGATTGAACTTGTAAGTTCATCAAACTTGAAGCGTTACCTGGTTTGACCACTTCAATCTCCATCTGATGCAAGTCTTGTTGAAGCTTCCACCGTGCAGTGAGATTCATTTCTAATGGTTGGCGACTAAGGGCATCAGGTAACACATTCACCTTCCCTGAGTGATATTGCAGGTTGATGTCGAAGTCCGCCATGATTTCTAACCATCGTCTCTAGCGCATACTCAACTCCTTCTGAGTAAACACATATTTCTGGCTCTTATGATCTTTGTATATGTTCACTCGTTCACCAAGAAGATAATGGCGCCAAATCTTAAGAGCAAAGATTACAGCCGCCAACTTCAAATCATGCGTCGGATTATTGCGCTCATGAATCTTCAGCTGTCTTGAAGCATAAGCTATAGCCTTACCGTGCTGATGTAGAACACATCCTAATCCCTTATCGGATGCATCACAATGTACTTCGAAACCTCCAGATTGGTCCGGTATGACAAGAATAGGCGTTGATGTCAATCTTGACTTGAGTTCTACGAAAGCTTGCTCGCATGCTTCTGACCACACGAATTCTTCATCTTTACATGTGAGCTTGGTCAGGGGTGTTGCTATCTTCTAAAATCCTTTAATGAACCTTCGGTAATATCCAGCTAGACCCAAGAAACTTTGAATGTCCTTCACTGACTTCGGTGTCAGCCATTCGCTTACTGCTGAAACTTTCGCTAGATCCACAGAGATTCCTTCGCCTGATACAATATGTCCGAGAAAACCAACTTGATTTAGCCAAAATTCGCATTTGCTATACTTGGCATAGAGTTGATGTTGCCGTAGGGTTTCCAGGACAATTCGTAGGTACTCGGCATATTCCTTCCGACTCTTGGAATATATCAGGATGTCATCGATGAAGATGACAACAAACCTGTCCCGGAAAACTTGATTCATCAGGTTCATGAAAATTGCTGGTGTGTTGGTCACTCCAAATGGCATCACAAGAAATTCATAATGACCATAGCGAGTTCTGAATGCCGTTTTATGGATATCAGATTCCTTGACCTTCACCTGATGATAACCCGAACGAAGATCTAACTTGGAGAAAATACAAGATCCACTTAGCTGATCGAACAGATCGTCGATGCACGGGAGTGGATACTTGTTCTTTATCATTACTTCGTTCAAGGTGAAGGGATTCCTTAGCACCTCTACTAGGGTTTGGTAGCATCGCACATGCCATATTTAAAATTTTAGAGGGTGCTAACGAATTAATCCTAAGAATCAAACTAGAAAAGCTACGGTAACAAAATGATAGTAAGCTTTTTACCACTAAGTGAACTAGAAATACAACCTTTGTAGATCGGTCCTTCACTTCATAAGCTCCTTGTAGTAGTCCATTCGCTGCGTTGATGGAACTCCCGGACCCTTGCATGGCTTCACTGGGCGAATAGAACATTCTTGCTTGAAGTCTTCGAGGCCGAAGATGATCTACGTCGAGAGAATACTAACTCAAGCTACTAGTTCACTAATGAAGGATTAGTGAAGCAAACACCCAATACTAAAGTGCTAATCTAGTAGAGAATGGTGAAATAGGAAGTGGGTTCACTTTAGAATTCTTTTTCTCACAATACTTTCTCACTTTTTTCAAACCCTAGAGAGCTTTTTCTTTTGGAGGAAGAAGATGAAGAAAGAAGAAAAGAATAAGATATTGAACTTGTGAGGTGAGAGAATGAACCATGGGTGAGTGTGTATCATATACTAACTCATGTAGAGACATAACCATGGCTAATTAAAATGGTTGGGTTAACAAATATCTAAAGTAAAACAAACCTAGTGGACTTAGTCAATGCATCCATAAGCTTCCATAAGCTTCATGCATATTTCCAATAATCCACTAATTTTGTAATTACTTTAAATACTATACCCAACATCATAATTAGCATGGTGCAAGTCTCATACACCCATGTAAGTTGTATCAACAATCATGATACAATAAACTAAACACAAATTAATATATATCACATATATATTAAGTGTGCACATGTGAGAAAATAAATGCTTAAGTGAGCAAATGTTAGTTAATGTAAATTAGTATATCTAATATACAATTATACACTAAATTATCAAATCAACACTTGATTTAATAATCCGGCTATATCACATACAACTGACTAACATCCAATGTATCGACTTATCGAATCAACACTTGATTCGACAACCCGGCTATATCACATATAACCGACCGATACAAAAGTCACGAGAATAGAATACGGTATCACATACACGCATTATTCTCGGTCCCGCACATATCACATACGTGCTCCTATTTCGTTTTGCCTGAGCCAGTAAAACCTCTGTGTAGGACTTTAAAGACTCGTCAATACGCCGGCAGTAGGTGATGATCACATCAAGCACCCACAAGCCGTCAGCGATACTAGCTGGACGTAACGGCTACCCGGGTATTGAACGATCAGAAGATCAATAAGCAAGCCCACTCCAACTCCTGCAAAAGCCTGACGGTAACACTTTCCGTACAGTCCGGTCTCCTCGTCTGATATGTTGCATATCAAGTCTAGGGGTGGTAAAATGTCAGACCTCAATAACCGATAAGTCATGCCGATGTGAGGCTCATAACGGGTCGAGAAACTACTGGTAACACTTACCAGTAAATCTCTAAATCATCCATGTCCAGGGACTTCCCTATTATGGCCAATCGAGCACAGCGCAACATCCACTTCCAATACCAGGAGAAACGAAACCCCTCCTATCGCTCATTGCCTCCATGTGACTCAGGACTGTACCCAAAAACCACCGTTTTGCACGCCCTCTTGGACGTGGTAAGGTGGAAATCAAAGCACAGTGGGAATCACACAAGACTCGATAACGATCTCGGGTCTACAGACTAACCTGTACAAGTGTCATCAGAGAACTGCCATCTGACGTGAGGTATAATACCATCTGGGAGTTCTCGGCGAGTCCGTCCAGTGTACCCAGACTCCACTGAGCACCCGTATACCATCTCTGATGTCAAACACCAATGGATATGGGATCATCCATCGCCCATCTCATGGGTCGAGAAGCGTATACGCTAGTCTACACCGGTATATCGATGCCCAGTCTCGATACACCTACGACTAGGAACATTAAAGGATGAACTTATGGACTACCATGGCCCCACTAGTATGATCTGCATCATAGTCCTGGTAGTCAAGTACACATCCTAAGGGCTTTACCAACATGTAACCAAAAGACAGTATCAAGAGACAAGTATACATGTTAAGATAAAGAGCAACCAGATAGCATATTATCATATCGAGCAAGAAAGTCCTCTCTATATATATGTCCAAGCATCCAATATAATATACATCATATGTACAATACTGGCCTCTAGGGCATACATACAACTAACAATCTCCCACTTGCATTAGGGCCAGCTGCTGTAGTATCGCATACCGAGCATCCCGAAGAGTCTCTCGAACTGTGTCTGGGGAATGGCCTTCGTGAGTGGATCCGCTGTGTTATTCTTCATATCAACTCTCCTGACCTCGATCTCCCGGCGATCAACTATCTCCCGGATCAGGTGATACCGCCTCAGAATATGCCTAGATCGCTGATGGGACCTGGGTTCCTTGGCCAAAGCCACCGCTCCATTGTTATCATAATACAAAGGTATTGGATACTCAATGGATGGAACTACACCAAGTTCAGTTATGAACTTCTTTATCCAGACAGCCTCTTTGGCAGCATCATTGGCAGCGATGTATTCAGCCTCCATCATCGATTCTGCAACGGTTTCCTGCTTGGAACTTTTCCAGCAAACCGCCCCTCCATTGAGGGTAAAGACAAATCCCGAGTGCGACTTAGAGTCATCCTTATCACTCTGGAAGCTCGAATCGGTAAAGGACTCCACTTGGAGTTCTCCGTTACCATACACCAAGAGCATCTCTTTAGTCCTTCTCAAGTACTTGAGAATGCTCTTCATAGCTGTCCAGTGACTCTCTCCAGGATCTGCTTGATACCTACTCACTACACTTAGTGAGTGTGCTACATCGGGTCTGGTACATAGCATCGCGTACATGATAGAGCCTACTCCCGAAGCATAGGGTATCCCTTGCATGCGAGCTCTCTCCAAATTAGTCTTGGGAGACATCTCTTTAGAGAGAGTGAGTCCTGAGATCGTGGGTAAAAACTCATGCTTGGATTCTTCCATACTAAACCTCTTTAGTATGGTGTCAATGTACCTGGATTGGAACAATCCCAGTATCCGTTTAGATCTTTCTCTATATATCTTAATCCCCAAGATGTAGGAGGCATCCCCTAGATCTTTCATTGAGAATCTTTGTGATAAGAAGAGCTTGACCGATTGCAACATAGGAATGTCATTTCCTATCAAGAGTATGTCGTCCACGTACAATATGAGGAAGACAACCTTACTCTCTGCCACCTTCTTGTATATACAAGGTTCATATACGTTTTTGACGAAATCAAACTCTTTGATAACGACATCAAAGCAGATGTTCCAACTCCGTGATGCTTGCTTTAATCCATAAATGGATTTAAGCAGCTTGCACACCTTCCCCAAGATGTAGGAGGCATCCCCTAGATCTTTCATTGAGAATCTTTGTGATAAGAAGAGCTTGACCGATTGCAACATAGGAATATCATTTCCTATCAAGAGTATGTCGTCCACGTACAATATGAGGAAGACAACCTTACTCTCTGCCACCTTCTTGTATATACAAGGTTCATATACGTTTTTGACGAAATCAAACTCTTTGATAACGACATCAAAGCAGATGTTCCAACTCCGTGATGCTTGCTTTAATCCATAAATGGATTTAAGCAGCTTGCACACCTTCCCGCTGCTCCCACTAGCTACGAAGCCCTCCGGCTGAGTCATGTACACGCTCTCTTCTAAATCACCATTTAGAAAGGCGGTCTTAACATCCATTTTCCAGATTTCGTAGTTATGATATGCAGCGATGGCAAGCATGATCTGGATGGATTTAAGCATAGCCACTGTAGAAAAGGTTTCGTCATAATCCATACCTGGTCATTGACGAAAACCCTTTGCAACAAGTCTAGTTTTGAAAGTCTCCACTTTCCCATCTACACCAAGTTTTTTCTTGAAGATCCGCTTGCTCCCAATGGGTTTTACCCTTTCAGGAGCATCTTCCAAAGTCCATACTTTGTTGGTGTACATGGATTCCATCTCGGACCGCATTGCATCCAACCATTTCACTGAGTCATCACTCGTGATGGCATGCTCGAAACTAGTTGGGTCATCATCCGCCATAATGCAATCCGCGTTCCCACCATCCATGAGAAAACCGTAATATCTCTTAGATGGGTGAAGAACCCTACTAGATCGGCGGAAAGGCTGAGGTTCGTTGGGAACTACCGAATCCTCTGATTCCACCAAATCTTCAGTTGCAGTTTGTGCTGCTGGAACTTCTTCCAGCTCTATCTCTTTGCCACCAATTTCTTGTACAAGAAATTCCTTTTCTAAAAAGGTGGCATATTGAGAAACAAACACTTTTTGTTCCTCAGCGTGGTAGAAAATATATCCTTATGAATTCTTTGGATATCTCACAAATTTGCGAAGAACTGATCGTGCCTCGAGTTTATCCGGATTTTGCCTTTTAACATAGGCCGGACAACCCCATATCTTAACACGTTTAAAATATGGTCTCTTCCCACTCCATATCTCATATGGTGTGGTAGGCACTGATTTAGATGGAACTTGATTCAATAGGTATGCAGCTGTCATAAGTGCATAGCCCCAGAAGGAAATAGGTAATTCAGCTGTGCTCATCATAGAGCGCACCATATCTAATAGGGTGCGGTTCCTCCGTTTCGATACACCGTTGTGTTGTGGTGTATATGGAAGAGTTAGTTGAGAGAGAATCCCATTCTCTTTTAGGAAGTCCAGGAATTCATTGCTCAAGTATTCACCTCCTCGATCAGATCGAAGGATTTTAATACTTTTCTCGGTTTGGTTCTCGACTTCTTGTTTATATTCTCTAAATTTCTCAAAAGCTTCTGATTTGTGTTTCATCAGGAACACATATCCGAATCAAGAGAGATCGTCAGTGAATGTAATAAAGTACGAAGAATCATCCCTGGCATGTGTAGACATGGGACCGTATACATCACCATGTATCAGTCCCAAGAGTTCAGTAACTCTTTCTCCGTGTCCCATAAACGGAGTTTTGGTCATCTTGCCTTTGAGACATGACTGGCAAGTGTCATAAAATGAAAATTCGAAAGGATTCAAATATCCATTCTTATGCAACTTAGCTAGTCGTGTCGCATTGATGTGACCTAGTCTACAATGCCACAAGAAGGATTCGTTCAGTTCTGAACTCTTCCTCTTGTATGTGTTTGTTATGCTTAGAACTGTTGATTGATTTAAAACATAAATACCATTGCACAATGTGCCTGATCCAACCAACTTTTGGTTCAGAAAAATGTTCATAACATTATCCTGTAATACAAAATTATATCCCTCTTTACTTAATAAAGAAACCGATATAATGTTGCATATCAGGTTCGGCATGTAATAGCATTCGTTCAGAATCAATGTATTACCTGTTGGTAATACAAGGTGATATTCCCCGACGGTTTTAGCTGCAACAATTGCACAATTTCCAACCCTTATGTCTTTATCACCTTCTCTAAGTTCTCTACCTTTTCTCAGCCCATTTAACTGATTACATATATGGGATCCTGACCCGGTATCTAATACCCAGGACGTAGAGCAAATGGAGAAACAGTTCTCTGTAACGAACACACCCGAAGAAAATGCATCAACATGTACTTTCTTCATTCGGGTGGCATAAGAATCCTGGTATTCCCCTATATCATGTCCAGTCTTATAACTTTTACAAGAAAGAACAGAACCAACGTTTCCCAGCACAGTATAACATGCAGGTTCGGTCAATACATTCATATTATTATCTTGATTAAGGCATGATATGGTCGCTACCTGGAGAGAGAGAGAGAAGAAAAACACTTTAGCATATGCTCTTGCAAGATCAGATTGGTAATTATTTTATTTAATCAGGATGGCTCCCACTGTTTTTATCAAATCTTCCTTCAAACCCTAAAGGGAAAGACTAGCCGGGATTAATTACACCCTACAATTTCGCCAATCTTTCAGCCAGGCCAGTGTCGGTACTTTGAGGGAGGTTCCCCGTGCTTTCGCACGGACCTAATTAAAATAAACCTCGTTTTTCCAGAGACGTAACTCCGTTGACACCTTTCTAGACACCTACTTGATTGGTTAATTGTCCTGTGTAAAACTCTCCCAGGAGTAACAATTACTCGCAGTGGGTATCGGGATCCAACATCTCATAGAAGGTATGCAATCTCATTGCAAATTTCAACACTTGAAATTTCCGATAATATTTTGCCCCTACCAACTCATGACCTTAACATAGTCAACAAATCATAAGCACTAGCCAAGTTCAACCCGTCATTTCTTGATTGAATTAAACCCACTCGTACGACCCTTAAACCCACCCGTAAGACCCTTAACATAGTCAACAAAGTCGTACGACTACCCTAATCCAATCTGCATCATATGCATAAACAGATAAGAACTAATTAGCTACCACACACTACGCCTTAACATATTCAACAAATGTAGCACGAATACTAAGTAGTATCTATCTGAAATGACGGAGGGCTACGACAGATTTTTTTCTGAAAACCTATTTCGTAATGAACTTGATATCGTTGTAAAAACAAGTGAATTTTGAAAAAGGAGTGTTTTTTAGGCTTTTATTAGTTTTGCTAAAGAGGTCATTCCCGGTGAAGGGATCTCGGCTCTTTCCTCATCGAATAAGGTGCGGGATATATCATATATATCACTATGCAAAGCCAAAACTCCAAAAGCAATCAAAAGACAAACCGAGTATTGTAGCATCTGCCAGTTTTGCTAAATAGGTCACTCCCGATGAAGGGATCTCGGCTCTTTCCTCATCGAATAAGGTGCGGGATATATCATATATATCATAATGCAAAGCAATAACTGTAGCTACCCTTTTTGAAAATTTGATTCTACAACATCTTTTAGATTTCTTTTCTTTCATTAATCACATTAATGAAGTCCCATCATTTAAGTCACCTAAATATCACAGATAAATACAACGTACACTCATGCCATCCGCATTCGCCTCGATGTCCCGTCATGCACCGTTAGGTTAGGTAACTAACGGCAGAGCGGGACAGGGCTAGCGCGGGTGTAAAACATAAGTAACGTCTATATAATATATCATATATACTATATACAGTATCCATCTCAACATATCAAATGATCACATCACAGATATCGCAGCAGAAGAAACATATGAAATAATGGATATACTAGGAGGTCCGTGTTTTATTTTGAGCCTCTATAAAACACGGATTTCACGGTCGCGATGAATAGCCAAGCCCACACCCCTAGACCCCTACGAGAGCGGCAAGCAATCCTACCAATTCTAGAGTTAGGAGACCCGGACTCGACTTCTCAAGTTGGTCTCCCACTGGATTCTAGAACCTGGTTACTTGTGCTCTCCTCCTTGGGTCTATCCTAGTGCGGAAAAGTAAATAATATACATCAATGGTGACATCAACCTCAACCCGGAAGTGCCCCAATAAAAGAATATTACATACATTTAATTTTACATGAATGAAAATAAAAAACTCTCATCTCACATAAAACCCCCGGGCTATTCAAAACGCGACAATCCAATATAACATATCCAGCAACACAGAACATCACATGTCATCAACGTAAGCAAGTATGTGCACCTTCAATTGTCGTTGACATATAGCAACGAAATCGGTGATACACATACTACGCTTACAGTCACAGAAAAAGTATCACATACTACTAGGCGATGTTAAACCCTTCGATCGAATCACCGAACACCCGCATTTCCCAGCAAGCTCAACACTTGAGCACCGTTAAACAATACCCAAAAACTATGCCACGGTATTTAATGGACCAGCCGTAGAAGGGAAAACCCAAGCCTCATTTTTGGCGCCACTAACTACGGTAAACCCTAAGGTTTAGTCGCAGTTCTGTGGTCACGTCTCGAGTTAGGGTTTCATTCTTCTAGAGGGTCCATAAGAATACCTGCATTATTTATTGAGTACGTTCAACCTGGAAAATACCAGTGTTTGATAATTCGTTCGACCTATTTAACATCGTCAAAGTTACCAATACAATGCTAAAATATACGAATACGAAATACTCCGCAAAGAGTCCCTAACACAATTAACATCACATGCAGTTTTGGACTGCCCAAACAATACCAGAAACCTCAGAACAAGAGTACAAGAACACTGGTGCAATACGAGGAGGAGGGGAACACTGTTGGCCGGCGTCGCCGGAAAACTAGGCTAGGTCGTCGGTTCGAATCCGAGCCCCCCCCCCACTCGTATTTCACCTGTGTTCTTATAACATCTTAAATGCCACTCTGCAGTTGCTAAAATAATTTTTAGCCCAATTTTCAAAAAATTCCCAGAGAGCATTTTTAGGGTTTCTAAAACCGTATTTTTTGCGGAGTTTTTCGGTTTCGTATTATCTTAACACGGTCTAGATTTCTAGTTAAGCTCTGATACCATGAAAGGATTTCTTAGCATCTCTACTAGAGTTTGGTAGCATCACACGTGCCATATTTAAAATTTTAGAGGGTGCTAATGAATTAATCCTAGGAATCAAACTAGAAAAGCTAGAGTAACAAAATGATAGTAAGCTTTTTACCACTAAGTGAACTAGAAATACAAACTTTGTAAATCGGTCATTCACTTCATAAGCTCCTTGTAGTAGCCCCTTCGCTGCGTTGATGGAACTCCCGGACCCTTGCAAGGCTTCACAAGGCGAATGGAACGTTCTTGCTTGAAGTCTTCAAGGCCGAAGATGATCTACATCGAGAGAATACTAACTCTAGCTACTACTTCACTAATGAAGGATTAGTGAAGCAAACACCCAATACTAAAGTGCTAATCTAGTATAGGAGGATGAAATAGGAAGTGGGTTCACTTTAGAATTCTTTTTTCTCACAATACTTTCTCACTTTTTTCAAACCCTAGAAAGCTTTTTCTTTTGGAGGAAGAAGATGAAGAAAGAAGAAAAGAATAAGATATTGAACCTGTGAGGTGAGAGAATGAACCATGGGTGAGTGTGTATCATATACTAACTCATGTAGAGACATAACCATGGCTAATTAAAATGGTTGGGTTAACAAATATCTAAAGTAAAACAAACCTAGTGGACTTAGTCAATGCATCCATAAGCTTCATGCATATTTCCAATAATCCACTAATTTTGTAATTACTTTAAATACTAAACCCAACATCATAATTAGCATGGTGCAAGTCTCATGCACCCATGTAAGTTGTATCAACAACCATGATACAATAAACTAAACACAAATTAATATATATCACATATATATTAAGTGTGCACATGTGAGAAAATAAATGCTTAAGTTAGCAAATGTTAGTTAATATAAATTAGTATATCTAATATACAATTATACACTAAATTATCAAATCAACACTTGATTTAATAATCCGGCTATATCACATACAACCGACTAGCATCCAATGTATCGACTTATCGAATCAACACTTGATTCGATAACCCAGCTATATCACATATAACCGACCGATACAAAAGTCGCGAGAATAGAATACGGTATCACATACACGCATTATTCTCGGTCCTGCACATATCACATACGTGCTCCTATTTCGTTTTGCCTGAGCCAGTAAAACCTCTATGTAGGACTCTAAAGACTCGTCAATACGCCGGCAGTAGGTGATGATCACATCAAGCACCCACAAGCCGTCAGCGGTACTAGCTGGACGTAATAGCTACCCGGATATTAAACGATCAGAAGATCAGCAAGCAAGCCCGCTCCAACTCCTGCAAAAGCCTGACAATAACACTTTCCGTACAATCCGGTCTCCTCGTCTGATATGTTGCATATCAAGTCTATGGGTGGTAAAACGTCAGACCCCAATAACCGATAAGTCATGCCGATGAGGGGCTCATAACGGGTTGAGAAACTACTGGTAACACTTACCAGTAAATCTCTAAATCAGCCCTGGTCGGGGACTTCCCTGTTATGGCCAATGGAGCACAGCGCAACATCAACTCCCAATACCGGGAGAGACAAAACCCCTCCTATCGCTCATTGCCTCCGTGTGACTTGGGACTGTACCCAAAAACCACCGTTTTGCATGCCCTCTTGGACGTGGTAAGGTGTAAATCAAAGCCCAGTGGGAATCACACAAGACTCTATGACGATATCGGGTCTATAGACTAACATGTACAAGTATCACCAGAGAACCGCCATCTGACGTGAGGTATAATACCATCTGAGAGTTCTCGGTGAGTCCGTCTACTGTACTCAGTCTCCACTGAGCACCCATATACCATCTCTGATGTCAAACACCAATGGATATGGGATCATCCATCACCCATCTCATGGGTCGAGAAGCGTATACGCTAGTCTACACTGGTATATCGATGGCCCGTCTCGATACACCCACGACTAGGAACATTAAAGGATGAACTTATGGACTACCATGGCTTCACTAGTATGATCTGCATCATAGTCCTGGTAGTCAAGTACACATCCTAAGGGTTTTACCAATATGTAACCATAAGACAGTATCAAGAGACAAATATACATGTTAAGATAAAGAGCAACCAGATAGCATACTATCATATCGAGCAAGAAAGTCCTCTCTATATATATGTCCAACCATCCAATATAATATACATCATATGTACAATACTAGCCTCTAGGGCATACATACAACTAACAATTTAAGGCTCTATAATCAATGCAAATTCTGTATGAACCTTCCTTCTTCTTCACGAGCAAAACTGGAGATCCCCAACTTGAAGTGCTGGGACGAATCCATCCTTTCTTCAATAATTCATCCAGCTAAGTTCGGACCTCCTTTAAACCTTCCGTACTTAACCGATACGGTGCTTTGATTACCGGTTGTGCTCCTGGTATTAAATCAATGCGGAATTCAAGAGCTCGATCGGGAGGCAAACCTGATATATCGTCAGGAAACACATCGTTGAACTCTCGAACCACTTCTGGATTTGATCCTTCCTCTGCTTGAATTTTCCGCAATCACTGCCTTCTTTGGTTTTTCCTTGTAAGTACTTGGCTCCAGGGTACGGTCTCCACTTTTGAAGTAAAAGACCGGATGGTCTGGAATCTCGAATACTACCCTCCTTTGAAGACAGTCGATGGTTGTATAGAATGTTCCGAGCCAATCCATACCTAGAACTACATCGAAGTTCGGTATGTCCAGCACTTTGAAGTCAGCATAGAATTCTCTGCTGCAGACGACCACTGGACACAGGCTGTATCCCATTGTTGCCTTTAGAACGTCGTTCCCTGAACTGACATTCCAGCTAGATACAAGCGGTGTGACTGGTATCGCATGAGTTCGGACGAACCGTTACGACATAAAGCAATGTGATGCTCCAGTATCGAAGAGTGCGAGTGCAGGAAGTGAAGCTACTAAGATTGTACCTAAGTTATGTGGGATATGTTTTAGGAATAAGGGAAAATGTATATAGGTATGTCTATGAACTGAAAGAGAATTTGAAAGGGAGATGTTACCAGTGATGACTTGGTCGGTGGCTTCAGCTTCTTCCACTGTCATTGTGAAAGCCTATCGCCTCGGCACATTCCTCCTTGCTGGAGGAGCATTCCTGTGTCCGTTCCTTGGTCCTTGAGGTGGGTTCCTTTGAGCTTGATGGAACTGACGAGGAGGAGGTGCAGTCGGTCCACGAGGAGGTAGAGTAGGTAGTGCAAGTCTCGGAGCAGGTGCCTGGATGGCTGGGTGCTGCGGGTAAGTGATTGCTGGCCTGGATGCAGCATATGGGTTGTGTCTACAAGGACAAGACCAAATGTCATGAGTAGCTGAGCCGCAGACTAAGCAAAAGTGATTTGCACGCCGACAATCCTTCATCAGATGTCCATCCCTCCTGCAATAGGTGTAAAAGGCTGGGCTAGGCCGATTGTTTGGTACTCCCGATCTCCTTAGCACAAAAGATGGCCTTGAAGAAGCTCCTTCTGTCATCTGGTTGGCAGGGCACTTCATCCCGACAGACCGAGGTCTGTCCCTCATCTTTACCACCGCCTCATATCGACGGGCCGCTTTCACAACCAATTCATGAGTCGGGAAATCCCCTGTGGCTAATGCAGCCTGGATGTAATACCCAGCCCCTTTTATATCAAAATCTGTATTTTGTTACTTTATAATTCTATTTATAATTTTAGTTATATTATTTATAATTTTAATTGAATTTATACCTCCATTTTCTATTAACAATAAAACTCCTTTTATCAATAAAACCCAAACCCTATATTATCTCATTTTTCCCTCAGCCCACTTCCCTTTTAATAAACAAATTTTCCTTTTCCTTTTATTTCCCTGCAGCCCATTCCTAAGCCCACTGGAAAACCATAAAAGAATTTACTAAATTAAATTCCAGCCCGAGCCCACTAAAATTTTCTCTTAATAAACTTCTATTTTCCTCGGCCCGGCCCTCCTTCTCTCCAATTCTTTTATTTAAATTTTCTGGCCCATTTTTCCCGGGCCCGCTCCCGCGTCCCCCTCCAAGCCCACGCCCGCTTCTACAATTCGACCCGACCCGTTCCTATCATCTTCCTCCAACGGCTCCTTTCCGTAATTCCCGCTCGCGAGCGCGCTTCTCGCCTCCGCCTACGCCCGCGCGCTCGCCCACGTCGCAACAGTTACCCCCACGATGCTCGCCTCGTCTCATTTCCTCTCCCCCTCATTCCCATCGCCTTTCCTCAACCCAAACTCCGGTAACCGTCACCTTCTCCTCTCGCAAACCCAACTTCAACCCATCGCCTCCAAGCTGCAGCCACACCCCCGACGACGATGCCGACAACAATGAACCTCCGCCTCCTTCATCTCCTCACCCTAACCTCCCCCTAAAACTCTCACGTTCACCTTCTCCAACCACACAGAACCCACTTCCCTGCACACCCGAGCACGAGCCCTGCGCCCCTCGCCGGCGAGCCCCTCTTTACGTCTCGTCGACAACCCTCGCTCACTCCTCCCCCACCAACACGGCTCCTCTACGACTCCACCTTCGTCGACTCAAGCCCCTGTCGAGCACCCCTGCACACCAACCATTTCACCCGAGCTCGACCACCTTGCACCCTCACCGCCGGCGCCCCGTCTTCCCGACGACCACCATCGTCGACCACCAACTCCATCGACACCCTTCACCCTCCTCATCAACATCATCTCCATCGCCATCGTCTCCCTCTCTCTCACTGCCCTCTCTCTCTCTCTCACTCTGTTCTCTCTCTCTCTCACTCTCTCTCACTCTGTTCTCTCTCACTCTCAGTACTCTTTCTCTCTCTAAATTCTCCCTCTCTTTCTTTGCAATCTCTTTTTCTCTCTCTACAACACTTTTCTCTTTCCCTCTCTAACCCTCTTTCTCTCTCAATATCTCTCCATTTGCAATCCCTCACTATCGGTCTCGGCACACCACCGACCACCACCCTTGTCGTCTAGACCCCAGCAATCAAGCCGCTGCCAAGACTCGAGCTCAAGCCAAACCTAGCCGAGATTCGTCGGCCGCATGCTATTCCGTGCCCGTGCCGTGTCGCTACTGCCTTCGCTGCCGTGCTATTAATTCTCCGTCTCCAGGCAAGTATTTTACTTGCTTACATGCTATTTACTTAAGTTACAACCGCTAAATACATAGATTATAAAGTTACAAGTTTAAACCAATTATGTGCCATACCTGTTCGACGCGTGTTCCCAAAAAAAATACTTTTCTAAAATGAAGGAACTGGACTAATTACTATGGCCCTTACTGTGATGAATACTTTGTGCAAGTTTCGCTGGAAAATATGACCGTTAATGACTAAAACAACTACCCCCAAGTTTAATCGTAAAACTGTAATTTTATTGTACCTGAAAAGCGTAAAATTCACCATAAATCATATACATAATATAATGATGCGTTCGAGGGCTCAAATCGAAGCCGACTCGAAGAACTTTAACCCTATACTGGTTTCCTGGCATTCCTGTACTTAAATTGTGATGATATTCGGATCGGAGTGCGACTCTGGACTGCAGTCCAGAGCTACTCCAGTTGTTGCTTGCTGTTCTGTAATGGGTACCACAAGATCTCCTTAACTCGTAGATTGCGGAACTCCACTACTTATTATAGGTAAATCTATTAGCTAGACAACACAATTGGTTTCATTCTTTTTCGTTACCGTTTGATATTTAATCTGTAATTTAATAGATCGGGACACATAACAGTCCCTGCAGAATCAGAACTGACATATTAGTGTTAAACAGTGTATATCTCCTGACGTGCAGATGCGATTGAAGATCCGTCTATTACGTTGAAAACCTTACTGAAAACCCTAGATTTCATCCAACTGTAGAATTGCTAAAATCTGATCCCAACTGGGATTAAAATGCGTTGTGAAACAGACTTCTGATTCTGAAACCGGATTTCCAGCCACGAGCGCTTAACATGAAATGGTTATAATTAATGATCCCGGAACCCGATTGGCTTGAAACTAAATTAGATGGATAGATAACTGAACATACTGATTATTACCTATTTATCGTTTCGCTAAAACTATACACGTACGTTTCATGATAAATCGTGCAAGTGATAGAATGCCATTTTTATGACACCTTAATCATGCTTCATATACTGTTTACGTATCATATCGTACCCATCTCATTGTAGTGATAACCTAGTGATATCGTGCATTTACCCAGTGATAGATTTTAGCGATGATTGTGGCAAGTACGTCAGTGTTCGTGTATCCGTGATTAAGTGAAAGTGGTACGTACTTGTACACAATCAGTGACCCTATTATTCTATTGCATTGTCGACGTCTGTGGGATGCGTGTACGTGTGACTATAAGTGGTAAGGGACACTTATGGAAGCGCTTGCACGAGTGTCACAAATAAGGCATCCGACACTGCCATTTATCTTAGGTATTAGTCGGAACGTGCTTGATGGAGGTCATGCATCCACTTCTCGCGCAGACTTGTCACGGATCGATTAGTATTTAGGGTTATGGTTAGCGTTTGATGTAGACCACGGGGTGTGGGGTAGTTTAAGTGTGAGTTCAACAGAATCTCGGGAGTCCCATACCGGCTTATATATTTAGGGAGATATATGGAGATTTACAGGGTATGTGATATTCACCGTGATATACATGTTACATGTTGGGCCCGTGGTCCCTTGCCCTTGGGTTCTACCCTTGGGTGGAGGACACTCGCGAGTGGTTGACTCTCACACTTGGACTGACGATAGGCTTAGTGACCTGTACAGTGAGACTTAGAGACTGATAGGGATACGGGCATTTATATACCTTATATACTGTGTTGACATACGTGACATATCGTTCTACTACCTTACTGCTCCGCTGCATTGATTACTGCACATTCATATTCATGCTGTCATTGATTTACTGTTTCGCATATCTGTTACCACTGTTAGAATTGTCACATGATTTTATATATATTATATTGCTATTGTGTCGCTCTGACGACCTGAGTATGCATGCTCAGTGTGAGGAGAAGATTTAGCCTGGACCAGGACTAGACGCACTTCACAGACATCTCGATTTGATATCCGGAGCTATATCTATATTTGTTTCCCCCTCAGGTCAGTTCTTTACATTGTTTCCTTCAGTTACTGCATCTCTCTTTACCTGCGCATTATTTACTGTTTACCATGAAAAACTAGAAGCCGAAGTGTGACTACGGCAGGACTTTTCCTTGACCGTGGGAGCATGGCTGGCCTTGTCTACCCCTCGTATTCCGTATTTTGGGAAACGGGGCGTGACATGGTTTAGTTGGTATCAAAGCCAGGTTTTGCTTCGATTGGGATTGCAGTTTTCCGTATATAGTACGACAATCTAAGACATCCCTCGGTCTAGGTTGTAAACTTGCCATTCTTGATCCATATTCACATCGTGTGTTCAGCTATCCATTCGCTATGGTTTCGGGTGACTTGACAAGGTTACGTGGTTGCAATTGCACTACCGTACTTTATTCAAGTGACTTAAAGTCATACAGTTGATTCCCCACTTGTAATAAATTCATCACCTCTGATATTCTTGAATCTTTTTCCTATACATATTATATTTTGATTCGTTTAGCTTGTGACTTATATCATTCGCAAAATTTTTGTTTCAGGATCATGTCTTCCAACGACTCTTCATCTATATCCGCTCCCCAGAATCAGACCATCGAGATTCTGAGTGTACTGCAAGGTCTAAAGGAAGCCCAGGAGCGAACGAACGACTTGTTAGCTGAAGGACTGAGAAGGCAGGTGAATCAGGCACCAGCGGGAGTCTCCAATCATAAAGGGATCCCCGTTAGACGAGGAAAAGAGAAGATGATGAAGCGCCAATTTATTCCCCCGCGACAGAAGAAGCAGAAGACCCCATGTTGTGGGTACTGTAAGAGGCCAGGACATCTTCAGAAGGATTGTCGCCGCACCCAAGGGAAATGTCTGATATGCGGTTCCAACAAACATCTCATCAACGGTTGCCCAGAAAGGAAGGAGCTACAAAGAGGAGATTCGTCCACACTCCCCACTTCTGCCGAGTGACGATTATTGCGTAGTTCGCTCTTCGAGGATAAAGCAGACCAAACACAGGGTTCAACTTGCGTAACGATGATGCAACGGTCTAGCAATCAAAGAAGAATTTTAATGTTTTCCAATTTCAGTATTATGTTGTCACCCTCTTATAAACATTTCTTTCCGTTTAAACCTTTGTATCCGTCGAACTTTTAGTTGAAGGAAATAAAATTTGAATCGTAATATATGCATCATTCCCTTGTCATTTCCCTTGTTCATACTATTCATCAGCACAACATTTTAATCTTGACGCGATGAGGCCGCTACGTATTTACTCAGAAGTAAACACGCTAAGCGTATCTAAGCAATATAAAATGTAATGTACACAAGATACGAGATATAAATGAACAACAACTTTATTTATTAACATTCTTTTCACAATACATAAATACATGGAATGGAAAGCAATGCCTAAACAGTGGCATAACAGAAATGAAAATGGAATAAGTACAAGTGGCTACAGCTCTGGGTCGAAGGCTATCCGATCTAAGTTCTCGCTACTGGGCTCTGTCTCCAGAAGATCTGAATCACCTGATGACAGTCCAAAGAAGAAGAAAAAAGAGAATGTCGTCAGCGAACAAATCACTCGGTAAGTCCCAAAGATAAGAGAGAGAGAGTGTGTGTAACTTTTAAAGTGGTATTTTATTGTTATAATGTTGTATTTAGTGTTAACGTTGCTGTTTGTAGCTTGGTACAGACGAGACCAGTGTATACGAGAGGAGTCTCAATAGACCAGAGACTAAGGTGGACGGAATCAAGAGTACAAGGCTCCGTGATAATACCTGGAAAAACGGCAATTGAATTTAGGTTAGGTGTCTTAATGGTTGCAGTCTCGTGCCACTTCTAATACCTTCTGTACCAATCTACCCCTTAAACCCCGCGATATCTTGATTGTATTGTTTGTATTGTATTGTAAATTGTATTGTCTTGTATTATAGATTGTATAGATGGATAACTTGCCGAAACCATGATATCAGTAAATGGATGTAACTGGAGAATCATGTAGATGGATGTATATCCATGGTTCGGTTCGGTCAAGTAGATTGAATATATTGAACAGATTGATTATATGCATTCATGGATTCATATTGAATTATAGTTTGTACTTGAATCATATTCAAGTCAGATTGATTATAATGAGACTCAGTCTGAGTCACACAATTAGAAAAGAAATTGAAATCCTGAATTAAGTTTTGATATTATCGGTAACCGCTGCACATGGACGGCAGAATTTATGTCTCTTTCAAAGACGATTACCGTATTGATAACACCGTTTGTTAAGTTGTCTGCCTTAAATAGGCAAGCACCCATATCTCCGGCTCCCTGAGGCTCAACAGACTGGTCCCGCTTAAACCTATGTTTACTAGGTCCTTATTATAATTTAGTATAACTTGAGGGAGTTTTATGTAAAAATAATTTTGTATAATTTTCAAAATACACCTCAAATATTTTATTATCATCTTTAAAGTTTTCATTGATGTATATTTTATCATTGTGACATTTCTAGTGAATAAAACCTATTTTCATAATATATGGTATTTATTTGTGATATTGGAATTATATGGTATTTTCCTGTAAATGGAATGTTTTTCTTGAATTTTGAAAATGTGAAATATTATAAATATTAAAAATAGATATTTTGATATTAATTAGATATATGTTTATTTACTAAGAATACAAGTTTTAATTTATAATAGAAATCATATTTTTTTAAAGAAAATTGTATTTTAAATCTTTCGAGACCGTATGCTCCTTGCAGAGGTCTGTATCTCACACTACTAAGCCCAAGAATGTGCAATAATTCACACCATCCCGAACGGGTTCCCCGAAATGGGTTGTAGCGGCACATTGCAAAGATTTGTTAAAAATACACATCTTGTAGAAAAATATTTTTATAAGTCGGAAGTAGTTATGTGTAAAGTCGTATTTTCCCGAATCTATATTCCCAAATATCATCGTGCTATGTTACATATGTGTGAGGTAGGTCATTACTTCATGAACTATCTAAAGGTATAGCAAGGGGTAATGATATTTTATGTCGAAACTAAACTATATGGTATTTTTCTGTAAAAGTGCTATAAAATTTGAAATATAAATTCTTTTGATATGAAACTTGTCAATATATTTTGTTAATATTTAATGATCATGATGTGAGAGTTTGGCACTATTGTGTTTAAGAAAAATATGATTTTTAAGGAAAAATCGAATCGGAAGTCGGATTAACTCCACTTCCGTCGGATTTTAGAATTCTAAGTTTTTAGAATAGTAAAGAGAAGGGGGAGAAGGGACTTACGGGATTAGAGTAAAGAAAAGAGGAAGGTTGGGGAAACACCGGTGCGTCGTTTCGTCGCCGGAAACTCTTCGGATCGTCGTCGGAGCTTCGCCCTTTGCTAACCCCACTTGCACACAAAAAGTCTAGAGAATTTTCTTGAGAGTTTGGACAGAGATTTGGAAGTGAGGAGGGGTGATTTTAGGGGTGGTATTTATAGGAAAAATTAGGGTTTAGGGTAAATGAAAGGGTGTGATAAAAATTGTATTTAATTTTGCATTAAAAAAATTAAAAGGGGGTGTTTTAATTCTATGTTTAATTTCAGAGATTTTAAATAGTGCAGGGGAGTGGGGTAGGCCAAAGGTTGCTGGGAGTTTAAGAAAATTTTGGATCGGGCTGAGTCGGGCCAGTGGCGGCGGCCAATTCACCCGAGTCACCGGCCCGAGTTGGCCGAGTCGGGCCGATTCTCCTTGCCACGTGTTCCCTGGTGCTTGGTCTTGACTCGTGGACCCGTCTGTTTTATGTGTAACTCTTGGTTTTACGGGTTATGCATATGTAGACTCTTGGACTTCTAAAAGATTAAAAGAAATCAAAATAAAAAGATAATGTGGCTGATGGGATTTGAACTCTGGTGCTTTGGTTCAGCAGTGCAAGTTTTACCAGTGAGCTACAAGCTCCTTCTTGCTGTTCTAAAACAAAACAAACTTATAACTTGTGCTCAGGCTCAAGTACCCATTTCTGTATTTTTGAAAAAAAATTTGTACAGAAAGTTTAGGGTTGTTACAGAATCGTCGAGCTTCGATCTCATCCGTCGGTATCAGGTATGTTAGTTATATGTATGCCCTAGAGGCCATTATTGTACATGCGATATATATTGTAGTGGGAGCTTGGACATATACAGGGATGACTTTCTTGCTCAACATGATAGTATGCTATCTGGTTCCTCTTTATCTTAATATGTACACTTATTGTCTCTCTATTACATGTTGATAAAGCCCTTAGGATGTGTACTTGACTACCAGGACTATAATGGAGATCATACTAGTGGGGACATAGGTAGTCGGTAAGTACATCCTTCAAATGTTCCTAGTCGTGGGAGTATCGAGACAGGGCATCGATACTCCAGAGTAGACTAGCGTATACGCTTCTCGACCCATATGATGGGCGATGGATGATCCCACATCCATTGGTGTTTGACATCAGAGAAGGTATACGGGTGCTCAGTGGAGACTGGGTATACTGAACGGACTCGCCGATAACTCCTAGATGGTATTATACCTATCGTCGGATAGCGGTTCTCTGGTGACACTGGTACAGGTTAGTCTGTAGACCCGAGATCATCATAGAGTCTTGTGTGATTCCCACCGTGCTTTGATTTCCACCATACCACGGTCAAGAGATCGTGCAAAAATGTGGTTTTTGGGTACAGTCCCGAGTCACTGTTAGTTATGTATATGCCCTAGAGGCCATTGTTGTACATATGATGTATATTATAATGGATGCTTGGATATATATAGAGATGACTTTCTTGCTCGTCATGATAGTATGCTATTTGGTTTCACTTTATCTTAACATGTTGACTTGTATTGGTTTACTGTTTTACTCTCAGATGTTGATAAAGCCCTTAGGATCTGTACTCGACTACTGGGACTATGATGAGATCATACTAGTGGGGCCACTGTAGTCGATGAGTACATCCTATAACTGTTCCTAGTCGAGGGTATATCGAGACAGAGCATCGATACACCAGAGTAGACTAGCGTATACGCATCTTGACCCATATGATGGGCGATGGATGATCCCATATCCATCGGTGTTAGACATCAGAGATGGTGTACGGATGCTCAGTAAAGACTGGGTACACTGGACGGACTCGCCGAGAACTCCCAGATGGTGATATACCACACGTCAGATGGCAGTTCTCCGGTGACACTGGTACAGGGTAGTCTGAAGACCCGAGATCGTCATAGAGTCTTGTGTGATTCCCACTGTGCTTTGATTTCCACCTTACCACGTCCAAGAGGGCGTGCAAAACGGTGGCTTTTGGGTACAGTCCCGAATCACATGGAGGCAATGAGCGATAGGAGGGGATTCGTCTCTCCCGGTATAGGGAGTTGATGTTGTGTTGTGTTCGATTGGCTATACTGGAAGTCCCTGGCCAGGGCTGATATAGAGATTTACTGGTAAGTGTTACTAGTAGTTTCTCGACCCGTTATGAGCCACACATCGACACGACTTATCGGTTACTGGGGTCTGACGTATACCACCCCTAGACTTGATATGCGACATATCAGACGAACAGACCGGACTATACGGGAGTGTTACTGATTGGATTCACAGGAGAACGCACAGGCTAGCTTGTTGATCTTCTGATCGCTCAATACTTGGGTGGCTGTTACGTTTAGCTGACCGCTTGCAGCTTGTGGGTGTTTGATATGATCATCACCTGCTACTGGCGTATTGACGATTCTTTAGAGTCCTACACAGAGCTTTCTTGGCTCAGGCAAAACGGAGTAGAGGCACATATGTGATATGTGCAGGACCGAGAATAATGTGATATGGGATACTGTATTATATTCTCGCGATATTCAGATATGAACCGGGTCATCGGATCAAGTGTTGATTCGATGAATCGGTACATGATATATTAGTCGGTAATATTCGATATAGCCGGATCGTCGGATCAAGTGTTGATTCGATGATTTAATGTATAATAATATATATGATATATTATTACATTATCTAATATTGGCTCGCTTTATTATTTCATTTTCTCATTGGATGATACATTGATATATATGCGATATATGTTAATTGTATTATTTTCTTTTGTTGCAAATATATAATATATATGTGATATATATTATTGTGACATGATGTGATTAATTGTTAAACATGTTTAAGGATGATTAATTGAGGTTAGGGTTTGATTAGGGTTAGATGCTTCATGCACCTTCTAGAAGCATTTTTCTTTTGTCATTGTAAAGATATTTTTGGATGACACATTATTTAACCCAACCAAACCCTAACTCTAGTTTATTCTCTACTAAATCTTAGCCGCTCATCCTTGACCATGGTTTATATATCAATCATATAGTTTTCTTTTCTATTCATCACAAAAAGAAATAATTCATTATTCATTTTCCATTATCATCTTCTTCTCTCTTGAAAAAGCTTACTTGATTTTCTTTATGTGATGAATAAATATGAGAAAATGATTTAAAAAGAAAGCAAAAATACTACTCTCTCATCCTCATCTCATCTAGCCCATGAGATTAGTGTGTTCATCTCTTTAGAGTGAGAAAGCTTGAGTCTTTGCAACTTCGACGTAGATCATCGGAGATTTGGAACACTTCAAGCTAGCATGAATCGTTCGAGTCGTGGAGCCTCTCATGAGTCCGGGAGATCGTGGATCGCGGCAAAGGGACTTCTACTCGGAGCTTGTGAAGCGAAGGAGCGGACTACAAAGGTTGTAATCCCTCACACTTAGATAAAAGTTATCATCTTGCATGTTAAACCCTAATAATCTAGCAAAGATCCTGGCTTTGGGTTGTTCGGCACGTCTAAATTTTTATCCGGGCATGTTTGATGCCTTATGAACCTTCACAAGAGTGCCTAGGAACCCTACAGTCACATGGAGGCAATGAGCGATAGAAGGAGTTTCGTCTTTCCCGGTATTGGGAGTTGATGTTGCGCTATGCTCGATTGGCCATAACAGGAAATCCCTGGCCAGGATTGCTGAGATTTACTGGTAAGTGTTATCAGTAGTTTCTTGAACCGTTATGAACCTTGTATCGGCATGACTTATCAAGCTATTGGGGTCTGACATTATACCACCCTCAGGCTGTGATATGCGACATATCAGACGAAGAGACCGGACTGTACAGTAGTGTTACTGAGTGGATTCGCAAGAGTACGAGCAGCTTGCTTGTTGATCATCTGATCGCTCAATACCCGGGTGGCCGTTACGTTTAGCAGACCGCTTGTGGATTGTGGGTGTTTAATATGATCATCACCTACTGCCAGCATATTGACGAGTCTTTAGAGTCCTACACAGAGGTTTCCTGGTTCATGCGAATCGGAGTAGGAGCACATATGTGATATGTGCGGGACCGAGATTGATACGAGTATGTGATACCGGATTGTATTCTCACGATATGTGATATCAGACGGGTATATGTGATACAGCCGGGTTATCGAATCAAGTGTTGATTCGGTAAGTTGATATTATTGATATTAATCAGTTATATGTGATATATCCGGATCATTAAGTCAAGTGTTGATTTAATGATTTAATATATAATTATATATTTGATATATGAATTTACATTAACTAATATTACTCACTTGACCATTTCTTTTTCTCACTTTGCATACATTATATATATGTGATATATATTATGTATCATGCTAGGTTATATATGCAATTTGGGTGTGTGAGACTTACACCATAACCATGATAAAATTAGGGTTTTATTTATCTTAGTAATTAACAAAATTGGTTGGAAATTGTCAAGGCTAGAAGCTTGGAGAAGCTTGCTAACCATTGACTAAGTCCACCAAATTTGTTTTAATTTAAGATATTTTGTTAACCCAACCTTTATCTTATGCCATGTTTAAATCTCTACAATGGTTAGTGTATGACATTAACTAACCCATGGTTGCAATTCTAACCTCATGCTATTCTCTTGTTAATTTCATCTTCATCTTCTTCGTGAGCTTAGAAAGCTTTCTAGGGTTTGGAGATGCGAAGAAATATTGTGAGAAAAATAAAACTAAAGTGAGCCCACTTCCTACTTCATCATCCTATACTATTAGCCATTTAGTTTAGAGTGTTTGCTTCACTAAACCCTAATTTAGTGAAGAGATAGCATGAGCTCGAGTCTCCTCGACGTAGATCATCTTCTGCCTCGGAAATATTAAGCAAGGTTGTTCTTTTCTTCAAGTGAACCCTCTCTAGAGTCTGGGAGTTCACCATTCGCAGCGAAGGGACTACAACATGGAGCTTTAGAAGTGAAGGACCAGTCTACAAAGATTGTATTCCGCATTCACTTTGTATGTTGATTGATATGAAAAAGTGTGTAGTAGTTAACCGCAATCAATAACGGTGTCACGCGTAGCTAGACCGAGATGAGTACGGGTCGTCCTCAGGGAAACGTTGAATCTTTTACTCTTACTTTAGATGTGTTGAGAAAGGAGGAAGAAATAAGAATGTTGTAGAATGGTTTCTAGATCTACGTTAAGCAAGAATGCAAAATATATAGATCTAGATTATTTTAGGGATGTAGCTAATATAATAAGAGGGCTTGTAAGGTTGGATCTAGTAGTTATGGATGATTAATTAAAAGTTACCATTTTTATCCTTTAATATATTTAAAACTAGAACGACGGTGATGCGTGTAGATTAGGGTTTCTGGAGGGAAAAGGAATCCCACTCTTAACCCTTATCTCAACATGGAACTCCGTTTATATCTAGCCTTTACCAAAACAATCATTAATCTAATGTTTAATCGCGGTTGGGACTAACAAAGAATTGTTAGCGCGCCCGATTAGAATGTTAATGATTCTTTTGATAAAGTTTATAAACTTTATAGGACGTAAAAAGGGTTTAAGGATCTTCATCATCCATTAACCTACCCTAATCCTACGAACCCTAACAAGCGGAAAATTACTCGCGTATGTTGGGAGAAAAAGAGATGGAGAGAAAATGCATAATTAAACTACGAAGAAATAGAATAAGAAAAAGAAAGCTACCTTTATTAATCAACAATATTCATTACACTTGAATCCTTAGAAAATGATTACAATTTCTAGTTGCTTCTCGATCTCTTCTAAGGAGGTAGACGAACAGTTGATGATCAGCCTGGATGCGTGAGCCATCTTGGACTTCGTGATCTCGTTGGCTTGATAATTTTTCCAAGAGGCTCTTGGTCTTTATTTATAGTCCCAAAGCCAGAAATTTAGCTTCCAAAGTTGGAAGTTAACAGTAAAGATTCTCCCCAAAACTTTGCAGTCTCTAACTCCCCTACCCTGCAGCGGATCCGCGGCCAAGGGTGGAGATCAATTGATGAAATTTCAGTGGGCAGATCCTTATGACATGTGGCAATTTCTAGAAGCTTTGGATCTTTGAAATCTTCTTGTAGTTGCTGCCAGACTTGATTTCTTCATTTTGATTTCTTAATTAGGCAGGTTAGCTTTAACAACTTGATTTCCTTGATTTAAGACCTAAAAATTCTGCACAACAACTTAAATAATATTTAGTAAACTTAGTTCTACTAGGATTAGGTCAATGATATTATTTGCATACATTTTCCTACCAAATTCTAATTATAATATATCAACACATGGAAAATAGTATTTTTACACATAAACCCTCATATGTATGATATATTATAATAAAGACCTTTTTAATATAGAAATAGTAGGAAAAATGTAATAACAAATGTGCAGTTTTATCAACTGAACAAATACCCCTAAACTTATCTTTGATTGTCCCGAGCAAACTAGTTTATTCAAGAGAAGGAGAAAAAGAAAAAGGAGAAAACTAAGCACACTTTCGTAGGCAAACACGATTGCACTGAGCACGTGCAACAAGCCGTTAAATCTCTAGGTGTCCCTAATAAGAGGAGTGTTGTCTCCTGAGGGTTTTCAGCGGATTACACCCACAAAATCCTATAATAAAAGAGAGATGGTGAAATTTACATATAAAAATAAGAACCATGAAAGAAAGACTTTGAAAATAAGAGTTTCCAACTACACTAGTTTTTCAGTTGTTATGAGCCATATCTTAATAGTCATGAAAAGATGTTAGAAATCACATTATCCCTCAATAAAACATCATCTTTATTCTTTATTTCTACCTTTCATCCAAACATCGATCATATACCCCTACGTGTGTGAAATGGACATCCCTACACTCGGAGAATTCAATTCAAGCTATCATACTCTTGTCCATCTACCTCAGTACTTTTTAACTTGATGAATATTTAGATTTGCTCACACATTTTCATGCGACCGTTAATACTTCTTGAGGTACTAACTGACTGATTACTCATGTGCTTGCTGATTAGGTGATAGTATTTCCTCGTCTTGCACCACCTAAGGCTTAGCAGTGAATCCCAGACCAATTGGCCTTAGGGGACTAGGTGAAGAGGCACCCTCGCTATATTTTTTTTATTGCTGTCTTGGCGATAACAAAATCAGTATTCATTTTTCTTTTCTTTTCACCATTTTTATATTTTCTTCATTTTTTTCATTTCCTTCTTACTTTGGCTTTTAGACAAGAGCATTTCAAGGTATTCTCTACTATCCCGAGTTTCAAGACGTGTGTAAGTGCAAATAGTAGGATATCAACATTCAAATGTTTGGCTTCTTCAGACTTATTTTTATTCTCAGATTAGTGACTTCCTTCATCTTACTAACCCTTGGGACAACAGCTCATAACTACTTATTACTAGTTCGTTTAAGAAAACTTCTAATTTTCTTGATTTTCTTAAACTATTCATATCTTTTGGATGTAATTTTTCACTTTCTACTCTTTTGTTATCAAAAAAAAAAATTTAAATTTTTGAAAATGTTGTGCTTGTGCAAAATGTGATGCAAAGTGATGCGTAAATAAGCACAAACCTCCCCCAAACTTGTTTTCAACAGTGTCCTCACTGTTGCTATCTACTGGATCACAAAAACCTGTAAGCTTGGGAGGACATTATTAATGGGGGCAATAATATATGAAAGTGAAAATCCTCCCCCAAACTTATTTTTGGCTCACAAATTTGAGGACAAAAGTTATGTTCAAGAGCCAAAAATATACCCCCCTCAAACATGAGTTAGACAATATGAAGCATTTTAAGAGGGGGTGAGTCATTTGGTCAAAATAAGACTTTACAAAGACCAAAAGTTAACACCAACCATTCAAAGATTTTATCAGTATAGCGTATAGGTTGGTGGAAGAATGTGTTGTATCGAGTCAAGAAAAAATGGGGAAGGGATAAGAGGTAGTCTGGAAAGGGTTTGAAGTTAGAGAAAAGAAGAATGAGGATGAATGTGAATGATTAGGAAGAAGGAATGGTGACGGTTCAACCTCTATAGGTGGAGATTGATCAATCACAAAATCCGTATTGTTTAAAAATTCAAGTTCGTCAGCAAAAAGTTCTTCAAAACTTTTATCAATGGTGTGATTGAGCATTTTGCTGTCAAAGAGTTTTGTGCCAGAATTTATCCTACTTGATTCATCAAAAATCATTGAGGTAGAGGACTCGAAAAACTCATCTACCTCATTTTCAAAAATATCCAAATCAAGTTGAATTTCTGGTATTATTGAACTTGAATTAACGAATTATGATTCATCAAAACTCATTGAAACTATAGGAACAGAAGAAGAACCGGAGAAAGTAGAAGGTGAAATGGGTAAACAAATTGGTGTGTTGAGTGTTGCTGTACCAGATGTGGAAGATGGAGGCTGTATTTCGATCTGATCTTCGGGTATACCATTATCATCAACTTCAAGACATATTTGGGGTTCGGGAAGAATTAAAGGCTCAAGATGATGACCACAAGGAAGTGAAAGGATTTGATGAATTGGTGGGACAAAATAATCCAAAATTTCGGGTTTATCAATCAATATATCCCCAACGTCAATCACCACATTCAAGTGAAGGTTAGAATTCTCAAACACCTCATCAAAAGTATGGTTTTCAATCAGTTTTGGTTCAAAAGTGGAGGTGTAGAGATCATAAGGGTTGGGTATGGTTTCACTTGAAATGGACCCTTCACAGTCGGGTAAATCAAACACTACAAAGTCATACAACTTATCAGACATTCTATTTGGTGTACTTGAAGAATCTATGAAACTGGAGTTGTGGATTTCAGTTTGGAATAGGGAGGTTTAATTAGGAAGGGTGTATAGTTCTGTCTTACTACCCAAATCCTTCCTAATTTGGTTCGACAGTTCCAGAAATTTTTCTAATGTTTGCTCAAGACTAGACTTGGGTTGATAAGTGGTTTCAGTATAAGATTGAAATTCATGTGGATAATTAAAACTCCCAAATGGCTGATTAGAAGAACTGTCTAAAGAAGGTGGAAAAGTCGGATTGAATTGATAGGAATAGAATGGTTGCGGAACTTGGGTAGGAGTAGGATCAATATTATGATAAGAAGAATATTGATATGGGTTGGTTGGTTGGCTATTTTCAACAGACATCTTATATGCCATAAACCGCATATCAAACTCTTCTTCGGACAGTGGTGGTGATGGTTGATATTGGTCCGATTGAAACTTTGGCCTCTAGACCTAGCTATGTGCTCAGCAATGGACATTCGTCTAGGAGCTTCCTCACTCTGGGTATCAACTGAAACAGGTGTAGGATTAGGATACGGTTGATAAGACCTAGACTGAGGTGGCCAATTGTTTCTTCCCGCTTGTTCTATATGATCTCTTAAGGACATGGAAGAGCCGGACGGTATACCGAAGGGATTTCGAAAACAAGAGATATCTGGTTGTGGACAGCAAAGCTCGGCAAGTGTTCTTCTGTTTAGGTCATCCATTATAAGAAGAGAAGAAGGGGAAGGGATAAAAAGAGGAGAAAATAATTGGTTTGTTTTGAAAAATGACGGATTTAGACAAATCACACAAAAATGCATAAACAACCCTAGAACTATGGTTACTTAGGTCCAATCTCTAGACCGCTCCTAAACTTCCAAAGGACAAGCCGCAGGATCAATCCTCTACCGTCTCTGTACTACCCTTGTAGCTAGGTAAGTGCCAGGTAAGTGGGAAGGAACCACAGTGGTGGGCTTAATTAAAAACCACTAGCCTTTGACACACTTGCCTAGGCACTACAAAAGTAATGCGGATAAGCGATAGATTACACACGACTTTCCTCTGTCCTTATTGAGCGCGACAGTCCTTAGAGTCTGGTCTAGATATTTTTTTAAATTAATGAAGGGTTGATCTAGATGCTCGGTTTGTGATTTGTGGGGCTTAGGAAGGGTGATGAAATCCCCACCTAATCTGGATTTTGGTCTTGCCCCTTAAAAAAATCCGTATTAAAATATGAAATAACAAACCAATAACAAAACTTTGCAAAAAGATTTTTGAGCGGCGATATTTTGCAAAGAATTCTGCAGAAAAGAGATTTTATTGGATCTAAGAGGAGAGAGAAAGAGGTTAGAATCTTACCAGAGAATTTTGAAACCCTAACTTCTCAGTTGCACCGCGGTTCTGCCGCTGAATGGGTCTTCTTGTCGCGGTTCCGCCGCCGACTTGAGGGATCAGGTGATGAGTTTTTCTACGTGGCCTCCTGTACTTCTCTGGATCTTGATGAATGTCACTGTCTCTCAATTTCCTCAATTTTGGGACTCCAGATTCCCTCGCAAAATTCACACAATAATCGTTAAATATACAATTTGCAGTTTTGTTTTATTTATGATATAGATCGAATAAGAATTCAACACAAATAATAAGAATAAAAAATGACGCACGTTTCCCCGGCAACGGCGCCATTTGATTGGTATGAAAAAGTTTGTTTGTAGTTAACCGCAATCAATAACGGTGTCGCGCGTAGCTAGACCAAGATGAGTACGGGTCGTCCTCAAGAAAACGTTGAATCTTTTACTCTTACTTTAGATGTGTTGAGAAAGGAGGAAGAAATAAGAATGTTGTAGAATAGTTTCTAGATCTACGTTAAGCAAGAATGCAAAATATATAGATCTAGATTATTTTAGGGATGTAGCTAATATAATAAGAGAGCTTGTAGGGTTCGTTAGGATCTAGTAGTTATGGATGATTAATTAAAAGTTACCCTTTTTATCCTTTAATAGATTTAAAACTAGAACGACGGTGATGCGTGTAGATTAGGGTTTCTGGAAGGAAAAGGAATCCCACTATTAACCCTTATCTCGACACGGAACACCGTTCATATCTAGCCTTTACCAAAACAATCATTAATCTAATCTCTAATCGCGGTCGGGACTAACGAAGAATTGTTAGCGCGCCCGATTAGAATGTTAATGATCTTTTGATAAAGTTTATAAACTTTATAGGACGTAAAAAGGGTTTAAGGATCTTCATCATCCATTAACCTACCCTAATCCTACGAACCCAAACAAGCGGAGAATTACTCGCGCATGTTGGGAGAAAAAAGAGATGGAGAGAAAATGCATAATTAAACTACGAAAAAATAGAATAAGAAAAAGAAATCTACCTTTATTAATCAACAATATTCATTACACTTGAATCCTTAGAAAATGATTACAATTTCTAGTTGCTTCTCGATCTCTTCTAAGGAGGTAGACGAACAGTTGATGATCAGTCTGGATGCGTGAGCCGTCTTGGACTTCGTGATCTCGTCGGCTTGATAATTTTTCCAAGAGGCTCTTGGTCTTTATTTATAGTCCCAAAGCCAGAAATTTAGCTTCCAAAGTTGGAAGTTAACAGTAAAGATTCTCCCCAAAACTTTGCAGCCTCTAACTCCCCTACCCTGCGGCGGATCCGCGACCAAGGGTGGAGATCAATTGATGAAATTTCAGTGGGCAGATCCTTGTGACATGTGGCAATTTCTAGAAGCTTTGGATCTTTGAAATCTTCTCGTAGTTGCTGCCAGACTTGATTTCTTCATTTTGATTTCTTAATTAGGCAGGTTAGCTTTAACAACTTGATTTCCTTGATTTAAGACCTGAAAATTCTACACAACAACTTAAATAATATTTAGTAGACTTAGTTCTATTAGGATTAGGTCAATGATATTATTTGCATACATTTTCCTACCAAATTCTAATTATAATATATCAACATATGGAAAATAGTATTTTTACACATAAAGCCTCATATGTATGATATATTATAATAAAGACCTTTTTAATATAGAAATAGTAGGAAAAATGTAATAACAAATGTGCAGTTTTATCAACTGAACATATGTAAAGTAGTTTACATGTTTATTCGTCGGATTTTCTAGTTGCGATTCTAGGGTTAGGGTAAGCTATTACGGCAAATTTTTGAAATTGGCATGCACGATGCCTCCCGAAACCTTGCTGCCGTGCTAAACAACCCTACAGTTGTATCAGATCCATGCTAGAAAATTAGACGATGTTTGCTAGGATTACGAAAATGAAACTACTCCGAAACACCCGATACGATGACCTAATTTCTGTCGAATTTTTAAAGGGCTCTAAAAAAGTTTTAAACAACTGCAGAATGTTGTATGAGATACAACATGAACACACAAGAAAATTTAGCCCCCCTCGCCGGAAAATGGCCCGCCACATGCTCAGAATTTCCGGCCAGCTTGGTTCTATTGTGCAGGATTTGGTTGAATTTTTTGGTGTGTTCCAGTAACTGGGTTTTGATGATTCAGGTGTTGTTTGTTTTTGCTAATTTTGCATGTGATGTTAACTTTCTGCAAAGGAAACTCAGAGTGTTTCGTAGTCGTAATTCTAATATGTACTTGGGTTATTTAGACGACGTTAAAAAGTTCGTACGGATATTAATAACCCAATATTTCCCTTGCTGAAATTTTTCAAGAGTTGGATTTTTCCATGTTTAAAATTTTCAGAAAATCTTGCAAGCGATTCTGTGGACCCACTAGAAGAACGAAATCCTAACTCGATTCTGTGACCGTCAGAACTGCCAGCAAACCCTAGGGTTTGTGGTAGTTCAGCGGTGCCACAAATGAGGCATTGGTTGACCCTTCTACGGCTGGTTCATAGGAGCTGTGGCAGTTTCTGGGTATTTTTTGAACTCTGCTCAAGTGTTGAGCTTGTTGGGAAATTTTGGGTGCTTGATTATTCAATCGGAAAGTTTAACGTCGTCTAGCTATCTGTGATTGTGATACAATATTTGGAATCCACAAATGTAGTTATGTGATAACTAGTTTGAATTTTATAAATCTAGCAGTTTAGTCTCATTTGATCGATTGCCACGGAATTTTGATGTGGATCAAAAGTCCGTCGCAATTACGTAGTGTACGCGGATACTCACCGGGTAACCTTACTAGATAGCCAGGCCCCATAGCCCCGACCAAGTGACTGTAGGAGAACCCCGTCGCCAAAAACATCCGTTCGGCTGCTCGCGGCTGCGATGTTCCGCCTTAGTGCACTTCTTCGACGGCACCGAGGGTGCGGCCGTCTACTAAAGTTTCCAACGAGCATTCGATCAGGTTATCGGGAATCTTGTTGAATTACCCGATAGGTTATTGGAAAGTATTTTCAATATCGAGACTAAAATGCGGGGTTTATAATTGTTAGGCATGCGATATCTAAGGAATTCATTTGGTTAGCATGAAATCCAAAGTATGAGAAACATTGGGTTTATAATCTCTAAGATGGTTGCGGATTCCAACTGTTATAGTTTTTCACTTTCTTTTCTACGACCATAAGTGTAATATGTGGTATATCGCCGGTTTCGTTGCTATACGTCAACGACAATTAGGATACGCATATTTACTTACGTTGATGACATGTGATGTTATGCGTTGCTATGATATGTTATATTGGATCGGCGTGTTTTGAATAGCCGGGGGTTTTATGTGAGATGAGGGTTTTTATTTTCATTCATGTAAAATTCATTGTATGTAATATTCTTTTATTGGGGCACTTCCGGGTTGAGAATGATGTCACCATTGATATATATTATTTACTTTTCTGTATTAGGATAGACCCAAGGCGGGGAGCACAAGTAACCGGGTTCTGGAGTCCAGTGGGAGACCATCTCGAGGAGTCGAGACCGGGTCTCCTAACTCTAGAATTGGAAGGGTTGCTTGCCGCTCTCGTAGGGGTCTAGGGATGTGGTTTGGCTATTCATCGCGACCGTGGAATCCGCGTTTTTTATTGGCTTAAATAAAACACGGAATTCCAAGTATATCTAATATTTTATATATGATTCTTCTGCTGCTGATATTCTGTGATGTGATCACTTGATATGTTCTGAGACGAATGCCTATATTATATATATGAGATATAATAAATATTGCTGCTTTCGTTTCTTATGTGATGCTTAGGAAGCATAACAGATGGGACTTCATTAATGAGATTAATGAAAGAAAAAGAAACCTAAAATATGTTGTAGAAACTTGTTTTAAAAACTGGTAGCTCTAGTTTTTGCTTTGCATAACGGTATTCCTTGTAGAATATCCAGCACCTTATTCGATAAGGAAAGAGCCGAGATCTCATCACCGGGAGTGACCTCTTTAGCGAAACTAGTAGATGCTACAAACGCGGTTTGTCTTTTGATTGCTTTTATAGTTTTTGCTTTACATAGTAGTATTTGTGAAATATATCATACCTTATTCGATAAGGAAAGAGCCGAGATCTCTTCACCGGGAGTGACCTCTTTAGGGAAACTAGTAAAATCCTCAAAAACACTCCTTTTTCAAAATCACTCGATTCTACAACGATATCAAGTTTATTACGTAAAAGGTTTTCATAAAAACCTGTCGTAGCCCTCCATCATTTCAGATAAATAGTATTTAGTATTCGTGCTGCGTTTGTTGGACTTTGTCAAGGCGTAGTGTGCTGTAGCTGATTAGTGCTTATCTGCTTGAGCATATGATGCGATTGGATTAGGGTAGTCGTGCGACCTTGTTGGCCTTTGTCAAGGGTCGTGCGGGTGGGTTTAATTCAATCAGGAAATGACAGGTTAAACTTGACTAGCATCCTATGGTTTGTTGGCCTTTGTCAAGGTCATAGGAGGTTAAGGGCAAAATTTTATCGGGAATCTCAAGTGTTGAAATTTGCAATGAGATTATATACCTTCTATGAGATAGTTGAATCCCGATACCCACTGCAAGTAAGAGTTACTCCTGGGAGAGTTTTACACATTACAATTAGCCGATCAAGTAGGTGTCTAAAAAGGTGTTAACGGGGTTACGCCCGTGGGAAAACGAGGTTTATTTTAATTAAGTCCGTGCGAAAGCACGGGGAAACTCCCTCAAAGTACCGACACTGGCCTGGCCGAAAGATTGGCGAACTTGTAAGGTGTAATTAATTCCGGATAGTCTTACCATTTAGGGTTTGAAGGTAGATTTGACTAAAACAGTGGGAGCCATCCTGATTAGATAAACTAATAACCATTCTAATCCTGCAAGAGCGCACGCAGAGTGTTTTCTTCTCTCTCTCTCTCCTGGTAGCGACCATGTCACGCCTTAATCAAGATAATAATATGGATGCAGTGACCGAACCTGCTTATTGTTGGGGTCAAAATTTACACCCCGGTTGACCAAGTCAAAATCAAAGTCAACCCCAAGCTAAGTGGGCCCAAGCCCAGGTCAAGTGGGCCAATGCCCAGGTCGAGCCCGAACATGGAGCGGCCGGCCTCCCCCCATGCCAAGATAAAAATTTTGTAATAAATAATTTTTGGTTTATTTATTTTATTTTATGAATAAATTTAAGAAAAATGGGCATAAAAGCAAATTTTTGTAAAGCCCATGGCTTATGTGCAAAAAGAAATGGCACATGAGCCATGGGATAGGTAAAATGTCATTTTGAAAAGCCCAAGGGGCTATATGTAAAGTGTATAGCCTATAAAGGCAAAGATAATGAAAATATCTCAACAACTTTTTCTCTCTCCAAAAGAATCAAAATCTGTGATCTTCTTCTTCCTCAAGGTTCTAAAAACCTTCTTCTCTTTTTGAATTAAATCAAGAGTTTTACTTTTCTTTTTCCAAAACTAAATAGTTTTTCACCACGAAACCCACAAAGGGGAACCCAGATCTCCCACCAGATCTCAAAAAGTAGAGATTTTTAAAATCTCATACTTCTTGTTCTTCAAGATCCTGCCAACAGAGGAGGAAGAAGGAGACCCATCTCTAAAGACCCCACTTTGGGGAAGATCCAGGGCTCCAGGGAGAGAAGCCCCCTTCATCAGCTTCAAAATATCCTAGGCGTTTAACTCCTCATACACACACACATACACACACACAAACACACACACACAAAAAATAATAAGTGTTCCTTTCTGCGAGTACAACTCCCATTGCAGGGACCAAGTCCCTTTTGCCTCGTGAAGCGCTAGCGCCTAAAGCGCTAGCTCCTAAAGCGCTAGCTCCCGAGCGCCCACGTGCCTGGCACGTGAGGCGCTAGAGCTCCAAGCGCTAGCGCCCGAGCGCCCACGTGCCTGGCACATGAGGCGCTAGCGCTGCACGTGAGGCGCTAGCGCCCAAAGCGCTAGCGCCTGAGCACCCACGTGCCTGGCACGTGAGGGGCTAGCGCTCAAAGCGCCCAAAGCGCTAGCGCCCTTGCGCTCAAAGCGCTAGCTCCCGAGCGCCCACGTGCCTGGCACGTGAGGCGCTAGGGCCCAAAGCGCTCTGGCGCTTTCTCCCACACATCCTTTGGATACCCTTTCCCACTTTCATATATATATATACATACATGTATGTATATATATATACATACATGTATGTATATATATATACATACATGTATGTATATATATATACATACATGTATGTATATATATATACATACATGTATGTATATATATATACATACATGTATGTATATATATATACATACATGTATGTATATATATATATATACACATACATGTATATATACATATACATACACACACACATACTCCACACTAAATATACCTCCCCCGTTAGAAAAAATTTCTAACGGGAAACTGCCCCGCACCCCGCAAAGGGGCTGCTAGCCCTTTTGACCCCCAGCCCGCTATCTGGATAGCGGGACCCCCGTAAAAACTCTACGGGGCCCCTGATGTATCCAAAGCCCCTTTAAAACACAACACTGCACATTGAGTTCGCATGACCAGTTTAACCCGTTGATCGGAGGTTCTCTCACTCCAAATGCGAAGGGTAATTAACGGCAGCTTAGTCCG
This sequence comes from Agapanthus africanus, assembly GCA_030015575.1. NCBI lineage: Eukaryota > Viridiplantae > Streptophyta > Magnoliopsida > Asparagales > Amaryllidaceae > Agapanthus > Agapanthus africanus. The sequence goes on from CM057339.1 coordinate 266,437,372, forward strand.
CGGCTGCCGGAGATTTGGATCCCCACAATCAATAAACCCCCGTCTACCCTAGGCAGGGGGAATCCGTAATGCGTCTGACAAGCGCGCGCGTATTCTCATCTCAATAGGGTGACGAAAAACACCCTACAGATTCTGGCACGCCCGGTGGGACCCTTCTCTCCTCCCATATCTTGGGTCAAGCGTTCATGCAAACTCATTTAACATATATGCCGATATTTGTACTGAAATAATGTTTTTTTTCCGTGCAGCAATCAGCTTTCAACGACAATATCTCCCAAGATGAATTTAGCTTCCAACGCGACCCCGATCTCGTACGTGGTCAAGATCAACGCTCGTGTGGTTCTCCCCGCAAGTCTCAGTCGACAGTGGGAGGAACTGCCCCGCCAGTTTGGTTCCGTCATCATCTACCCTACTGGAAGCGCTCATCTGGCAGAAATCCCGGCAAAACATGTGGCCAAGCCGGTCTCAAGGGGCAAGAGGCCGAATGTTGTGGTCGCTAAAGCACCACGACCGAAACTTGAGATGGAGTCTAAACGACTCTCTGGTGCTCCGGCTGGGGGCAGGACCTCCAGTACAACGGGCGACATCAAATGTTACCGGCGAGCTCAGGCGATGACTCCAACAAATGCACAATCGGGCGTCTCCTCTGGCCTCTCTATCAATCAGTCTACGGTGTCTTCCCGAAGAGCCAAAGTCTGCCGAATGCTTAAAACAGAAAAGTTATGGCAGAAGCGGCTCAAGTATCGAGCCAACAAGAGGGCCAGGACTTCGGCCAGGTGGAATCGTGTAAGAGTCCCAGAGCAGAGTCATCCTGTGACGACGATTGAATCAGCCGTAAAAATCAGCAATTCCTTCGAACCTCTGAAGTGGGTTCAAAAAAATGCCATGACCACCAGAATCAAGAAGATGGTGGTCCGAATGTCGCTACGAAGAGACATGTCCCGGCCCCAACAGAAAAAGTATGACACTGTCTCTTCAAGAGTCTATCAGGCGCTCTGTGCCACGCGAAAACAGCGGGGCAAAACCAAAAAGGAAGCGCCAGCACCATTCAAGAATCCGGCCAAGCCAGCCGCCTTCAATCGACTGCCCTCTACCGAAACTAGGGGGTCAATACAGCGATCTGTGAAATCAGCCGCCGATAATAAAAAGACGGCTGGATATATTATCTATACGGTCTATATGGCGGGCGGGCGCCCCAGCGACAACCTTCGCAGCAAAAGCAAGGATGGGGCTGATTGTTCGCGTTTTTGTGTGCGTTTTAAATTAAAGAATACCGCAATCAAGACAGTGCCGCTTGGTAGCTAGCCAGTTGAGTACGGGTCGATCCACAGGGAAATGGTGTTATTGTCTTTAAGTTCTAACGAGTTAAGTCCTATTTTTTGTAGGTTTTGTTTTAAAATCTAAGAATGAGATTCAATTGATTTAAAGTCTTGCTAGGGTTAGGATTAGCTTAGTTTGGATTAGGGATTCTACTCACTGCTTTCTTTGCCCTGGTTTAAGAATATAGGTGTTAGGGTAATAGTCAACAAAGGGGATTAGCACAACTAGGAAGAAACTTAGTTTCTTCCTTTTGGTCCTTGTCCGTCCTTTCTTAACTCTTAGCCCTAACCTCTATTTAAATCAACCACAACCGGTCTAACTAGGGAATCACCGCTATCTTGTAGGATAGGATGCCGTAGTGAGCGGTGTGTGGTTAATTTAAATAGAGTCCGTATTAATTAAAATTATAGGGGCAAGGAAAGGAGTGAGAGAGATTTCCTTCTCTCAAACCTTCCGATCCTTACCCTAACAAGTGAGGAATTACTCACTCATTAGGAAGTTAACGATAAAATTCATTTTTATAATTTTTTTTAAAAGACTATCTAAGTTGCAGATAATAGAAGACAGATAAAAAATTGTAGAAATTAAATTCAGATAAAAAAATGCAAGATAGAAAAAGAAACTTACTTTATTTATACCTCTTCAACGATTACAATGAAATTAAAATTTAGATCTAGAAAAATAAAAAGAGGCATCCTAAGAAAGGCACCCATAAAGAGGCACCATTTATTTGGCTTTGAGCCCTCCTATTTATAGATAGGAAAAACCCTAGGTTTACATTCTGATCCATACATGAAATTACAAAACAACCCCAAAGACCGAGTCAAAGCACCGACACCCCATCGACACGAGCATTGTACAGCCGCGGAACCGCGGCAGAAAGGCTTGTTTGGCCGCGGTTCCACGGCCATTTGGTGGGTTCTTGGGCCCATCTCTTCAGGGTTTCTCTGTGTTGCTTTTATCTTCTGTTTTCTTTACTTGGTTTCTCAGAATTTCTTATATTTCCTTCCAGAATTCCAACTGTGCAGAATGATGTGGACTTTTGCCTTGATCTCCGCTTGAACTGGTATGCGGCATCATGCGGATCAGTATTCATCTGTTATTGGTCGTAGGCCCACATTTGTAGCGACTTTGCATGAATTTTACTGTAACGAGATGATAACCTGTAACCTGCAACTATGTAGCAGACATAGATCAAAAGTACCTACTTATATGCAATGTGATTAAGAATGGGTGATATAATAATGCAAAAATCTGATATGAACAAATACCCCCAAACTTATCTTTTGCTCGTCCCGAGCAAAGCCAATTTTTATTCTCAAAAATTCCTAACCTCATTTTCGCAGGGAACGCGATTGCACCGAGCTTGTGCAACAAGCCGTTAAACCTCTAGGTGTCCCTAATAGGAGGAGTGTTGTCTCCTGAAGGTTTTCAACGGATACTATCCACAAAATACGATCAATTTGGCATGTTAGCTTTCATTCTTCAATTCGGTATTCTAGCAAGAAATTCTATTATCTTCAACTTAGAAACCACCAACCCGTACTTTTCACACTTCCTTATCATTTAACTTGAGATCATATACATGTTGCAAGTTTATAAAACTTTCAGCATCTCCTAAGTTTTCCTTCCAAGGCGCAATCTTAACTCAGGAATTTTTATCATCTTTACTGAATATATAAGCCCTATCTTTTATTCTTATCTCTCCTCCAAACTCCAATCATATACCCCTATGTGTGTGTAATTATCATCCCTACACTTGGAAATTCAATTCAAGCTATCATACTCTTGTCCATCTTCCAAAATACTTTTAGTTGGGGAATTTTAGATGAAATTGCTCACACATCCTTCATGCGACTGTTAATACTTCTTGAGGTACTAAACGACCGATTACAAAATATGCTTGCGCATTTAGGCGTAATTCCTCGTCTTGCAATACCTAAGGCTTAGCAGTGACTCCCAAACCAGTTGGTCTAAAGCACTAGGTGATAAAGGACCCTCGCTATATTTTTTATTTATGCTGCCTTGAGTAATTAAAAAATCAGTGTTCATTTTTTATCTCTTTATTCAACTCTTATACTTTTATTTTATTTTCCTTCATACTAAGGATTTTAGACAAGAGCATTTCAAGGTATCCTCTACTATCCCAAATTTCAAGGTGCATGTAAGTACGTATAATAGGGTATATATTTTCAGAATTTGGACTTAAGGTTCAGAATTATTTTTTCAGATTTATATTTCAAATAGAGCTTTCAATACTCTTCCCTTATTTTGATGTAGCCCAAGAACTGAACTCAAAATTTGCCTATTTCTAAATAAACTACAATGACATATATTTTCTATAGTTAAACTTTAAGAAAGGTTATTTTTAGGGTTTTTAATTTACTAAGTTTAGGATCTAGTTTTTCCTAACTAGTCAACCGTCATGTTGAACTTAAGTCAAATATGGCCAAAATTGAACTTTTCAATTTTTATAATTTTAAAAAATTTCAATTTTTATGGGTTTTAAAATAAGTATGCAAATGCAAAAAATATACATATGAATGCGAAGGAAGAAAGCTTACCGAGCACACCCCCAAACTTAAACTTGACAGTGCCCTCACTGTCAGGCTACACCAAGATGGGCAAAATTGTCGGCACTCCCCTATTTGTTATTATTTTTTGTTTTTTTTTTGTTTTTTATTAACAGAAAAAGAAAACAAAATATATATACACAAAAAGGTCCCACCCAAACTTAAGTGAAACAGTGTTTCCACTGTTGCCATTTTTTTTAAATCTGTAAACTTGGGAGGAAAAATTTATTAACGGGAAAATGAAATATGATTGTGAAAATCTCCCCCAAACTTATTTTTGGCTCACCACTTTGAGTTAGGAAAAATTATTTTCAAGAGCCAAATTATACCCTCCCACCACCCCAAACTTGAGTCAAACAATGTTAAGATTTTAAAGAGAGGGTTCAAAGTTATTGGTCAATGTCAAGATTTGCAAAGACCAAAAGTCAACACCAACCATTTGAAGAATTTATCAATGTAACGTATAGGGCGGTGGAAGAACTTGTTATATAGAGCCAAGAAGAAGTGGGGAAGAGATAAGTGGTGGTATGGAAAGGGTTTGCGTGAACGTGAATGTGAGGAGATAAGAGGTGATGATAAATAAAAACGAGAATGTGAATGATCAGAAATGAGTGGAATATTGGCATTCTCGTATTTTATAAGAAGAAAGGGTGGTAGTTCAACTTCTATAGGTGGAGGTTGATTATTCACAAAATCCATATTGTTTAGGAATGCAAGTTCGTCGGCAAAAAGTTCTTCAAAACTCTCATCGATGTAATTGAACATTTTACTGTCAGTAAGTTTTGTGCCAGAATTTATCATACTTGATTTGTTAAAAATTATGGAGGTAGGAGACTCGAAAAACTCATTTATCTCATTTTCAAAAGTATCCAAATCAAGTTGGCTTTCTGGAATGATCAAACTTGAATTATCGGATTGTGATTCATCAACACTCACTGAAATTATATGAAGAATAGAAGACGAACCTAAGAAAGTGGGAGAAAGAAGTTGAATACGAACTTGAGGGTGGAGATGGAGTGTATAAATTAGCACAATTTGTAATGACCGATGTGTAAAAAGCGATTGTGCTAATCTATCAACCCACGGAGAAATGAGATCAAATCCCTCAAGATTCGTGAGAAAACATGGGTACGTCAAACTTGGTAAACCAGACATAAAAAATGAAAGTGATACGGTTTCTTGCATGGTCGGAACGATGGAAAGGATGAAAGAGAGTGATTTAGGAAGGGTAACAGTTAAAGGTTCAGGAGGGTGTACACGGTCAGTGGAAGGGACAGGATGAATTGGAAAATCCGACCCATCAAGCAAAACTGGTTCATACTCAATACTATCCTCAAAATTCCCAAAAGTTATCTCATCCATGCATTTATCATCAAAATCCAAACGCATATGAAGTTCGGGAAAAACAGTTAATGACTCGGGATGATGAATTGGAGAGAGAAACTCATCCAAATCTGTGGGTTCAGCATCCGAAATATTCCCAGCATCGATATCCTCAATCAAGTGAAAATCAATTTTTTTAGACACCTCATCAAAAGCATGGATATTAATCAATTCAGGTTCTAGAGTGGAGGTGTAGAGGTCAAAAGGATTGGTGATGGTTTCACTCGAAAGGGACCCTTCACAATCAGGTAAATCAAACACTACAAAGTCGTACAACTCATTAAACGTTCTATTTTCAACTGGTGAATCATTTGGGACACTTGATAGACATTCAAAACCGGAGTTGTGTGATTCAATTGGGGATGGGTAGGTTTGATTTGGAAGGGTGCACAGCTCACTCTCTCCACTCAAATTCTCAATCCGTCCAACCGCCTCATCATACATTGGAAAATTTGGAGCTAGTTGGAAACTAGCAACCTGGTCACTAGGTTGTATAAGGGCGACCATGGACGCATTCAAATCCCTCATCTGTTAGCATGACGCTACCATAAAGTCTTCCAACGACTGTTCCAGACTAGACATGGGTTGTGACGGGGTTTCAGTAAAAGATTCAAAGTTGTTTGGATACGTGAAACTCCCAAATGGCTGTGTAAAAGCAATGTCTAGGGAAGGTGCAAAATCCGGGTAGAACTGGTAGGAATTGAATGGTTGGACAGCAGTAGGATCAATATTTGGATAAGAAGGTGAATGGAATTGATAATCCAAAGAATTCGCAGTAGTGAAAGGAGTACAAGATCATTTACGAGATTGTTCAATATGTTCAGCAATAGACATGGGTTTCGGAGTTACAACAGGACTTGAAAAAGGAGTATCAACGTAAGAAGGTGGTGAAGATTGAAATGGTAGATATAAGGTGGATTGCGGAGTCCAACTGGTTGTCTTAGACGCGTCTATTCGATCTTTCAAAGAAATTTTGGGCATGGAGGGGTCGTTCGAAATTCGACCAAAACAAGAAGCGTGGGAAGTAATGTCTGGTTGAGGGTACCAAAGTTCGGCAAGAGTTTTGCGAGGTGGGGTACCCATGATGTGATGAGAAAAAGGAAAAGAATGTGGATTTTTTTTATTTTTTTTAAATTTTTATTTTTTTAAATTTTTTTTTAAAAAATCATTGTTTTTGGAGTTTTGAAATTTTTGAAAGTGTTTTTTTAGAAAGACTTTTGCAGAAATTTATACAGAACTACGGCACAATTTCAAACAACCACAGTTCAAACATGCACAATCAAACCTAGAGCTAGGTTCTCCTAAGTCAACTAGACTGCTCCTAACTGTTCCAAAGTGACAAGTTGTGAGATATCCCTCAAATCGCCTCTTTACCGCCAATTGTGGCCAGGTAAGCACAAATGAAGAAAGGAGGGTTCCGCTCACGAATCACCGTGAGACGGGCCTTTTAAAGTTATCTTTCTCACTTGTCTAGCCTAGGCACCACAAAGTCAGGTTTAGATAAACGACTGATTGCCCATAACCTTCTTCTATCCTAATGAGCGCGACAGTCCTTAATTGGCTGAGTCTAGATATTTTTTCAATTAACTCAAGGGTGATGCAAATGCTTTTTGTGATTTCTGGGGTCTTAGGAAGGGTAATGAAATCCCCACCCAATCTTGATTGGTGTTAGAGCCCCTTAAATTCCGTGTTAAAAATGCAAAGCAGCAACACACGAAATCTAAAACACTTGCCAAAAAAATTTTATTTTTATTTGCGGCGCAAAGAATCCTGCACAAAATGATTTATTAGAGAGGGAGAAGAAATTTTGACGCAAAGAACCCTGCAGGAAAATTTTCAGTGGGGTTCAGGGGGTAGAAGAGAAGACAAAAATACTTACAGAGAAATCTGAATGCTGACGTCAGCAATTTGACCGCGGTTCCGCGGTCAACCCCCTACTTTAGCCGCGGTTCCGTGGTGGTTCAGTTGGTTTAGGCCTCCGAGATTTTTCTGTGTGCTGTTATGGTTCTCCTCTGTCTGTTCAGATCCTATGTTTCGTGATTTGTTCACTTTGTTTGCTCCAGATCTGAATCAGTCCTTCTTCCGTTCCTGCACAATTCGCACAAAAACCGATCAAAAAGAACAAGATGATTTTTTTTTTAGTTTTTATATTTTCAATTTTTATTATTTTTTCAATTTCAATTAACCCGAAATTACAAAAAGAAAATAACTACCGTTTCCCCGGCAACGGTGCCATTTGATTGTTCGCGTTTTTGTGTGCGTTTTAAATTAAAGAATACCGCAATCAAGACGGTGTCACTTGGTAGCTATCCGGTTGAGTACGAGTCGATCCACAGAGAAATGGTGTTATTGTCTTTAAGTTCTAACAAGTTAAGTCCTATTTTTGGTAGGTTTTGTTTTAAAATCTAAGAATGAGATTCAATTGATGTAAAGTCTTGTTAGGGTTAGGATTAGGTTAGTTTGGATTAGGGATTCTACTCACTACTTTCTTTGCCCTAGTTTAAGAATATAGGTGTTAGGGTAATAGTCAACAAAGGGGATTAGCACGAGTAGGAAGAAACTTAGTTTCTTCCTTTTGGTCCTTGTCCGTCCTTTCTTAACTCTTAGCCCTAACCTCTATTTAAATCAACCACAACCGGTCTAAATAGGGAATCACCGCTATCTTGTAGGATATGGTGCCGTAGTGAGCGGTGTGTAGTTAATTTAAATAAAGTCCGTATTAATTAAAATTATAGGGACAAGGAAAGGAGTGAGAGAGATTTCCTTCTCTCAAACCTTCTGATCCTAACCCTAACAAGTGAGGAATTACTCACTCATTAGGAAGTTAATGATAAAATTCAATTTTATAATTTTGTTTTAAAAGACTATTTAAGTTGCAGATAATAGAAGATAGATAAAAAAAATTGCAGAAATTAAATTCAGATAAAAAATGCAAGATAGAAAAAGAAACTTACTTTATTGATACCTCTTCAACAATTACAATGAAAGGCACCCTAAAAGAGGCACCCTTTATTTGGCTTTGAGCCCTCCTATTTATAAATAGGAAAAACCCTAGGTTTACATTCTGATCCATACATGAAATTACAAAGCAACCCCAAAGACCGAGTCAAAGCACCGACACCCCATTGACACGTGCATTGTACAGCCGCGGAACCGCGGCAGAAAGGCCTGTTTGGCCGCAGTTCCGCGGCCATTTGGTGGGTTCTTGGGCCCATCTCTTCAGGGTTTCTCTGTGTTGCTTTTATCTTTTGTTTTCTTTACTTGGTTTCTCAGAATTTCTTCTATTTTCTTCCAGATTTACAACAGTGCAGAATGATGTGGACTTTTGCCTTGATCTCCGCTTGAACTGGTAGGCGGCATCATGCGGATCAGTATTCATCTGTTATTGGTCGTAGGCCCACATTTGTAGCGACTTTGCATGAATTTCACTGTAACGAGCTGAGAACCTGTAATCTGCAACTAAGTAGCAGATATGGATCAAAAGTATCTACTTATATGCAATGTGATTAAGAATGGGTGATATAATAATGCAAAAATCTGATATGAACAGGGGCCACCACATCCCAAGCCCAATCTGGCTTGAATGTGGTTGCCGCTTCCCAAGAACAGCCGCCTCCGCTGGATGATGAAAACCCTCTTGATGAGGACGATAGGCAGAAAGACCCCTCGGTCCATGCAGAGTCAAGCTCGGACAGCGAGGAAGAGACGACATTCCGCCACAGGACCGCGGAGCAAGAGCTGCTTCAGGAGCTTCGGAAACAGCTCAAGAGCAAAGATAAAGAGATGGCCAAGCTCTATTCGAAAATTGACGACCTAACGAACGTTATGATGCAGCTTACGACTCAAATTGCTCGAGTGCCTCCCAATCAAGCACAAGTCACTACTCATGAGCCGGATGATGACAATCCGAAGTGGCCAATGCATGTCCCTTTGGGTCCAAGATTCGTCGAGCCGCACGAAAGCCGACCACATTCCGCTTCGGGGGACGCCTTGGCCCCAGATAACACTATCCTGCTAACACAAGATCGGATAATAGATTTGGTCACCAGTAAGGTTAAAACATTGGTGGCCGAAGCTGAAGCCCAGAAAGAGATTGGAAGTAGTGGGCAGCCATATCCCGCACAGTACGATCTGATTGAGTTCCCGAGCGGCTACGTCATTCCTAAGTTCGGAAGATTTGACGGGACGGGAAATGCAAATCAGCACGTCGCCCACTTTAAAGCATCATGCAGAAATACAGGGGGCAATGATGCGCTCCTTCTTCGTCATTTTGTCAACAGCCTGACTGGTGTCGCTTTCGACTAGTACGTGAGTATACCAGACGGGTCTGTTATTACCTTTGCCCAAATGGAGTCTCTGTTTCGGCAAAGGTTCATGAGTGTCAGTGATAAAATCTCCATTGCTGACCTTGTGAGGACCAAGCCGGGGAAGAATGAAAGCAACACCGACTTTATCGCCCGATGGCGTAATCTCACGGTCAAGTGCGAACCGCCGCTGGAGCAGCACCAGTCCGTCAGCCTTCTCATTGGGAACCTCGGCAATTGGATGGTCCCATTCTTGTGCACAGCAGGCCTCAAGACGTTTTAAGAGCTAACCAAGAAAGTCCAAATGCTGGAACGCTTGAAGCAAGTGTCTACCCCGAACTCTCAAAGAGACAAGACTTGGAAAAGCAAGCGGGACGACAACCATAGAAGCGGGAGTTCCAGCAGTACCAATGTCTTCAATGCGTCCGACAATGAAGAAAAGCGAAGGGCGGGCGAATCCAAAACCAACCGGTCTTGAAAGCCAGTGCTGGGAGGAGAAGGGCCTTCCCTAGAGGAGAAAAAGAACAAGGTTTACTCTTTCAGTAGGGACAAGGTCTGAAAGATATTTAAAGATGCCTTGAACAACGGTCTACAATTGCCGGAGTCGAAAAGCCCTCAAGAAGCAAAAATGACCGACAATCCCCTGTATTTCCCGTACCACCGAGTAGTGAGCCATGCGATCGAGGATTGTTATATATTCAAAGACTGGGTCGAGAAGCAGAACAAGGCTGGAGAGATCGAGCTGTCCAAAAGCGTGTTGGTGAACAATCAAGTTGCAACCGCCAACTTTATACAGACAGAAGCTGAAGCCTTCTGGGAGCAGACAGCCGAACCCGTTGCCCCAAGAAATGAAACCGACCCACCGCAGCCTCCGAGTATGCACATATCTAATAAGACGAAGAAGATAATAAAGCTACTTCAGAAAGAGCCCAGGATGGAATGGGAAGGGCAGAAGAAGCCTACCATTCCAGCTGCCAATGCGGCTCCATCAGGCTCAAAATCCAAGAATCTCAAGAAGAAGAAAAGTACAGCTCGGCGTGAAAAAGAGTCTGCAGGGAGATCGACCATTCAAAAATATATCGATTCCCTCGAAAACTATGAACAGAAGGAAAGAACTCTGATTCAATTGAAGTAGTTCCTCCCTATAGAAGCCACCGAAAGTCTGGAGGAGTTAGAAGAAGACTCCAATGAAGAGATCCCTATAGTGACATGCTACACCATCCATCTTGGCAGCGACTCCGAGGAGGAGCTCTGTTTTTCCGAAGAGGACGAGGAGCTCGCCATAAAGGCCAACCAAATCCAGCTCAGAAGCGGCAAGGTTCTACCGCCAAATCAGGGAAATGCCTTAAAAGGAAAGGAAAAACAGGTGGCTAATGAGGAAGATGGCAGAGAACCGGCTAATGAAAACTCAAGTCCTTCCTCGGTAGACTATAATGTCTTGGCTCATCTCTGGAAGCTTCCGTCTCTCCTGAGCATCTACGATGCCTTGGTCCTATCTAAAAAGCTTAGAGATGTTCTCATTCACGCTCTACAGAACCCCGAGCGGTATCAGGCTCGCTTTGCAGAAATTAATATGAAAGAAGACCAGTACTCTCTGCATGCCGCCGCAGTCACGTTTAAGGACGAAGACTTGCTACTGGGAACGGCTGAGCATAATCGGCCGCTTTACATGACAGGGTACAGCGACGGAGAACAGATTAATCGCATTTTGATTGATCCAGGGTCCTCAGTGAACATCATGAACTTATGAACTCTGAAGAGTTTGTCAATGGACGTCCGACATCTGTCAAAGGAAAGGATTGTCATTCAAGGCTTCAACCAAAATTGCCAGCAAGTTCTGGGGTCCATAGCTCTGCCAATCAAATTTGGGGATCTGCAGACCGAAGCTAAGATATACGTGATCGACACTGACATGTCTTATAAAATTCTCTTGGGGCGGCCGTGACTCCACGATTACGGCATAATTCCGTCAACTCTCCATCAATGCATGAAGTATACTAAAAATGACGAAGAAAGACGCATTGACGGAGACGTCCAGCCGTTCGGTGTGCATGAATTCCGATATGAAGATTCTCGGTACTTTATGAACAACCAAAATGCTAAGCCACAACCGACTGAGGATAGAGCGGCCCTAAGACTCAAAAGCAAATCTGAGCCAGCTGTCACTTTCAGAAGCAAAAAAGCCCAAGTGCGCCCGCGTTTCGGTAGTGACACTTATGAGTCCGACGCTAGAAGTCCGTCCTTCCGTAAAACTCGCCCTCGTTTCGGTAGCGATACGGATGAATCTGATACAGAAGGCCCATCTAGAAGCAAAGTCTGCCCTCATCTTGGCAGCGACACTGAAGAGTCGGAGGAAGAGGACCTGCCTTGCAACAGCTGTGCAGATTGGACCCCCATGCCACAAGCAAAACTATGAGAGACCTTCAAAATTGCAGAAGGGTCCTTGGGCATCACAAGGGTGTCGGAACGGATGTGGAAAGAGCTCGATGCATTATTAGTCTCTACCGTGGACCAGCTGAAAACTTTATACGTTCCCGGGAGGAAAAATGGACAGAAGGGCATCCTGTTTCATGGGTCAAACCCCGTTCTGCACCTAGACGATTTGTCTATCGCGTGCCTTCCCTATGAGAGAGGCATAAGAGCCGTCCTCAATCACAGATACTATGCACCCGAGATGCGGAAATATTTCAAAAGGTGTAGATGCCGGTTATATCAAACGGAGTCCGAAGCAAGGTTTTATGAAGGGCTATGGCATCTTCCCCAGGTCCGAGCACTCATCGATGGACGAATTCCAGATAGACGGGGCATAGGATTCATTCAACCTGATTCTAAGGCATGCTACATGATCCATTGTTCATATCAGATTTTTGTATTATTATATCGCCCATTCTTAATTACATTACATATAAATAGGTGCTTTTGATCCATGTCTGCTAAATAGTTGCAGGTTACAGGTTCTCAGATCGTTACAGTGAAATTCATGAAAAGTCGCTACAAATGTGAGACTACGACCAATAATAAGATGAATCCGTATGATGCCGCCTACCAGTTAAAGGAACAAATGAAAATCATTAGTCAGTTCAATGCACAAAGCACAAGGGCAGCACAAGATTCAAGACTTCAACGCGAAGCTCAAGGCAAAAGTCTGCATCATTCTGCACTGTTTGAAATCTGAAAGAAAGTAGAAGAGATTTTGAGGAACCAAGTGAAGAAAACAGAAGGTAAAAGCAACATGAAGCAACCCTGAAGAATTGAGCCCAAGAGCCCACTAAATGGCCGCGGAACCACGGCCAAACAGGCCTTTCTGCCGCGGAACCGCGGTCGTATGATGCACGTGTCGGTGCACGTGTCGGTGGAGGTGTCGGTGCTTTGACCCGGTTTTCTTAGGATAGTTTTGTAAATTCATGTGTGGATCAGAATGTAACCTAGGGTTTTTCCTATCTATAAATAGGAAGGATGCCTCTCTTTAGTTTTTGTGTCTCTTTTAGGGTGCCTTTCTTAGGATGCCTCTCTTTAGTTTTTACTCTTTTTAATTCTTAGATCAAGATTTTTAATTCAATTGTAATGCATTGTTGAGAGGTCATCAATAAAGTAAGTTTTATTTTTTATCTCGCATTTTTTTTATCTGAATTTTAATTCCTGCAATTTTTTATCTGTTCTTTTATTATCTGCAATTTAGTTCATCTATTAAAAACAAAAAAATGAATTTTATTGTTATCTTCCTAATGAGTGAGTAATTACTCACTTGTTAGGGATAGGAGAGGGAAGGTTTGAGAGAAGGAAATTTCTCTCACTCCTTTCTTTTCCCAAATAATTTTAATCAAGGACTCCTTTTAAATCAACCATAATCCGCTCACTATGGCACCCTATCCTACATGATAGCGGTGATTCCCTAGTTAGACCGGTTATGGTTGAATTAACCGGAGGTTAGGGCTAAGAGCCAAGAACGGATGGACAAGGACCAAAAGGAAGAAACTAAGTTTCTTCCCAGTCGTGCTAATCCCCGTTATTGACTATTACCCTAACACCTATATTCATAACTAGGGCATTGAAAGAAGTGAGAAGATCCCTATCTCGAACTAACCTAATCCTAACCCTAGAAAGCCTTTATATCAATTTATTCTCATTCTTAGATCTTAAAATAAAACCACCAATTTTTTGGACTTAACTCGTCAGAACATAAAGAAAAGGACACCTTCTCCCTGTGGATCGACCCGTACTCAACCGGCTAGCTACCAAGCGACACCGTCTTGATTGCAGTATTCTTAAATTTAAAACGCACGCAAAATCCCCAACAATCAAATGGCGCCGTTGCCAGGGAGACGGTAGTTTAATTTTTTGTGTAATTTCGGGTTAATTAAAAAAATATATAAAAATATAAAAATATAAAATATAAAAATTGAAAAACCAAAACAAAAAGAAAATAAAAAATCATCTTGTTATTTTTGATTGGTTTTTGTGTGAGTGTGCAGGCTTGGAGAAAATTGTGATTCAGATCTGGAGCAAACTCAGTGAACAAATCCAGAAACATGGGATCTGAATAGACAGAGGAGAACCAACTCAGCACAGAGAAGAATTTTAGAGATCTAAACCTACTTCTCTGCCACGGAACCGCGACAGGATCATGCCTTTGACCGCGGAACCACGGTCAACCTGTGACGTCAACGCCTAATTTTTTCTGTGAGTATCTTTTTTCTTCTCTCCTACCCCCTGAACTCCACTGAAATAATTCTCCTGCAGGTTTCTTTGCACAGATTCTCTTTCTCGTATCTAATAAATTGTTTTTGTGCAGGATTCTTTGCACTGCCAAATAAAAAAATTTGTAAGTGTTTTAGATTTTTGGTGTGTTAACTGCTTTGCATAATTAATACGGAATCTAAGGGGCTATAACACCAATCAAGATTAGATGGGGATTTCATTACCCTTCCTAAGACCCCAAAAAATCACTAAAAGTATATGCATCACCCTTGAGTTAATTAAAAAATATCTAGGCTCAGCCAGCTAAGGACTGTCGTGCTCATTAGGACAGAGGAAGATTGTGAGCATTCAATTGATTATCTAAACTTGACTTTGTGGTGCCTAGGCTAAACAAGTGAGAAAGGTAACTTTAATAGACCCGACTCACGGTGATTCGTGAGCGGAACCCTCCTTTCTTCATTTGTGCTTACCTGGCCACAATTGGCGGTGAAGAGGCGATTTGAGGGATATCTCACAACTTGTCACTTTGGAACAGTTAGGAGCAGTCTAGTGGACTTAGAAGACCATAGCTCTAAGTTTGATTGTGCATATTTTAACTGTGGTTGTTTGAAATTTTGCCGTAAGTCCGTACACACTCTTGCAAAATCTCTTTCTAAAAAAACTTTCAAAAATTTCAAAACTCCAAAAACAAACAATTTTTTAAAAAAAAAATATTTATAAAATATAATAAAATTAAATTAAATTAAAATCACATTCTTTTTCTTCTCCTTTCTCTCATCACATCATAGGTGCCTCACCTCGCAAAACTCTTGCCGAACTTTGGTACCCTCAACCAGACATTACTTCCTACGCTTCTTGTTTTGGTCGAATTTCGAACGACCCCTCCATGCCCAAAATTTCTTTGAAAAATCGGATAGACGCGTCTAGGACAACCAATTGGACTCCGCAATCCACCTTGTATCAACCATTTCAACCTTCACCACCTTCTTACGTTGATACTCCTTTTTCGAGTCATGTTGTAACTCTGAAACCCATGTCTATTGCTGAACATATTGAACAATCTCGTAACCGATCTTTCACTCTTTTCACCACTATAAATTCTTTGGATCAATAATTCAATTCACCTTCTTATCTAAATGTTGATCCTACTCCTGTCCAACCATTCAATTTCTACCAATCCTACCCGACTTTTGCACCTTCCCTAGACATTACTTCTGAACAGCCATTTGGGAGTTTCCAGTATCCAAACAACTTTAAATCTTTTACTGAAACCCCTTCACAACCCATGTCTAGTCCAGAACAGTCATCGGAAGATTTTATGGTAGCATCATGCCAACAGATGATGGATTTGAATGCGTCCATAGTCGCCCTTATACAACCTATTGACCCGGTAGCTAGTTTCCAACTAGCTCCAAACTTTCTAATGTATGATGAGGCAGTTGGACAGATTGAGAATTTCAGTGGTGAGAGTGAGCTATACACCCTTCCAAATCAAACCTACCCATCCCCAATTGAATGCCATAACTCCGGTTTTGAATGTCCATCAAGTGTTCCAAATGATTCACCAGTTGAAGATAAAATGTTTAATGAGTTGTGCGACTTTATAGTATTTGATTTACCTGATTGTGAAGGGTCTCTTTCGAGTGAAACCATCACCAATCCTTTTGACCTCTACACCTCCACTCTAGAACCTAAATTGATTGATACCCGTGCTTTTGTTGAGGTGTCTGAGAAAATTAATTTTCACTTGATTAAGGATATTGACGCTGGGAATATTTTGGATGATGAACCCGTAGATTTGACTGAATTTTTCTCTCCAATTCGTCATCCCGGGTCATTAAATGTTTCTCCCGGACGTTATATGCGTCTTGATTTTGATGAGAATTGCATGGATAAGCTAAATTTTGAGGAGAGTATTGAGGAAATTATTGAGGATGAAGCAGTTTTACTTGAGGAGTCGGATTTTCCAATTCATTATATCCCTTTCATTGACTGCGCACACCCTCCTGAATCTTTAACTGATACCCTTCCTCAATCACTTCCCTCCATCCTCGTTCCAACCTTGCAAGAAACCGTATCACTTTCATTTTCCATGTCTGGTTTACCAAGTTCGACGTATCCATGTTTTCTCACGAATCTTGAGGGATTTGACCTCATTTCTCAGTGAGTTGATAGATTAGCACAATCGCTTTTTACACATCGGTCGTTACAAATTGTGCTAATTTATACACTCCATCTCCACCCTCAAGTTCGTATTCAATTTCTTTCTCCAACTTTCTCTGGTTCTTCTTCTAATCTTCCTTTAATGATAGCAAGTGTTGATGAATCACACTCCGATATTTTGAGTTCGATAATTCTAGAAAAACAACTTGATTTAGACTCATTTGAGAATAAGGTAGATGAGCTTTACGAGTCTCCTACCTCCGTAATTTTTGAAAAATCAAGTATGTTGAATTCTGGCGCGACATTTATTGACATTGAAATGTTCAATCGGACCATCGATGAAAGTTTCGAAGATATTTTCGCCGACGAACTCGCATTCCTAAACGACACGGATTTTGTGATTAATCAACGTCCACCTGAAGAAGTCGAACCACCACCATTTCTTCTTATCCCATACGAGAATGTGACCATTCTTCCCATTCCTAATCACCCACATTCTCGTTTCCGTTCACCATTATTGTTTCGTCTCTATAAATCGAGACGTAAACCTTTTCCATTACACCACTTATCTTTACCTCATTTCTTCCTGACTCTATACAACATGTTCTTCCACCAACCGGTGTGTTTCACTGATAAATTCTTTGAATGGTTGGTGCTAACCTTTGGCCTGTGTAAGGCCTTGTATAGCTTGATACTGTGTTTTTCTCCCCCCTAACTCTGAACTTTAACGCTTAAACAATGGAAACACTGTTTCAGATAAGTTTAAGGGGGACCTTTTTGTGTATATATATATATTTTTTTTTTATGTTAATAAAAAAATAATAATAAATAAACAAGGGAGTGCCGACAATTTTGACCCTCTTGGTGTAGCCTGACAGTGAGAGCACTGTCAAGTTTAAGTTTGGCGGTGTACTCGGTAAGCTTTCTTCCTTCGCATTCATATGTATATTTTTGCATTTGCATACTTATTTTAAAACCCATAAAAATTAAAAATTATAAAAATTGAAAATTTCAATTTTGGCCATATTTGACTCAAAATCAACATGACGGTTAACTAGTTAGGAAAAACTAGATCCTAAACTTAGTAAATTAAAAACCCTAAAAATAACCTTTCTTAAAGTTTAACTGTAGAAAATATACGTCTTTGTAGTTTATTTAGAAATAGGCAAATTTTAGGTTCAGTTCTTAGGCTAAGTCAAAATAAGGGAAGAGTATTGAAATTTTTATTTGAAGTTTAAGTCTGAAAAATAATTCTGAACCTTAAGTCTAAATTCTGAAAGTATATACCCTACTTTATGCACTCACACACATCTTGAAACTTAGAATAGTAGAGGATACCTTGAAATACTCTTGTCTAAAATCCTTAGTATGAAGGAAAATAAAATAAAAGTATAAGTGGTGAATAAAGAGATAAAAAAATGAACACTGGTTTTGTAATTACTTAAGGCAACATAAATAAAAAATATAGCGAGGGTATTTTACCACCTAGTACCTTAGACCAACTGGTTTGGGAGTCACTGCTAAGTCTTAGGTATTGCAAGACGAGGAATTACGTCTAAATGCGCAAGCACATTTTGTAATCGGTCGTTTAGTACCTCAAGAAGTATTAACGATCGTATGAAGAATGTGTGAGCAATTTCGTCTAAAAATTCACCAACTAAAAGTACTTTGGACATGGACAAGAGTATGATAGCTTGAATTGAATTTCCAAGTGTAGGGGTAAAAATTACACACACGTAGAGGTATATGATTGGGGTTTGGATGAGAGATAGGAATGAAAGATAGGCCTTATATCTTCAGTAAAAAACGATAAAAATTCCTGAGTTGAGATTGCACCTTAGAAGGAAAATTCAAAAGATACTGAAAGCTTAATAAATTTGCAAAACATATACGATCTTAAGTTAAATGAAGAGTGAGTGTGAAAAATAATGGTTGATGATTTCTAAGTTGAAGATAATAGAATTTCTTGCTAGAATACTGAATTGAAGAATTAGAGTCAATGTCCAAATTGATTGGATTTTGTGGGTAATATCCGCTGAAAACCCTCAAAAGACAACACTTCTCCTACTAGGGACACCTGGAGATTTAACGGCTTGTTGCACGAGCTCGGTGCAATCGTGTTTCCTGCGAAAGTGAGATTATGAATTTTTTAGAATAAAAACTGGCTTTGCTCGGGATGAGCAAAAGATAAGTTTGGGGGTATTTGTTCATATCAGATTTTTGCATTATTATATCGCCCATTCTTAATCACATTACATATAAATAGGTGCTTTTGATCCATATCTGCTAAATAGTTGCAGATTACAGGTTCTCAGATCGTTACAGTGAAATTCATGAAAAGTCGCTACAAATGTGAGACTACGACCAACAATAAGATGAATCCGTATGATGCCGCCTACCAGTTCAAGGAACAAATGAAAATCATTAAACAGTTCAATGCACAAAGCACAAAGGCAGCACAAGATTCAAGACTTCAACGTGAAGCTCAAGGCAAAAGTCCGCATCATTCTGCACTGTTTGAAATCTGGAAGAAAGTAGAAGAGATTCTGAGGAACCAAGTGAAGAAAACAGAAGGTAAAAGCAACATGAAGCAACCCTGAAGAATTGAGCCCAAGAGCCCACCAAATGGCCGCGGAACCACGGCCAAACAGGCCTTTCTGCCGCGGAACCGCGGCCGTATGATGCACGTGTCGTGCACGTGTCGGTGGAGGTGTCGGTGCTTTGAACCGGTTTTCTTATGGTAGTTTTGTAAATTCATGTGTGGATCAGAATGTAACCTAGGGTTTTTCCTATCTATAAATAGGAAGGATGCCTCTCTTTAGTTTTTGTGCCTCTTTTATGGTGCCTTTCTTAGGATGCCTCTCTTTATTTTTTACTCTTTTTAATTCTTAGATCTAGATTTTTAATTCAATTGTAATGCATTGTTGAGAGGTCATCAATAAAGTAAGTTTTATTTTTTTATCTCGCATTCTTTTTATCTGAATTTTAATTCCTTATCTGTTCTTTTATTATCTGCAATTTAGTTCATCTATTAAAAACAAAAAAATGAATTTTATTGTTATCTTCCTAATGAGTGAGTAATTACTCACTTGTTAGGGATAGGAGAGGGAAGGTTTGAGAGAAGAAAATTTCTCTCACTCTTTTCTTTACCCAAATAATTTTAATTAAAGACTCCCTTTAAATCAACCATAATCCGCTTACTACGCGCCCTGTCCTACATGATAGCGGTGATTCCCTAGTTAGACCGGTTGTGGTTGAATTAACCGAAGGTTAGGGCTAAGAGCCAAGAACGGACGGACAAGGACCAAAAGGAAGAAACTAAGTTTCTTCCCAGTCGTGATAATCCTCGTTGTTGACTATTACCCTAACACCTATATTCATAACTAGGGCATTGAAAGAAGTGAAAGATCCCTATCTCGAACTAACCTAATCCTAACCCTAGAAAGCCTTTATATCAATTTATTCTCATTCTTAGATCTTAAAACAAAACCACCAATTTTTTGGACTTAACTCGTCAGAACATAAAGAAAATGACACCTTCTCCCTGTGGATCGACCCGTACTCAACCGGCTAGCTACCAAGCGATACCGTCTTGATTGCGGTATTCTTAAATTTAAAACGCACGCAAAATCCCCAACAATCATCCATGTTGGTGAAGCCAGCGAAAGATCAAATGATGATGAAGAGATAGCCGAGCCAGAAGAAGCTCCACAAGAGCTTGAAGATGGCGGACAAGCAACCTTTGACGAGCTAACCGAGATTGACTTAGGAACGCCCAATAATCCAAGGCCGACCTACATCAGCTCACTCTTGTCAGAGGAAATGAAAGAGCGGATAATTGCCCTGCTGCATGAGTTCGTCGACTGCTTCGCATGGACGTACAAAGAAATGCCTGTCCTTTCCCCTGAAGTGGTCGTGCATAAGCTGGTTATATCTCCTGATGCTAAGCCAGTCAAACAAGCTTCTCGAAGAATGAGAAGGGAACTAGAAGAAAAGGTCATCGAGGAAACCAAAAAGCTCATCGACGCCGGCTTCATCAGGGAAGAGAAATATGCGGACTGGATCGCATGCATAGTCCCAGTGAAGAAGAAAAATGGGCAGATCCAAGTTTGTGTCGATTTCAGGGACCTCAACAAGGCATATCCTAAAGACGACTTCCCGCTACCGGTCATGGAAATGATGATCGATGACACCTCAAATTACGAGTTGTTCACCTTTATAGATGGCTCGTCTGAATATAATCGGATCAAGATGTCGCCTGAGGATGAGAAACATACAGCATTTCGAACCCCGATCGGAATATACTGCTACAAAGTGATGTCGTTCGGACTGAAGAACGCAGGTGCTACATATCAAAGGGCAATAACCAATATCTTTGATGACCTAATCCATAATGTCGTTGAATGCTATGTTGATAATCTGGTCATTAAGACTAAAACCAAGGCCGACCACATCCAAGATCTTAGGACCGTTCTCACCAAACTGAGGGAATACGATCTGAAGATGAATCCTCTGAAGTGCGCTTTTGGCGTGTCATCGGGAAAATTCCTGGGCTTCATAGTCCGACATCGAGGGATTGAAATTGACACATCCAAGATAAAGGCCATCATGGAGATGCCCCATCAAAAGAATCTGACGCGACTAAGATCTTTTCAAGGCAAGCTTGCTTATATATGAAGGTTTATCTCAAATTTATCGGGGAGATATCGGCCTTTCTCAAAGCTCATGAAGAAAGGAGCTCCTTTTGTCTGGGATGCCGAAAGTCAAGAAGCGTTCAAAAGCATCAAACAATACTTGTTGCACCCTCCAGTGCTGGCCGCTCCTGTTCCCAATAAACCGCTGATTCTCTACACTGCCGCGCTAGATAAGTCACTCGGTGCGCTCCTTGCCCAGAATAACGAGGAGGGAAAAAAGAATGCCCTCTACTACCTCAATCGAACATTAGTCGGGACGGAACACAACTATTCCCCGAT
This sequence comes from Agapanthus africanus, assembly GCA_030015575.1. Classification (NCBI taxonomy): domain Eukaryota; kingdom Viridiplantae; phylum Streptophyta; class Magnoliopsida; order Asparagales; family Amaryllidaceae; genus Agapanthus; species Agapanthus africanus. The sequence continues at coordinate 266,458,786 of CM057339.1, forward strand.
CGAAAAGCAATGCCTGGCTCTGATGTTCGCTGTGAAGAAGCTGATGCACTATCTGCTCGCTCATCGGGTTATGATGATCTCTAAGGTCGACCCGCTCAAACACTTAATGACCAAAGCAAGCCTAGCCGGAAGAATGTCAAGATGGGCTGTCATGCTACTTGAGTTTGACATAGTTTATACTCCTCAGAAAGCAGTAAAAGGGAAAGCTCTTGTAGACTTCCTTACTGCTCATCCCGTATCAGAGGGGTCACCGCTCAATTGCGAGTTACCCGACGAACAAGTGCTGCACATCGAGGAAGATAAGCCATGTTGGGAGCTCTACTTCGATGGAGCCTCATCAATGAGGAGCTCCGACAAATCAAGCATACCACAGATAAATGCAGGGATAGGGTTGGTGTTCATCATGCCATCGATGGGAACCCTACGACGTTCTTTTGCTCTCACCGAGCCTCGCACAAACAATGAAGCTGAATATGAAGCTCTGATAGCTGGTTTGGAGCTCGCCATAGAAATGGAAATCCCTCGGCTACGAGTCTACGATGATTCCCAGCTTGTCGTCAATGAAGTAAGTAGCGACTATAAGATATACAAACCCGAGTTAGCTCGGTACAGAAGCCGAGTGGTGGAACTCATGAAACGGTTCACTCACATTGAACTAATGAGAGTCCCTAGAGCGTTGAACGGAAAAGCCGACATACTCGCTCACTTAGCTAAACAGCTAGCTGATCCTGACATGGACGAAATTCTAATCATAGTCAGAAGCCGGCAAATTCTGCCTCCAGCCTCTTTGCGTGAAGAAGAAAGCGTAGAACAAGAGAACGATCATGCCGAAGAAGCTTCGATCATCCAAGACGACCCGATTGGAGAGAACCCTTCATAGAGTACTTCCGACACGACAAGCTGCCCGAAGAAAAATCTGTGAGAATTCAGCAGAAGAAAAGAGCTCTCCGATACATGTTTGTCAATGACACGTTATACCATAGGTCATATGACCAACTCTGGCTCAAGTGTCTGTCATTGGACGAAGCCCAAAAGGTCATGAAAGAAGTTCACTCGGGCATTAGCGGTGCTCACCAATCTGGCCCCAAGATGCGACTTCAAATCAAACGGTTTGGGTATTACTGGCCCACCATGATACAGGATTGCAGAGAGCATGCAAAGAAATGTCATATCTGCTAAATCCATGGTGATATCATTCACAAGTATCCCAATCCGTTGCATCCTACGGTGGCGTCGTGGCCCTTCGAAGTCTGGGGCACCGACATTGTTGGCCCAATTGATCCTCCGTCATCCAAAGGCCACCGATTCACATTGGCTACAACCGACTATTTCTCCAGATGGGCTGAAGCTGTCCTACTAAAAGAAGTCAAGACAGAAGATATTCTGACGTTCTTCCAGCATAATATTCTATACCACTTCGGTACACCAAGAAGAATCATATCTGACAACGGGCCTTCTTTCAAGAGCTTCAAAGTCGCAAGGTTCGCTACTCAACATAAGATAGACTGGAGATATTCCTCCATCTATAATCCAAGAGCCCTCCTGAGAAAAAATGCTTCAGCTAACAAGAGAGACTGGAATCTCAAACTTCATAAGGCATTATGGGCATATCGTACCACGCACCGTACTCCAACTCGGTCAACTCCGTACTCATTGCTCTTCGGAGTGGAGGCGGTCCTCCCCCTCGAAGTCGAAGTTCCAAGCTTGAGAATGGCCGTTCAGCACGAGTTGACGGAGGAGGAAAACATGCTCCTTTGGATTGAAGAGCTCGACGCCCTCGAAGAAAAGAGGCTTGCAGTACAGCAAAATCTGGAGCTGTACCAAGCCCAAATATTACGGGCCTATGACAAGATGACTCGTCTCCGCGCTTTCAAGAAAGGCGAATTGGTGTTGGTTCTCAAAAGACCGATCATCCCAAATCGACATGCTAAGGGAAAATTCGAGCCAAACTGGGAAGGACCATACGTCATCGAGAAAGTGTTCGACGGAGAACCCTACCAACTTATAAGTGCCGAGGGAGAAAGGCCCATGCCACCCATCAATGGCCGATATCTTAAGAAATACTACGCGTGAATGCTCCAAGTCGCAGGCGAATTAAGCACACCGGCCCTACGGTCTGGATCATACGTCCTGCAAAACCGTATACAATCCACGGGCATAAACGACCCCTATCTCTCCCAAGTCCTACCGGTGAGACTACTTTTAAAGTCCCATTAGCGACAAAAAAAACGGTATGTCCACAAGTAAAACGGGCATAGATGAAAACCCGAAAGGGCTCCATGAGTAAAAACAGCAGGACTTCCGGCGAGTTTGTGAAAACCCGAAAGGGCGCAAACTCATGAAAAGAGAGAAAATACACTCGCAAAGTCCTCTCGACCTTGTGAGGAGAAAATCCCTGCGTGAGATCCTTACGACTCACAAAGGAGCAACACACTTAGGAATCCCTACGATTCCTAAGGAGAACATACACCTGGGAGATCCTCTCGACTCGTAGGGAGAAAATGCTTTTATGAGACCCTTACGGCTCATAAAATTGAAAAGCCTTAGGTGATAGGGGTCTAAACCTGTCTTCTGAGCCATCGCTCCCCAACGGGCAATGGCAAATGATGAGTCGCTCCTGGCATTTCGCTTCAGTGTTAGCGGTGTTGATGCCGACCAAAAACCTAAATCCCAAGTCCTCCCGAGGCAAATAATGAGTTTCTCCTAGAATTATTCCAGTGCAGCAATGCTGATGCCAACAAGATCCAAATTCCAAATTCCCAAACGGCGAATGATGAGTCGCTCCTGATATCATATTCCAGTGCAGCGATGCAGACGCCAACCAAAATCCAATCTCCCAAAATACTCCCGGCCCTACGATTGGTCCCCAGGTTGACTACCATATACAATCCATGGGCTAAAATAATTCTCATCATACCCATACCCCACCGCAACCACCAGTTACGCGGCTGGTCTCCGCCCTTGTAATTATGCTCCATTTGGAAAGACTCGCTCATGTGTCCTCACGATACATGAGGAGAACAAACTTACGGGATCCTCACGACTCGTAAGAAAACACCTTCATGGGATCCTTACGACTCACAAAGGAAAAACACACTTGGGGGTCCTCATGACTTTTAAAGAGAAAATACACCTACGGGATCCTTTTGACTCGTAGGGAGAAAATGCTTTTATGGGACCCTCATGGCTCATAAAATTGAAAAAGCCTTAGGTGATAGGGACCTAAACCTGTCTCCTAAGCCATCGTTCCACAACAGGAAAAGACAAATGCTGAATTGCTCCTGGCACATGTGCTTCAGTGTTAGCAACGCTGATGCCTACCCTAACCCCAAAATTCCAAACTCCAATCCAATAGACCCCTAAGTCTTTAAACTGGGAACAGATGACCTCTAAGTCGTTAAACTGGGAATAGATGACCCCTAAGTCGTTAAACTGGAAACGAGGGAGATCCCCTCGTGGCAGATGATGATTCTCTCCAGGTACCATATTCCAGTGTAAGCGGTGCTGATGCCAAACCAAAACCAAAATCCCTAAATCCACTCATGGCAGATGATGATTCGCTCCTGGTACCATATTCCAGTGTAGCGATGCTGATGTCAACCCAAATCACATCAAATCAGCAAGTCAACTTCAACCCAGACACTGCAAGAAGCGGAGCAAGTCAAATCAAGCACCGACCATCCAAGTCGCAAAAAGGGCAGCATCGCCCGTCCAAGTCGCTAAAAGGGCAGCACCGACCATCCAAGTCGCAAAAAGGGCAGAACCGACCGTCCACGTCGCTAAAATGGCAGCACCGACCGTCCACGTTGCTAAAATGGCAGCACCGACCTTCTAAGTCGCAAAAAGGGCAGCATCGACCGTCCAAGTCGCTAAAAAGGCAGCACCGACCGTCCAAATCGCAAAAAAGGCAGAATCGACCGTCCAAGTCGCAAAAAGGGTAGCATCGACCGTCCAAGTCGCTAAAAGGGCAGCACCGACCGTCCAAGTCACAAAAAGGGCAGAACTGACCGTCCACGTCGCTAAAATGGCAGCACCGACCGTCCACGTCGCTAAAATGGCAGCACCGACCGTCCAAGTCACAAAAAGGGAAGCATCGACCGTCTAAGTCGCTAAAAGGGCAGTACCGACCGTCCAAGTCGCAAAAAGGGCAGCATCGACCGTCCAAGTCGCAAAAAGGGCAGCACCGGCCGTCCAAGTCGCAAAAAGGGCAGCACCGACCGTCCAAGTCGCAAAAAGTGCAGCATCGACCGTCCACGTCGCTAAAAGGGCATCATCGACCGTCCAAGTCGCAAAAAGGGCAGAGTCGACCGTCCAAGTCGCTAAAAGGGCAGCACCAACCGTCTAAGTCGCTAAAAGGGAGGCATCGACCGTCCATGTCGTAAAAAGGGCAGTGCCAGCTTCCCAAAAAGCGCGAACCAAATCAAGTCGCCTCCACGTGAAAGAAGATCCATCAATTTCATGCACATGACCCACATATGTTGTGTGCATTTATTGATGGGGACACTTTGTTAGGGTCGAAATTTACACCCCGGTTGACCAAGTCAAAATCAAAGTCAACCCCAAGCCAAGTGGGCCCAAGCCTAGGTCAAGTGGGTCCAAGCCCAGGTCAAGTGGGCTAATGCCCGGGTCGAGCCCGAACATGGAGCGGCCGACCTCCCCCCATGCCAAGATAAAAATTTTGTGATAAATAATTTTTGGTGTATTTATTTTATTTTATTTTACGAATAAATGTAAGGAAAATGGGCATAAAGCCAAATTTTAGTAAAGCCCAAGGCTTATGTGCAAAAAGAAATGGCACATGAGCCATGGGATAGGCAAAATGCCATTTTGAAAAGCCCATGGGGATATATGTAAAGTGTATAGCCTATAAAGGCAAAGATAATGAAAATATCTCAACAACTTTTTCTCTCTCCAAAAGAATCAAGATCTGTGATCTTCTCCTTCCTCAAGGTTCTAAAAACCTTCTTCTCCTTTTGAATTAAATAAAGAGTTTTACTTTTCTTTTTCCAAAACTAAATAGTTTTTCACTACGAAACCCACAAAAGGGAACCCAGATCTCCCACCAGATCTCAAAAAGTAGAGATTTTTAAAATCTCATGGTTCTTGCTCTTCAAGATCCTGCCAACAGAGGAGGAAGAAGGAGACCCATCTCCAAAGACCCCACTTTAGGGAAGATCCAGGGCTCCAGGGGGAGAAGCCCCCTTCATCAGCTTCAAAATATCCTAGGAGTTTAACTCCTCATATATATATATATATATATATATAGAGAGAGAGAGAGAGAGAAAGAGAGAGAGACACACACACAAAAAAAAATAATAAGTGATCATTTCTGGGAGTACAACTCCCATTGCAGGGACCAAGTCCCTTTTGCCTCGTGAAGTGCTGGCGCCCAAACCGCTAGCGCCCGAGCACCCACGTGTCTGACACGTGAGGCGCTAGCGCCCTTACACTCAAAGCGCTAGCGCCCAAAGCGCTAGCGTCCGAGCGCCCACTTGCCTGGCACGTGAGGCGCTAGCGCTCAGCGCGCTAGCGCCCGAGCGCCCACGTGCCTGGCACGTGAGGTGCTAGCGCTCAAGGCGCTTGCGCCCAAAGCGCTAGCGCCCGAACGCCCACGTGCCTGGAACGTGAGGCCCTTTCCTGGTACGTGAGGCGCTAGCGCCCAAAGCGCTAGCTCTCTGGCGCTTTCTCCCACGCATCCTTTGGATGCCTTTTTCCTCTTTCATACACACACACACACACACACACACACTCCACACTAAATATACCTCCCTCGTTAGAAAAAATTTCTAACGGGGCGCTGCCCTGCACCCCGCAAGGGGGCTGCTAGCCCCCTTGACCCCCAGCCAGCTATCCGGGTAGCGGGACCCCCATAAAAACTCTGCGGGGCCCCCGATGTATCCAAAGCCCCCTTTAAAACACAACACTGCACATTGAGTTTGCATGGCCAGTTTAACCCGTCAATCGGAGGTTCTCTCGCTCCAAATGCGAGGGGTAATTAATGGCAGCTTAGTCCGCGGCTGCCGGAGATTCGGATCCCCACAATCAATAAATCCCCGCCTACCCTAGGCAAGGGGAATCTGTAATACGCCTGATAAGCGCGCGCATATTCCCATCTCAATGGAGTGACGAAAAACACCATACACTTATTATACTAAGCTAAGGAACGTTGGTTCCGTTCTTTCTTATAATTGTTATAAGTCTGAGCAGAAAATAGGGGAATATCCGGATTCACATGCCACCCAATCGAAGAAAGTGCATGTTGATACATATTCTTCGGGTGTCCTTATTACCGAGAACTGTTTTTCAGTATCCTCTACGTCCTGGGTATGTGATACCGGATCAGGATCCCGCATATGTAATATGTTACATGGGCTAAAGATAGGTAAAAAACTGAGAATAGGTGATTATTCTCTAGTGTAGAGAATGGTACAATTGTTGCAGCCAAACCAGTTGGCAGATATCACCTTGTATTGGATACATTGATTCTGAACAAATGTTATTAGATACCGAACCTGATATACAACATTACATCATGTTCCTTACTGAGTTAAAGAAGGATATAATTCTGTATTGGAGGATAATGTTGTGAACATTTTCCTGAATCAAGAGTTGATTGGATCAGGCACGTTATATAATAGCATACACGTTCTAAATCAAAACACAATTCAAAGTATCTAGAATACACACAAGAAAGGTAGTTCAGAAATGAACGAATCCTTCTTGTGGAATTGTAAAGTAAGTCATATCAATGCGACACGACCAGCTAAGTTACATAAGGATGAATATGAGAATCTGTTCAAATTTTCATCTTATGATACTTGCCGGTCTTGTCTCAAAGGTAAAATGACCAATACTCTATTTACTGAAAACAGAGAAAGAGTTACTGAACTCTTGGGACAGATACATGATGATGTATACGGTCCTATGTCTACAAATTCCAGGGTAGGTTTTTTGTACTTCATTACATTCATCGACCATCTCTCAAGATTCGGACATGTGTTCCTGTTGAAACACGAGCCTGAAACTTTTAAGAAATTCAAGGAATATAAGCTTGAAGATTAAGAACCAGACTGTAACATTTCAGAAAATATAAAATATTATTTTTGGAATTTAATATTAAAATAATATATTTCCCGAAAACTGCCCGATTTGCGAAATTGGGGTTTTTGAAAAAGGGTATAAATATATACCAATAATTGTGAAATAAACGGAAATTAAAATGATTTATTCATTTAAAAATATATTTAAAGGATTTGGCATTTTTAAAATTTATTATATGCAGTTTGGATAAAAACCCGATTAGTGCACTGCTAATCACGATTAAGCCAAATCCGTGTTTCTACAGTTTTTCATGGTTGGTGCACCATGACATGTTACATGTTATTTCATTTATGTTGTTTTATTTGGGTGTATGTGTTTTTTTGGTGAGAAAAGAAAGGGGAAAAGGTGTAATGATGATTTGGAGAGAAAGGGGACACAATGATGAGAATAAGCATGCTTGGAGAGAGAGTGTGAGAATAATTGTGAGAGAGGGGGGAGCTGCCTCATTATCCTTTCCCCCACCATTTTCATCTCCTTCTTCATCCTCCTCAAGCTCCCTTCCCTCCACCTACAACCCCAAAAATCACCTCCAAAACCTTGTCAAAACCATATACCCCTTTCACAAAAAATGAGACCTCCTCACCATCATCGCAATGGACCAAGCAAAGTGGGATTTTGACAACATTGGAACTTCTAGGGTTTGCTTAAGTGACATCCATGAGGTATAATCATTTCCATTTAGTTAGTTTTAGTTCTCTTATGTTTTAGATAGTTTAGAAGTTGAATTGGGTTGGTGGTTGTGAAGATAGAAATCTCTAGAGAAGGGTTTAGGTGATTGTGGGAAATTAGTGAACTCTAGTGGCTGTTGAAAGACCTGGAATTTAGTATAGAAACCAAAATACGGATTTAGGATTTTGTTCATGTCGGTTTTGTGAGTATATAGGTTGTGCAGGGAAATCTGGAGCAACCCGGGGATTTTTTAGGAAAGCAAACAACTCCAGAGACCAAATTAGAGTACTAGAAGACCACCTTGATGAGACGAAGCCCAGAGGAGCCTAGGGGGCCGAGGAGGCCGGATTTTGTGGGTAGGTGGCTGGCCACTTAGTGGAATTTGGTGTCAGGGTTGGTCCAGTAGCTCATATACACCATGTACAGCACCCTAGACTTGTTTGTACACCTTGTTTTGGCCTGAGTCAAAATCTGGAAGCACTTTGGTGTGATTTTGGCTATGTTTTCCGTATTTTGAAATGTTTAGTTTTGATATTTGGAATTGTATTTGGTTGTTAGATGTTTATATATCAACAACAAGGGTTGTTTGGTTGGTTTTGTACGCTTAAGCTATAGGTTCTAACCTATGAGCAATGCGCGTGCCGTTTGGATTTCAGAACTTGATTTTAATAGCGTTGCGATATGTGTTGTTATTGTAGCTACCTTCGTGTGGATTCCGAGGCGACGGAGCATGGCGTCATCGACTTCGACAAGCAAGGATCAAGGTGAGTAGATCTATATCTACGGGGGAAGTCGGGTGGATGGCGTATAGCACCCCCGCACACTTTGATGGAAACCGATTTATATATAGATTATGGTTAATGAAACCTTTAATAGAAAAATATAGATAGAGTAAAAAGGTAGTTAGAGAACCATATTAGAAACTAAGGATAGTTAGAAGTGATATGATACGACTAGTATGTGATGACGGGATTTGAGGATGATATTTGATGATATTGCCGTTTAGGGTACTATAAGACTAGATAGTCGACGTAGATGTGTCATCCGAACCATACCTATTTTCAAACTGAAGAATCGTATGCATCTTTTAAACAAATACCTTGGGGGACGTTACGGATTTTCAAATGATATCTTTTCTTTAAAAACACTGTGCCCCTACTTTCAAAACTACGATTCGCACCTTTTAAAAACTGATTGTATGGTTTGGGTGTGTATGTTAGATTAGATACTTATGCTTATAGTAAAGGTAGAATGTATGTGTAAACTTGACTTTATGTGAGATATAATTATGATGAAAAGAGAATACGATTTGACATGTGATATGATGATATGTTGGTATACGGATGCGAGTCGATTGAGGTGATTGATACCTTGCCGGTCCCCTGATACGAGATTGTTTTGGATGTGACATGAGACACAGGTATATAGATATATATAGAATGTCGTGAATCATGTGTGATATGTCGTACGAGACGTTAGGTCCGTACCCCTCATTGTCACATAGGTTGATAGGATCCCTGATAGCTTAATGCCACCGTACGATAATTTTCCGTACGTGATGAGTTTGACTTGAGGTTTGATCCATACCCTTGACTAGAGGATGCCGTACGATGGATTATACCGTACGTGATGTTGTGTGGCTAGATGTCGATTGATAGATTCACCGACTCGGTCATGATAGATACGTATACCTGTCAGTATTTGCATATGATTTACCTTATGCTGCATTCATGGTATTCGCATTGCATTACTTATACATGTGATAGTACACCTGCACCATTATCAATGATGCGTATGTTATACGTACACAGATTGTAGGCTCACACACTTCATCATCGATAATTGCCATGTTACTATACAGTAGGATTGCTGCATCATGATATGACTCTTCGCATAACATACTTGCGTATATACCACTTGTATATCCATATTGGCGCACATACCTATTATACACTCATGCTTGCGTATATACCACTTGTACATCGATATTGGCGCACATACCTATTATACACTCTTGCTTGCGTATATACCACTTGTACATCCATATTGGCGGACATACACATTTGTACGTCCATACTTGCGTACATACACATATGCACCTTTATATGATATTGCATTCGATTTTGGAGATTTGGGAACCGCATGATATAATTTAAAACTGGATTCATTTAAAAGAGCGATTTTCCCTCGATATGTGCATATTACTGTTTCATGCTGCATGATATACGGATATGCTTACATTTCTGTTATATGTCGCATACATCATGCTTTATGATTATACGCATTGAGATATGTTGTTTTTATGAGATTTCTGGATTTGAGAACCGTGGTTATTTCAAAAGAGAGTATGTATTGTTTTAAAAACCCGGTTTCTCTTAATATAATATTTCAGTGCGTCCACCATGTGTTTTCTCGGTTCTGAGAGTGGCATGTGAAACCCGATTCGAGGAGCGGTAGGCACCATCTGTGGATACATGGTGGACCCGGTGAGGTACCCTGGGGCAAGAAGACTCGTATTGTTAGACAGTGAGCCTGGCAGGGGAGCACTACCTAACGGTGATAGTATTTGGATCCGTCGGTTATCCGGAGGATACCGACCGGAGTTATGAGATGGATATAAGGGCCGACCAGAGTAGGCGGCGCCTGAGACGAGATATATATGAGGGCCGATCTGAGGATGCGGTGCCTGAAATATGAGGATTTATGTGTCGATACTGGACACGGGTTTCATGATGTTTCGAGTGTCAATGCTGGACACTCAGGTTCCATGATTTGGATGTGTCGCGAGAGACACACGTTGATTTACATTCTCATACTTTCATGCATATGCTTTTATGATATTTACATGCATGATATTGTTGTGTCATTGGTTGACGCGTGGACTGGATCCACATGCATACATATATTGATTATATTGTTGGATGATATCCACATGCTTATAGGCATTGATTACCTTGTTGGCACATATACAGATACGGTCACCCTAGATATCATAGTATAACCTTTATGATATAGTTGACCTAGGAGTCGTTATTTATTTGATTTCTACTTGTTGATATTTTTCTACTCACGAGTTGGCAACTCACCCCCGTTGTGCCACAGTTCTTGCAGGTTGATCGCTTGGATCAGTAGCGGGTTCGCTGGCACATAGCTTCATTGGGTGTTTTGTAGTGGTAGGTAGGACATTTGTATCGTACCCACTCTTGTATTTATTATTCATATTGTATCTAGTCAACTCCATCAAATCAAACTAGTATTTGTATAAGTAATGTGACTTAGCAAGACTATTAGTGCGAGACTTGAGCGAGGGTTTTTATGTTCGCATTTGGGGTTGATGTCTTGGTTTCTTTTCGTTATCTTTTGTGGTGATCTTCGCCGTTGGGCGTCGTATATTTATATATACTATCTTGTGTGGTTGTGATCCGCCGTTTGGCGAAGAGCTAGCTCCCGCTTGGGGATGCCTTTATCATTATTATGTATGTGGTTTTGGATCAAAATATACAAAGAAAGTGCTGCCCAAAATTTTTAAAAATAAGTTCGAAACACGTTTTCAAACTAATAAATTTCCACTTGAATTTTCATGTTTCTTTTCTATGCATTAAGAAAACTTGATTTCATTATACCTTTATTTCAAAACTTCACCTCCTTTATTTTCTTAAAAAAGTTTAGATTTCTGGGTTTTAGCTTACTTGAATTACGTTACGCTTTTAGACGTTGCGTGATTTAAGTGCTGGTCACGAGCTAATATTTCGGATCGAGGAGGAGAATACTTGCGCATGGAGTTCCTGGATTTTATAAACAGAGAATGGGATTCTTTCTCAGCTTACTCCTTCGTGTACACCACAACACTGCGGTGTATCCGGACGGAAGTATCGCACCCTATGAGATATGGCGCGCTCTATGATGAGTACTTCTGAGTTACCTCTTTTATTTTGGAGTTATACACTTGAGAAGCTGCATACCTATTGAATGGGGTTCCATCCAAATCAGTGCCTACCACTCCATATGAGATATGGAATGGGAAGAGACCATGTCTTAAACAAGTTAAGATATGGGGTTGTCTGGCCTATGTTGAAAAGCAAAATTCGGACAAGCTCGAGGCAAGGTCAGCTCTGTAAGTTTGTTGGATATCCCAAACATTTGCGAGGGTATATCTTCTACCTAACTGAGGAGCAAAAGGTATTTTGTTTCTCAGCATGCCACCTTTTTAGAAAAGGAATTTCTTGTGAAGAAATTTGTGGTCATGAGGTAGAACTGGAAGGAGTTCCAGCTAGACAAACTAACAGCTGATAATTAGGTAGAACCAAAGGATTCAATAGTCTCTAATGAACTCCAGCCTCTCCATGAATCTGGTAGGGTTCCTCATCCACTTAAGAGATACTACGGTCTTCTCGGTGATAGTGGGAGCTAGGATTGCATCATGGTAGATGATGGCCCAACTAAGTTCAGGCAGGCCATCACTAGTAGAGACTTTGTGAAATGGCTAGATGCTATGCGATCAAAGATAGAATCCATGTACACCAACAAAGTATGACTCTGGATGTTGCACCTAAAGGGGTAAAACCCATCGAGGCAAATGGATCTTGAGAAGATTCTTGGTGTAAATGGAAAAGTTGAGACTTTCAAAGCTATGCTTAAGTCCATCAGGATCAATGCAAGCATCGCGGAGTTGGAACATCTGTTTTGATGCGGCAGTCAAAGAGTTTGACTTCATCAAAATGGTAGATGAACCTTGTATATACATGAAGGTTGTAGAGAGTAAAGTTGTCTTCCACGTATTGTACGTAGATGACATACTCTTGATAGGAAATGGTTTCCTATGCTACACTCGGTCTAGCTCCTCTTATCACGGGGATTCTCAATATAAGATATGGATGATACCTACTATATCTTGTGGATTATGATCGATGGTGATAGATCTAAAGTGGATGTTGGGAGTGTCCCAAATCCAAGTACATAAACACCATACTAAAGGGGTTTAGTATGGACGATTCTAAGCGTGGTGGTTCGCCCACTTACTCATGGATCACTCTCTCAAAAAAAATGTCTCCCAAGACTGATTTGGAGAGAGCTCGCGTGCAAAGGATATCCTATGCTTCGGCAGTAGGCTCTATTATGTATGCTATGTTATGTACCAGACCAGATGTAGATGACTCACTAGGTGTAGTGATCAGGAATCAATCGGATCTTGGGAGAATCACTGGACAGCTGGGGAGTACATTCTTAAGTAATTGAGAAGCACTAAATGAATGTTCTTGGTTCGAGCTTCCAGAGTGATAAGGTCGACTGAGAGTCAGTCACAGGCATTGTCTTTACCCTCAGTAGAGGAACAGTATTTTGGAAGAGTTCCAAGCTACATACCGAGACTTACTAGACGATAAAGCTAAATACATTGCTACCAATGATGCTGCCAAAGTGGCTGTCTGGGCATTTTCTTGTTCATGAGAAGAACAAGATTCCTACCATTGAGCGTCCAATAACTGTTATTGTGACAACAATGGAGTTGTGGCTTTGGCCTAGGAACAAAGGTCCCATCAGCGTTCCAGACATATTCTGAAGCAAGTATCACCTGATCAGGGAGATGGTTGATCTCCAAGGGATCGAGGTCAGGAGAGTAGACACGAAGGATAACACAGCGGATCCACTCACAAAGGCCTTACCCCTATAGAGACTTCTATAGGATGGTTGAGTATGGGATACTACAACCACTGCTATATCGTTGGGTATTGGATACTACAACAGATGGCCTTAGTGCAAGTGGGAGATTGTTAGTTATATGTATGCCCTAGTGGCCATTACTGTGCATGCGATGTATATTGTAGTGGGCGCTTGGACATATATAGGGAGGAATTTCTTGCTCAACATGATAGTATGTTATCTGGTTCCTCTTTATCTTAACATGTACACTTATTGTCTCTCTATTACATGTTGATAAAGCCCTTAAGATGTGTACTTGACTACCAGGACTATGATGGAGATTATACTAGTGGGGACATAGGTAGTCGGTATGTACATCCTTCAAATGTTCCTAGTCGTGGGAGTATCGAGACAAGGCATCGATACTCCAGAGTAGACTAGCGTATACGCTTCTCGACTCATATGATGGGCGATGGATGATCCCACATCCATTGGTGTTTGACATCAGAGAAGGTATACGGGTGCTCAGTGGAGACTGTGTACACTGAACGGACTCGCCGAGAACTCCTAGATGGTATTATACCTATCGTCGGATAGCAATTCTCTGGTGACACTGGTACAAGTTAGTCTGTAGACCCGAGATCATCATACAGTCTTGTGTGATTCCCACCGTGCATTGATTTCCACCATACCACGGTCAAGAGATCGTGCAAAAATGTGGTTTTTGGGTACAGTCCCAAGTCATATGGAGGCAATGAGCGATAGGAGGGGTTTCATCTCTCCCGGTATTGGGAGTTGATGTTGCGCTATGCTCGATTGGCCATAACAGGAAATCTCTGGCCATGGTTGCTGAGATTTACTGGTAAGTGTTATTAGTAGTTTCTCGAACCGTTATGGACCTTGTATCGGCATGACTTATCAGGATATTGGGGTCTGACGTTATACCACCCCAAACTGTGATATGCGACATATCAGATGAAGAGACCAGACTGTACGGTAGTGTTACTGAGTGGATTCGCAAGAGTACGAGCAGCTTGTTTGTTGATCTTCTGATCGCTCAATACCCGGGTGGCCATTACGTTTAGTAGACCGCTTGCGGCTTGTGGGTGTTTGATATGATCATCACCTACTGCCGGCGTATTGACGAGTCTTTAGAGTCCTGCACAGAGGCTTCCTGGTTCATGCGAAACGGAGTTGGAGCACATATGTGATATGTGCGGGACCGAGATTGATACGAGTATGTGATACCGTATTGTATTCTCGCGATATGTGATATCGGACGGGTATATATGATATAGCCGGGTTATCGACTCAAGTGTTGATTCGGTAAGTTGATATTATTGATATTAGTCGGTTATATGTGATATATCCGGATTATTAAGTCAAGTGTTGATTTAATGATTTAATGTATAATTATATATTTGATATATGAATTTACATTAAATAATATTGCTCACTTGACCATTTCTTTTTCTCACTTTGCATACATTATATATATGTGATATATATTATGTATCATGCTAGGTTATATATACAATTTGGGTGTGTGAGATTTACACCATAACCATGATAAAATTAGGGTTTTATTTATCTTAGTAATTAACAAAATTGGTTGGAAATTGTCATGGCTAGAAGCTTGGAGAAGCTTGCTAACCATTGACTAAGTCCACCAAATTTGTTTTACTTTAAGATATTTTGTTAACCCAACCTTTATCCTATGCCATGGTTAAGTCTCTACAATGGTTAGTGTATGACATTAACTAACCCATGGTTGCAATTCTAACCTCATGCTATTCTCTTGTTAATTTCATCTTCATCTTCTTCATGAGCTTGGAAAGCTTTCTAGGGTTTGGAGATGAGAAGAAATATTGTGAGAAAAATAAAACTAAAGTGAGCCTACTTCATACTTCATCGTCCTCTACTATTAGCCATTTTGTTTAGGGTGTTTGCTTCACTAAACCCTAATTTAGTGAAGAGGTAGCATGAGCTCGAGTCTCTTCGACGTAGAACATCTTCGGCCACGAAGACATTGAGCAATGTTGTTCTTTTCTTCAAGTGAACCCTCTCTAGAGTCCAAGAGTTCACCATTCACAGTGAAGGGACTACAACATGGAGCTTTAGAAGTGAAGGACCGGTCTACAAAGGTTGTATTACGCATTCACTTTGTATGTAAAGTAGTTTACATGTTTATTCGTCGGATTGTCTAGTTGCGATTCTAGAGTCAGGGTTAGCTATTACGGTAAATTTTTGAAATTGGCATGGACGATGCCTCCCGAAACCTTGCTGCCGTGCTAGACAACCCTACAAGGTGTGCCGCAAATCTGTTAATGTATTGTGTTAGCTGTGTAGTATGTGATATTTTAAAATCGAAATATTGAGACGCATCTTACCGACTGAGCATGGTAAACTCAGCATCGTACTCATCCACTGATTTGGTCCACATTGAACTCTGTTGTAGGTGGATGAACTGTTGTTCCATGTCGAATCTGGCAGTCTCGAGGAAGTGCTTTGCGTCGAACATATCACGGATAGTCCTCCATTTGATCGGCTGGGTGAGACGGCTTTCTTCCGCCTTCCACCAGACCCGTGCATTATCAGTGAGCTGCAGCTTTACAACTCGAACCCAAGCGAGCTTTGGCACTTGTACTGCTGCCAGGTCATCTTCAATGCTCTGAGCCCATTCTTCAGCTTCTAAGGGGATCTCTTTTCCTGAGAACTGCTTAGGGTGCAAGGCCCTGAATTGCTTCACCTTAGGTGCTTCTGCCTCGGGACGATTCATCAAGATAGCAGTCTGCTGCTGCTGTCCCTCCAGGAGGCTACGGATCGCCTCAAGTAGTACCGTCTGCTCATTGATCGGAGCAGCTACGGCCGGTGTAATTGGTAGGCGTGGTGGAGTGTTGTTGAAGTTGGTGCTGGTATTGTTCGGGGAATCCATAACCTTGAAAGAAAATTTTGGGTTAGGACAGATTCAAAATATATGAAATTGGAGGATTCAAGGAATTTGAATTGTAAAGAATGTTTTTAGTTGCTGGTTCTTGTGTTCTATTGCTTAGGTTGTCCACGCAGAGCTGACCTGCATGTCCATACAGAGCTGACCTGTATTTCCACACAGAGCAAACCAGCATGGGCCACCAACAAAACCTGTCATGCCCCGCTTCCCAGTGTACGGGCAGAGGACGCGACGAGACCGCTACATATTTACTTAGAAGAAAACACACTAAGTGTGTCTAAGCAACATAAAATAAATGTACACAAGAGGAAGATGTAATGAACAGCAACTTTATTTATTAACATTCTTTTTACAATACAACTGAAAAGAAAATACATGTACTGAAAGCAATGCCTAAACAATGACATAATAGAAATGAAAATGAAATGTACAAGTAACTAGAGCTCCGGGTCGAAGGCTGGCTGATCCAAATCCTTACTGGTGGGATCTGTCTCCAGAAGGTCCGAATCACCTGACAACATTCCAAAGAAAGAAGAAAGGAATGTCGTCAGCGAACAATCGCTCGGTAAGTTCCAAAAGTAAGAAGAGACAGAATAGATAGAAGGAGAATGTGACTTTTAATGTTGTATTATATTGTTAACGCTGTTGTTTGTAGCTCGGTACAGAAAATGCCAGTGTATACGAGAGGAGTCTCACTATCCTGGAGTCTAAAGTATACGGAGTACAAGGAACCGTTCAGCCACGGTACAACGGCAATCGAGATTCAGGTTAGGTGTCTTATGGTTGCAGTCTCATGCCACTTTTAACACCTTCCGTACCAATCTACCTCTTATAAACCCCGCGATGTCTTGATTGTATTGTTTGTATTGTATTGCCTTGTATTATAAATTGTATAGATGGATGACTTGCCGAAACCATGATATCGGTAATGGAACAGATATAATGGATGAACATGTAAATGGAGTATATCTATGGTTCGGTTCGGTCAAGTTGTATAGATTGAATATATGGATTCATATTGAATTGTGGTTTTATACTTGAATCACATTCAAGTCAGATTGATTATATTTAGACTCAGTCTGAGTCAGACAATTAGAAAAGAAATAGAAGTCCTGAATTAGGTTTTGATGTTATCGGTAACTGCTGCACATGGACGACAGGATTTGTGTTTTTTTCCAAGACAATTACCGTATTGATAACATCGTTTGTTAAGTTGTCTACCTTAGATAGGCAAGCACCCATATCTCCGGCTCCCTGAGGCTCAAGAGACCGGTCCTGCTTAAACCTATGTTTACTAGGGTTCTTATTGTAATTTAATATAACTTGAGAGGGTTTTATGTAAAAATAGTCTTGACATAATTTCAAAATACACCTCAAGTATTTAATTATTGTCTTTAGAGTTTTCATAGATGTATATTTTATAGATGTGAAATTTCTAGTGAGAAAAACCTAATTTTCATAGTATATGGTATTTATTTGTAATATGGATATTGTTTTGAATTATCATGGTAGTTTCAAGTAATATTTGAATTATTTTCTTGAGTTTTGGAAACATGGAATATTATATATATTTAAAATAAGTATTTTGGTAATAAATATACATATTTAATGAAAATAATTTTATTTATATTCTTGTAAAAATCTCATTTTCTAAAGAAAAAATGTATATACATTTCATTGAGATCGAATGCTCCTTGCGGAGGTCTGCATCTCGCTCTACTAAGCCCGAGAATGTACGATAATCTGCACCATCCCGAACGGGTCCCCAAAAATGGGTTGTAGAGGCGCAATTGCATGGAAATCGTTAATACATCTTTTTATAGAAAACGGTTTTATAAGTTTATGGTATTTATTTGTAAGATCATATTTTCCGTATTCTATTGTCCCAAAATCAATCGTGCTATGATAGAGATGTGTGTTGTGATGAGGTAGGTTATTACCTCGTGAATTATCTAAACGTATAGCAAGGAATTAAGTTATAATGTTGAAATGAAAAGTCTGTGGTATTTTTATGTAAAAATGCGATAAATGTCACAAAAATGATTATTTTGAGGTGAAACTTGATTTAATGGTTTTTTTAATGTTTGTTAAGCAATATTTAAGAATATGAAGTTATCTTGATTAAGAAAAGTATAGTTTTTAAAGAAAACCGAATTGGAAGTCGGACTAACTTCGCTTCCGTCGGGTTTTAGTTTTGTAACTTTTTAAAGATGAAGATGAGAGGGGAAATATGACTTACTGGTTTGTTGGACTAAAGGAGAAAGGGGGGTCCTAAAGAGACTTTCAGGGCGTCGTTTCGTTGCCGGAATCTCCTCGAAAGTTCGTCGGAGTTTCGCCCTTCACTAACTCCACTTGTACACTAAAAGACCTGGGATTTTGGTATAATTTTTGCAAGAGAATTATGAGTGAGATGGGGTGGGTATTTATAGGGCAATCTAGGGTTTAGGGGGAATGAATAATGCATTAAAATTTTGCATTAAAAATAGAATTTGAAAGGGTTTACTATTCTCTGTAAATGTGCAGAGTAAACAAATAATACTGGAGTTATGGGGGAGTCCAAGGGTCTAGGGCAAAAGAAAAAATTAGGGTTTGGACGAAGGCAAACCGGCGGCGCCGGCCCGAGATGCAATCCCGCCGGTCGGATCATGGAGCTGGGGGCTCGGATTGGGGCCACGTGTCCCTGACGCTTCAACTAGCCTATTTAACATATTTGATTATTCTGTAACTTACCCTATTACGTGTGTTGAACGTGTAGACTCTTAGGCTTCTAAAAAGTTAAAATAAAATTAAATAAAAGGATAATGTGGCTGGGGGGATTCGATCACAAAGGCTACGCCACAGCAGTGCAAGGCTTTACCAATGTGCTACAAGTGCTTTCTTGTTGTTCTAAATAAAAACAAATACTTATAGTATTTACAGGAATTGTAAATACCCCAATTGTATATTAACTTTAAATGAATTTTATGTACACAGAATTTGGAGTTATTACAGAAAAAAATTCTAATGGGGGGCTGCTAGCCCCTTTGTCCCCCAGCCCGCTATCCGGGTAGTGGGACCCCCGTAAACTCTGCGAGGCCCCCGATATATCCAAAACCCCTCAAGACACAACACATGTACACTGCACATTGAGTTCGCATGACCGGTTTGACCCGTCAATCGAAGGTTCCCTCGTTCCAAAAGCGAGAGGTAATTAACGGTAGCTTAGTCCGCGGCTACCGGAGATTCGGATCCCCACAATCAATAAACCCCAGCCGACCCTAGGCAGGGGGAATCTGTAGTATGCCTGACAAGCGCCCGCGTATTCCCATCTCAATGGAGTGACGAAAAACACCCTACAGATTCTGACACGCCCGGTGGGACCTTTCTTTCTTCCTATATCTCTGGTCAAGTGTTAATGCGAACTCATTTAGCATATATACCGATGTTTGTACTGAAGTGGTTTTCTTTTCATGCAGCAATCAACTTTCAACGGCGATGTCTTCTAAGATGAATTCAGATTCCGACGCGACCCCGATCTCATGCATGGTCAAGATCAATGCCTACGTGGTTCTCCCTGCCAGTCTCAGCCGGCAATGGGAGGAGCCACCTCGTCAATTTAGTTCTGTCATCATCTACCCTACTGGAAGCGCTCATCTGGCGGAGGTCCCGACAAACCAAGCAGCCAAAACGACCTCAAGGAGCAGGAGTGTCACGCCCCGCTTCCCAGAGTGCGCTAAGATCGGCACGTGACAGAGCCAACCATGCTACATGTGGTTAGGAAACATCCCTCCACAATCACTTTACGGCTGCCCATAAGATATCAGAACAGTAAAATAAAAATAAACTATCTAGTACATGTCCATATGCCAGAATAAACGAGTCAAGAAATAATATGCGGAAGCAATAAATCCAATAAACAATAACATCTAGAAAGTACGTCCCAAATACGGGCTCACATCAGGAAATGAAAGTACGGAAATAAAACTAAACTAAACTAGATACTAACAGGATCCTCACTGCTCGGCCTAACGGCGGAAATACTCATGATCAGCTTGCGAAAGAGACAGAGGATCTGGGCCATGCAAAACCCAGACGTCGGTGCGTCATAATATCAAACAATAAAATATAATCAGGAGGAAACAAGATATGCAGGCATGAGTATGAACATTAATGAGTGTATAACAGTAACACGAATATGGATCAGTGAAGTGTATGTGCACGCGGTGAGTAATCTATGGTACTGGGTTAATTACTCTCAAGTCTTTGAAATCAATTTAATGAATCGTCGATGTAACTCAATAGTATCCCGTGCATGCCCGGGACCACGGTCCAGATTCTCGGGCTGAAACCGAGACATGCCGCTAGGCATTAAACAGGAAACATGTACAGATGAATGATGTCCGCAACAGCATCCCGGGGCTGGCCTAGCTCGTAAAACTGATCAGTATAAGCGTCGAACAGTTGAGTAACAAGTCAGGTTTTATCATTGATTTCCCCTTACCCCCAAGGTTATGTGTTCAAGTCAGGTATTGATAAATCTGGAGCTAATGCCAATACAGGATCAAGCAGGTACAGGTTTTGTCTAAATAGACAACAGGATACGTCCCTCGGGACGACAAGTCAGGAATGTCGGCATTAGGAACATGATCAGGTATCAAGTCAAGTAGAGGTGTATCAGGTCATGGCAGGTAGTGCACAATGTATCAACGGATACCCAAAAGTAACAAGTAGCAAGTACGGATGCACAAGTGTTTATCAAGGATCACATCTACAACTCCATAACTAAGTATGATGCACATTATCAAGCATGGGGTGCTAACATAACAGTAACATGAAATTATATGATATGGCATGTAACTAGAGATGCAATAAATGATACGGATGCGAAAGGGTATCGCAAAACAGTAAAACGGTAACATGGATGCACGATACAATAAACATGTAATATTTTTATTCATATGGATGTAAAATATATATCATAGCATGTAGCAAGATAAACTTGCATGCGACTAGATACGTAATAAATGAAACGGATACGAACGGCTATCCGAAAACAGTAAAACAGTAACATGGGATTCATAACTAAACAATATGTAATATTATTATTCACATGAATGTAAAATATAGTAGTATAGCATGTAGCAAGATAAACTTGCATGCAACTAGATATGTAATAAATGATACGGATACGAACGGATATTGTAAAACTGTAACATAGAATGCACAATGCAATGAACATGTAATATTATTATTAATATGGATGCAAATATAATACATAGCATGTAGCAAGATAAACTTGCCTGATCGGATCTCAATACGGGGTGCATACGCAGTGTCCGACGTCGGGTAAACGTCGCAATGCGCGCGCGCGCGTACGGAACAGGACCGGGCAAAAGCAAGAACAAGACCATACTGGCTGGGGACGTCCACTGGGTCGGCCTGATCGTCAGCGACGGCACGGCTCCGGCGATGACCGGAAAACAAGAAACAAGAAGAAGAAAGAAGAAGAAGAGGAAGAAGAAGGGGCTAGTGCTCTGGGGTTGGCTCGAGGGATCTAGGACAGAGGCTAGATGAGGTGATGGGGTCGGGGTTTCCGGCGAGGTTTCACGGCAACGAGGTCGGTGAGGTGTTGATGGGTCGGTTCTTGACGTCGGGGGTAAGCTCGGGTGTGCAGGGAAAGCCTCGGGTCTGAGAAAGGTGAGAGGAGAAGGAAGAAGGTGGAGACGAGGGGTGGTCGATGAGGGGATGAGGGCGAGGGTGGTGGCAGCGAAGGCGAAGGCGAAGGCATGGGTTCGGGTTCTCGTGAGGAGGAGAACGAGGAAGAAGAGAGAAGGATGTGGGTTAGGTGTTTCCTGATTTAAAATCAGAAAAGCTTATGGAAAAAGCTTCAGAAGAGGGTCACGTGCTTACACGTGACCAGCAGTCACGTGTTGGCACGTGACATCTAAAAGCATCAGCAATGTTTCCTGATTTAAAATCAGAAAAGCTTATGGAAAAAAGATTCTGAGAAGGGCCACGTGCTTACACGTGACCAGCAGTCACGTGTGGGCACGTGACACCTAAAAGTATCGGCAAGGCAAATTCAGTTTCCCAGATACATTAAAGAAAGGGGCTTCAGAAAAGGTCGCGTGCTCCCACGTGACCTGGGTCACGTGTCGGCACGTGACATTTAAAAGCAGCGGCAAAGACACAACGGTTCCCTGATCAAACCAAGAAAAAGGCTTCAGAAGAGGTCACGTGTTGGCACGTGACACTCAAAACATCAGACTCATTCTCCGGTTAAATCGAGAAGAAGGCTCCATGCCAGGGTCACGTGCTCACACGTGACCAGTTGTCACGTGGTGGCACGTGACAGCTAAACAGAGAACAGGAAGCAAAGCGCAGAAAGAAAGAAGAAAGCTCTTTCCAAGGGGGTCACGTGCCCACACGTGACCAAGGGTCACGTGGCCACACGTGACCGACTTCAAAGCCCACTTGTTAACAGAATTAAATTCTGAGAAAAGAACTCTCAAATCTTTCCAAAGGAAAGAGATTATAAGCAACCGATTAAATTAAAGATTTAGAGGTGATTAAATATCATCTATCTATGGGAAAATCTCGAATTTGGAAAGATTTCCCCTCTAAATCTAACTGAAATAACAAAGGAGAATCTCTGGATTTAAAATCCAATGGTGAATAAAATTCACCTAATAATCCAAAGGTCCAAAACGAATGATGGATGCAAATCAAATCTCTCAATGAAGATTCGTCAAAAAAAACTAATTGACTCGGCTGCTTCTCCTATATATAGGAGCCAAGAGACACACAAAAAAAAGGAAGGTGTGTGCAGAAGGAAGAGAAGGGAGAGAGCCTTGATACTTTGAGGAATTTGGATCTTCTGCAAAAGAAAACCCTAGGTAAGAAAGGGAAGGCTTCTTGAAAGAAAAGAGAGTTTAATTCTCAACAGAGTTTAACTCTGATATAAAACAGAAGGACATATTTCTTTTTTCTTTGATGGAGGATCTGTAAAGTGCACATCTCCCCTTGAAGTTGAGAATTTAATTCTCAATGGGTTGAGATCCTGCCATGCAGATCCAAAACATAAAGAGAGAATGGAAGCACGAAAATTTAATCCTCACAGAACTATAGGAATTTAATTCCTTTAAAATAAAATTAGGGCTTGATCCTGTGTTATGGGAATTTAATTCCTTCAGAATGAAAAGAAACAGGGTTTAACCCTAATTAAGAACTTAGTTCTGTTGAAATAACGGGAATTTAATTTCCTTAATCATAATTCTTTAACAGAGAGTGGGTGTTTAATTCCCCAAAGCTTTTATTAGGGTTTAACCCTATTCAGTTATTCACATATATGAGGAATTTAATTCCTACAGGAAATTCAGAGTTCAACTCTTCAAAAGGAAGTAGGAATTTAATCCCTCTGAAATTATTGTCAGGGTTCAACCCTACGAGGAATTTAATTCCTGAAGGGGATTAACGGATCTTCTAA
The DNA here is from genome assembly GCA_030015575.1 of Agapanthus africanus. Lineage (NCBI taxonomy): Eukaryota > Viridiplantae > Streptophyta > Magnoliopsida > Asparagales > Amaryllidaceae > Agapanthus > Agapanthus africanus. The sequence goes on from CM057339.1 coordinate 266,482,608, forward strand.
ACAATTACAGAAAAGCAGGGTCACGTGTCACCACGTAACCCCCCGTGTCACCACGTGACCCCCCCCAAAAAAAAAGATCTACAGAAAGCCCCCCTTTGAGGCAGTGTCTCACGTGACCCACGTGACCCTTGACAGAAGCTTTAACACACAAGCGCTTGAATGCCCGTCACGTGATGGCACGTGATGCAGTAAAAGATGCAATAGTCTCAGAAAAACAAATGAAGGGAGGGCGCTCTCACGTGTTGCCACGTGACCCCTCCTGCCTTAGTGTTTAACACTAAATTAGAACCCCTGAATTCAGTATTAAAACATTGTTTGGCCTTAGTGTTCAGTACTAAGCAAAGAACTTTATTTGCAGTGTTCAACACTGATTACCTTAGTGTTCAACACTAGTTTGAGACTTCTGTTGACAGTGTTTAACACTGGTCTGTTTTAGTGTTCAACACTAATCTGAAAGCCTAGTTGCTGGTGTTTAACACCAACTATCTTTTAGTCTTAAAACACTAACTTATAAATCTCATTCCCAGTGTTCAACACTGATTTGTCTTTAGTGTTTAACACTAGACACTGACCCAATTGGCCGAATGGATAGAGGCAAAGCCTCTCCTCCAAGGGACCAACAGGAAGCCAATATTCCAGATATGATTGGACTTAGCCCAAGATGGCCATAAGTCCTCAATTCGTAATTAACTGGGCTAATGGGCTCATAACATAATTAATTGGTCTTGATCCCAAGTTGGGCCAAAGACTATTTAATCCACTCCGGTTCCAGGGTACATCTCTTCACTCCTTTGATACTTGGCGTTGTAATCCCTCAACGTCTTCAAAGAGGTGACGGGTCCCGATGACCACGCATTGATATGGACTGTGGGGTCCTTAAACCCATGGACTACGACGTCCTTAACCTCGACCGAGATGTCTTAAAACTAACAATGGACTGTGGGGTCCTTAAACCCATGGACTACGACGTCCTTAACCTCGACCGAGATGTCTTAAAACTAACAATGGACTGTGGGGTCCTTAAACCCATGGACTACGACGTCCTTAACCTCGACCGAGATGTCTTAAAACTAACAATGGACCGCAATGTCCTTAAACTACCCATGGACCGCAATGTCCCTAAACTAGCAATGGACCACCACGTCCCTAAACTGGAACAATAGAGCCCCGCATGCTCTTTTGTCGGATCCAAACGATCCCGTTTAAGTTGATCTTAGCCTCAAAGATGGCTAATGTATCCTTAAACCTCCAAACAGACTGGACTATGAATCTCCCCCAATTAACTCTGGTTTGAGGGTACATCTCTGAACTCCTCTGACATCTGCCGTTGTAATCCTTCAACGTCGTCAGAGAGGTAACGGGTCGCGACGGCCATACATATGATGGACCACTATGTCCCTAAACTGGAACAATGGAGCTCAAATGCTCTTTTGTCGGATCTAAACGATCCCGTTAAGTTGATCTTAGTCTCAGGCCAGACTAACGTATCCTTAACAATGTTTGAGTTGATCTTGGCCTCAAGTATGGCTAACGTATCCTCAAACCAAACCCCCCAAACCCAAATCTAAGATAATACGGATTTGGACTAGTCCACGCCCTACGGGCGACGACATAACTCGGTCTCCGTAAACAATCCACGGGCAACAAAACACAAAACAAACACACACGACGCGAAGTGACCATCTGGAGAAGGAGAAAGTTGTTACCGCGATACGGTAGCGTAATTAACTGCAGGGGCTTGCGCCTGCAGGGAAGAGCGTCCCCACAATCAAAAAACCCCTCAAATGAGGGAGAATCTGACGAAGTCTGCTACATCGGCCGCATCCGTTTAAACCTTCGAAACATGGTGCCATGAATCAACTTGGCATCTTCGGAGAGGTGGACGGATAGCACCAATTAGCATCTGCCCCGAATCTCAGCGTCAAGACATCGCAGTCTTGTGCACCGCCGTTCGGAGGGGAACAGATTCTGGCACGCCCGGTGGGACCTTTTCCTCTTTCCACTCCACACTTCGTGCGTCGTGATTCGCGAACCAATCGCGGTTCGCAAATGGTTGCCCTTGGGTTTCAAGATACTAAGAATTGGCTTCTTGCTTATTGCAGAAAGCAAAGGATCGATGGCTTCTACTTCTATGAAATTCTCCAACTGCTCAGACTGCAATTGCGACCAACGCTTTGCCTCGCCAGGAGGTATAGCCTACGGACCCCAAGCTGTTTCGTTATTCACGATGCCGGTGGACCAGGTGACTCAGGCCACTACCGGATTGTTCTTTGGGACTATACTCCCACCAACAAGCTTCACGGCGCCGGTGCTGACAAAAGAAGCTCCCAAGAAGTCGGTCTTTGATCGTCTTACCCCTGCCGCAGCTCCTCTCTACGGGTCGCCCAACATCAGCGCCTCGGTCTTCTCTAGATTGGGCCAGAAATTATGTGGACCCATCATGGGGCCTACGATCCCAGAGAAGACTGCTTCTAAGAAAGTGGCCGCTCCTGCTCCCGAAATCGCCAAGGTGGCTTCTCCGGCCAAAAAGTCGATCTTTACAAGATTGACGGCTTCAGCTCCCGCCCCTGCTACCCAAAGGACGTCGGTCTCTGACAGGCTAACACCAACTGCGACCCTCCACCTACACAGGGGGCAAGACGAAACCATTCTTACCGCTGAACCAACGCCGTCCGCTCGACACGCTCGACGTCGCCATTGGCGCCGAGTAAGGAAGGCTGGGGGCAACTCCCCCTCCGAGCTAACTCCATCAGCCCCGATGGCAGAAGTTAATGCTGCTGTTCCAACTGGGAACAGCTTCGAGATGCTAAATAAGGTGCGAAGGAATTCTCCTACTGCGGTGCTAAAGAGGTCTCCTCCTCCACTAAAAAAGGTTGTGGAAATAAAATCAGAACAGCCCCGATCCCCTCAACGGCTGTCTTCCAAAATCTATAAGGTTTGGCGGCAGGCCTGAGACTCGATCATCGATCCAAACTTCTCCCGCCAGCACAAGAAGCTGAAAATCCAACCGGAAGCTGGTCACCGGGCTAAACCCCGAAAGGCTGTCTGGACGCCCACCTCAACGGCCCCCTCAACCTCCATGGCTCATAAAAGGAGAAAGCCAGAGAAGATCCCCCAGCCTGCAACGACAGCTAATAGCACTGAGCCCAGACGCCCTAAGTCTGGGGGCATGATGGTCCACACTGTATACATGGCGTCAGGAAAAGAAGACAGCCGTGCGTCCATGGGTCATAGACCGCTTACACGGTCGGTGACCAAAGCTGAGGAGCAACAGCAAAAGCTCCAAGAAATGATGAATGCTATGGCCGCACTTACCGGGCCAAAAGAAAGCCCAGAAACGTCCTCAGACGTACGCCAGGAGGAAGAAACCGACGCTGAATTCCTTCACCGGATACTGGAGAAAAAGGACAAAGAGGCTGCTGAACAAGCGGCCAACATACAACGTATGGGCCTTCTCTTCCAAGATATGATAGGAATGATGATCCAGCAGGACCTACCCGCCGAGGATCCCCCAATCGTTCTTGAAGACGACCGAGGAGAAACGTCAAACCCACCACCAGCCCTCTCAACGGCCAAGGAGGAGGCAATCTCTAAGGCTGATTTGGTTGACTATATAGCCCAGCAAATCCGGGTTCATCATGCGACTGAGGCAGCTGGTCAAGTCATAAAAACGGGGCGGCCGTATCCAAGCTGGTACGACCAAATCAAATATCCGCCAGGCTATACGATACCAAAATTCCACGTGTATAAGGGGACCGGCAATCCCCATCAACATGTTGCCCAGTTCCGGGCCCTCTGCGGTAACACCGGCGGTGATGATAAACTGTTGCTTCGCCAGTTCGTGGGCAGCTTATCAAAAACAGCGTTCGAATGGTATTCAGAACTCCCGAACGATTCTATCAAGACGTTCGCTGAAATGGAGTTGTTATTCACTCAGCGATTTGCAAGTGCCAGCGAGCGCACTCCAATAACAGCATTGATTAACGCCAGGGTAAAAACAGGCGAAACCTGGGTCCAGTATGCTATACGCTGGCGGAATTTGTGGTCGAGATGCGAACAACGCATTGAGGAGGCACCCGCAGTGGGCATGTTCGTGGGAACCCTAGACCCCCACGCAACTATCTCCAGTTTATGATGTTCTTTAAGCCAACCACATTCCAGGCTTTAATCGACAAGTTGGCTCAGATGGACCAGATGGGTCATAGACCACCTCCCCCGAAGTCGGAACCTCGAAATGACAAGGGTAAAGGAAGGGCAACCTTCGTCGCGAGTGCCCAACAGCAACCTAACGCCCCGAAACCGGCAGATCAACTAGAAGAAAGACGCCGGTATTATAATGAGAAGATGAAGCGTCCCTACTCGTTCCCACGAGACAAAACGAAACGGTTATTCGAGCTGGCAGTACGCAACAGACTTATAAACCTACCAAATCCAAGGCGACCGCCGCAACCCACCGAGGTGAATAACCCTAACTATTGCCCTTACCATCAAACGGTAAGTCATCCGACTGAAAATTGCTTCGTCTTCAAAGGATGGATTGAAGATCAGTACCTCCAGGGGAAGTTTATACTGTCCGAAAGGTGGAAGGTGAACCCACCACAGCCGCATACTCCTAAGAAAGCAGATACACCGGGGGCAACCTGTTCCTTTATTGAAGAAGCTCCATGGGAGGTCGTGCTATCAACTAAAACCAAAAGAATGCTGGGAGACCTTCATGCATGCCCTGCGATCGAATGGAAGGACCCTCTTGAACCTCAAATTATCGAAGGGATGTTGAAGCCCCGCCCAACTACGAAGACTCGCGATAAGGGCCCAAATACTCACGCCCAACCGTCAAAATCTTCGAAGAAAAAGAAGAAGAAATCCAAGAAGCCCGTGAAGCTTGGAAACGAGCACACGAACTTGCAGAAGCAAATCGACGCGCTGGAAGAGTACAATCAAAAGGCGCGAACTCCTGTCACACTGCAAGAGTTCCTCAACCACATCTTTCAAGAGGGAGATGATGGAAAGAGATCGTCGGATGAATCCGAAGGATATGTGGCGAGTTGTAACGTAATCTCCCACTCGTTTACCGATGATGGGAAAACTCCCGGCACTAAGAAGCTGGAGGCAGAGCCTGAACCAGAGCGTGCGTGGCCAACAAATGAAATGATCAATGCCTTTCTAGACGAGATTCGTCTAAAGAGTAAAGCGGATCAGGAGCGTGAGATGGCAGCGTCAGAAGGAACCAAATGCAGGCGACTGAACGAAAGAGTTGAACTACCCCTGCCAGAGCAAAAGGCATCCGAAGTAGACAAGAAGATATTCAAGACGAGGAAAAGGTTTGCCAAAGCCATGTCAATGGAAATGAAGCTACCACCCTCGGAAGGAAACACACACGATGGGGTGGAGAGGCACCCTGATTATTGCACATATCATCGGAAAATTTCACACCCCACGGAGGAGTGCGACGCCTTTAAGATATGGTGGCAAGGATATGTTGCTCGTCGGCAACATTTTAAGCGCATGAAACGCAAGATCCGTCGGGAACGAAGAAGTACTGTCGATGGGCACAACAGAACTACTGGCAACTGTTACATGGTTAACGCTGGGGGGTCACAAGTTCTCACCTTTGGGAGCGACTCTGATGAAGAAATGGCTCTGGGCCCTCTCTTTAAAGAATCCGTTTTAGGGAAAGAGGAGAAATCGGAGGCCTGCGAGAACATTCAGCTGCGCAATGCACACTCCCAGAAAAGAATCTCGGGCCCGCGAGTAGAAAAGATAAGAGAAAGGAAAGGGTCACTGAAGATATCACTTTAGATGACCAAGTCATGAGAGAGCTGGCTGCCAAAGACCCTCCTAGGAAGGGTAAGGTGGACTATAACATCCTAGCGCACCTAAGGAAGCTACCTTCTCAGCTTAGCATTCTCGATGCCCTCCTATTATCAAAAGAAGCGCGAGACTCACTAATTAAGGCGTTACAAGAACCTGAGCAATTCCAAGCCTTCCTCGCCACTGAAAGGATGAAGGATGAACTGGAGGAAGTGCATACGGCCGACATCACTTTCGGTGATGAAGACCTCCTTCTCGGGACGTGCGACCACAACCATCCCCTATATGTCTCTGGATACTGCCATGATATCAAGATAGGCAAGATCCTGGTGGATAATGGATCCTCCGTCAATCTCCTTAATGTTCGGGTGTTGAAGGAAATCTGCATGAGTGTGCAACACCTCGCTCGTGACAAAATTACTATCTCCGGTTTCGATTCACAATCGTCACGGACTCTCGGATCTGTGATACTAACATTACGCTTCGGAATTCTCGTCACAGACATCAAATTCCATGTCATTGACGCCAAGACCTGCTACAACGCCTTGCTCGGCCGTCCTTGGCTACACAAGTACAACATCATCCTTTCTACGCAACATCAGTGTATGAAGTACTTTAAGGACGGTTTCGAGTATACCGTAACAGGTGAGTTGAACCCATTTTCCGTGAACGAAGTCCGCAAATACGAAGATGCAAAGTACTTTTTGCCAGATTTCGAGGATACAGAAAGGTGTCGCAACCCGGAGAACAAAACCGCCGCCGCCATCCCTGTTTTCGGGAGCGATACCGAAGAAGAGGAAGAGATAGTTTATGCCGGGCCATCTCAACGCAACAACCTGGGGACGCCCGCCCCCATGTTGGTCTTCGGAAGTGATTCAGAAGATGAAGTTAATGCCGTGTTCTCCAATCGGCTGTCAATACAAGCACCCCTTGGCGATGACCATAGTTTGCAAATCACCATGGTACCGCGAGAACACTACAAGGATCTCGACACACTTCAAGCTCACAATGTGCAGGACCTGTGAACATTTTACGTCCCTCCCAGGAAAAGGGGTGAGAAGGTGATCCTATTCTACCGATCCTCAGAGTCGAAAGTAAAGAAAGAGATCTGGCATGGCGTGGATGCTACACTTGACAAGCTCCAACACATCCGTCTGCCCAGATACTATACAAATGGATTAAAGAAGTTATTGAAGCGCCAAGGAGTACCCTTAAAACAGACTGTTCGACAGGCTCGGTTCTACAACAGGATTTGGGATGTCCCTGGGACTCAACGCAAATTACCCAACGGGAAAATGGAAACACTTGGGCTTGGATACGCGAGAACCGGAAAACGGGAACGGGCCCACAGTAGCTACGCTTTATATACCTTTGATGAAGAAGAGGACGCCCCGTCAGGAAATGCCAACCCCTCATCAAAACTAGACCCCGCGATTGAAGTGCCGAGTCCGTCGTTTGAAGAACGAATGGACAAGCCTATCAGGGAAGTGTGTCAAAAAACTCAGGAAGACCACAACCGCGAGATGGCCATCTACAAGAAGGCCAAGACGCAACGTCTACTTCAACAGGCTGCAAAAGACGAAGATGCTCATCCTCGTCAACCCGTTGTACGAAAGGCCCGACGCGGAGACGGAAATAAATCAAGAAGCGGAAAGAGGAGCCGACAACAACGACGCAGGATTAAGGGGTTACGTGATCGGGTATTGCACGGCTCGGATTTGTCCCTCATGAAGAAGATGAGTCGAGCGTACTCCTTCCCCCGAGACAAGACGGAGAGGTTACTCAAGCTCGCTTTAAAACATCAAATGATCGCACTTCCGGAGTCTAAGCACCCTGAGCAAGTTAACGAGGTTTCTCATCCAAGTTATTGCTCTTATCACCAAGCCATAGGACACCCTATCGAAGACTGCTTCACCTTCAAGAACTGGTTTGAGGACCAGTACCAACAGGGCAGATTTGCTTTATCCAACGGCTGGAGGGTAATGCCGCCACAAAAGCACGAACCGAAGGCCGCAAGAGCAGAACCGGATCCACCTCAGTCCTGGGAGTGGATTCGCACCTGTTATACGATTACGATGTTAAAGGAAGAACCCGAGAACATGGATGACCTTCCCCGGTGCCTTGAGAACAGCGATGATGAGGTGATCTCAGAATTTCCGCCAGCTCCGAAAGAACTGGAAGATGGTATACATACTACTGCAGATAACCTCAAGAAGATTGAGTTGGGATCGGCAGATGACCCGCGACCGATATTTGTCAGCGAGCTGCTATCTGAAGAAAGGGTGGCTGCGTTAAAGAACGTGCTTCTACGACATAAAGACTGCTTCACATGGAACTACTCCGAGATGCCAGGATTAGATCCGGAGATTGCTGTGCATAAGTTAGCAATATCCCCGGATATCAAGCCAGTCAAGCAGGCGCCAAGAAGGATGCGACTCGAGCTTGAAATGAGCATCAACGCCGAAGTCAAGAAGCTGATCGATTCTGGATTTATCCAAGAAGTCCAATATCCCGACTGGATCGCCAATATCGTCCCAGTAATGAAGAAGAATGGGACGGTACGCATATGCGTGGATTTCAGGGATCTCAATAAAGCCTGTCCAAAGGACGATTTCCCAGTACCAGTAACCAAGCTAATGATAGATAACACGTCCACTCATGAGGTTTTCTCCTTTATGGACGGTTCATCAGGATACAATCAGATAAAGATGCATCCCGAAGACCAGAAGCACACCGCTTTCCGGACCCCTTTGGGTATATTCTGCTACAGGGTTATGCCCTTTGGTCTAAAGAACGCTGGCGCTACCTATCAAAGGGCCATGACAAAGATCTTCGACGACCTCATACATGACATCGTCGAGTGCTATATCGATGACCTCGTAGTAAAGAGCATGTCATACGAAGAGCATTTAAAGCATCTGGAGACTGTATTTCAATGCCTTCGGCAATATAATTTGAAAATGAATCCCCTCAAATGCGCGTTTGGAGTCTCCTCGAGCAAATTCCTGGGATTCATCATCCGACATCGAGGTATCGAAATAGATCCATCTAAGATCAAGGCGGTCATGGAAATGCCTCCGCCGAGAACTCTCAAACAGCTGCGGTCTCTCCAAGGGAAGCTCGCGTACATACGGCGATTTATAGCCAACCTTTCTGGAAAGTGCCGTCCTTACAGTCACCTGATGAAGAAGGGAACCCCATTCGTCTGGGATCAAAAATGCCAAAACGCGCTAGACGAGATCAAGCAATACCTGCAGAACCCGCCGGTGTTGGCTGCTCCGGTTAAGGGAAAGCCTCTCATTCTTTATACAACCGCCCTCGAAGGTTCTTTAGGCGCATTGTGGGCACAAGAGAACGATCAAGGGAAAGAAAGAGCGCTCTACTACTTAAGTCGAGTTTTGCTGGGGGCAGAAAGTAACTACCCCCCATTGAAAAACATTGCCTGGCGTTGATCTTTGCGATAACAAAGCTCAGGCACTATGCGTTGGCGCATGAAGTCCGTCTCATTTCGAAGGCGGATCCCCTTAAATACTTGATGTCAAAAGCCATATTGACGGGACGACTCGCTAAGTAGGCCCTGCTCTTGATAGAGTTCTCGATAACGTATCAACCTCTCAAGGCGGTGAAAGGCCAGGCCATTGCCGATTTCCTCGCTGAGCACCCGATACCGGCCTATTCTCTTCTGAACTGTGATTTGCCGAACGAGCATGTATTTGATGCGATTGGCGGCGGTAGTACCCGATGGGAACTCTATTTCGATGGAGCGTCCTCCGTCAAGAAACGGAAACAAGGTATCCCAGTGATCAAATCGGGGGTAGGCCTCATCTTCGTAACTCCACAAGGAGGGATAATGCGCTTCGCCTTCTCCTTAACAAAGCCGAGGACAAACAATGAGGCTGAATACGAAGCTCTGATAGCAGGCCTCGAGATCGCCATCGACATGGGAATTGAAGGCCTCCTTATATACGGGGATTCTCAATTGGTCGTTAGTCAAGTAAATGGCGACTACTAAACGTGCAAACCGGAGTTGGTGAAGTACGGCGAAAAGGTGCAACAACTATTGGCCCAAATTCCCTCCTATACTTTGGAGAACATACCGCGCGCGGAAAACAGCAAAGCAGACGCGTTGGCCAAACTTGCTAAAGAGCTGGCTGACGAAAACCTCGATGATGTAAGAATCGTGGTACAAAGCCGTCGGGTGCTCGCCCCAACGGAAATACCTCCAGAATCATATGAGGAAAAGGGAGCGACTGAGCAGGCGACTCTACAAATAAAAGACCATGAGAAGGCTGGGGACTGGAGGGAAATCTTCATAGACTACTTTAAGTCCCACCGAATGCCCGAAGAAGCGTCCTCAAGACATCAGCTCATGAAACGAGCTCTATCTTTCGCTTTCGTCAACGATACTCTATACAAGAGATCGTTTGATTCTCTATGGCTTAGATGCTTAGGACCTGACGAAGCAGAAAGAGTCGTTCAGGAAGTTCACGACGGACTTTGCGGTTCTCACCAAGCAGGCCCAAAGATGAAGTTAAAAATTAAACGGATGGGTTACTACTGGCCCACGATGATCCAGGACTGCCTCGAGTATGCGAAGCAATGCCACTCGTGCCAGATTCATGGAGACTTTATTCACCAACATCCGAACCCACTACACCCAACGGTGGCTAGCTGGCCATTCGAAATGTGGGGGACTGACATAGTCGGCCCCATCGAGCCAGCATCATCCCGGGGACATCGTTTTATCCTGGCGACAACTGATTACTTCTCCAAATGGGAAGAAGCAGTACCACTGAGGGAAGTGAAGACGGAGAATATCCTCCACTTCTTCAAGACGCACGTCATCTATCGGTTTGGAACCCCACGGCGGATTATCTCCGATAACGGGCCAGCCTACAGAAGCCACAAGATTAGCCGCTTCGCGCAGCAGCATAATATAGACTGGAGATATTCTTCAGTTTACAACCCACGAGCTAACGGTCTGGCCGAGGCCTTCAATAAGACCTTGACGAAGATCATAAAAAAGACCGTTTTCCGGAATAAGAGAGACTGGCACGAGAGGCTGCAAGAGGCCCTTTGGGCCTATCGAACTACATTCAAGACGGCCACGAACACAACGCCGTACGCGTTGGTATTTGGGACGGAAGCAGTGCTCCCCCTCGAGATAGAGTTACCCTCTCTACGAGTGGCCGTCTACTACGAGCTGACGGACGAAGAAAATGCTCACCTTCGACTTGAGAAACTCGATGCCCTCGATGAAACCTGGCTCATAGCGCAACAAAATCTAGAGGCCTACAAAGCAAAGATGACGCGCTCGTATGAAAGATTGACCAGGCCGAGGATATTCTGCTAAGGCGAACTTTTACTAGTGGTCAAAAGACCTATGATCCCCAATCGTGCCAAGCGGGGAAAATTTGAGCCAAACTATGAAGGCCCGTACATCATAGACAAGGTCTACCAGGGTGGAGCCAATCTACTCATGGACATGCACGGTGAAAGGCCTTTCAGGCCAATAAACGGCCGCTTTTTAAAGAAATACTATGCTTAATGAGCCACAGCCTGGGTCAATGATAGATGACGACGACTATGTCCGCTCGCTATCTTCCTAAGCTCAGACTTTACAAGCAGCAGCCGGCCTTCCCCTGACGATGGACCGAAACGTCCTTAAACTAACGACGGACCGAAACATCCTTACACTAACGACGGACCGAAACGTTCTTAAACTAACGACGGACCGAAACGTCCTTAAACTAACGACGGACCGAAACGTCCTTAAACTAACGACGGACCGAAACGTCCCTAAAACTACTACCGCGGCATCTTTAGGCTGACGGGATAAAGAAAAGAAAAGAAAAAAAGAGATAAAACAAAAAAACAAAAAAAAACGGTATGTCCACAAGCAAAATGGGCACGGATGAAAACCCGAAAGGGCTCCGTGAGTAAAAACAGCAGGGCTTCTGGCGAGTGTTTGTGAAAACCCGAAAGGGCGCAGCCTCGTTAAAAGACACTTACAAGGTCCTCTCGACTTTGTAAGGAGAAACCATCCGCGTGAGATCCTTACGACTCATAAGGAAGCAACACACTTAGGGATCCCCACGATTCCTAAGGAGAAATCACACTTGCGAGATCCTCACGACTCGTAAGGAGAACTCTCTTATGGGACCCTCACGGCTCATAAGATTTGAAAGTCTTAAGTTACAGAAACCTTAACCTGTTCTTAAGCAACCCCCATAACCTTCGATATTGCCCTACAAGCGGCTCATATTGACCCTTGTATACAATCCACGGGCACGAATAAATGTTTCCCTAACAAAGTCCCATCCGTGACTAGGGATATGCTTGTACAGCAAACAACACTTGTAAGTCCTCCCGACTTATAAGGAGAAAACCCTTTTGTAAGATCCTTACGATTTACAGGGGAACATACACTTAGGAGTCCTCACGATTCCTAAGGAGAAAACGCACCTGCGAGATCCTCACGACTCGTAGGGAGAAATACCTTTGTGAGACCCTTACGGCTCATGAAGTCAAAAGCCTTAGTCGACAGGATCCTAACCCTGTTTACTAAGCCATCTTTGTTCAACATCAACAGAGGCAAATGATGATTCGCTCCTGGCAATATCCCAGTTGTAGCGATGCTGATGCCTAAACGAGTATCAAATTCCAAGCCCTTTCAAGGCAAATGATGATTCGCTCCTGGCAATATCCCAGTTGTAGCGGTGCTGATGCCGAGATCGGTGTCTAAATCTAAGCTTACAACGAAAAGCCAGCAAGCCACCCATGCATACGAAATAGCCGAAATGATGGGGCAACTTGCGACAAAACCAGCAAGTAAAAATGTGTGCATGAAAAACAGCCGAAATGATTGGACAACTCGCAATAAAAAGCAGCGAGTAAAAATGAAAAAAAATATAGCCGAAATGATTGGGCACCGCGAAAAATAGCCGAAATGATAGGGCAATCGCGACCTTCGCGATATAAAAGCTGAAATGATAGAGTATCGCGGAAAAAGAAATAAAATAAAAATGAAATTTCTGCCCTACAGGTGATGCCACATCAATCCCTGTATACAATCCAGGGGCGCAAACAAAGAAGGAGTCACACTCCTCCTCCCCAGGTTTCATCAGAAGAAGAAGCCGAATCTCGACGGGCCACAAATAACCTAGAGATCATCTCAACACTCGTCTCGTCACAGCGGACACATCATCAAGAAAAGCGGAACAGCGGCAACTCCCAGTTCCATGACTCGACGATGTACTCCCACAGAGAGTCAAATCCCAACTCCGTGAAATGCGGATACAGTCAGCAAAATTCCTGGTTACATAGAACGCAGATAACGTCACTCTTTGACCCCGTGAAAAACGTCCAGAGCGGATCCTGGTCCTCGCAGAACACGGCAGTGAACCCGTGTGAAGCATCCAGAGCGGAGCCTAGTCCTCGCCAAGCACGGCAGTGAACCCGTGTGAAGCATCTAGTGCAAAATTCCTGGTCACGTGGAACGCGGATAACGTCACTCTTTGACCCCGTGGAAAACGTCCAGAGCGGATCCTGGTCCTCGCAGAACACGGCAGTGAACCCGTGTGAAGCATCCAGAGCAGAGCCTAGTCCTCGCCAAGCACGGCAGTGAATCCGTGTGAAGCATCTAGTGCAAAATTCCTGGTTACGTGGAACGCGGATAACGTCACTCTTTGACCCCGTGGAAAACGTCCAGAGCGGATCCTGGTCCTCGCAGAACACGGCAGTGAACCCGTGTGAAGCATCCAGAGCGGAGCCTAGTCCTCGCCAAGCACGGCAGTGAACCCGTGTGAAGCATCTAGTGCAAAATTCCTGGTTACGTGGAACGCGGATAACGTCACTCTTTGACCCCGTGGAAAACGTCCAGAGCGGATCCTGGTCCTCGCAGAACACGGCAGTGAACCTGTGTGAAGCATCCAGAGCGGTGCCTAGTCCTCGCCAAGCACGGCAGTGAACCCGTGTGAAGCATCTAGTGCAAAATTCCTGGTCACGTGGAACGCGGATAACGTCACTCTTTGACCCCGTGGAAAACATCCAGAGCGGATCCTGGTCCTCGCAGAACACGGCAGTGAACCCATGTGAAGCATCCAGAGCAGAGCCTAGTCCTCGCCAAGCACGGCAGTGAACCCGTGTGAAGTATCTAGTGCAAAATTCCTGGTTACATGGAACGCGGATAACGTCACTCTTTGACCCCGTGGAAAATGTCTAGAGCGGATCCTGGTCCTCGCAGAACACGGCAGTGAACCCTTGTGAAGAATCCAGAGCGGAGCCTAGTCCTCGCCGAGCACGGCAGTGAACCCGTGTGAAGCATCTAGTGTAAAATTCCTGGTTACGTGGAACGCGGATAACGTCACTCTTTGACCCCGTGGAAAACGTCCAGAGCGGATCCTGGTCCTCGCAGAGCACGGCAGTGAACCCGTGTGAAGCATCCAAAGCGGACCCTAGTCCTCGCCGAGCACGGCAGTGAACCCGTGTGAAGCATCTAGTGCAAAATTCCTGGTTACGTGGAACGCGGATAACGTCACTCTTTGACCCCGCGGAAAACGCCCAGAGCGGAGCCTGGTCCTCGCCAAGCACGGCAGTGAACCCGTGTGAAGCATCCAGAGCAAATACCGGACTGTGGAGTCCTTAAAATCCACGGACTATGATGTCCTTAACCTCGACCGTGATGTCTTAAAACTAACGATCAACCACCCCAATTCCCTACGGATTCTGCCTTGGCTTAAGGGTTCATCTCTTCACTCCTTTGATACCTGGCGTTGTAATTCCTCAACGTCTTCAAAGAGGTGACGGGTCCCTGCAACCAAACATCAGACTGTGGAGTCCCTAAATCCACGGACTATGAGGTCCTTAACCTTGACCGTGATGTCTTAAAACAAACATCGGACTGTGGAGTCCCTAAATCCACGGACTATGAGGTCCTTAACCTTGACCGTGATGTCTTAAAACTAACATCGGACTGTGGAGTCCCTAAATCCACGGACTATGAGGTCCTTAACCTTGACCGTGATGTCTTAAAACTAACATCGGACTGTGGAGTCCTTAAATCCACGGACTATAAGGTCCTTAACCTTGACCGCGACATCTTTAAACTACAATGCCTGGAGCAGCCCCCTGGCCCCGTGAAACACGGACAAGGGCGACCACATCCAGCACTTACAAGTCCTCACGACCTGTAAGAAAGAAACTCTCTTGTGAGATCCTTACGACTCTCAAGGAAAAACCCGCTTAAGAATCCTCACGATTCTTAAGAAGAACTTACACCTATGGGATCCTCTCGACCTGTAGGGAGAAAAACTCTTTATGAGACCCTCATGGCTCATAAAATGCAAAAGTCTTAGGAAGCAGATCTTAACCATGAATCCTGAGCCATCGCTGTCCTGCAAGGAGATCAAGATAGAATATCCACAGAATACATTCAATAAAAAGGGGACACACCATTGAGAAGAAAAATGTATCTTTTATTCATAAACCAAAATGGATACAAAGTACAATTCATGAAAGAAACAAAAAAAAGAGATACTCTCATTCATGAGTATGTACAAAAAAGGGAGAAAAGATACAAGTCCTCAAGCCGGCGGGCGGTGCAATAATTTTACCAGCTCATCGTTTTGCTGCTGAGCCACGGCTTCATGACGCAAGATCTCCAGAAGACAAGCCTCCGCCTGAGCTTGCTGAGCCTGATACGAAGCAAGCCGAGCCTCGAGCTCTTTCTCGGTGGCTTTATGAGCTTCGACCCTCTCGCGAGTGAACGTGGCAGCTTTATCGAGAGCCACCACCTCTTTTATGGACTCCTGGAGCACTCGCTAAAGTTCGTACGCTTTGTTGGCCTTGGCTGTGAGGCTGGCCTGAAGCTCGCTCAGTGCCTTGGAAGCTAGCTCCCTCTCCGAAAATTTACGGCCGAGCCCTTTTCTCGCACAACAATATGTTCGCTACATGTCGCTCTATCAGGCCACGTAAGCTCGCTTTCGTGACCGCGGCCTTGGAAACAAGACATTTACAAGACCGTATAAATGGGCTTCCAGTCGACGGGAATAATTGATCTAAAACGCGCTCACATCACCTGACGTGAAAGGCAACAAGAAAGATTTCCGACATATTTCAAGCATGCGTTCGCAATCATATGAGTATTCAAAAAAAATAATAATAGCATTTGCAATCGCATGAACATTCATAATGCCCAAAAAGGTCTGATGCGCAGGAAAGTGATGATAGCATTTGCAATTAAAGAAAGTTCTCATGAGAAGAATACAAAGTTTATTTATGCAAGCGGAAACATACATACTAGTACCAAGCCTACATGGAAGTTCGGCATAAAGCGTAAAAAGGAGGGACTAATTTAAAATATGTTCTACGCTAACGGGAAAAGGTCACCAAACATGGGATCAACGGCACAGGGGTTAATGAAGCAGAGGACAAAATACTCCATCTCTCTCTCTGCTTTCTCCAGCACATCAAAGCGACGGTTCTCACGAGGAGTCGCTCCCCATCGATTGGCGCCGTGTTCATCCGCGAAAGCAGACATAATAGCTCGCCGGGCCTTTATCTAGCTCAGCAGATGAATTGAGCAATCCTTCAAAGCCTGAGTAATCAGGCACGCTTCATGAAAGCCCTCGAGCTTTTCATTCGCCGCGTCGAGCATCGCCAGGGTCATCTCCGCCGGGTGAGGAGGGATGTCGGCAAGCACGGCCGTGAGAATCATCCGGAGCCAGAAGGAACCCATCGGGAGGGGGGACCCCCTACGGATCGAGAGTTCATGCATGGCTGAGTCGCATTCGTTGTCGGTAAGGAGGGGATCCACCAACCGAGCAGCAAAGCGGGGGACCATCTCCTCAATAGGAACTTCCCATGGCTGTCGACGAGCATGAGGGCGATTACAGGCCATGGCGCTCGTTTGTTTCTCAAGACAAGTTACTCCAAGATAAAAAAAAATAATAATATAAATCTCTTTGTGAAGGGAAAAGAAAGCTATAGCCTCATATATAAAGAAGTGCATTAAGTGTTGTGCGCGGAAAATCTTGCATGGTGAAGCTATTTCCAAGGCCCAAAAAAGGAAAGGCATCGAAAATCAAGGAGATGGAACTATTTCCAAGGCCCATTTTTCTGCGTCTGATATTGTGCACTGAAAATAGGGCATGGGAAGATTTTGTGAACAGCCCCATCAAGGGACCCCACGTGCAGAACACGTGAGGCCTAAACCTGATGTACACTAAAAAAAAATGGAGTAGCACCCTGCATATTGAAAGCACCAACAACAACAGTAGCAAAATGATAAAATCCCAGAGAAAGGCATGCAAACATGGAAAGACATAATAAAACTTGTCACTGAATCTTTCAAGAAGTTCATACAAAATAAAGGGGACACGTTTACAATGGTAAGACTTCAGATGCGGGGCATGGGTTGAGAAACTCAAGATTAACTTTGTCCAAGATTCTCCAAGCATTTCGAACTTCCCGAGTATGCTTCCTCTCGCGGTCGCAAGCGTCGGGATCCTCACGAATGTCCACCACCCTCTAATAGGCGGCAAGTATGGCTGACTGCTGAAAGGCTTGGTGCAAGAGATCGATGAGGTGATCTCGCCGCCTCTTTGAGATCAAGCCCATCAGGTACACCGAATGCACCTTATCCTCAGCAGTGTCCAAGGCCCCAAGCGGTATGCCGGTGCAAAAGAGAGGAAGTGCCTCCCGGATCGCCGGCACGATCAGCCTCAGAAGAGAAGAGCGACGGGGGAGTAGCCGATGGTTGTACTCGTCAAAGCGGCTCATAATCTCAGCACACTGAGCGTTGGTGAACTCCTGATTCTGACTACGGCCCAGGGCACGAATATTCCCGTAGGAAATGATTTCGTTGAGATCATACAAATGAGCGTCCATGATACCTGAAATAAAAATCAGGACGATTTATTACAAACCCTCTTCTTCTTCACTAATCATAGAATGACAAGGAAACCCCAAGAAGCCTCCGTGTGAAGAAACTGAGTTCTTCATTGGAATTAAATTCCTTATTAAGAGAAGGGAATTAAATTCCCAGAAACACTTTTGGATGGAATTAAATTCTATAGATTTGAACCGCCATCATCATCTCCCTAAGGATCATCTAAACCCTAAGAGATCTACTGTTGGAGGTTAAGTGGTCTCATATTTGGTAAAAGAAATTGAAGAAAAATGGTTTTTTTTATGAAACCCTTAATGTGGATTTAAAATCCAGAGAGTTCTTTTAAAACAAAAGTGCTTCGACCGTTCAACATTATTACCTTAGGAAAAGGGATCCTTCAACAGAGTTAAACTCTGGAAAATGTCTGAGGCAGAGAACTAAGCTCTGGAAGACGAGAATTAAATTCTCAAGGGAAAAGGCTCTCAAAGGAAGAAGATGAGTAAAGTGAAGGCTCTTCTGAAGAGACATGGGTATTTATAGAAGGCGATGGAAACGTTTCATCTCCCCAAATCCCTAGAGGAATCCAACGGTCACAAAAGGTGACAGTGTTGCACTCACGTGCGGACACGTGAGAACAACGCTGTGGGGGCATTTGTTTCCTGATTTAAAATCAGAAAAGCTTATGGAAAAAGCTTTAGAAGAGGGTCACGTGCTTACACGTGACCAGCAGTCACGTGTTGGCACGTGACATCTAAAAGCATCAGCAATGTTTCCTGATTTAAAATCAGAAAAGCTTATGGAAAAAAGATTCTGAGAAGGGTCACGTGCTTACACGTGACCAGCAGTCACGTGTGGGCACGTGACACCTAAAAGTATCGGCAAGGCAAATTCAGTTTCCCAGATACATTAAAGAAAGGGGCTTCAGAAAAGGTCACGTGCTCCCACGTGACCTGGGTCACGTGTCGGCACGTGACATTTAAAAGCAGCGGCAAAAACACAACGGTTCCCTGATCAAACCAAGAAAAAGGCTTCAGAAGAGGTCACGTGCTCCCACGTGACCAAGGTCACGTGTTGGTACGTGACACTCAAAACATCAGACTCATTCTCCGGTTAAATCGAGAAGAAGGCTCCATGCCAGGGTCACGTGCTCACACGTGACCAGTTGTCACGTGGTGGCACGTGACAGCTAAACAGAGAACAGAAAGCAAAGCGCAGAAAGAAAGAAGAAAGCTCTTTCCAAGGGGGTCACGTGCCCACACATGACCAAGGGTCACATGGCCACACGTGACCGACTTCAAAGCCCACTTGTTAACAGAATTAAATTCTGAGAAAAGAACTCTCAAATCTTTCCAAAGGAAAGAGATTATAAGCAACCGATTAAATTAAAGATTTAGAGGTGATTAAATATCATCTATCTATTGGAAAATCTCGAATTTGGAAAGATTTCCCCTCTAAATCTAACTGAAATAACAAAGGAGAATCTCTGGATTTAAAATCCAATGGTGAATAAAATTCACCTAATAATCCAAAGGTCCAAAACGAATGATGGATGCAAATCAAATCTCTCAATGAGGATTCGTCAAAAAAAACTAATTGACTCGGCTGCTTCTGCTATATATAGGAGCCAAGAGACACACAATAAAAAGGAAGGTGTGTGCAGAAGGAAGAGAAGGGAGAGAGCCTTGATACTTTGAGGAATTTGGATCTTCTGCAAAAGAAAACCCTAGGTAAGAAAGGGAAGGCTTCTTGAAAGAAAAGAGAGTTTAATTCTCAACAGAGTTTAACTCTGATATAAAACAGAAGGACATATTTTTTCTCTCTTTGATGGAGGATCTGTAAAGTGCACATCTCCCCTTGAAGTTGAGAATTTAATTCTCAATGGGTTGAGATCCTGCCATGCAGATCCAAAACATAGAGAGAGAATGGAAGCACGAAAATTTAATTCTCACAGAACTATAGGAATTTAATTCCTTTAAAATAAAATTAGGGCTTGACCCTGTGTTATGGGAATTTAATTCCTTCAGAATGAAAAGAAACAGGGTTTAACCCTAATTAAGAACTTAGTTCTGTTGAAACAACGGGAATTTAATTCCCTTAATCATAATTCTTTAACAGAGAGTGGGCGTTTAATTCCCCAAAGCTTTTATTAGGGTTTAACCCTATTCAGTTCTTCACATATATGAGGAATTTAATTCCTTCAGGAAATTCAGAGTTCAACTCTTCAAAAGGAAGTAGGAATTTAATTCCTCTGAAATTATTGTCAGGGTTCAACCCTACGAGGAATTTAATTCCTAAAGGGGATTAACGGATCTTCTAAACAATTACAGAAAAGCAGGGTCACGTGTCACCACGTGACCCCCCCCAAAAGATCTACAGAAAGCCCCCCTTTGAGGCAGTGCCTCACGTGACCCACGTGACCCTTGACAGAAGCTTTAACACACAAGCGCTTGAATGCCCGTCACGTGATGGCACGTGATGCTCTAAAAGATGCAATAGTCTCAGAAGAACAAATGAAGGGAGGGCGCTCTCACGTGTTGCCACGTGACCCCTCCTGCCTTAGTGTTTAACACTAAATTAGAACCCCTGAATTCAGTATTAAAACATTGTTTGGCCTTAGTGTTCAGTACTAAGCAAAGAACTTTATTTGCAGTGTTCAACACTGATTACCTTAGTGTTCAACACTAGTTTGGGACTTCTGTTGACAGTGTTTAACACTGGTCTGTTTTAGTGTTCAACACTAATCTGAAAGCCTAGTTGCTGGTGTTTAACACCAACTATCTTTTAGTATTAAAACACTAACTTATCAATCTCATTCCCAGTGTTCAACACTGATTTGTCTTTAGTGTTTAACACTAGACACTGGCCCAATTGGCCGAATGGATAGAGGCAAAGCCTCTCCTCCAAGGGACCAACAAGAAGCCAATATTCCAGATATGATTGGACTTAGCCCAAGATGGTCATAAGTCCTCAATTCGTAATTAACTGGGCTAATGGGCTCATAACATAGTTAATTGGTCTTGATCCCAAGTTGGGCCAAAGACTATTTAACCCACTCCGGTTCCAGGGTACATCTCTTCACTCCTTTGATACTTGGCGTTGTAATCCCTCAACGTCTTCAAAGAGGTGACGGGTCCCGATGACCACGCATTGATATGGACTGTGAGGTCCTTAAACCCATGGACTACGACGTTCTTAACCTCGACCGAGATGTCTTAAAACTAACAATGGACTGTGGGGTCCTTAAACCCATGGACTACGATGTCCTTAACCTCGACCGAGATGTCTTAAAACTAACAATGGACTGTGGGGTCCTTAAACCCATGGACTACGACGTCCTTAACCTCGACCGAGATGTCTTAAAACTAACAATGGACCGCAATGTCCTTAAACTACCCATGGACCGCAATGTCCCTAAACTAGCAATGGACCACCACGTCCCTAAACTGGAACAATAGAGCCCTGCATGCTCTTTTGTCGGATCTAAACGATCCCATTTAAGTTGATCTTAGCCTCAAAGATGGCTAACGTATCCTTAAACCTCCAAACAGACTGGACTATGAATCTCCCCCAATTAACTCTGGTTCGAGGGTACATCTCTGAACTCCTCTGACATCTGTCGTTGTAATCCTTCAACGTCGTCAGAGAGGTGACGGGTCCCGCCGGCCATACATACGATGGACCACTATGTCCTTAAACTGGAACAATGGAGCTCAAATGCTCTTTTGTCGGATCTAAACGATCCCGTTAAGTTGATCTTAGTCTCAGGCCAGACTAACGTATCCTTAACAACATTTGAGTTGATCTTGGCCTCAAGTATGGCTAACGTATCCTCAAACCAAACCCCCCCAAACCCAAATCTAAGATAATACGGATTTGGACTAGTCCACGCCCTACGGGCGACGACATAACTCGGTCTCCGTAAACAATCCACGGGCAACAAAACACAAAACAAACACACACGACGCGAAGTGACCATCTGGAGAAGGAGAAAATTGTTACCGCGATACGGTAGCGTAATTAACTGCAGGGGCTTGCGCCTGCAGGGAAGAGCGTCCCCATAATCAAAAAACCCCTCAAATGAGGGGGAATCTGATGAAGTCTGCTACATCGGCCGCATCCGTTTAAACCTTCGATATATGGTGCCATGAATCAACTTGGCATCTTCGGAGAGGTGGACGGATAGCACCAATTAGCATCTGCCCCGAATCTCAGCGTCAGGACATCGCAGTCTTGTGCGCCGCCGTTCGGAGGGGAACATTAGGTATATGGGAAATGGGTTTTTTAAAAAAAGGATATATATATTAACGAAGGAAAGAGAGAGAGACAGGTGAGATTTAGAGTTAAGAAAATTTATTTTTAGTGAGGAGAGAGGGGGATAGGATTGGATTGGTGAGATTTAAATAGCTTTAGGATAAAAAAATCTTTTAAAATATTTTCACATATATATTTAGATATATAACGGTATATATATAAATAATATTATATTAAGAAAATTTAAGTTTTTTTGGCTAATACAAAATTACTCCAAAATATGCCCGGGTTGGGTCTAAATTTTACGGTTTAAAAATATGGATAATATACGTGTTAACCAAAACCAAAATAGGATATCCGGGTAACGAAAATGCATACCCCCAAGAACGGTACATGTAGCGTGCACGTAGCTATCCAAATGAGTCCGTTTCACAAAACGGAACGAGAACAAGATGTACGGATGCTACCACAGGGTCAGGGGTATGATGCAGGCCATGCTAGATATTTTTTAAATATTTTATTTGACTTTACTTGTTATATTGAAAAAAAATGCAGATGTCAGATATAATGCAGTTATACAACATGAAAGTGCACGGATTCTCATAACTAGCCGGGATAAATCATAAACAGGAATCAGGACGGTTTTCCAGCATGCGGGTCGGGTCAAATACAAACATAGATATCAATTACACTATTCACACCCAAACATCAATAAATCAAGAAATAGCCATAAATAAAGAAATACCCAAAAGAACTGGTATGACTGAACTAGGGTGTTACAAGGAGGCCGAACGTTGTGATCGCCAAAGCATCCCACCCTAAATGCAAATCTGTGTTCGAACGGCTCTCCGTTGTTCCGACTGGGGACAAGGCCGTCAACACCAATGGAGCCACAAAGCATCTCCAGCAAGCTCAAACGACTCCAACAAGTGCACAATCAGGCGTATCTCCAAAGCTCTCCATCGCTCGGTCTATGGCGGCTCCCCGAAGAACCGAAGCCTGCAAAGTGCTCAAATCAGAAAAGTTAAGGCAGAAGTGGCTCAGATATAGAGCCAACAAGAGGGCCAGGACTCCGGCCAAGTGGAATCTTGTGAGGTTCCAAGAGCAGGGTCATCCCACGACGACGACTGAGTCGGCCGTAAAAGTCAGCAATTTCTTCGAGCCTCTTAAGTGGGTTCAAAAAAACGCCATGCCCGCCAGAATCAAGGAGACAACAGTCCGAACGTTGCTACAAAGAGACGTGTCCCGACCCCAACAGAGAAAGTATGACACCGTCTCTTTAAGAGTCTATCAGGCACTCTGTGCCGTGTGAAAGCAGCGGGGCAAATACAGAAAAGAAGCACCGACACTACTTAAGAATCCGATCAAGCCAGCCATTTTTAACCGATTGTCTGTTACCAAAATAGAAGGGCCACAACAGCGGTCCACGAAATCCGCTGCCAATAATAAAAAGACGGCTGGATATGTTATCCTTACGGTCTATATGGCGGGCGCGTGTCCCAGCGACAACTTGCGCAGTAAAAACAAGGATGGGGCCACCACATCCTAAGCCCAATCTGGCTTGAATTTGGTTGCCGCTTCCCAAGATCAGCCGCCTCCACTGGATGATGAAAACCCTCTCGATGAGGCCGATAAGCAGAAGGACCCCTCAGTCCATATGGAATCAAGCTCGGACAGCGAGGAAGAGCCGATTTTCCATCCCAGGACCACCACGTCGTTAAACTGGGAACAATCGACCTCTAAGTCGTTAAACTGGGAATGTAAAAAAAATGTGTGTAAATAAAAATAATGTGTAAATAAAAGAAAAAAGAAAAGCCGAAATGATGGGGCAACTGCGAATAAATAGCCGAAATGATAGGGCAATCGCGACCTTCGTAATAAGAAAAGCTGAAATGATAGAGCAATCGCGGTAAAAAAAACCTCCCAAAGGCAAATGATGAGTCGCTCCTGGTACCATATTCCAGTGCAGCGATGAAGATGCCGACCAAAATCCAAATCCCCAAGTGGCGAATGATGAGTCACTCCTGGTACCATATTCCAGTGCAGCGATGCAGACGCCAACCAAAATTTCAAATCTCTGAATGTCCCAACGGCGAATGATGAGTCGCTCATGGTACCGTATTCCAGTGCAGCGATGCAGACGCCAACAAAATCCTAAAATACTCCCAGCCCTGCGGTTGGTTCCCAAGTTGTCTACCGTATACAATCCATGGGCTCAAATAATTCTCATCACATCCATGCCCCACCGCAGTCACCCGTCCAGCGGTCGATCTCCGCCCTTGGAATTATGCTCCATTTAGGAAGACCCACTCATTTGTCCTCACGATACATGAGGAGAACAAAACTTACGAGATCCTTATAGTTCACAAAGGAAAAACACACTTGGGGGTCCTCACGACTCCTAAGGAGAAAATACACCTATGGGATCCTTTCGACTCGTAGGGAGAAAATGCTTTTATGGGACCCTTACGGCTCATAAAATTGAAAAGCCTTAGGTGATAGGGACCTAAACCTGTCTTCTAATCCATCGCTCCCAACAGGTAAAGGCAAATGATGAATTGCTCCTGACACCTGTGCTTCATTGTTAGCAACGCTGATGCCGACCCCTACCCCAAAATTTCAAACTTCCGATCCAATAGACCCCTAAGTCGTTAAACTGGGAATAGATGACCTATAAGTCGTTAAACTGGGAACAGATGACCCATAAGTCGTTAAACTAGGAACGAGGGAAATCTCCTCATGGCAAATGATGATTCGCTCCTGGTACCATATTCCAGTGTAGCGATACTGATGTCAACCCAAATCACACCAAGTCAACAAGCGACCTCCTCGTCGGAATTATGCTCCTCCCTGGAACCAAGTCAACCAGCAACCTCCTCGTCGGAATTATGCTCCGCCCTGGAACCAAGTCAACAAGCAACCTCCTCGTCGGAATTATGCTCCGCCCTGGAACCAAGTCAACCAGCGATCTCCTCGTCGGAATTATGCTTCAACCTGGAATCAAGTCAACTAATGACCTCCCCGCCGGAATTATGCTCTGTCTCAGAATCAAGTCAACCTACAACCTCTGCGGCGGAATCATGCTTCGCCGCAGAGTGTACCCCGTGTCAAAATCATGCTTTGCCTCGGAGTACCTGCTTTCCCCGTCTGAATGATGCTTCACCTGGGAATTGACTTCTGCGTCGGAATCATGCTTCATCTCAGAGCGTACCCGGGTCGAAATCATGCTTTGTCTCTGAGTGTCTACCTTCCCTGTCGGAATTATGCTTCGACTCGGAATCAAGCTCTGTAACGGAACTATACTTCGTTCAGAATGTCTGCCATGTGCCGGAACTAAGCTTCGTCTCAGGATACACCTGTCCCATGTCGAAATTATGCTTCATTCCGGAACCCTGTGCCGAAACTATGCTTCATCTCAGAATATACTCGATCCCTAAAATCATGCTCCGCTCTTCGAAATTATGCTCTGATCCCCGGAATCATGCTCCGCTCTTCGGAATTATGCTCCGATCCCGGAATTATGCTTCGATCCTCGGAATTATGCTTCAATTCTCTGGAATTATGCTTCCGGAATGATGCTCCGCCCCCTGAATGATGTTCCACCTTGAAGTCCAACTCCAAGATCCATCAATTTCATGCACACAACTCATATACAAGGTGTGCATTTATTGGCGGGGAGCACTTTGTTGGGGTCAAAAATTACACCCCGGTTGATCAAGTCAAAGTCAACCCCAAGCCAGGTGGGTCCAAGCCCAGATCAAGTGGGCCCATGCCCAAGTCGAGCCCCGCGGCCGGCCTCCCCCATGCCAAAATGAAATCATGTAATAAATAATTTTGATATAATTTTTTATGCATGAATGTAAGAAAAATGGGCATAAACCCAAATTTTTGTGTCACGCCCGCTTCCCAGTGTACGGCAGAGGACGCGACGGGCCCGCTACGTATTTACTCAGAAGTAAACACGCTAAGTGTATCTAAGCAATATAAAATAAAATATACGCAAGAGACAAGTTGTAAATGAACAGAAACTTTATTTATTAACATTCTTTTTACAATACAACTGAAATGAAAATACATGTACTGAAAGCAATACCTAAACAATGGCATAACATGAATGAAAATGAAATGTACAAGTAAACTAGAGCTCCGGGTCAAAGGCTAGCTGATCCAAATTCTCGCTGGTGGGCTCTGTCACCAGAAGGTCCGATCCACCTGACAACATTCCAAAGAAAGAAGAAAAGGAATGTCGTCGGCGAACAATCGTTCGGTAAGTTCCAAAAGTAAGAAGAGACAGAAGAGATAGAAGGAGAATGTAACTTTTAAAGTTGTATTATATTGTTAACACTGTTGTTTGTAGCTTGGTACAGAAAATACCAGTGTATACGAGAAGAGTCCCACTATCCCGGAGACTAAGGTATATGGAGTATAAAGAACCGTTCAGCCACGGTACAACGGCGATGGAGATTCATGTTAGGTGTATTATGGTTATAGTCCCGTGCCACTTTTAACACCTTCCGTACCAATCTACCCCTTATAAACCCCGCAATATTTTGATTGTATTGTTTGTATTGTCTTGTCTTGTATTATGAATTGTATAGACGGATGACTTGCTGACACCATGATGACAGTAATGGAACGGATATAATGGATGAACATATAAATGGAGTATATTCATGATTCGGTTCAGTCAAGTTGTATAGATTGAATATATTGAATATATAGATTCATATTGAATTAGATTTTATACTTGAATCATATTCAAGTTAGATTGATTATATTGAGACTCAGTCTGAGTCAGACATTTTTAAGAAGAACTTGAAATCCTGATTGTTTTGATGTTATCGGTATCTGCTGCACATGGAAGACAGGATTTGTCTTTTTCCAAGACAATTACCGTGTTGATAACACCGTTTGTTAGATTGTCTATCTTAAATAGGCAAGCACCCATATCTCCATCTCCCTGAGGCTCAAGAGACTGGTCCCGCTTAAACCTATATTTACTAGGGTCCTTATTGTAATTTAGTATAACTTGAGGGGGGTTTATGTAAAAATAGTTTTAGCATAATTTCAAAATACACCTAAAGTATTTAATTATCCTTTTAGGGTTTTCATAGATGTATATTTTATAAATGTGAAATTTCTAGTGAATAGAACCTTATTTGATAGTATATGGTATTTTCTTGAAATATTGTACTTGTGTTGTATTTGGATGGTATTTTCATGTAATAGTGATTCCTTTAATTTGGAAAACTTGGGATATTTATATAATCAAAATAGATATTTTGATAATATATATATATATATATATAATGAAAATAATTTATTTATTTTCTTGTAGAAATCTCATTTTCTAAAGAAAAATGTATAAAAATTCTATCGAGATCGAATGCTTCTTGCAGAGGTCTGCATCTCGCTCTACTAGGCCGGAGAATGTGCGATAATCCGCACCATCCCAAACGGAGTCCCCAAAATGGGTTGTAGAGGCGCAATTGCATAGAAATATTTAATACACCTTTTATAGAAAACGGTTTTGTAAGTTTAGGGTATTTATTTGTAAAGTCGTATTTCCAGTATTCTATTGTCCCAAAATCAGTTGTGCTATAATAGAGATGTGTGTTGTGATGAGGTAGTTCATTACCTCATGAACTATCCATAGGTATAGCAAAGAATAAAGGTTATAATGTCGAAATAAATAGTTTGTGGTATTTTTATGTCAAAATGCGATAAATGTCACAAAAATGATTATTTTGATGTGAAACTTGTTTTATTGAGTTTGTTAATGTTTATTAATCAACATATGAGAATATGGTTTTATCTTGTTAAAGAAAAGTGTAGTTTTTAAAGAAAACCGAATCGGAAGTCGGACTAACTCCGCTTCCGTCGGGTTTAGAAATGGAACTTTTTAAAGATAAAAATGAGAGGGGAAATGGGACTTACTGGCTTGTTGGACTAGAGGAGAGAGGGGGTCCTAAAGAAGGTTTCGGGGCGTCGATTCATAGCCGGAATCTCCTCGGAAGTTCGTCGGAGCTTCGGCCTTCACTAACTCCACTTGTACACTAAAAGACTTGGGATTTTGGTATAGTTTTTGTAAGAGAATTCTGAGTGAGAGGGGTATAGAATGGAGTGGGTATTTATAGAACAATTTAGGGTTTAGGGGTGATGAATAATGCATTAAAATGGAATTTGAAAGGTTTTATTATTCTCTATAAATGTGCAGAGTAAATAAGCAATACTGGAGTTAAGGGGGGAGTCCAAGGGTCTAAGGTAAAAGAAAATTTTTGGGTTTAGACCATGTTGGACCGGCAGCGCCGGCCTATAAGTGAGTTTCGCCGGTCGGATCCGAGGGGCTAGGGTCTGGATTGGGGCTACGTGTCCATAACGCTTCAACTAGCCTATTACACGTGTTTGATTATTCTGTAACTTACCCTATTACGTGTAGTACACGTGCAACTCTTGGGCTTCTAAAAGGTTAAAAAAAGATAATATGGCTGATGGGATTTGAACCCGGGTGCTTTGTCTCAGCAGTGCAAGGATTTACTAGTTAGCTACAAGCTCTTTCTTGTTGTACAAAAGCAGATCAAACTTATAACTTGTGCTCAGGCTAAGGTACCCCTTTTTGTATTTTTGAAAAAAAATTGTATAGAAAGTTTAGGTTTGTTACATTTTATAAAGCCCATGGCTCAAGTGCAAAAGAAATGAGCACATGAGACATGGGATGGGAAAAATGCCATTTTGTAAAACCCAATGGGCTATATGTAAATTTGTAAGCCCATAAAAGGCAACATGATAATGAAATAAAAAGATAACTTTTCATTCTCTCAAACTTGAGGGTTTTTGTGCTTCCTTCTCCTTCCTCAAGGTTCTAAACCTTCTTCCCTTTTCTGAATTAAATCAAGAGTTTTACAATCCCTTTTCCAAAAATAAATAGTTTAAATTTCTTAACAATTAAAATCTTTTAATAAACTAACTAAAATATTTTCTAAATTAAAACCCTAACTTCCATAACAAACTCAGCTCTCCCTATCTATCTGTACCCTGGGCCCCACACTCTCTCTCTCTTCTCTCTTTCTCTCTCCCCGCTACACTCTAAATTTCTTTCTCCTCCTCTCTTTCTCTCCTCCCGCTCTCTCTCTATCTCTCTCCTCTCGCAAGCCCACTCTTACTCTTCTCGCAATTACTGTAGGTTCCTCGAGTGTAGTCACCTCCCCGTGCCTATCGTCACCTCCCTTCTTTCCCTCCTCCTTCTCTTATTTAAACTCCGCGAGCCCCTCTTCGTAACCCATCACCAACTCAAACCCTAACCTTAAACTCCCACTGCCTCATCACCCATCTTCCCTCGACCTCGCCTCCACCCTCATCTCCATCATCTCCTTCAATCTTCTCTCTTCTCCTTTCCCCGCCACGAGAACCCTGCAACCAACCCTCATCTCCACAGACCCATCACCTTGCACCCTAGCCACCTCCTCTGCCTCCCAACCTCATCGTCATCTTCTTCTTTTTCTCACCTCATCATCTCCACCTCCTTCTCAACACCTACACCAGAACTCCCCTGCACAAAAAACCCTAGCACCCTGAGCCATTCCCTGCAACCAAGAACCCTAGCCTGCCTTGCCGTCATTCTTGCCAGCGATCCCTTGCCGACGACCTCCCACCTTTGCAACCCCATCCTAGCCTTCTCCCAACCCAGTGAGCACAGCCCTTCTCCCTTCTTCTTCCACTTCTTCTTTTTCTTTCTCTTTTCTCGATTCTTTTGTGAAATCTGTTTTTCCAGCGTTCGCCGGAGCCAGGATCGACACTGATGATCCAGACGACGTACCTTGACTGCGTGATCACCCTCGTGCATTACTTGGACCCGTTCCATGTGCCGTGCGCGCGTCGCGACATTTCGCCAACTTGGGACGTAGCGTACATATCCGTTTCACGTTCCGTCTAGGCAAGTTAATCTTGCTGCATGCTATACTACTATATTCTTGATCCATTTGAATAACACCCTATACTGATTAATTATGCAACCCGCATTATCATTTTTCATGTTTCATTGTTTTCGGATGTCCGTTTGCATCCGTACAAGTTATTTCACATTTAATACTTACAAACTTATCTTATTACATATTATACTACCATATACTGCATCCAATTGAATATTTACATCTCATATTGTTTAGTTGTATATCCCGTATTTACCAGTTTATCATTTTACGGTTATATGACATCCATATGCATCCATATCATTATTTACACAATTAGTCGCATGCTAATTCATCTTACTACATGTTAGGTATAGTATTATGCATCCATATGAATAAAATGTTAATCGTTTATCACATTACACATCCATATTAAAGTTTTACAGTTTTCGGATACCCGTTTGAATCCATAACATTTAATATACATGTAGCTGCATCTACTTATCATATTAGTCCATGTTATTATTGCTAGAATACCCCATGCTTAATAAAGTGTATCCTAATTAGTATTGGAACTATAAATGTAACCCTAATCGATAATTGTGCATCCATACCATTGATGTTTTATCTACTCACATACCATGTCACATTATTTCATTTTATTATTATTTTAGTACTCCATACTTAATATTGTGCATCCTACATAGTAATGTGGTAACCCTTGATAAATATTTGTGCATCCATGCTTTTGTTATGCATTCGTAACTGTTATAGTTTTATTATGAGCTTCCGCTTGATACACCACTACTTGACATGACTTATTACATGTGCACTACCTGACATGACCTGATATATCACTACTTGACATGTTACCTGATCCTGTTTCTAATGCTGACAACCCTGACATGTTGTCCCGATGGACATATCCTGTTGTCTGTATAGACAAATCTGTTCCTGCTTGATCCTATGTTGGTATTAGCTTCAGACTTATCAATACCTGACTTGAACACATAACTTGGGGGTATGGGGAAATCAAGAATGTAACCGAACGTAACTCAAAGGGCTATCTTATTGTTTGCCGTTTTTCCGGGCGTTACGGAATACCTATTGTTTGCCGTTTTTCCGGGTGTTACGGAATAATCACCGATGGGTTACGATGAGGATTACATTAATTGATTTCGAAGACTTTAGAATAGATAACCCCGTAGCACAGTTTAGATATCACTGCACGTCTCATGTACTGATATACTCAATGTTATATATCACTGTTATACTCTTGTTACTGTTTATATTCATGCCTGCATATCCTGTTACCTCCTGACTATATTATTGTTGATATTATGACGCACTGACGTCTGGGTTTTGTATGGCCCAGATCCTCTATCTCTGTCACAAGCCGTTTAGGAGTATCTCAGTCAACAGGCCGAGCATTGAAAACTTGTTAGTATTCTAGTTTAGTTTCCTTTCAGTATTATTTTATTTCCTAATGTGAGCCCGTATTTTGGGACGTACATTCCAGATTATTAATGTTTATTAGATCTATTGCTTCCACATTTTATTTCTTGACTCGTTTATTCTGGCTCATGGACATGTACTAAATAGTTTATTTTATTTCTACTGTTCTTGATATCTCTAAATAGCCGTAATGTGACTGTGGAGCGATGTTTCCTATTCACAGGTAGTATGGTTGGCTCTGTCGCGTGCCTATCTTAGCGCACTCTGGGAAGTGGGGCGTGACAGGGTTTGTTTGGTATCAGAGCCATAGGATATAGGTTAATCGGGTTTGATTCTTTTGTAGTTGGGTATTGGACCCAATACACGAATCAGAATACTCGTGATTAGGAATATGTCCTGCCACTTTACCATCTTGCCATTCTTGAATCTTAACTTCCTCCTGATCCTTACCTTGACATTATGCAAACTTCTTTGCATCTCGACTTGAAACTTTGGTTCCCTATTGTTTATCTCTAGGATTTGGACGACTTGAGTGGAGTTATGTGATTGTAACTATATACCGCGGCATGGTTGCAATGCGGTACTCCATTTAAGTAACTTTGAGTTCTAGTCTTGATTCATATCCTTGATCATGGTCATCATTCATCGCAAGTTTTGAATCTTGTTTATCATACTAATTCTCTTTGGTGTATTGTTTGCAGAATCATGGCAGACAGAAGTCTGAAGACGTACCAGAGGCGTGTGGATGACGCCGCCTTACTTGGAGTAATTCGTGGCTTGCTAAAGGACCAGAAATGGCAGACCACGCTGAACCAGCAGTAAGCCGAAGTTTTCCAGGAAGGTTTGCGGACCGTCCAGCAGTCCGTGAACAATGTTGCGTCCAGACCAGTTGAGCGTGTGGGTACCGTGGCGGATTTCAGGAGACTTGGTCCGTCCGTTTTCACTGGTATGGAGTAGCCGTTGCCAGCAGAGCAGTGGCTAGTCGATACGGAGAATTTGCTCGTTGCAGCACAGATTCCAGAGGACAAGAGAGTGGATGTACTACACATCCAATTGGTAGACTATGCCCGTGAATGGTGGCTTATGGAAGAGATCTGCTTACCCAAGCCGATCAGTTGGGCAGTTTTTTCGAAGAGTTTCTTGGAGAAGTTCTTCCCACAGACTGCACGGGAGGAAATGGAAGAAAAGTTTATCAGTTTGAAGCAGAACAGTGTGCCCGTGGATGTACATGCGGCTGAGTGGACATGGCTCAGTAGATTCGCTGGACCTTTGGTTGCCAATGATGCTGATAGGGCAAAGAGGTTCATGCGCAGTTTGCACATGGACATCCAGAGGCAAATTATATCTCTGGGTTTAACCACTTTCTCACAAGTACTTAAAGCGGCTCGAGAGCAGCAGAGCCTATCAATGAAGACTGGAAGTACGCAGCAGCCGATAATTGCGGTACGAAAGCCGGCGTTTATGCCGAATCGAGCGATTATACGCAGAGGTATTCCGGTAGACAGGCGTGGCGTTACACCAATGAAGAAGCCAGTTTTGCCCGAGCAAAAAGGAAGGGTGTTGTGCGATTACTGCCAACGACCGGGTTACTATCAAAGGGATTGTCGTAAGAGGCTTGGACTTTGTCTTATTTGTGGATCAGCCGATCACACCATTGATAATTGTCCGTCGAAGCTACGTTTGAAGGAAGATACTCAAAGGCGACCGCAGAAGTAGTTTCAGAGGCAGAAGCAGTTGACTCAAGGACCCAATCAAGCTCGAACCTTTATCCTGACGGCTGAAGAGGCCAAGGCTTCAGAGGAAGTCGTTTCAGGTATCTTACTTGTTCATGATTTTCCTGCATTAGCATTATTCGATTCTAGTGCAACCCATTGTTTTATGTCGTCCAAGTTTACTGCTACACACTCGATTACCTGCATGACCTTGCCTAATTGTTGGGACATACACACTCGGAATGGGAATATCATAGCTAGTAGAGAGGGTAAGGATTGTCCAGTTGTTAGTTGCGGACAAGAACTATTTGCAGATTTCTTGGTGATCGTTACCGGCGGTTGTGTTGTTGTCTTGGGAATGGATTTTCTCGGCACTTTCCATGCTCACATTTAGTGTGGGGTGAAGAAAGTGATTTTTTCCAGATTCCCGGACACCCGGAGTTTGTTTTCGCTGGAGGTAGCAGTTCTGTCGGGCCTGTCGAATTTAGGGCTAGGCCGACAAATAATGTTCTTTCGTCGATAGAAGTTGATAAGGAAGAAGTGCTAGCTGTCGTTCGAGATTTCATGGATGTGTTCGAGAACATCTCTAGTTTACCACCAAAATGAGATGTGGAGTTCGCGATCGATCTTGGTCCTGGTGCAGCGCCAGTCTCAAAGGCGTACTACCCAATGGCACCAGTGGAGTTGGAAGAAGTCAAGAAGTAGGTTATCGAATTACTTGAGAAAGGTTGGATTCGTAGCAGCAATTCACCTTGGAGAGTTCCGGTTCTTCTAGTAAAGAAGAAAGATGGCACACGGAGGATGTGCATCGACTATCGAGAATTAAACCGGGTGACTATTAAGAACAAGTACCCGATCCCTCGCATTGGCGAATTGTTCGAGCAACTTAATGGCGCGAGGGTATTCTCGAAGCTGGATTTGCGATTCGGATATCATCAGGTCCTAGTTAAACCAGAGGATATTTGAAAAACTGCGTTCCGAACTCAGTATGGACATTACGAGTAGTTAGTGATGCCATTCGGAATCACGAATGCACCGGCAATATTTATGGACTTGATGAACCGAATCTTTTCACCGTTCTTAGACCAGTTTATAGTGGTGTTTATCGATAATATTCTGGTCTACTTATGGAGCCTAGAGGAGCATGTTGAACTCTTGAAGACATGTTGAGAGCTTGCATGTTAGACTTCAAGGGTTCATGGGAGGATCATCTACACTTGGTGGAGTTTTCTTACAATGACAGCTTTCAGGCGACAATTCAGATGGCTCCATTCGAAGCGTTGTATAGTCGCAAGTGTCACTCACCCGTTTGTTGGGACGATATTGGAGAATGAAGATTGTTGAGACCGGATTTGATTGTCCAAACAGTAGAGAAGGTTAGTAATATCCGGAATCATATGAGGGCAGCACAAGATCGACAGAAGAGTTGGGCTGATACATCGAGAAGACCTCTAGAGTTTGCTGTTGGTGATCTGGTGTTCTTGAAGATATCACCGACTAGAGGAGTGATTCGTTTTGGGAGGCGAGGCAAGCTTAGTCCTCGATTCGTAAGGCCTTTCGAGATTTTGGAGCGTGTTGGAGAAGTGGCTTATCGATTGGCTTTACCACAATCTTTGGCGAATGTTCATGACGTGTTTCACGTATCTCAACTCCATAAGTATATACGAGATGAAACACCCGTGCTAGATCATTCAGGGCTGACTGTAAGAGAGGATTTGATCTTTGAGGAACGACCGATGTCGATTGTTTATCGAAGAGAAAAGGTCCTTAAGAACAAGGTTATCCCTCTCGTACTTGTTTCTTGGGGAAATCGCTCGCATGGAGAATCGACATGGGAACGAGAAGACGAAATCTGACAGAAGTTTCCACATCTATTCTTGTAGTTTCTTGATTGTTTATCTTTCTTTGTTCTTGGAATTTCGAGGACGAAATTCTTTTTGTTGTTGGGTATAATGTAACACCTTAGTTTATTTATATCAATTTCAGTTCACTTATTTCCTTATTTGTGGTATTTTTTTGATTTATCGTGCTTTTGGTGCGAATGGTATTTTACATTTTACATTGCATTCGATCCGACCCGCTTGCTTGAAACCTGTTTGATTCATATTTACGAATTATCCTGACTTGTTACATAGACACGTGCATTTTCATGAATACTGCATACTGGCATTTTATCTGGCAGTGCATCTTTTACCATATAACATTTTAAGCCATATAACATAATTTAAAATTACATAATATGGCCTGCATGATACCCCTAACCCCGTGGTAGCATCCGCGCATTTTGTTCTCGTCCCGTTCAGTGAAATGGACTTGTTTGGATGGCTACGCGCACGTACGTGCATCCGTTCTTGTGGGTATGCATTTTCTTTACCCAAGCATTCATTTTGAATTTTGAAAGTCGCATATATTTTTCATATTTTAAAACTGAAATTTTAGACCCGACCCGGGCGTATTTTGGAATATTTTTGTATCCCGCCAAAAATTCAAATTTATTTAATATAATATTAAATTTAATTTAACATTTTAAATTTCTTAATAATTAAAATCTTTTAATAAACTAACTAAAATATTTTCTAAATTAAAATCCTAACACCTATAACAAACTCAGCTCTCCCTCTCTCTCTGTGCCCTAGGCCCCACACACTCTCTCTCTTCTCTCTTTCTCTCTCCCCGCTACACTTCAAATTTCTTTCTCCTCCTCTCTCTCTCCTCCCGCTCTCTCTATCTCTCTCCTCTCGCGAGCCCTCTCTCACTCCTCTCGCAATTACTGTAGGTTCCTCGAGTGTGGTCACCTCCCCGCGCCTATCGTTACATCCCTTCTTTTCCTCCTCCTTCTCTTATTTAAACTCCGCGAGCCCCTCTTCGTAACCCATCACCAACTTAAACCCTAACCTTAAACTCCCACTGCCTCATCACCTCTCTTCCCTCAACCTCGCCTCCACCCTCATCTCCATCATCTCCTTCATTCTTCTCTCTTCTCCTTTCCCCGCCACAAGAACCCTGCAACCAACCCTCAGCCTCACAGAACCCATCACCTTGCACCCTAGCCACCTCCTCTGCCTCCCAACCTCATCGTCATCTTCTTCTTCTTCTCATCTCATCATCTCCACCTCCTTCTCAAAACCTACACCAGAACTCCCCTGCACAAGAAACCTTAGCACCCGAGCCATTCCCTGCAACCAAGAACCCTAGCCTGCCTTGCCGTCGTTCTTGCCGGCGATCCTTTGCCGACGACCTCCCACCTTTGCAACCCCATCCTAGCCTTCTCCCAACCCAGTGAGCACAACCCTTCTCCCTTCTTCTTTTTCTTTCTCTTTTCTTGATTCTTTTGTGAAATCTGTTTTTCCAGCGTTCGCCGGAGTCGGGATCGACGCCGACGATCCAGACGACGTACCTTGACTGCGTGATCACCCTCGTGCGTTACTTGGACCCGTTCCGTGTGCCGTGCATGCGTCGTGACATTTCGCCGACGTGGGACGTAGCGTACATATCCGTTTCACGTTCCGTCTAGGCAAGTTAATCTTGCTACATGCTATACTGCTATATTACTAAATTCTTGATCCATTTGAATAACACCCCATACTGATTAATTATGCAACCCGCATTATCATTTTTCATGTTTCATTGTTTTCGGATGTCCGTTTGCATCCGTACAAGTTATTTCACATTTAATACATACAAACTTATCTTGTTACATATTATACTACCATATACTGCATCCAATTGAATATTTACATCTCATATTGTTTAGTTGTATATTCCGTATTTACCAGTTTATCATTTTACGGTTATCTGACATCCATATGCATCAATATCATTATTTACACAATTAGTCACATGCTAATTCATCTTACTACATGTTAGGTATAGTATTATGCATCCATATGAATAAAATGTTAATCGTTTATCACATTATACATCCATATTAAATTTTTACAGTTTTCGGATACCCGTTTGCATCCATAACATTTAATATACATGTAGCTGCATCTACTTATCATATTAGTCCATGTTATTATTGCTAGAACACCCTATGCTTAATAAAGTGCATCCTAATTAGTATTGGAACTATAAATGTAACCCTAATCGATAATTGTGCATCCATATCATTGATGTTTTATCTATTCGCATACCATGTCACATTATTTCATTTTATTATTATTTTAGTACTCCATACTTGATATTGTGCACCCTACATAGTAATGTGGTAACCTTTGATAAATATTTGTGCATCCATGCTTTTGTCATGCATCCGTAACTGTTACAGTTTTATTATGAGCTTACGCTTGATACACCACTACTTGACATGACTTGATACATGTGCACTACCTGACATGACCTGATATATCACTAACTTGACATGTTACCTGATCCTGTTTCTAATGCCGACAACCCTGACATGTTGTCCCAATGGACATATACTGTTGTCTGTATAGACAAACCTGTTCCTGCTTGATCCTGTGTTGGCATTAGCTTCAGATTTATCAATACCTGACTTGAACACATAACTTGGGGGTATGGGGAAATCAAGAATGTAACCGAACGTAACTCAAAGGGCCATCTTATTGTTTGCCATTTTTCCGGGCGTTACGGAATACCTATTGTTTGCCGTTTTTCCGGGCGTTACGGAATACCTATTGTTTGTCGTTTTTCCTGGCGTTACGGAATACCTATTGTTTGCCGTTTTTTCCGAGCGTTACGGAATACCTATTGTTTGTCGTTTTTCCGGGCGTTACGGAATAATCACCGAGGGGGTACAATGAGGATTACATTAATTAATTTCGAAGACTTTAGAATAGATTACCCCGTAGCACAGTTTAGATATCAGTGCACGTCCCTTGTACTGATATACTCAATGTTATATATCCCTGTTATACTCTTGTTACCGTTTATATTCATGCTTGCATATCCTGTTATCTCCTGGCTATATCATTGTTGATATTATGACGCACTGACGTCTGGGTTTTGCATGGCCCAGATCCTCTATCTCTGTCACAAGCCATTCAGGAGTATCTCAGTCAACAGGCTGAGCATTGAAGACTTGCTAGTATTCTAGTTTAGTTTTCTTTCAGCATTATTTTATTTCCTGATGTGAGCCCGTATTTTGGGACGTACATTCCAGATTATTATTGTTTATTGGATCTATTGCTTCCGCATTTTATTTCTTAACTCGTTTATTCTGGCTCATGGACATGTACTAGATAGTTTATTTTATTTCTACTGTTCTTGACATCTCTAAACAGCCGTAATGTGACTGTGGAGGGATGTTTCCTATCCACAGGTAGCATGGTTGGCTCTGTCACGTGCCTATCTTAGCGCACTCTGGGAAGTGGGGCATGACAATTCCCATCTTAATGGGGTAACGAAAAACACCCTACAATCGGCTCGAAAAGAAGAAACATATTCACATGTAAAATTTGAGTTTCTCGGCGTTGTAGGGCCGAAGAAACTTACGACCCCTGGCGCCTTGCAAGCGATATGCTCCACCAGGCAATGTTTCTGCTACGAGGAATGGGCCGTCCCATTTTGGAGAGAATTTGTGTAGCCTTGTTTGGTCCACAAGGAATAAGCAATTTGTTGGTTTCCGTAGGCCCGACCTATCCCCCCTTTGTCTAACGGAAATTGGATCTCAAGGTGATAGGTCGAGATTTGAGCCCGGAGGGTGTTTAACGTCGGGCGCTGCAGGAGGATGTTGTAGGATGAGGGGATTTTAGCGACGATGAATTCCACAGGTACGATCCTCGTATGGCCCGCTTCTCCGATGTTGAGGAGGAGGGTGACCACTCCCTCGGGTAGGATGGAGTGGTCGGTAAACCCCGAGAGGACATGGGAGGTGGGCCGTAGGTTGGACGGTCCCAGCCCCATACGCTTGAAATATTTGTAGAAGAGGATGTCTGTCGAGCTCCCGGAATCGACCAATATACTCTGTACCTTGTAACGGTGGTGTAACAGCCCTATTTGAATGCAATAATTCAAGAGTTTATCAAGATTCTTTTTCCATAATTTTTGAACTTTTAGTTGGCCGCTGATATTTTATTTTGGATTTTTACTGTAAACAATTTTGATATGGGAAAATATTCAATTTTATAATATATAAATAATATTTTTTTAGTGACAGCAAAATAACATTTTGCGTATCTGTTTACTGTTAAAATGAGAACAAGAAAATCTGCACCGAATCTCTAAATGCAACCGATTAAAGATATGTATCTTTATAAATATATTTATAAAATTAGTTTATATATACAAAACAAATCTCTCTCTCTCTCATACTCACATCTCTCTCTCTCCCCCGCTGCTCCTCAAATTCTCTTTTTCTGACCCCGACCCTTCCTCTCGCCACCATCGCCGCCGCGACCCTCGCCTCCCTCTCCTCCCCCTTCGCCGTCACCTTCGCCCTCGCCCTCATCTTCATTCCCACCGGCGCCTCCACGAACCACCGATCCCTTGTTCCTATCGATCGCTGCAGCAAGTCGATCCCTTCCAGCAACCCCCTCGATCCCCTC
The DNA here is from genome assembly GCA_030015575.1 of Agapanthus africanus. Classification (NCBI taxonomy): domain Eukaryota; kingdom Viridiplantae; phylum Streptophyta; class Magnoliopsida; order Asparagales; family Amaryllidaceae; genus Agapanthus; species Agapanthus africanus. Next base: position 266,522,143 of record CM057339.1, read on the forward strand.
CAACAAAACCCCTGCGACCCTCGACGACCCTCTCCAGACCACCGATCTGAGCCATCTATCTCCCATCTAACCTCAACCATTCATTATCATCATCCCCAATCTCACACAAACACTAACCCTAACCCACTGCAACCACTAACTGATCGAACCCTAACCCACCACAGCCACCTTCGTCCATCTCGTGCACCTCGCTGGAGACTCCCTGACACCAGATCGACCCCGCTGGAGCTCATCGAAGCAAGTGAACCTTAGCTTGATACTCATCCTCTGTAAGTTTCGGTAATCCCTGTTTTTTTTTCAGAAAACAAATATATATATATATATATATATATATATATATATATACATATATATATACGAATAAAATGAAATGATAACAGTGAACATTGTAAAGGGGAAAATTAGTATTAAAACCCTAAATTGTTATAATTGTGTTTGGTTGTGTGACAATAGTTATGTAGATATTTATAATTGAATCGATGAAATTTATCTAGGCGGATCGTATAACTCAGATCCCAAGTCGCACCTTAGCTGAGATCGTGCCCGCATTTCGTACATCATTTTCCGTGATCGTTAACCTCAGACAAGTATTCTTGCCTTTTCTTTATGTGATGCTATGACATGATTCCTATGCACAAGAATCCTTTTTCATGCTTTATACACATTCGAGGCTCTTGTTGATTTACTTGTATAGAACACCTTGATCTGACATGTCTATTCATGAACCTTATTATTTATTTTTAAAATGAAATCATTAATTAGAATGCTGGACTACATGCCATGACACCACTATTCACCAGTTTTATTTCTATACAATTACCATACCACAAGTTCCTGTCTTTTCAGCATTCTTAATTAGTGATTTTAATCTTTACCATAGCAGCTATAAATACGTGGGTGTTGGGGTAGTTTGAGTGTGCGTTGTACAACAGGATCTCAGGAGTCCCATGCCGGCAGCTCATACCGGGCTATAGCGGTCTCATGTTTACAGCTCGTACCGGGCTATAGCGGTCTCATGATTACAGCTCGTACCGGGCTATAGCGGTCTCATGTTTACAGCTCGTACCGGGCTATAGCGGTCTCTTGTTCATTCCACAGTTGGGCACGTGTTTCCTAGCCCCTGGGGCACTACTCTTGGGTTAGAAATACTCCTAGAGAGCTTGACGCACACACTCAAGCTTACGATAGGATAGTTTACCTTTTAGTGGCCAGTTAGGTTATGACCTGATCCCTTACATACATGTTTCATAGTGTTAGTGCATTTAATTATTTATATACATGTTTTTCTTGCGCACCGGGCTTCACTTTTATATATTCTTGTTATTATGCTACACACACTTTATACGTTGAGTACTTGCTGGGATGTTCTGACATCCCTGAGATTTGTCATCTCAGGTTTAGAGACAGATCTGCAGGCTGAGCAGGATCAAAGTGGCTACCAGGACTTTGCTGAAGATCAGTAATCGTAGGTTTATTTCCTTTTTATTTAGCTTTTAGCATGTGCGCCCTTATGGGACATTAGGACTTATGTATCTCTTTCGGATCTTATTTTATTCCGAATCTTTTGTTTTGGATCTTAATTGCATCAATTATCTAGTGGACCCATTTTTAGGATTTCTTGTGGTTTCATTGCAGTATGATTATCAGTATTATTTCTTTTGGTATTGGAGTTTATTTTGACAGGTTCATCTAGACAGTCTTATATGACTATGGAAGGACTTTTCCTTTCCGTAGGTAGCACGGCTGGCCTTCGTCGCTTTCCGTATTCCATATTTTGAAAAGCGGGGCGTAACAAGGTTTTGTTAGTATCAGAGCCCGGCTAACGTCAGAGGTTATTCTGGGTTCTTCCGACCTTTTAGTTTAGAATCACATGTCTAGGTTTTCCCTAGTTTGTCATGCTGCAGATTCCGTTGACTCTGACCGTAGGATTCGGGCGACTTACATAGAGTTACAATATTGTGCCCATGTACCGTGGCATAGATACAATACGGTATTCTGTATGAGTAACTTAGAGTTCTACACTTAATCCGTTTTTGTTGAATTGATTGTTACATTATCTCTTTGCTTCACTCGGTTTTAATATTTTGAATTTAAACCTCGTTTTCGTTGCTAAACCTCGTCGTTCGTTTTGACTTCAGAAACATGGCCGAAGAAAATTTGCGAGTATATAGGAGACGTGACAACAATACTGCACTACTCGGAGTTATACGTGGCATGCTGGAGAGTCAACAGCAGCAGACCGAATTGCTACAAGGGGGCCTACTTGCTTCTCAGCAGACCGCTACTGCGGCCCTGAATAAGGTGGCTGAGGTTCGTGAAGGTAGACGTCCGGGCAGCGTCGCCGATTTCAGAAGACTACAAACCGGCAGTTTTCACGGGCGCGGGCGGGCCACTGGATGCTGAGCAGTGGATTGTCGACATGGGGAATTTGCTGTCAGCCGCCCGGGTTCCTGAAGAGGACAGAGTGGATATAGTCAAGATTCAACTGCAGGATATTGCTAGAATTTGGTGGCTCCCAGAAGAGAACAGGTTGAAGAAACCGATGGCATGGACTGATTTCTCTATGGCTTTCCTTGAGAAATTCTTTCTCAAATCGGCCAGGATCGAGATGGAACAACAATTTATCAGTCTTCGTCAGAGAGATCGCTCAGTGGACGAGGTAGCGGCTGAGTTTATCCGACTTAGTCGTTTTGCTCCTTCAATGATAGCCCAGGAAAAGAATAGGGCTAGAAGATTCTTACAGTGTCTCACTCTGGAAATACAGGAGAAGTTAGCTTCACATGATCTGAGGACTTATTTAGAGTTATTAAATGCGGCCTGCAGAATTGAGACGGTTATGGATAAGAGGAAGAAACTTCAGAGTGGAAGATTTAAACGGCCCGAGAATCAAACTTCAGGGAGGATTCCAGTTAGACAGCATGGAGGAGTTCAGATGAAGCGTACCGCAACCCCACCACAACGGGAACCTCCAGTTTGTGGATACTGTCGGATACCGGGACACGTCGAGAGAAATTGCCGCCGCGCTAAGGGTCTATGTCTGATTTGTGGTGCTAGTGACCATCAGATTGGGAGTTTGTCCAAGGAGAGCAGAGCGCAACCAACCTCAGAAAGGACTTGTCCCTCAGGAGCAACTTTTTGATCAGAGGCGAGGAAACACAGGTCGTGGACAGGGACGAGCCTTTACCCTGACAGCTGAGCAGGCGGAAGCATCGGAGGATGTCGTTTCAGGTACCATTCTAATTTGTTCTGTTCCTGCTAAAGCACTTTTCGATTCCGGGGCTTCACACTGTTTTATGTCTTTGGATTTTGCCACAACACATTCTATTGCACACAAAACACTGACTAGAGGTTGGGACATTCACACTGGAAATGGAGTAGTTACCACCAACCTAGAGTGCAAGTTTTGTCCGATTGTGATTTGCGGAAGGGAACTTTTCGCAGATTTCCTGTTGATTGGAACCGGTAGTTATGATGTCGTCTTAGGAATGGATTGGTTGGGCACCTTTCACGCACATATTGATTGTCGGGCCAAAACTGTAAACTTCCGCATTCCTAACCACCCAGAGTTTGTGTTCACCGGAGGGAGCAAGTCTCTGGGACCCATAAAGTTTAGAGCAAAGCCGACTTACGACATACTAGCGTCAATGGAGGTTGATATGAGTTCGGCACCGGTCGTAGTTCGGGAATTTTTGGATGTCTTTCTTGAGGACTTACCCGGCTTACCCCCGCCTCGTGCTTTGGGGTTTTCGATAGAAGTATTGCCAGGAACGGCACCAATTTCTAAGTCACCCTACAGGATGGCACCAGTAGAATTGGCAGAATTGAAAAAGCAAATAGAAGACCTCCTCAACAAAGGATTCATTCGCCCGAGTACTTCTCCATGGGGCGCTCCAGTTTTACTAGTAAAGAAGAAGGACGGCTCGTTACGCATGTGCATCGACTACCGAGAGTTAAACCGGGTTTCGATTAAAAACAAGTACCCTATACCTCGGATCGATGATTTGTTCGATCAATTATGTGGTGCTCGAGTGTTCTCTAAGTTGGATCTTCGGTCGGGATACCATCAAGTTCGTGTTAAAGCGGGGGATGTATGCAAGACAACCTTCAGAACTCGATACGGTCATTATGAATTCTTGGTAATGCCATTCAGTGTTACTAATGCCCCAGCCGTATTCATGGATTTAATGAACCGAGTTTTCTCTCAGTACCTTGATCAGTTTGTCGTAGTTTTCATTGACGACATTCTTGTGTACTCCAAAAGCAAGGAGGAGCATGCCGAGCATTTGAGGATCGTGTTGCAGATACTGAGACAGGAAAAGTTTTACGCCATGCTTAGTAAATGCGAGTTTTGGCTTGAAAAAGTTCAATTTTTAGGCCACATCGTTTCTGGAGACGGTATATCAGTAGATCCGGTGAAGATTGAAGCAGTGAAGGATTGGCCAGCATCGAAGTCAGTAGCAGAGATTAGAAGTTTCTTGGGACTCGCAGGCTACTACCGCAGATTTGTTAAAGATTTTGCACGACGGCTGAGCCATTGACAAGCCTTACTTAAAAGGGGGTACCATTCGTATGGTCAGAAGAGTGCGACCGAGCGTTCAAATTATTGAAGGAGAAACTCACAACTGCACCCATATTGACCGTACCAGATGGGATAGGATGACTGGTGATTCATAGCGACGCTTCCGGTAAGGGGCTAGGTTGTGTCTTGATGCAACATGAGAGTGTTGTCGCTTATGCCTCGCGTCAACTGAGGACGCACGAGAAGAATTACCCAACTCACGATTTAGAGTTGGCCGCTGTAATCTTTGCTTTGAAGATTTGGAGGCATTATCTTTTGGGAGAACGAGTTGAAATTTTTACGGACCATAAGAGCTTGAAATATGTATTCACGCAAAAGGAGCTAAATATGAGACAGCGTAGGTGGTTGGAGTTCATGGCTGATTATGATATTGATTTGCAATATCATCCCGGGAAAGTAAATATGGTACCGGATGCTCTCAGTTGGAGACCAACAGCGATGTGGTTGACTGGCCAGAAGGAACTCATTGATGGATTTCGAAGACTCAATTTAGAAGTGGTAAAGCAGGGAACGCCTGGACAATATTGGCAACTACAGGTGCAGTCTTCGCTAGTTAATCGTATTAAAACTGCACAGGCTGGGGACCCGCAATTGCAGAAGCTCCGCGGGTTAGTAGAGGCAGGATTGAGGACAGATCTATTGATACACGAAGATGGCTCATTAAGATTCGGCAGTCGATTATGCGTGCCAAAGGGCGATGTTCGAGAGGAAGTGTTGAAGGAAGCACACAGTTCAGCTTATTCGGTGCACCCGGGTGGCACCAAGATGTATAGGGATGTTAAACAACACTTTTGGTGGAATGGCATGAAGAGAGAGATTGCCCGCTATGTGTCGAAATGCTTAGTGTGCCAGCAGGTGAAGGCCGAACATCAGCGAGTGGGCGGCCTATTGCAACCACTTCCCATCCCCCAGTGGAAGTGGGAACACATCACTATGGACTTCGTGAGGGCTTTACCACAGAGTCCTAAGGGCAATCATGCTATTTGGGTCATCGTCGACCGTCTCACAAAGGCGGCCCATTTTCTATCCTTTCGAGTGGGACAATCGACGGAGATATTGGCAGAGAAATATATGCTAGAGATCGTACGGTTGCATGGGGTGCCTATCACTATAGTATCGGACCGAGACACGAGATTCCTTTCACATTTCTGGAGAAGCTTTCAAGAGAGTTTAGGCACTCGTCTCCGTTACAGCACAACTTACCATCTCCAGACTGACGGATACAGATATTAGAAGATATGTTGAGAGCTTGTATGCTAGATTTCAAGGGATCATGGGAAGATCATCTTCACTTGGTGGAATTCTCGTATAATAGCAGCTATCGAGCGAGTATCCAGATGGCACCGTTCGAGGCACTTTACGGACGTAAATGCCATTCCCCGCTTTGCTGGGATGATGTGGGTGAGAGAAGATTATTATGACCGGAGCTCGTAACCCAAACAGTTGAGAAGGTCCAATTGATCAGGGACCGTATCAAGGCAGCACAAGATCGTCAGAAGAGCTGGGCAGATACTAGTTGAAGGCCTCTTGAGTTTGGAGTAGGAGATCATGCCTTCCTTAAGATTTCGCCGACTAGAGGAGTGATTAGATTCGGTAGTCGTGGGAAACTCAGTCCCCGGTTTATTGGACCATTCGAGATTGTGGAACGCGTTGGAGTGGTGGCTTACAGATTGGCCTTACCACCTCCTTTGGCTGGTCTGCACGATGTATTCCATGTATTACAGTTGTGTCGGTACGTTCGCGATGACAGTCATGTTCTCGATCACTCTGAATTAACCTTGAGCACTGATCTCTCGTATGAAGAGCAACCTACAGCCATTGTCGACCGTAAGGAGAAAGTATTGAGAAACAAGATCATCCCTTTAGTTCTTGTATCTTGGGGCGGACGTTCTCGCGGAGAATCTACTTGGGAGCGTGAAGACACGATTCGTCAAAAGTACCCACACCTGTTTTCTTGATCTTGTAGTCGTTCTTCCAATTTCGAGGACGAAATTTTCTATAAGGCGGGTAGGAAGTAACAGCCCTATTTGAATGCAATAATTCAAGAGTTTATCAAGATTCTTTTTCCATAATTTTTGAACTTTTAGTTGGCCGCTGATATATTTTATTTTGGATTTTTACTGGAAGCAATTTTGATATGGGAAAATATTAAGTTTTTATATTATATAAATAATATTTTCTTAGTGACAGCAAAATAACATTTTGCGTATCTGTTTACTGTTAAAATGAGAACAAGAAAATCTGCACCGAATCTCTAAATGCAATCAATTAAAGATATGTATCTTTACAAATATATTTATAAAATTAGTTTATATATAAAAAAACAAATCTCTCTCTTTATCTCATACTCACATCTCTTTCTCTCCCCCGCTGCTCCTCAAATTCTCTTTCTCTGACCGCGACCCTTCCTCTCGCCACCATCGCCGCCGCGACCCTCGCCTCCCTCTCCTCCCCCTCAGCCGTCGCCCTCGCCCTCGCCCTCGCCCTCGTCTTCATTCCCACCGGCGCCTCCACGAACCACCGATCCCTCGTTCCTATCGATCGCTGCAGCAAGTCGATCCCTTCCAGCAACCCCCTCGATCCCCTCCAACAAAACCCCTGCGACCCTCGACGACCCTCTCCAGACCACCGATCTGAGCCATCTATCTCCCATCTAACCTCAACCACTCATTATCATCATCCCCAATCTCACACAAACACTAACCCTAACCCACTGCAACCACCAACTGATCGAACCCTAACCCACCACAGCCACCCTCGTCCACCTCGTCCACCTCACCGGAGACTCCCTGACACCAGATCGACCTCGCTGGAGTTCATCGAAGCAAGTGAACCCTAGCTTGATACTCATCCTCTGTAAGTTTCTGTAATCCCTGTTTTTTTTCAGAAAACAAAAAAATATATATACATACATACATATATATGAATAAAATGAAATGATAACAGTAAACATTGAAAAGGGGAAAATTAGTATTAAAACCCTAAGTTTTTATAATTGTGTTTGGTTGTGTGACAATAGTTATCTAGGTGGATCGTATAACTCAGATCCCAAGTCGCACCTTAGCTGAGATCGTGCCCGCATTTCGTACATCATTTTCCGTGATCGTTAGCCTCAGACAAGTACTCTTGCATTTTCTTTATGTGATGCTATGACATGATTACTATGCACAAGAATCCTTTTTCATGCTTTATACACATTCGAGGCTTTTGTTGATTTACTTGTATAGAACACCTTGATCTGACATGCCTATTCATGAACCTTATTATTTATTTTTAAAATGAAATCATTAATTAGAATGCTGGACTACATGCCATGACATCACTATTCACCAGTTTTATTTCCATACAATTACCATTCCACAAGTTCCTGTCTTTTCAGCATTCTTAATTAGTGATTTTAATCTTTACCATAGCAGCTATAAATACGTGGGTGTTGGGGTTGTTTGAGTGTGCGTTGTACAACAGGATCTCAGGAGTCCCATGCCGGCAGCTCGTACTGGGCTATAGCGGTCTCATGTTTATAGCTCGTACCGGGCTATAGCGGTCTCATGATTACAGCTCGTACCGGGCTATAGCGGTCTCATGTTTACAGCTCGTATCGGGCTATAGCGGTCTCATGTTTACAGCTCGTACCGGGCTATAGCGGTCTCTTGTTCATTCCACAGTTGGGCCCGTGTTTCCTAGCCCCTGGGGCACTACTCTTGGGTTAGAAATACTCCTAGAGAGCTTGACGCACACACTCAAGCTTACGATAGGATAGTTTACCTTTTAGTGGCCAGTTAGGTTACGACCTGATCCCTTACATACATGTTTCATAGAGTTAGTGCATTTAATTATTTATATACATGTTTTTCTTGCGCACCGGGCTTCACTTTTATATATTCTTGTTATTATGCTACACACACTTTATACGTTGAATACTTGCTGGGATGTTCTGACATCCCTGAGATTTGCCATCTCAGGTTTAGAGACAGATCTGCAGGCTGAGCAGGATCAGAGCGGCTACCAGGACTTTGTTGAAGATCAGTAATCGTAGGTTTATTTCCTTTTTATTTAGCTTTTAGCATGTGCGCCCTTATGGGACATTAGGACTTATATATCTCTTTCGGATCTTATTTTATTCCGAATCTTTTGTTTTGGATCTTAATTGCATCAATTATCTAGTGGACCCATTTTTAGGATTTCTTGTGGTTTCATTGCAGCATGATTATCAGTATTATTTCTTTTGGTATTGGAGTTTATTTTGACAGTTTCATCTAGACAGCCTTATGTGACTAGAATTTTCCTTACCGTAGGTAGCACGGCTGGCTTTAGTCGCTTTCCGTATTCCATATTTTGGGAAGCGGAGCGTGACAGGTGGACCCGGGCTGTTATGACGAGAGGTGGCGCTGTGAGGCAAGAATATGCCGTGGAGGTCTTCATCGGTGAAGACGATGGGCTCGGCCGTTCTGCACTTTTTCCGGGGTGGATCGCTTGTACCCACGACTGGTAGAAGTTGTTGGTTTTCCCGGCTGCGCGAGCAGATTCCGAGGTGACGACCATGATTTGACCGATCGTGAACTCCCCGGGAGGTTGAGGATTTTCTTGCTCCCGATCCGCTTGTCGCTTGTCCCGTAGGTACTTCGCCAGGTGGCCAGAACGGACCAACTCCTCGATATAGTCACGGAGTTGTTTGCAGTTTTCGGTCGGGTGACCCTGCGACCTATGGAAGGCGCAATATGGTCCCCGGATGCGCTTAGCCGCTATAGGGGTGACCGGCGGGAGGTTGAAGAATCTCTCGCCCTTCGCCTCCTCCAACAGCTCGGTCTGGGAGATGTTAAGAGGAGTGTACTCCTGAAACTTCGGAGAGTATGGCTTTGGTCGGTCGACCTTTTTCTTCTCTTCTTTGCCCCTTCTTTTTGGTTGGCTTGGTCGTCCCGGGGCAGGTTGGCGTTCACCTCCGACTCGAGTTGGATCTCTCATTCGGTTTAAGCTTTTACCTCGGCCATAGTCTTAGCTTGCGCTAATACAAAAGAGCGGATCCACTCTTTGTGCCTAAGACCCGACCTTAGTGCGGTGATGACAGTTTCATCCCGTTGCTCGGGGACCTCGAGAAGAGCGTTGTAGAAGCGAGTGACTTATCCCTTAAAGGATTCCTTGTCCCCGCTCTTTATGGTGAAGAGGTAATCGACAGTCCGCTTCTGTCATCTATTTCCGACGAAGTGACCGAGAAACTGGGTGGCCAGCTCATCAAAGGCAGAGATGGAGCGTGGCGTGAGTCCTCGGAACCAGTCTCGTTCAGCCCGGATGAAAGTGGCGAGAAATGCTCGGCATTGGGCAGCGTCGGAGTTATCCTGAAAGATCATGCCCGTCGTAAATGCGTCCAGATGGTCATTTGGGTCGGATTTCCCGTCGAGGAGGGCCACCTTGGACGGTTTGTTCCTAGACGAGACGTGCTCGTCCAGCAGTTCCTCCGTAAAGGGTTTTGTCAGCGAATCGGTGGAGTATCGGGCCCCTCCGCCGGACGCCTGGCCATCCTGGTGTATGCCCTCGATTTTCTTCTCTAGGGCCTCAAGGCGGTTATGGTACCCCGAGGATTCGGCGCAGTTAGAGTGGTGGTCATTTCCGCTCCTGGTCTGCGCGGTAGTGCGGGTTCGATTCCATTCTATCAAATTTCTCAGATCCTCGGGCGATGTCTTTTTGGAGCTGTCTTGACGCTAGTTGTTTGCGTGGTCCCGGCGAGGGAAATGGCGTTGGCCGCGTCTGGAAGCGGGCGAGCTGACCGACACCTCCTTGGGTGGCGCGGGAAAACGATGGGCGTCACGGCGATGGTCTTTTTCCCGGGATAGCGGCGTAGAGCCGTGCGGCACCCAGCGGGTCATTGAATCGATCGCTGCGTAGAAAGCGTGGTTGTCGGAGTCGGCATGCCTGTGTTCGGGGCTTAGAGGGGAGTAATGTTATCCGCCCTTCTGCCGACGTTGTGGTCCCTGGGAGGGGGAACGACGATTTGGGGGGGGCTGGGTCCGCCGCTTGAACGCGAATGAGCGCGTCCACCATTGATGTGAGTCTGTCGATAAGGAGACAATGGCATTGGGAGGAGACGAGCTGCTCCCGCCTCCGTTGTGGGGGAAGCGACGACTCGTACTGGGATCGCTACGGTTCTCGCTTGCCATTAGGTTGAAGACAGAGGATCAACTTTGATGGGGGGAAGAAACTTACAAGTTCCCACAGATGGCGCCAACGGATGGAGGTCGGATCTCCTTCAGATGCTGTCCTCCGTCGATCTGTAGCGAACGCTGTTGAATGGCTGAGATTTGGCTTGAAGGTTGTCTCCTTGGGCGTATGGATCTCAATGGGTTGATTTTGAGGTGAAGCCGAGCTATCTGCAAAGAAGTCCCGAGGTAGGTGACCACTGTAGGGCCTTCCGACGATCAAGTTAGCCGAGGAAAATGAGCAGAGTAGCGGCTTATTGGATTAAAATTGCCTTACCTGAGTCGTCTGAGAGAGGGATTTTATAGAGGTCACATGGAGCGAGTGGGTGCGTGATCTTCGCCTTCGGTTACGCCTGCGTGAGTGACGGGATCCACCATTAATGGCGGGATACGCTCGTTAATAAGGGATGCGCCAGCATGGGACGCGGGACGTGGGGCGGCGGATATCTTGCTCTAGCGAGATACGCGGAGCCGTTGCGGAAGTGCTAAGACCTCGCGTTCTCGTTTGTCCGGGAGAGCTGGGGAGGCTTACTTCGGCGTGAGCTCGGAGACGAGCCAGGAGGCCGAGGAAGCTCAGCTCTGTAATAGCTCGGAGTCGAGCACAGGTGGGTGGCGCCGGTTCGGCGGCTGGGATGCTCTTGGGTAAGAGGTCGAGTTTAAGCTCGGAGACGAACCGAGAAAGGTAATCAGTGTTCCACACCGATTTTACCTCGGCAACCCCCCAGGAGTCTGGTGAGCTGTCGCGGAAGACACATCATTCGCCACGTGTCATGATCTGAGAAATTCCCACTTATGAACATCATCATGTTCTAATTTGAAATTTTAGATGAGAAAGAATAAATACGAATGGGTTGTGGGTTTGATAACCTTATCACGATTTCTTTCGTTGATTGACCAACGGAGCGAGCGAAGTGAATTGGCCACAGGATAAAATGATGCAACTTTAATGATTAGCTTAGTTTTAGGAGGCTTTAAATAAAAAACTCTTTTTAAAAAAATCGTCCCGTCTCCCTCCACAATAAATAAATTCAGGCAGATAAGCCTTTTACTCTTTTTCTTCTTCCTTTTCCTTCAAAACCCCTAACCCTAGTAACAATAAAACCCAAAAACATCATCCATGAACCCCAACTCCTCTTCTCCTCTCTCTCCATCTCGCCGGGCCCTACTCATTCGCACGCCTCTCACGCCCGAAGACACCGCCGCCACCAGCAGCGGCGGGAGCAAACTCGATAGCGATGGCGGGTTCGGGTCCGAACCCGAACACGAACCCGATTCGACACTGGTGGCGAGGTTGACGAGGGATGACGAATCGGAGGAGGCGGAGGAGGGGTTCGATGAGGTCGACGGCGATGGATTTGTGGTTAGGGTTCCGATTCTTAGCTCTAGTTCTAACCCTAATAGTTCTTATGCAGCGGGGTTTTCCAACGACCCTAAAGTTGAGATTTTTGATGATGAAAGCTCTAGCTCTAACCCTAGTTCGATGGAGGAGGATTTCGATGAGGTTGATGGGGATGGCTTTGCTGTTAGGGTTCCTATTCCTAGCCCTAGTGCTAACCCTAGCCCTACTTCCGATGCAAAAGTTGAGGTTTTTGATGATGCGAGGTCTTTTTCTAACCCTGGTTCGGTGGAGCAGGATTTCGATGAGGTTGATGGAGATGGATTTTCTGTTAGGGCTCCGATTCTCGTTAACGAGAACCAAGATTTGAATCTGACTGCTAGTTTCAATGATGGAGTTTTGGAGCAAAACAATAGTTTGGATGAGTATTTTGAAGCCGAGGCTTCTGATGAGGATGGGTCCTCTGGTGTCGCATGGGTCAAGCTAAGTGAAGGTGGGGAAGCCAAGAAATTGGAATCAGATTTGGGCGAAAGAGAGGAGAGTTCTAATACTGACGGAGATTTGGGTGGGAACTTTAGTTTGAAAGAGGCTGTTGAATCTGAAGCGGGCGATGGAGTTTCTGATGCTGCAGAAAAAGGGTCGAAAGAGATTGTCTCTATTGTTGAAGAAGATGATTTGAATGAAAATCATAATGCAGAGGAAAATGCTGAGAAAAATGGTGAAGACTCTTACTTTTCCGAAAATCATGGACAGGGTGGGTCTGATGAATATGAATTAGGTGATTATAGGGATGGAATTGGTAAGGAGAATGGAGATTTTGATGCTCTTATTGAAAAAGATCAGATTTTGGGAGACGAATTTGAACCCATAAGGCCATTGGAAGTGAAGTCCAACACCATTGAGACAGCGAAAGATGAAATTGAGGAGGCTCGCAAGCACAAAGAATTCGAAGCTTTTGCTGTAGAAACAAGGGAATTTGCCAATTCTATTGCTGGTTCCGAGCAAAATCATACAGTGGTAAGTATGGATTTGAATCCCTATGAATGCAGACACTTCTAAATTGTATCTTTCTGAAAGTATATAAGTTGTTATTTTGCAGGATGTTGAAGTTGGTTATGGTGTTGTGGAGTCTGAGAAATCTGAGAACTTTGCAAGCAAACTTGATTGTGGGAAGGATACCAAATCGACCGATGAACTAAACGAGGCATCTAATTCTCTTATCGAGCCTGGTTTACCTGAGAAATTTGCTGATAATTTTGATTCTATAAATGAGACTCACACTTCTCTGACTGAGGATGAGAAGAGGCAATCAGAAATAGCTTCAATTGAGGCAAAACCCAAGGAGTCAAAACCCAATTCTGTAGAATAACGATTTGTTTGTGGACAGTTCTAAAACCAGCAGCGATGAAAATGAGAATAAATCGGATGAAGAAGAGGGGAGGGAATTATTAAATTCTGCTTCCTTGAGCTTTTCAAAGCTGTGGCCTCTTCTACTAACATCAAAAACACAATAACAGACTCTGATGCTACAAGTATTCTCCCTGTTCAATATCCTATTGGTTTGGGCTCCTCGATTCCACCTCTTAAACCAACTCAATCTCAGCAACTTCAACCAATTATCTTCACTTTTCCTAACCTTTCAATTCCCAGCAAGACCAATAACATGACCGATGAAGAGAAGAAGCCTCATGAAAAGTTTTGAGTTAATTAGGATTAAATTCCTCCGCATTGTTCATAGACTGGGTTATTCATCAGAAGACAGCATTGTTGCCTCAGCTCTTTACCATCTTGCCCTTACCCATGATTTAAAGTATTGGAATTTTTTCTCTCAGAATGCAGTTAAGCAGGCAATTGAGCTCGAAAAGGTAGAGAAGAATAAACTTGACTTCTCTTGTAATATTCTAGTTATTGGCAAAGCTGGAGTTGGTAAGAGTGCGACAATAAATTCAATGTTTGATGATGAGAAGTGTCTCACCAGTCCATTTACAGCAGGAACTACTTCAGTGAGAAAACTCGAGGGGGTTGTAGATGGTGTCAAGGTTCAGGTCTTGGATACTCCGGGCCTAGGAACTTCCTTATCTGAACAAGCTTCAAACAGAAAGGTTCTCTCATCACTAAAGAAGCACATGAAGAATTGCCCACCAGATGTCATTCTCTATGTGGATCGCTTGGATACCCAAACCCTAGTTCACGACGATTTCCCCCTTTTTAAATCGATCACGAGTATTTTAGGCCCGTCGATTTGGTCTAATGCCATCATTGCTCTAACTCATGCTGCCACAGCTCCACCAGAAGGGCCAAATGGCTCGCCATTACCTTATGAAGCATTTATAGATCAAAGGTCTCATGTGCTTCAAATGTCTATCTGGCAAGCAGTTGGTAATATGATGAGGGGAAGGGTAATGAATCCGGTGGTTCTTGTTGAGAATCATGGATCTTGTAGAAGGAATATAGAAGGCCAAAGAGTGCTCCCCAATGGGTCTAGATGGAGATCCGAGCTGCTACTATCATGTTACTCTAAAAAGATATTATCCGAGGCCAATTTGCTTCACAAGGCACGGGATTCTCTTATGCAAAATTTGTTTAGGTTCCAATATCCGCCAATTACTCATTTCTTGTCTTCGCTTCTTGAGTCACAACCCCACCCAAAAGGTGAGGGTTTAGATATTTACTTGGATGCTTATTCAGAAGCATATGATGATGATGAAGAAGAAGAGTATGATCAGCTGCCGCCGTTCCGTCCTTTAACCAAATCTCAAATTGCCAACCTCAGTAAAGAGCAGAAAAGGGCTTATTTTGACGAGTATGACTATCGAGTGAAGCTCTTGCAGAAGAAACAATGGAAGGAAGAGATTACGAGATTAAAAGAAATCACGAAGAGACTTAAACATGGTAACAACAATAATAATCCTGAAGATTTTGATGATGCCCCAGATACTGTTCAGGCTTCGGTACATGATTTGCTGTTGCCACCTTCCTTTGACAGCGATTACCCAGTTTATCGTTACAGATCCATGGAACCAACCTCACAGCTGTTTACCAGGCCCCTCTTGAACCCAAGCGGTTGGGATCATGACTGTGGCTTCGACTGGGTCAGTGTTGAAAAGCTCCTCACCATTGCCCAACGATATCCTGGAGAAATCTCTATCACACTCAAAAAGGACAAAAAGGATTTCACCCTCAACCTTGACTCTTTGCTCTCGGCCAAGCATGGTGACTCTGGCTCGTCGCTGGCAAGCTTCGATGTCCAAACCATCAACAACCAGCTTACGTACATATTCAAAGGTGAAACCAGGTTCAAGTACTTGAAGAAGAACAAAATCACTGTTGGAGTATTAGCAACTCTTATGGGGGATAAAGTGGCTACTGGGGTGAAGTTAGAGGATCAAGTATCAATTAGGAAGAGGGCTAAGCTGGGTTTGAGCATGGGCGCGGTCTGTGCCGAGGGTGACGTGGTATATGGAGCAGACTTAGAGGCGACGCTAATGAAGAAGGATTGTCCTATGGGCGAAGCGCTTGCAATCTTGGGACTGTCCTTGGTTAGGAATCAAAAGAATTTGTCTTATAAAGGAATTTTACAGTCTGAAGTCCCGTTTGGGAGGGATTCAAAGATGTCGATTCACTTTGGGTTAAGCAACAACAAGACCGGGCAGATAACCATTAAAACGAGTAGCTGTGAACAGCTTCAGATCGCGTTTATGGGTCTCGTTCCATTTGCTATATCTATTTTCAGGAAAGTTTGGCCTCATGAGTCTTCGTCAGGTGAAAGGCATGGTTTTTACTTTCCTTAGTATATATAGATCCACTGACTGTTTAGGTTTTAGAATCAATTAAGGTTTAATAATTTTTTACGCTTTAGGATTTTAATTTGGGAATTAAGCTGGATTTTAGTCGGTATAATAGATTTCTCATATATATATATATTATTTCTGATATTTGCCTTAGTGCAGTGTATTCTTTTGTCTGTATGTTATCTACCAATGATATTAAAAGTACTGATTACTGAAGGTGATACTTTGAAACATTTTTCTTCTTAATTTGTAATTGGATCTAGGTAAACAATGTTTTTGATAAATATGGAACCTCCTTTCTCTTTGTTGCACCTAAAAAATTTGAAATTCCGACTGTTGGGGTTGCCTCTTAGTCTTAATAATGTAATTTGAAAGGCGAGGGAATATTTGTTTGATAAAAGAGAACCGTTTCTGAAAGAGAACTGTTTCTGCTAGATGAGAAACAACAAAGTGTGGCCTGCTGGAATTATCCGATAATCTCACCTTCCCTCTTTGATTCATTTAACATTGTAATAGTTTTGAATTGGTTGCGGGTCAAGTTAGGATCATTGCCATTGCCCAAAGGTCCAAAAGCCAAGCTCTGCGTCTAGTTAGAGCAAGCCGGCCTCCGATAACAAGTAATTTGAATGCACATTTTGTACGAGTTGCATGAGCAATACTTTACCTGACATTTGTAGCTCCGGCAAATTTAATATGATTTACACCAGTTTTGTATCCTAATAATTAGTGGGTTGAAGCTTTAATCAAACAAACATAACCTATTGCCCATCCAAAGAATTCGAGGTTGGCTTGACTGGTGTTGATTGTTAGTCATGATAGTTTTTGGTAGTTTTCTGCCGAACATTGAAAGTATTTGGTAGTTGTATGGAAATAAGCGAATTTATATTCTTTGCAGCATCCTTGTATCTTAATAAGTAATTGGTTGAAGCTTTAATTAAACTAACATCACCGACGAAGCCCATCCAACAATTTGAGGTTGGCTTTAACAAGGCTGTCAGTATTTTAAACAATTGTTATTATATACAGTTAAACGCTACGGGTCCTCAACTGATATTACTCTTAAATTTGTCCTCCACAAGTTTTCTTTGGTGACGTGTACCCCCTCAAGGAGTTTATGTTCCGATATTGTGTTCCCCAAACATTACTATGTCAGAAAATTTGAATCCCCGTCAATTATTCCAAATATTCCATATTCTAATCCTATATATACACATCATTCCGTTGAAATCCTATCTCCAATCCCAACTTCAACTGTGGTGCCGATCTTTAGTCCATCAACTTGTCGAGAAAAATCTCTTGGAATGCATGCCTTTGGGTATATAAAAGTAATTTACCCAAACGAAAAACTCAATCCATAGGGTAATGTATCATAATCAGTTATCTACTACAGAAGTCCGAGCTGGTTTTTCAAACTTTTTCAGTGAATTATGCTTTTGTATATGAAGCCAGTGTATTCCCGCAGCTATCGGTACCTGTATTATTCAATTTCTAGGGTTGAAACAGTTTTCTGGTTGTAATAATGGAGTGCCATCATATATGGTGTTGTTCAGAAACTGTAAAATGTTGAACAAGTTTCCATCATGTAATTAATACTTCATAAGTTCAATCTTTAAGATTGCTGCAGCCATCTTTTCTTTGATGACTTTTCAGTCCTTGTGCCTTGTTAAGATTATGCAATAAAAACTAAGATTGAAATATGTAATATAATTATTGTAACTCAAATTTGATTGTATTAATGTTTGAGGGTTCGAGTTCCGAGTTATTTTGACAAAAAAATGGGTACTCTGGATGCTTTGTATTTGCATAGAAAATATGATCATTGATTGAGAAAACAGGAAGCGGTAAGAAATTTTGTGATTTCAGCACCAGTATATGATGTAGTTTTTATTCAATTACTACTTTGCCAATATAATGAATTTTTCCAGCTTATTGGACATTGAACAGATTGTGTCATAGCCTTGATGTTCATAGTGTTAATATGATGTTTGTTCGAATGAGTTTGGTTGGAATTGCATGGGGGATATATATTATTGAAGGGCCATGAAAAAATAAAAGATGTCAAACAATAGGTGATTATCGGAATGAGTTTGGTTGTACGGTTAGACCAACAAAGTATTATTTTCCTTGAGTAGTGATCTTATGTTTATTGATGTGATAAGCGATGGTCAAATGGTCAAGATTACTGGCTACTTGTTTAATTCGATGGATTTCAGGATTGTCGTAAGAGCATAAAGTAGTGTTCTCAGCCTCTTTGCGTTTAAATAAGGTCCATGGAAATAAAACGAATTGCAAATCCTGTTATTTCAGGTCCATTTTACAAGTTTATTTTCTCATTAGGGAAGAGGTCAACAATGACGTTACGGATTTTTCAGGCATTATCCTTCTTCGCCATGTCTTCCAATCTATGATCCAAGCAATGCGTTGCATATAGAGTTGCATATAGAATAGAGTTGCATATAGAGTCCGAATTGTGTCTGATAAACATGTTTTAGCAAGTATAGTTTTCTAAAGATAATCCTTTGTTGTATGAACTTGCTAAAAACGATGTTCCAAGTGAAGAGTACCTAAGAAACTATATATCATTTTCGTTTTGGTTTTGATGGGTCAACCGTCGCATACACACAACTCAGCTCTCAATAAACATGATAATGGGCAACATGTTTTCATTTTTAGATGTTTCATCTCGATGCGTGTGATATCTGTTATGCGATTGGCGGCATCGAGTTAGATTCACGATAATATTAACCACAGCGAATGACACAACATTATATTGAATATGATTGTGGAACAAAAACTCGGAGATGGCACTCTCGATACATTTCTTGGCATTTTTCGTGTCTTATTGTTGACTAGTCTACATTTAGGCCAAGCCCAAGCCCAAACCCAAATTACCCATGCCCGTTAACTTACCCAATCATGTATAAACTTCTAACATACCACACAAAACCCTAACATACCAGTTTGGGTTTCTCTCCTCTCGCTCATCTCCGCTCCACCGCTATATCTCGGGTACGTATTCGCAAGATTTCGATTTTCTCTTATCATGAACTTTGATGTCAAAAATTAAAATCTTGATTTGTATTGTGTTTTTTTGGCAACGGGTTTGACTTGAAGAACTAATCCTAGTTTTTGGTTATGATCTCAATTATTTCTTCTTTAAAATGTCCAAAAAGATTACATGATCATTGAAGTTACCAATAGAAACCCAATGCACTCACACTAATTTTGTTGGTCCAAAATTACAAATCATAATAAACAAAGGCTTCCAAGAATTAGAGACCATTTGGTACTTGTGCAAGCTTTATTCAAAAGGTGTTTATCATCGTCATTTTATTCTTTGCCTTTCAAATAGGGTTGGCTACGAAGCAAGCAGCTAACTTATTCTAAGAAGAAGTTCAAGGAAATAAAGAGGGGAAAGATGATGGATTTCCGTTTTTCTTTAGGAGATTATGATCAACTCTAATTAAGTCACCGATAAAGCCAAGACAAAAGCAAAACACATTCGCGCAAGTCGTGTATTCTTATACCTTGAGATATTTAGAGATTTGCTCTTATTTCCTTTATCAAAAATCTGACATCATTTTTGTTGGTTTTCTGATTCCGCTTTTTGCATTGGATAGAAATTTTGGAGTACTTTAAATTTGGTTCCGTATTTGAATAGTGAAAAATCTTCCTCTTGCTCAGAGAGCAATAGTGAGATTCAAATGAGATTTGAGGTGCCATTGTGAGTCTTGCATATATAACTTTTCCAACAAGACCACATCCGACTAACTTTGAAATACCCATGCGATTTTGAAAGAAGGGTTACGGACTTAAAGGGAAATAAGGTTGAATGCCTATAAATATAGTTATCGTTTTATTCATAATATAAACCATCTTCTTTTTTCTGTATACTTTCTTCCTTTTGGATGTTGAAATTGCGACTCATTTTGAGCTATGGCTCAATCCAAGACTCAACCCATATAAAGCCAATTAGTTGCATGAAATAAAAATTAATAAGGCTTTTAATTTCTTGGTTTATTACTAACTGATAAACTTTTCTTCTTCTTTTGTTTCCGGGCTATTCAGAATAAAATTAGAGGTAAAAGGAGATGCCTTCACTGCAGAGTGCATTACCACCTGAGCTTGCAGACAATGTGATCAGAGTATAGATGATATTTTAAAGCCATTGCTGCTTTGATCTTACATTCTTAATAAATAGCATAATTTATATGTAATACTTATACATGGTTCTTTCTATTCTATTGAAGCTATACCGAGAATGCCTACGAAGAGCCAAATTTATCGGCCACAAGGTTTTATTCTTATTCTACCTTATATTATATTGTTATCCTTGTTTCTATTTCATTATGCTCCTGAAATTTACTTTGATTTTAACTTCTTTGAAATCTTGGAAATATACATTACTCATCCGTCTTTTGAAGTTCCACGGAAAATCATTTATAATAATGTACCCTACCAATCATTGTCCTAGCAAAAATGAAGGTTGTTTTTCTTTTTATATTATGTACTAGATGTATCGAACATGCATGAATTACTAAAATATCAACTATTTATGAATCAGAGGTAACAAATTATGTGTAAATTTAACCTAGATTTGCTAATGTGATGATTTTTTTTTGTTATTATGTATTTATATTTATACAACGGAAACTTAGCGTATCCCAAAGAATCATATCTTTAAATCTTGGAAAATTATGAATCCGTGAATCTGACTCATATCCTATATCGTATCCATATCCGACTCTATGCTACTTAGGTTACTCCAAAACTATATCCGTAATTTGGAAATTTCCAGTCCAAAGCAGTAAATTTGGCGTTCCGAATAATAATACAACACGAATAGATATTCAACGCATATTAATCTAAAAGGTGGCTTTTTTATTATTTACCATAGGCATTTCAAAATCAATAATCACAAAATCGACATTCTAATCACATATCCCCTTTTCTATTTTAGAACCAAGATCTATGACCCCACTCCACCCCCACTCTCCATGTTTTAGTCCTAATAAGGTCTATCCATCAACGAAACAAAATAAACCTACAAAGATATTATAACGATTAAGTTGTTTTGTCTTTTCTTTTTGTTTCTTTTTTTGGTTTTTTGTGCTAAGATAATTATGATGATGATCGATGTTAGCTTTATTAAAAAGATTGTAATGAAACAAATAGCTGAAGGAAAAAAGGATTCGAGCCATATTTTAATTTTGGTGCTGCTTGATGACAGACATAATAAAAATCAAATATTGTTGTTCTTCACCTTTATCCCTATTCATCTCTGTTCCTTTTTTTGCTTGATGAGCATGTATGACCGAACTTGGGCCTTGTCAAAAAAAAAAAAATCCTAAAATACAACTACTCGACAATTCCATTCAAGAAAGTAAGGTTTCAAATCAAATCATACATATATTATTATCATAAGGACATTAATCTTATATAAAGTACATAAATGAAGAAGGGAGAAGAAGAGACACTATTGAATTAATTTTGCTCTCCATAAACCCACCAATATCCTGCTTCTCCATCTTTAAATTCCTTCTCTGCTTTCTCGATTGTCTCCTTTGCATGTCACTTTATGTCGTACTACTCTTCGAATTCAAATATTTAAGAATTCTCTTGATCTCTGCTACAAATTGATTATCAGTGAACTTAAAATTCGTCTGTCAATTGATCTGTTCATGATCCATCCGCCTCCGAAACCCCCATATATCTCTGCTTCCGCCGCCACAGGGATCCTTTCTAGACCTTGTAGGAGTTTTAGCGCCTGTGCTCGAGTTTCAAAGAAGCAAACGAGAAGGTTTAAAGTAAAGGATGAGAGTTGTGAGATTGAAGGAGGACGGCGAAGTTGTGAACTGGAGAGAGAATGGACTCGTGCTGGATTTGAACAATGAAAGAATTGATGTGATCTTGTCACGTGAAGCCAATTTTTGAGTGGGTACCCAACAGGCTAACGACGGATGAAATTATATCCGTCCGACTGCACAAAAATAATATATAAGAGCATTTTCGGTGTACCTATATTACTTTTTTTTGCGGTCGTATGGATGTAATACAACCAGCTTAACCGGTGGGTTACACACATAAAAATTGACTTCACGTGGCAAGGTCACATCAATCCTTTCTTTGTTCAAACTCAGCACAAGTCCACTCGCTCTCTCGCGCGCTCGTTTACATCTTTTGCCACCCCCACAATCTCACTGCTCTCTTCCTCCGCTTAAACCTTCTCGCCTGCTTATTTGAAACTCGATCCCATGGCACTAAAACTCCTACGAGGCTTAGAGAGTAGTATGGGGAGGTTACCTATGGAGGCAGTTATATATGGGGGTTGCTGGAGGTGTGATCAGATTAATCGATATAGACGAATTTTAAGCCTATTGATAATAATTTGTAGCATAGATAGAGAGAATTCTTAAATATTTTGGATTCGAAAAGAGTCCTGCAACATAAAAGGCATGCAAAGGAGACGATTGAGAAAGCGGATAAGGAATTTAAAGATGAAGAAGCAAAGTATTAAATGGGTTTATGGAGAGTAAAATTAATTCAATACTCTCTCTTCTTCCATTTTCATTTTGTGTACTTTATATAAAATTAGTAGCCTCCTTATGTTGATAATATATGTAGGATTTGATTTAAAACCTTTTACTTTCTTGAATGGAATTATTGAGTAGTATTTTAGGATGGTTTTTGTTTTTGACAAGACCTAAGTTCAGTCATACATGCTCATGGAGAAAAGAAGGAAAACAGAGATGAATAGGGATAGAGAAGAAGAACAAAAACATTTGATTTTTGTTGTGTCTGTCATCAACCATCATCAAAATAAAAATATGGCTCGAATCATTTTTTCCCCTTCAGCTCTTTGTTTCATTACAATCTGTTTAATGAAAAACTAATATGAATCATAATTATCTCAGCACAAAAAAAGATAAAACAAAACAACTTAATCGTTATTATTTCTTATTAGTTTTATGTTGTTTCATTGATGGAGGGACCTTAGTAGAACTAGAACGTGGAGGAGTGAGACTTTAGATCTTGATTAGTTCTAAAATGGAGAAGGGATATGTGATTATATGATGAAGCAGTGGCGGATCTATTATCAGGTGGGGCGAAAAATTACACTATATAATCATGACAAAGTCATGAATTAATGTGTAGCGAGTCACAATTTTAAGATAAGACCGTTGATGATAATATTTAGTTTTTAGGCTTTATCTTTTTTATTAAAAAAAGTGGATTGTGAACAATCATTTAAGAAAAGACCATATATAAAGAATTTAACGAATAGATAAAAAACTTGTAAACTGATTTCACACATAAAAATGCAAGTTATATAACCCAAATAAATATTTTAGATAAGATTTCCCTTAAATGCTACATTGTAAAAAACTTATGCAAATATATAACAAATATAAATATGAAGCAAATATATAGGCATATGTTAAAGAATATAACAAAGCGGGGTTAACAATAGATTGATTTGCAATCTTTTTAAAAGGTCTTATGAAAAAATGTATCAATTAGAGACAAAACAGTTGTAAATTGATTATATCGAAACTTTTTTCTGTTGTTCCCTTTAGAAGTTCCAGCCTAATAGAACTTTTGCAAATATGTAATTATATGAAGTTTACGTAGTATACTGTGAAAGTGTATACTGAACAAGGTAATGTATATTCGTGTGGGCCCCACACTCTTGTTTTAGCCAAAAATTAACTACTTTCCGTGGGAATCGAACACCATAACATTGTTGCAGAACTTCCATGACCTTACCAGCAGGCTACTTGGACATATGCCAGGTTAGGCATATTAGACAGTTTTAACCAATTTGAACTCCTCATAATATACATATATATAGTGAATCCTCGATCCAGGTGAGGCATTGCCTGGTCTTGCCTCTAAAAGGATTTACCCCTTTGAAGAAGGGAGTGGGCTGTGGTTTGGCTGTGTGGGGGAGGCGCCTGCCTAGAGTAAAAAGAGAGAAGGAAGAGACAAGGGAGAGAAAAAGAATACTTAAATATTTGATTTGACAGGACTTCTGCAAAAGTCAATTAATACAGTACGTAAGAAAAAACAGAAATTGACATGTGGCATCTCTAGATTGGCTGAACCGGAAGGGTACTTAACCAAAAGCCATACTCTGAAGAAATTTTCAAGGTGAAGGGTCGGTCAATAACATAGCTCTCTCTTTCCCGGGTCTCCTTTCGAACATTGAAAATGCGTCCGAGAGTAGCTCCACCAGAAGAAATCGAAGGGTTGACACTTTACATTCTGTTAGATTGGTAAGAATTTAAAATGCGTGCATATAGTCTCACGATATGAAATGACAGTGTTCTACATTCTTGATATTCTTAAATCCGATCCTCAACATAAACCAGGATGTATTAATGACTTATAAGTAGGAATGGTAGTGACTGTGCCCTCTGCAGCAACACAATGCAGAGCTTCTTGTGGATATGGTGAGGCAGCAGTTCAAGAAAAACATGCACGAAACCGATCCCGAAAAGATCCAGAAACTAAAGGATGAGTGAGTTTCCAAGCCGCCTAATCTTCTTAATATTTGAATTTATTTTATAGTAGCTGTCGAATGAAAAATCATCTGTGCTCTGTGTTGCTGCAGTGCTGCTAGAGGCCTTATCAATCATATTATTTACGAAGCCGAGAAGATGACTGGTCGCAAGTTTTCTGGTTCCAAGTGATCGGTCTCCTTCATTATTGAGTATTATCATGAAACTATTATGATGTTGGGCCTATATGTACCAAAAGACATCAGGATAAATAATTATGATTGATACATAATGCAACACCATTTGTGCAGTAATATGCGGTTTTGAATCTTTATTCAGGTGCTTCTTCTCTTTGATGCCACCATATATGAACAACTGGCCCCTACTGTTTCACAATTTCAGAATTTTAGTTGTGTAATTAAATAGTTGAGAACAAAATCAGGATTTTAGTTCTGTAAGAGGTAAGAAAGATGTTTTATTTTTGGCTGTTTTTCACACTTTATTCCTGCAATGTTCCTCCTTTCTTTCAGAAAATAACCTCCACTACTGCTTAGTCTGTTTGAGTGTTTGGTGGGATACAGATTATGAAGTGTGGGAATTGATTTGAGGTATTTTTTTCAGTTCTTGGAATTTTTTTATTTAAAACAAAAAAGAAATGTGCTATGCATGACTCCTTGAGTTTGCATTATGAGCGTAAAGATGTTATAGACGTAAAGATGTCGTATGTCGTAGCTGTTACATATAAATTTCATATTTTTATAGTGGTAGGTTTTGGATGATAGAAAAGTTTCGTACTTTTTTGGTGATAGGTATAGTATCTCTCTTTTTTATAATCAATTTAAGGTCATTTTTATATGTAAAATGGTAATGTGGTGAGATTTTTATGACAAACCTGAAAACGACATCAGAATACCCAATGACATCAGAATACCCAAAGTAAGTTTGGTGTCTTTGACAGGTAAATACCTAAAGTTAAAAATCGGGCACATAAATACCCAAACCTTTATTTTTCGACGCTTTGGCTGCTAACACCGTTAGATTATTTCATGTGAGATTCTCATTTGCGTTTTATCGGATAGATTTGCCCTTGGTAGTTTATTGGGGTTAATGAAGCCAGGAGGGTAAAAACGTCTTTAAACTTATGCCGTTATCGGTGTTAGTTCAAAATGCCAATGAAACCTAAGGTATTTATAGGCTCGATTTTAAACTTTGGTATTTATGTGCTATTTTCATAGAATTTTGGGTATTTTAATGCCATTCCGTCATGAAAATAAAATAAAATTCACTTTTGTTTTGGGTCCCACATGTCAGTTAGTAGAAGGTCAAGGACTAATAAAAGACAAACCTCACTTCCCTCAGCCGCGGCCATCACGCGCTAAAATACGCCGCTCCACCCTCAACCCCCTTCCGCTCCCGCATCGCCATCACCGCATCCACCCCCTCGATGCCCACCCCCGGCTCACATTAGCCTCCACCCTTGTCCCCACAACTACCCTACGCCTCCCACCCCCAACCAATCAATGTTCTCCTCGTCGGCGGCGATCCACCTCGGCCTCATCGCCGCCTGCTTCGTCCTCCTCGTCCCTATGGCCCTCGCCGGCCTCCACATCAGCCGCCACAAGATCCTCTTCTCCAGCGCCGCCCTCTTCTTCTCCCTCTTCCTCATCGTCCACGTCTCCCCCTTCCTCCCCTCCCTCCACCCCCCTTCGAAATCCAACCCTAACCCTACCCCTAGCCTCTCCCCCTCCCAAACCCTAGCTCTCCTCAACGCTTCATACATCTCCATCGCCGGAGACTCCCAGGCCCGCCTCTTCACCCTCTCCCTCCTCTCCCTCCTCGTCCTCGACCCCGCCGCCATGGACGAGATACGCTCCGACCTCTTCCGCCGCCACAGCGACTACCACATCGAGATCCCCGACCACGGCCTCGCCCTCGACTTCGTCTGGTCGCCCTTCGAGTCCAACATCTCTTCCTTCTTGCAAGATCTGAACCATCATCATCAACAGCGGCGTCCTGACGTTGTCGTCGCTGGATCTGGGCTGTGGCACATGCTGCACGTCACGAATGCTTCTGATTACGGCGAGAGGCTGAGGGAGGTGAGGGATGCGGTTGCGGGGCTTGAGGTCAGGTCGCATTTGTTTTGGATGGGGCTGCCGGTGCTCTTGGACGATTTGTTGAACACCGAAGAGAAGAGGGTGAAAATGAATAGGACCGTAAGAGAGGAGTATGAGAGGGAGGTCGAGAGGAGTGGGATTTTGATGAGAGACGGGGGGCCGTTCTCGACGATCGACATGGGGAGGTTGAGTAGGGAGTGTCGGTGTGCGGCCGATGGGATGCATTACGATAGGGCGGTGTATGATGCGGCCGTGCAGATGATGCTTGGTGATTTGGTGATCGAAACAGGTCAGAGGATTTGATGTGGGTTTATTTATATTATTTATGTTCTTTTTTTTGCTGTTTTGATGATTCTTGATTGCTTTTTTGGATAGGTTATTAGCGTGGATTTGTTAGATCATATCGCGTGTTTTGAATTTATAACATGATTCTTTACGACAAAAATGAGATTGATATGGATTATATACTTGAAACAACAAGTTTGTATATTCATATGGATTTTGTATTAACCGATTGACTTGTCATCAAATTTGATGTAGAACCCTTATTCATCTTAATGTTCGACTTCGTAGGATGTGACATGGCTAATTCTTAACATTTTTTTTGGTTTTATTACTTCTTTTTTTAGACTTTAGTTTAGATTGTTAGACTATATCACATGTTGTGAATTTATAACATGATTAAGTAATTTACTGCAATATGAAGCACAAGAAGATGAGGCTATGAGATGGAGGTTTTTAACGACGAGACTGACAAATACTTGCAAAAACATTGTATCCATATGATCTTTTCTATTAACCCAACTGATTATGGAGTTTGATTGAGAGAGATTAGGGATGTTGTTGTTGATCTTGAATTCAGGCCACATTTGCTTTTGATCAAGTTGCATATGCTTTTGGATTGTTATATATAGAAGAGAAGATGTGAAGACTGTTGAGTTACCAAAAAACTATCTAGTCCTTGTTATTTTACTTTTGGAAACTTTGATCCGAACGAAATGTGGAACTGTTCCTTTCCAAATCGTAAAATTTGGTGTTCCGAAGAATATGGTGTTCCGAAGAATACTTGCTACATGGATATAAATTCAGTGCATATTAACTGAAAAGATAGGCTTTTAATAGCTATTTTACATGCTAATATTACATTCTCATTGTCTAATATGAATTTAGTTGTTTTATGTTGTTGAAAATAGTTGGTAATATTATCTTAATCATTGAAAATAGCTATGTGTTCATGCATTTCGTTCCACCTCAATGTTCCGAAGAAACCTACCCTTATCGTACCTCGTTCCATATGTTGTAGCGTACCACATTTCTGATTTCGTTCTACAAACCAGCACGTTCCTCGTTTTAGATAGCCTTGGTATAGGACAAAGAAAGAAGAGTATGAGAGTGATATTGAGAAGAGCGGAATTTTGAGGAGAGATGGGAGACTTGTATTGATGATCGATATTGTTGAGTAGAAAATGCATGCATGCAAAAGATGGGATGCATTATGATAAGGGTGGTTTATGATGCGGCAGTGCAAATGATGCTCAATGCTGATGAAACGGAGCTGAGAATTTGCTATATGTAAATTAAGTGCAAATGATCGATATTGGGAGATCGAGTAGAGAATGCATGCATGCAAAAGATGAGATGCATTATGATAAGGGTGGTTTATGATGCGGCAGTGCAAATGATGCTCAATGCTGATGAAACGGAGCCGAGAATTTGCTATATGTAAATTAAGTGTGTTTGTTTTATCATTATTGGTGATGGTTATCGATTATTTTTTGGGTAGGGGGCCTGCAGTAACACTTTTTATATGGAAATAAGGGGCCTGCAGTGGCCTCACCCATTGCGGGTGGGGCCTGGAGGGTTTAATTGCAAAATACCCCCGGGCCCCGCCCCCAATGGGTGAGGCCATTGCAGGCCCTGGTTGCTCTTTTTATATGGTAATTGTTATATTATATCATGTTTTGTGAATTTATAACATGATTCTTTGCGAATTAATTACAACAAAATGAGATGTTGTAGAGGATGAGATTGATATACACTTGCAAAATTTTGTATATTCATATAGATTATTTATTCTGTATTTTGTGATGATCATGAAATTTCTAGAACTTTCCATAGTGTTATTTACCTTATTATGTAAAAGTGTTGAGTGTTCAACTCGGCAGGATCTGACATAGCTAAGTTTCAATTTCTTTATATTGATGGTTGCTGATTATAATTTTTCGGTAGGATTTTAGATCAGATTTGCTAGACTTTATAATATTGAGTCAATAATAATGATTCCTTACTGCGAAAATGAAGGCTCAGATTGACATAGTGGCAAATACCGAAGAGAAGAGCGTGGATTTGAACAGCGCAATGAGAGAAGAGCATGAGAGAGATTGAGAAGAGCAGGTTTGAGTAGAGATGGGGGGCTGTCCTTGATGCTTATGGTAGTAGATTGGGTAGAGAATGTATGTGAACAGAGGATGCGATGCATCATGATAAGGGGTTTATGATGCAGCAAATGATGCTCAATGCTATGGTTTATGATGCAGCAAATGATGCTCAATGCTATGTCGATCATATCACAGCAGAATATTTGATAAAGGGAAATTTATTATTATTATTATTTTAATTATTGGTCTCTTTTAGGTAGGAATTTAGTATGAAATTGTCATTATGTCATGTGTTGAGATTCACATCATGATAAGGGGTTTATGATACCAGAGTAGACTAGCGTATAGCTTTTCGACCCATGAAGATGGGCGATGGATGATCCCATATCCATTGGTGTTTGACATCAGAAATAGTATACGGGTGCTCAGTGAAGACTGGGTACACTCGACGGACTCGCCGAGAACTCCCAGATGGTATTATACCTCACGTCAGATGGCAGTTCTCTGGTGACACTGGTACAGGTTAGTCTGTAGACCCGAGATCGTCATAGAGTCTTGTGTGATTCTCACTGTGCTTTGATTTCCATCTTACCATGTTCAAGAGAACGTGCAAAATGGTGGTTTTTGGGTACAGTCCCGAATCACATGGAGGCAATGAGTGATAGGAGGGGTTTCGTCTCTCCCGGTATTGGGGGTTGATATTGCGCCGTGCTCGATTGGCTATAACAGAAAGTCCCTAACCAGGGATGATTCAGAGATATACTGGTAAATGTTATCGGTAATTTTTCGATCCGTTATGAGCCTTACATCGGCACGACTTATGAGTTACTGGGGGTCTGACGTTTACCACCCCTAAATGAGATATACGACATATCAGACGAAGAGACCGGACTGTACGGTAGTGTTACTGATTGGATTTGCAGGAGCATGAGTAGGCATGCTTGTTGATATTCTGATCGCTCAATACCCGGGTGGCCGTTACGTTTAGCAGACCGCTTGCGGCTTGTGGGTGTTTGATATGATCATCATCTACTGCCGACGTATTGACGAGTTTTTAGAGTTCTACACAGAGATTTCCTGGCTCAACCGAAACGGAGTAGGAGCACATATGCGATTTGTGCGGGACCAAGATTAATACGATTTGAGATACCGTATTCTATCCTCGCGATTTGTGACAAATGTCGGTTATATGTGATATAGCTGGGTTATCGGATCAAGTGTTGATTCGATAAGTTGTTACATTTGATATTAGTCAGGTATATGTGATATAGCCGGATTATTAAGTCAAGAGTTGATTTTATAATCTAATGTATAATTATATATTTGATATATTAATTTACATTAACTAGTATTGGCTCACTTAAGATTTCTTTTCTCACTTGATATTGTGCATTAAATATATATATGATATATATTTGTTTACATGTTTTGTATCATGTTTGATGATACATGCAACAAGGGTGTGTGTGTCTGACTTACACCATGCTATGTATAATGAAGGGTTTTTATTTATTTTGGTAAATCAAAATGGTGGCATTTTTGTCATGGCAAGAAGCTTGGATTGCCATTGACTTAGTCCACAACTTTTTTTTTGCCTAAAATATTTATTAACCCAACCATTAGACTTAGCCATGGTTAACTCTCTACAAAGGTTAAGTATATGCTACTTAACTCACCCATGGTTTCCATTATCTAATTGATAATTATCATGGGAGTTTTTTCCTTCTTCTTCCTCAAAGTTTTCTAGCTTCAATGGAGATGTGAGAAAATATGTGAGAAAATTATTTCTAAAGTGAGCAAAATTCATACTTCATCATCTTCTACTACTTGCCATTTAGTATATGGTGTTTGCTTCACTAATTCCACAATTAGTGAAGGGATAGCTTGGGTTAGTGTCTCATCGACGTAGATCATCTTCGGCCTCGAAGACTTCGATGCAAGCTTGATCATTTCTTCATGGGAACCTCTCTAGAATCCGGGAGTTCATGATCGCAGCGAAGAGACTAACTACACGGAGCTATTGAAGTAAAAGACCGGTCTACAAAGGTTGTATTCCTTATTCGCTTCTTATGCAAAGTTGTTTGTATTATTCGTCGGATTTTCTAGTAACGATTCTAGGGTTGGGGTTAGCTAGAATGACAAATTTTTGAAATTGGTATGGACGATACCTTCCGAAACCTTGCTGCCATCCTAGACAACCCTGCAATAACTATAACCTCAAGTCCCTAGAAAGAGCGGTTGAGATAAACTGATAAGGGTTATCAGTTGTATCTCGGATGGTTATGAGTTTGATATCAGCATGACTTATTAGGTTATTTAGAGCTTGACAGTTCCAACCCCAGATCCGGTATGCGACACTCTTTAACGAAGAGACCGGACTGTACGGTAATTTTCACTGATAGGTGATTGATAGATTTTTATTACGCTAGTTTTAATTACCGTAATCAAGACGGTTTTGCTTGGTAGCTAGCCGGATGAGTACGAGTCGGTCCACGGAGAGATGAGAATTTTTTTCTTAGTGTTTTAACGAGTTAAGTTCAAGAGTCCGAGTTTGTTCAAGATTAACTATGTTCTAAATATTTATGATAAAAGAGCT
The DNA here is from genome assembly GCA_030015575.1 of Agapanthus africanus. NCBI lineage: Eukaryota > Viridiplantae > Streptophyta > Magnoliopsida > Asparagales > Amaryllidaceae > Agapanthus > Agapanthus africanus. The sequence goes on from CM057339.1 coordinate 266,553,629, forward strand.
TGTTAGGGTTAGGATTAGGTTAGTTTGAGTTAGGAGTTCGCTCACTTCTTTCGTTTGCCACTCTTAATACCGATAATCGGCAACAACGGGGATTAACACGACTAGGAAGGAAACTTGTGTGTATAAGTTGAGCTTTCCAATGCTTAGTTCCTTCCTTTTGGTCCTTGTCCGTCCATTCTTGGCTCTTAGCCATTACCTCCGGTCAATTCAATCACAACCGGTCTCACTACGGTGTCATCGCTATCATGTAGGATAGGGTGCCGTAGGGAACGGATTGTGGTTGCCTTGACGGGAGTTCGAATCAAGATGTTGGGCAAAGAAAAGAGTAAAAGAGATTTCCTTCTCTCAAACTGTCCTTATCCTACCCTAATAAGTGAGAAACCACCCACCCATTATAAAAGAAAAAGAAAATAAAACAAACAAAGAAGATGAAAGAAATGAGGTAGAAAATTACAACTAGCTAGACATCACTGGGAACTCACTTAGGCAAGGATCACACTTAAGAATCATGGTTGCAAGGATAAAAAAGAGAGAAGAAGAACAAACAAACAAACAACAACAACTACTTAATAAAGAGAATTACAAGTGACAAATATAAGAACTAAATTATAAGACATGCATATGAAAAGTACTTTCCTTTATTCATCATTCACTCAAAAGCTCACTACAATGTTAATGAAGAAAAGACGGAGAAGGAAGAGAAGTTACAAACTAAACTAGACTAATGTAACATTTCAGGAAAATAAAATATTATTTTTGGGAATTTTTATAATTAAATAATAATTATTACGAATATTTTAATAATGCGGTATAATTAAATACCGATGAAGTGGAAGATATTTGGAAAATTATAGAAATTACTAAAAAGAGAGTGCTTTGTGTAATTCATGCAAATCATGAAGTTTTATGATTTATTATACACCATTTTAGTGCTAATCGCGATTAGATATCGCAAATCGGGCATTAAGCGCGTTTTGTGCACATGACATGCACCACCTCATTTTTCACACTTGTTACATTTTTCTATCATGGCTTTTTCCTTATTTTTATCATGCATGGCTTTTTAAATGAAAAGAAAAGAGAAGAAGACAAACAAAAAAATAGGAAAAGGTATCATGATGACAAGAGGGATGGGCATGAGAGAGAGAGGGTGATGGGTCAAACCATAGTCATGGCTCATCTTATCACTTCATCATCTTCATCTTTCTTCTTCTTCTTCCTCACCCAAGGCAGCACCTCATCTCCCCCTCCTCTTCAATCCTCATAACATCATCAAAAATTCACCAAAAGGCCATCTCCATTTCACAAAAAGCATGCACAAGCTCAAGGGAAGCACATTGGACCAAGAAAAATCGAATTTTTAGGACTTTGGGCAACTCAAGAAAATTCTTGAGTTGCCAATTGAGGTAATTTCTGCACCTTTAGAATAGTATTTAAATTCTTTAGGCATCCATATATGTTTAGTATCGATATCGAGTGGTTTTGTGAACCCAGAAATTTCTAGATTAGGCTTTTGAGAAATTTTGATGTGTGAAGTGTAATTGAGGTTAGTAGAGACCTTACGACCCCTGTAGGGATTGTATCTTGGACTGAAACCATAGAATAAATCCCGGAATATGAACTTAGAAACCTCGACATCGGAAAACTATGAAAATATGATGATAATTTGAAATCTGCTAACACTCGGGGACCTGAAAAATTATTTAGCAAACACTGAGATACATGCAGGCAACCTAGGACCCCCTACTGAAACCCTAGCCCCTAATCACTCACCTTGGCCGCAGAAATATTCCCTCTGGCCGCAATTTGCGGCCAGACCTATTGCATTTTGGTTCGTATTTATTCTGTAGCTCCATCTCCAGTAAATTAGACCCCTCCTGTATGCAAAATGTCCCAATTGTCACATGAGGAAAATATGGAAGTGTTTTATTTAGTTGCTGAAATTGTTTTACGGATTTTAATGAACTGGAAATTGGTATTTAGAGATCTGGGATGACCCGAGACCTAAGTAAAAGAAGTTCCTTTGACTATGAGACGTGCAGGCAACCTAGGACCTATACCCAAAACCGTGGACCCTAACCCCCAATCCAGGCCGCAGATTTAATGTTTTGGGCCGCAATTTACGGCCAGGTCAGAGGGGAACCTTTTGATTTTTGGTCCAGGGCATTGTTATTCTATATCTAGAGCAACCCCATATGCAAAATTTACTAGTTTGACCTGAGTCAAAATCTTGGAACATTTTGGGCTGTTTTGGGTTATGTTTTTCCGTATTTTTAGTGCTTGGTTTTGATGTTGGTGTTGTATGGTTGTTGGATGTTCGTACATCAACCACCGGGATTGTTTGGTTATTCTTGCATGCGTAGACATAGGTTTTAACCTATGTACGATTCGTGTGCCGTTTTGGTTTTCGTGCGTGATTTCGTTTACGATTCTATATATATGATATGTAGGTACCCCCACGTGGACTTCGAGACGACGAGGATGAGCGCGACGTCATCGACTCCAGCAAGCAAGATAGAGGTGAGTAGATATATATCTACGGGGAAAGTCTGGTGGATGGCGTATAGCACCCCCGCAATGTCGTAAGAAATGATATGATGTGATATAGATTTACTTAGATGTGTTATTGAGAGATATGAACACTTAGCAAGAAAAGTTTTAGGAGATCATGGGTTAGTGTTAGCGAGAATTGAAGAAAGGATTTAGTTGGTTTCTTAGTCGTGAACCCTAGAGTAAGGTTGTACACATACATATATACACACGGGATTTGGTTTTGGGTGTATACGTTATATGTATATATATAGGTTTATGTGGATGTTTTGGTGCTTGTATATATATATATATATATATACATACATACACGTATACACGGATGTTGAGGATAGTATATGATATTTGGAGGCGAGTCGATATGATCGGGCATGATGTCGTGAGCTGTGATATGTGTTTGGGTCATAATATGAGATGCAGCAGGATATTATAGTGGATCGTTGGGTGATATGATTTTACTCACACGAGGACATATGTATGATGATATTGGTATCAGTTTGTACTAAACTTTAGATCAGTACCCTCAGTTCATGATATGTGATGATGATACCATATGGATGTTGTGTTATATGTGATATTCGACCCGAATCCTGATTTGGGATGCCGTACGATGGATTTACCATACGAGATATAATTATGATGATAGATCCACACTCTTGACTCGAGAATGTCATATTATTTATTGTATCGTACGTAATACTATTGAGGCGAGATCACCGACTACTAGATGTATATATAAATCGATTCAGACTAGGTGGATTCCCTTATCCTTTTGACTGGGCTCGAGTCATACTCATTTTCTAAAGTGGAGAATTGTGAGTAGTTTAATACCAAACTGTATGACTCGTATATTGGGTAGGTATATTTTCAGGGTTACTGTTACTACATCACTTTCTGTATATTCATGATGTTTCATCGCATTGCATGCTTGTATATATGTTATCTGTAATTATTATGAGACCCTGCTGTCTGGACACCAGCACCATTACCGATGATGCGTATGTTCCAAGTACACCTGCTTGCCGGCTCACACACACATCATCGGTAATTGTTATGTCACGTACACTTTAGAGAATACTATTTCATTGACATAGTTTGCTAGCTGATAGTTGCAATATGTTATCGTTTTCATATGCTAGTTTAACTATTGCATTCATTGCATGATATCAGATACATTCATATATTCATTAGTCATGCAGTATTATGGAGATTTATGCCGGTATTCATTGTGTCACGCCCCGCTTCCCAGAGTACGCAAGATTGGGCACGTGACATAGCCAACCATGCTACCTGTGGGTAGGAAGTATCCATCCACAGTCACATTACGGCTGTAGAGATATCAAGAACAAGATAAAACTAACTAACACATGTCCACAATCTAGAATAACAAGAGTCAATGATAAATAAATGCGGAAGCAAATGATCCAATACAATAATAGAAAAGTATGTCCCATAATGTGGGCTCACATCTGGAAATAAGAATGCAGGAAATAAAACTAACCACTACAGAACTCATAAATCAGCCTGCTGGCTGAAGTACTCCTGCTCGGACAGCGACAGTGGTAAAGAATCTGGGTCATGCAAAACCCAGACGTCAGCGCATCATGTCATCAAGTAGTATAATAGGAACAGTGTAACAGGCAATGCAAAATAAACATGAATAAAACGAGAGCAGCAAATAATGTGAATCAAGCAGTGCAGGGTAGTGTGCAGTGGGTAACTAAACTGTTCTATCAGGTTTTCTATTCTAAAGTCTTCGAAATCAATTTGGGTAATCCTCCATGTAACTCAAAGGATATGTCCCGTTACCCCCCGGGACCATGGATCAGGAATATGGGAACCAATAGTGGTTCTGTCCCGTTACCCTCCGGGACCACGGATCAGGAAAATGTAAGAGTCACGAATGGCTCTGTCCTGTTACCCCCCGGGATCACGGATCAAGTAATACCCTTTTAAGTTACACTTTAGTTTACACCTTTGATTTCCCCATACCCCCAAGTTATATGTGTCAGGTCCGATATTCAGTAATCAAGAACTAATGCCAACACAGGATCAGGTAACAGCAGGTTTTGTCTGGATAGACAACAGGAATGGTCCACGAGGACAACATGTCAGGTTTGTTGGCATTAGGCACGAGATCAGGTAACAGGTCGGGTCATGGTACATCAGGTCAAGTCAACAGTAAACGGTACCATGTCAGGTGTATCAATATCTATCATGTGTAACAAAGTCAAGTCAAGATGTAACAATATCGTGGGTGTGCTCACAACAGATATATAATCGAACAGGGGATTAACAGTAGGAAATAAGCAATAAATTAAACAACAATAAGCAGATCATTCAATCACAATAGTGTATTAATATAGTGCAGCCGTTTTATTATATTAACAGGTTTTGAGCACCCTTAGCGGTGCAACAGTTTGAATGATGATGCAATACAGTTATATCAAGCCTTTGAATACGAATATCCGAATGTAATAGAACTACATAGGAAAGTGCTACAATCTATTAAACAGTAAAATGTGATTAACATGTAAACTTGGTTCTTAGGTTAAAAGCGGCAAATTGTAATTTCTATGTTAACTGTAAAATGATATATGTCATATTGCAACCAAATGAGAAAATGACTATACCGAGTTAAGTTTTGCAGGTTTAATGAGTCAAACATATATAATTGTATAGTATAGCATGTAGCAAGTGATACTTGCCTCGACGGGTCGCGAACCGGAAAAACGGAACGTAACGTCGGCGGGGAAACTCGCGACGGGCGCACGGTTCACGGATTGAACCCAAACAACGAACAATGGGACCACGCGGATCGGGGTACCTCGCTGGAACGTCGGATCAAGTCGTCGGCACGGCCGGATTCCGACGAGATGCAAAAAAACAGCGACAATCAAGAATTGCAACAAGAATAGAAAGAAAACAAAGAGGAAGTGAAGGGGGATGGAGAAGGGACCGCTCACGAGGATCTGTGGGACGGGTGGTGATCGCCGACCACGGCGACGGAGCTCCGGCGGGTACCTGCAGCGACGGCGGAAAAATTTCCAGTCCAAGAAACCTTAATCAGAGAAGGAAGAAGAAGAAAAGGAGAAGATGGAGGATGAGAAGCTCACCGAGGGGGTGCTAGCGAGGTCGGGGGCGGATCGAGATCGCCGGCGGCGATCCGACGAGGTGTAGGCGGTGTGCAGGTGGCGTGCAGGCGGCACGCAGGCGTTCGGGAAAGAGGGAAGATGGGGAAGAAGGTGCAGTGGCTGCGACGAGGGCGAAGAGGCAAGGGTGATGGTGGCGGCGGCGTCGGCGTTGGGGCTGCGGCGGCGACGGGCACGGTGGCTAGGGCTAGACGCGCTGGGTTCTCGCGAAGGAGTTCTGGAAAAATATGAGAAAGAGGAACTGTACATATATATATATATATATATATATATATATAGGGAAGAGAAAGAGAGAGAGTTAGAGAGAGAGAGATATAGAAACTAGAGAGAGAGAGACGTGAGAGATGGAGAGAGAAAGATATAGAAACTAGAGAGAGAGAGAGACGTGAGAGATGGAGAGAGAAAGAGAGAGAGAGAGATAGGAGGGGGTCTACGGGGTAAAGAAACCTCGTGATTGGCTGATAGCGATTTAAGAGGTTAGAAAAATTTTAATTAAAAAGATTTCCAAATTTATTTTAACAGTAGGATCTTATAATATATATAGTTTCGATTATTTTATTAATTGGGGATTTTGGCGCCAAATGAAATATTTCCAAATCGCGCCCGGGTTGGGTCCAAAAATTCGAAATTCAAATAATAGGATTTTAAGCGGGTACCAAATTTTAAAATGAAATGTTTTATGATTAAAAAGCATACCCCCAAGTCGGACACCTGTACGCGCGCGTAGTCGTCCAAACTCGCCCGTTTCACCGAACGGGACGAGAACTCGACGCACCGACGCTACCACGCGGTTAGGGGTGACAAGTAGGCCAAGATAGATATTTTTAATTTTATTTTAGGTGCTAAAATTTGTTATATGCAGAAATGACTTAGCTAGATAAAATTTTACAGTAAGACCCAAACAAGCAAGATAAATGAAATGAGTAATATCTAACACTCAACCAGTAACAGAAATAGTAGTATTGGGCTCGGGTGTTACACATTGTTTGTTGATATCGTGATTTTGATGATTTCAGACCCTTCTTGAGATTTTCTGGATTTAGAAACCGCATGTGAAAGTTTTATAAACTGATGATTTATTTTAAAGAGAAAAATGCAGTTTTCCTTGATATGATGAGTCTTGTCTACCATGATGTTTTCTCGGTTCTGAGATGGTTTTCGAGACCCGATTCGAGGAGTTGGATGAACTTTCTGCGGGTACATGGTGGACCCGGTATGGTATCCCGGGGAAAGAAGCTCGAGTTGTAGACGATGAGCCCGGCAGGAGCAGACTGCCTACCGGTGATTGGTTGGCGCGCCGGATATCCGGAGGATACCGTTCGTGGTCGTGTGATTGATGATATGAGCCGATCCGGACTGACGGAGCCCGAGGTATTGAGATTTGAGACACTGAGATATTGAGATATGATGATACAGGCCAGTCCGGATAGCCGGAGCCTGAGATATTGAGATTTATGTTTTGTGTCGATATTGGACATTGTTTTATCTATCAATTTCATTGATGATACGCGATTTATATACATACAGAAATCTCATTAAATGCAGAAAACAGTCGTCTCATTCACGATGTATTCTGTTTCATTTGTAATGCATTCATACATCATATATCTGATTTGTTGCTATCTGAGGCACTGGCACGAGCACGTAGTATTGCACTTATATATAGATGGATCGAGATTTTGTTTGAGGATATTACTCGATATGACCTAGGATAGCGTCATACATGCGATTTCTGCTCTGTGATGTTTTCTACTCACGAGTTGGCAACTCATCCCCGTTGTGCCACAGTTTCTTATAGGTTTTGCCGTACAGGTTTCGTTGCGGTTTTGCTGGCATACTGTTCTGTCCGGGTGATTGCTTTGGTAGGTGGGTTCTTTTGCATCATGACCACCATTGTATATTTTTTATTTCAGTTGTATCTAGTAAAACTCTATCAACCGGACTTGTATATTGTTAGAGATAGATGACCAGTGTATATTCTTTCGACCTTAGAGTCACGCGCTGTATATTATGGTTTTCCTCTGGTTTTTCTTGATGATATTGAATTTTATCCTGAGTTTAATCCTCGCCTTTCGGCGTTGTATGTTATATTGCATTGTATGATTTTGTTCGCCGTTTGGCGAAGAGATATCTCCCGTTTGGGGGTGTCTTTATTCATTATATATGCTTTATTGGGTTTTGTACCCGTTTGGGGTCAGTTTTTACAAAGGAAATTTTGCCGAACTTTTCAGAAAAGACTTGAGATTTTAAAAATACATATTTCGGCTTATGTTAAACTTCTTGCCTTAAATTGGTTTTCCTTCACTCTACTGCTTTACTTGGTTTTAATTTCTGGGTTTTGGCTTACTTAGATTACGTACGTCTCGAGACGTTTCGTAATTTAAGTGCCGGTCATGTTCCGTACTTTTCGGGCCATGACAAAGTTGGTATCAGAGCGTTAGGTTTTACTTTCTGAGTGTAGGATGACCCTTAGTTGATAGAGTAGGTGACTTAAGAAGAGTGACGTACCGTGGGTATGTTCCGCGTCATACTTACGATACGATACTCCGCTTAAGAAACTTTAGGATGTACATTTCTTTGCACAATATTATCTTTATTCTTATGATCTATCCTCTTCAGTATCGGTTTATGGTTTTGCTGCCACGATTGTATGAGCACAGAGAGTTTCGGCTAGAGTTGCGTTCAGCACGAGCTCGTCACGGACGAGAATTGACCAGGGCGTGATTCCAGGGACATACGATTGCATATACGTATCGTTTATTAGTGTTTTCGCGCCATTAGCGTTGATGGATCGCTGTTACGAGATTTCTCGGATGTGCAGATCAGCGCTAGAGGATTGAGCCACTGATAGAGGCCAGCTAGGATGTGATGACCGTCAAAGCACCGATTATACTTGATGATTGAGGCACTGTTCATCGTGCGGATGAATGAGCCAGTTGCTATTGCGAATGAGGAGATATCGCCCCAGATGTTTGGAGCTAATGCCGCACGAGTTATACTTCGAGATATGATAGAAGATCGCTAGTCACCAGAGATGAAAGACTAGGACATGCGATTCATTGCCTACCTCGATGTGAGGTCATCAGATTGATTGATTCCAGCTAGAGACGACTTCACGCTGATATGTTGAGAGTCGATATAGATGATCGAATGTCAGGAACCCATTTTCCAAGTTCAAAGTATTCGGAAAACAATGCAAATAATTCTATGGACCCTCTAGAAGAATGAAACCCTAACTCGACATAATGACCATGGAACGCCGATGAACCTTAGGATTTGCGGCAGTTCAGCGGTGCCATTAGTGAGGCTTGGGTTTGCCCTTCTACGGTTGGTCCATAGGTGCTGTGGCATATATTCGATACTATTAAACTGTACCCAAGATAATGAGCTCTTGGGGATTATTGAACCTTGACAAATCGATCGAAAAGTTCGACATAATTCAGATATCATATGATGGGATGCATTGCTTGAGAGACTCCAGATACGAGTATAGCCGTTGGAGCGCAGTCCATGTAGCCACGAGGAGACGAGTCCGAATCCGTCGACATTAGAGAAAAGTAGAGTAAGAGGTTCGTACGAGATCGTGACGAGATGACGTTCCACTCCGCTGACCTCAGAAAGATGATATGCATACAGAGGTGTTGAGATATGACCAGTTTCCGAGGAGTTGTGCTGAGAACGCAGATGTCCAGAAGAAGAGGAAGGATTATGCTAGAGTACCGGTCTCTGGACAGTTCGGCATAGGCGAGATCGGACCCTGAGCAGGTTCTTCCCAGACACTGCTGCAATGAGATTTGCACCGAGGATCAGATGCGTGACGTATATTCAGAGGACCAAAGACCGACGCCAGAGACGTGCCGCTTGATGAGTGGTCGTGATAGGACCAGAGGAGTACTAGAGCGGATCGTTTCCGTTAGTACGCCGGACCGGGCCGAGGGATTGCGATATCGGTAATCCACAGAGAAATGAGGACCCAGAGATAGAAGACGCCAGATTGTGAGCAGGAGGCAGTGGATGTTCTGCTCTTCCAGTTTTGGACGTACCGACTCTTTTCGACATTGTAGGAGGTATACCTCAATGTCATTTGTTGCGATTTGCGTTTGTGATCCGAGTATCACGCTTATATCGCTTGGATTTGTGTTTTGATGATTGGGCTTCATGGTATTGTTTTCGTGCACCATGGCTGCACTTACTGGGTATTTACGTTTTTGTGCATAGTTATTGCACTTGAGATATGTCTTTATACACCGTTGTATTGATTTATGATTTGTGCGTATTTATTGCACTTGATGTTGATTTTGTGCCTTGGTTGCACATGTTTATGATTTCATGGATTGCATACAGCTGATTTAATTTTTGTGCGGGTGGTGTGCACTTGATTTGGATTTTCGTGCATGTTGAGCGCATGATATGAGATTTGGTTTTGTGCACACCGGATGCACTCGATTGGGGTTTTCATTTATGTATGTAAGTTGTACTGGATTGAGATTTTGTGCACCACAGTTGCATTCGACTTCGATTTGATGTCATTCGAGATGTTGATTTTGATTTCATGCCTAGGGTATGTATGAGATTTGACTTGTGCTTTCGGTGTAGTTTCCATGCACATTTAGTATTTTGATTCGATTTTGTGCACGCTGATGCACATGGTTGTGAGATTTTATACCGTGGTATACCTGATTGGATTGAGGTTTATTATATACCATCAATTTCGATTATGATATTTGATATTGTTTCCGTTCACTTTGTGCACTTGATTGGGATTCTTGCGCATATTTGGCGCGCTTGATGCGATTTTGGTGCACACCTGATGCACTAAATCGGGATTCTTCATGCATATCAGATGCACTTGTTATTGTTGTCAGGCACACTCGTTGCCCTTGACAGGTGTTTTCGTGCACACATGTTGCACTTAGCTCTGGTTTTGTGCACATGTATGGCACATTCATTGATTTCGGTTTCCGTGCGCACCAGACACACGTGGCATTCATGTACCTATTTTGGATTTGATTTTCCTGTGAGATGGTGTTTATGATATTTACTATTTGGTATAGTAGCTGGACATGACTAGTCAGAGGACAGTACCTGAGTATATTTTTGCATGCATCGATAGTTATCGAAGGGATTTCCAAAAAAGAGCTATAGTCTCCGTATTCACCTACGTGCCTGAGATGACACGAAACATTTTATAAAGGAAACCCTTCTAAATATTTCAAAATGGAGGGACGCACATATTAAACAAAAGATAAGTATATATATATAGTTATTTTCTTACAATAGACGTCCGCCACTGTGCCGCGATACGCGCATCGCACAACAACATGAAAGGTTTGGCATGCATTTCCTTCTGATGTTTACATGTATAGTTTTGATGTTTACATGTATGGTTTTGATGTATATCATGATTGATTTCGTTTTGGGCTTTGACATTGATGTCTTCGCCATGACTTCGATGATTGCGGGATGTTTGACGGAGTTTTGATTTGGAGTTATCTGCTCATTGTTCATGCGCATGCATTGCGCTATGATGCGTTTTATGTATTGATGATTTCGAAGCCCCGACGACTTGGACTTTTTACTGAAATGTTTTAGTATTTGAGGGGTTTAAATTTAAATTCGGGGACCGAATTTCTTTAAGGGGGAAAGATTGTAACATTTCAGGAAAATAAAATATTATTTTTGGGAATTTTTATAATTAAATAATAATTATTATGAATATTTCAATAATGCGGTATAATTAAATACCGATAAAGTGGAAAATATTTGGAAAATTATAGAAATTACTAAAAAGAGGGTGCTTTGTGTAATTTATTCAAATTATGAAGTTTTATAATTTATTATACACCATTTTAGTGCTAATCGCGATTAAATATCGCTAATCGGGCATTAAGCACGTTTTGTGCACATGACATGCACCATATCATTTTTCACACTTGTTACATTTTTCTTTATCATGCATGGCTTTTTAAATGAAAAAAAGAGAAGAAGACAAAAAAAAGAATAGGAAAAGGTATCATGATGACAAGAGGGGTGGGCATGAGAGAGAGGGGGTGAGGGGTCAAACCATAGTCATGGCTCATCTTATCACTTCATCTTTCTTCTTCTTCTTCCTCACCCAAGGCAGCACCTCATCTCCCCCTCCTCTTCAACCCTCATAACATCATCAAAAATTCACCAAAAGCCCATCACCATTTCACAAAAAGCATGCACATGCTCAAGGGAAGCACATTGGACCAAGAAAAATCGAATTTTGAGGATTTTTGGCAACTCAACAAAATTCTTGAGTTGCCAATTGAGGTAATTTCTGCGCCTTTAGAATAGTATTTAAATTCTTTAGGCATCCATATATATGTTTAGTATCGATATCGAGTGGTTTTGTGAACCTAAAAATTTCTAGATGAAGGTTTTGAGAAATTCTGAAGTGTGAAGTGTAATTGAGGTTAGTAGAAACCTTATGACCCCTGTAGGGATTGTATCTTGGACTGAAACCATAGAATAAACCCCGGAATACGAACTTAGAAACCCCGACATCGGAAAACTTTGAAAATATGATGATAATTTGAAATCTGCTAACACTCGGGGACCTGAAAAATTATTTAGCAAACACTGAGATACATGCAGACAACCTAGGACCACCTACTGAAACCTTAGCCCCTAATCACTCACCTAGGCCGCAGAAATATTCCCTATGGCCGCAATTTGCTGGCAGACCTATTGCATTTTGGTTCGTATTTGTTCTGAAGTCCCATCTCCAGTAAATTAGACCCCTCCTGTATGCAAAATGTCCTAATTATCACCTGAGGAAAATCTGGAAGTGTTTTATTTAGTTGCTGAAATTGTTTTACGGCTTTTAATGAACTGGAAATTGGTATTTAGAGATCTGGGATGACCCGAGACCTTAGTAAAAGAAGTTCCCTTAACCATAAGACGTGTAGGCAACCTAGGACCTATACCCAAAACCGTGGACCCTAACCCCCAATCCAGGCCGCAGATTTAATGTTTTGGGCCGCAATTTACGGCCAGGTCAGAGGGGAACCTTTTGATTTTTGGTCCAGGGCATTGCTATCTTATATCTAGAGCAACCCCATATGCAAAATTTACTAGTTTGACATGGGTCAAAATCTGGGAACATTTTGGGCTGTTTTGGGTTATGTTTTTCCGTATTTTTAATGCTTGGTTTTGATGTTGGTGTTGTATTTGGTTGTTGGATGTTCGTACATCAACCACCGGGATTGTTTGGTTATTCTTGCATGTGTAGACATAGGTTTTAACCTATGTACGATTCGTGTGCCGTTTTGGTTTTCGTGCGTGATTTCGTTTACGATGCTATATATATGATATGTAGGTACCCCCACGTGGACTTCGAGACGACGATGATGAGCGTGGCGTCATCGACTCCAGCAAGCAAGATAGAGGTGAGTTGATATATATCTACGGGGTAAGTCGGGTGGATGGCGTATAGCACCCCCGCAACGTCGTAAGAAATTGTATGATGTGATATAGATTTATTTAGATGTGTTATTGAGAGATATGCACACTTAGCAAGAAAATCTTTAGGAGATCATGGGTTAGTGTTAGCGAGAATTGAAGAAAGGATTTAGTTGGTTTCTTAGTCGTGAACCCTAGAGTAAGGTTGTACACATACATATATACACACGGGATTTGGTTTTGGGTGTATACGTCATATGTGTGTGTGTGTGTGTATATATATATATATATATATATAGGTTTATGTAGGTGTTTTGGTGCTTATATATACATACATACACGTATACACGGATGTTGAGGATAGCATATGATATTTGGAGGCGGGTCGATATGATCGGGCATGATGCCATGAGTTGTGATATGTGTTTGGGTCATGATATGAAATGCGACAGGATATTATAGTGGATCGTTGGGTAATGTGATTTTACTCACACGAGGACATATGTATGATGATATTGGTATCAGTTTGTACTAGACTTTAGATCAGTACCCCCAAGTTCATGATATGTGATGATGATACGATATGGATGTTGTGTTATATATGATATTCGACCCGTATCCTGATTTGGGATGCCGAAGGATGGATTTACCGTACGAGATATAATTATGATGATAGATCCACACTCTTGACTCGAGAATGTCATATTATTTATTATATCGTACGTAATACTATTGAGGCGAGATATCCGACAACTAGATATATATATAAATCGACTTAGACTTAGGTGAATTCCCTTACCCTTTTGACTGGCCTCGAGTCATACTTATTTTCTAAAGTGGAGAATTGTGAGTAGTTTAATATCAAATTGTATAACTCGTATATTGGGTAGGTATATTTTCAGGGTTGCTGTTACTACATCACTTTCTGTATATTCATGATGTTTCATCGCATTGCATGCTTGTACATATGTTATCTGTAATTATTATGAGACCCTGCTGTCAGGACACCAACACCATTACCGATGATACGTATGTTCCACGTACACATGTTTGCCGGCTCACACACATCATCATCGGTAATTGCCATGTCACGTACACTTTAGAGAATATTATTTCATTGACATAGCTTGCTAGCTGATAGTTGCAATATGTTATCGCTTTCATATGCTAGTTTAACTATTGCATTTATTGCATCATATCAGATACATTCATATATTCATTAGTCATGCAGTATTATGGGGATTTATGCCGGTATTCATTGTTTGTTGATATCGTGATTTTGATGATTTCGGACCCTTCTTGAGATTATCTGGATTTAGAAACTGCATGTGAAAGTTTTATAAACTGATGATTTATTTTAAAGAGAAAAATGCGATTTTCCTTGATATGATGAGTCTTGTCCACCATGATGTTTTCTCGGTTCTGAGATGGTTTTCGAGACCCGATTTGAGGAGTTGGATGAACCGTCTGCGGGTACATGGTGGACTCGGTATGGTACCCCGGGGAAAGAAGCTCGAGTTGTAGACGATGAGCCCGGCAGGGGCAGACTGTCTACCGGTGATTGGTTGGCGCGGCGGATATCCGGAGGATACCATTCGTGGTCATGTGATTGATGATATAGGCCGATCCGGACTGACGGAGCCCGAGGTATTGAGATATTGAGATTCGAGACACTGAGATATTGAGATTTGATGATACAGGGCAGTCCGGATAACCGGAGCCTGAGATATTGAGATATTGAGATTTATGTTTTGTGTCGATATTGGACACTGTTTTATCTGTTGATTTCATTGATGATACGCGATTTATATACATACAGAAATCTCATTAAATACAGAAAACAGTTGTCTCATTCACGATGTATTCTGTTTCATTTGTAATGCATTCATACATCATATATCTGATTTGTTGCTATCTGAGGCACTGACACGAGCATGTAGTATTGCACTTATATGTAGATGGATCAGGATTTTGTTTGAGGATATTACTCGATATGACCTAGGATAGCGTCATAAATGCGATTTCTGCTCTGTGATGTTTTCTACTCACGAGTTGGCAATTCACCCCCGTTGTGCCACAGTTTCTTGCAGGTTTTGCCGTACAGCTTTCGTTACGGTTTTGCTAGAACACTGTTCCGTCCGGGTGATTGCTTTTGTAGGTGGGTTCTTTTGCATCAGGACCACCATTGTATATTTGTTATTTCAGTTGTATCTAGTAAAACTCTATCAACCAGACTTGTATATTGTTAGAGATAGATAATCAGTGTATATTCTTTCGACCTTAGAGTCGCGCGCTGTATTATTATGGTTTTCCTCTGGTTTTTCTTGATGATGTTGGATTTTTTCCTGAGTTTGATCTCTCGCCTTTCGGCGTTGTATGTTATATTGCATTGTGTGGTTTTGTCCGCTGTTTGGAGAAGAGCTAGCTCCCATTTAGGGATGTCTTTATTCATTATATATGCTTTATCAGGTTTTGTACCCGTTTGGGGTTAGTTTTTACAAAGAAAATTCTGCCGAACTTTTCAGAAAAGACTTGAGATTTTAAAAATACATATTTCGGCTTATGTTGTTAAACTTCTTGCTTTAAATTGGTTTTCTTTCACTCTACTGCTTTACTTGGTTTTGATTTCTGGGTTTTGGCTTATTTAGATTACGTACGTCTCGAGACGTTTTATAATTTAAGTGCCGGCCATGTTACTGTTGGAGATAATGCCCTCAGAGTCAATTATTGGATCACAGGCACGTGATTGCGATGATTGAGTGAGGACCTATCCCGGTAAGACAGTCTTACTCGAGATGATAGTATGCTATCTGGTTTACCTTTATCATCGTGTACTGCTTTAGGTGACCTGACAGGTCGCTATTGCACGTTGATAGAGCCCCTAGGATTCTTGCTTGACTGCCAGCAGTATGAGGGCGATCATATAAGTGAGAGCCGGAGTCTATAAGCACATCCTTAAAAGGTCCCTAGTCGTGGGAGTTTCGAGACAGGGCATCGATTCTCCAGAGTAGACTAGTGTATACAGTCGAGACCCCGACGAGGGGCGGTGGCCGGTCTCACAAGCCACTGGTGTCAGTTGGTTCACCTAAGATGTATACAGGTGCTCATTGGGTTATGAGTACACCGGACAGGACTCGCCGGGAACATGCTAGTTGGTCTTATACCTGACGTCAGATAGCAGTTCCCAGGTGACATGTGTACAAGTTAGTTCATCGACCTGGGGATCGTCATTTGTCTCGTGTGAGTTCCCACTGTGCTTTGATTACTACCCTACCACGGCTCAAAGGAGTCGTGCAAACAGGTTTTAGTTGGGTACAGTCCCGAGCCACATGGAGGCAGTGAGCGGATCTTCGGGGGTTCGTCTCTCCCGGTATTGGGGGTGAGGTCGCGCTGTGTCTAGGAGAGCCATTACACAAATTCCTTGGTCAAGGCAGGAGATTTACTGGTAGGTATTCCAGTAGTATCTCAGGTGTTCTGGGTTACACTCCGACACGACTTGTACCGCTTTTGGGGGTCTGACTTTTACCAACCCCCTAGGCCCGACATGCGATGCTCATAGACGAACGGACCGGACTGTACGGATATTGTCACTGACAGGCTCAATAGGGTGTCAGGATGAGTTCGCTCATCGACGTCCCTTTTGGTCAATAGCTGGTGGCCCGTCACGTATTGGCTTATACCTCTGACGTGCTAGTGGTTAAATCCACAGCCATAGTATTGACGAGTGTTTAGAGTCCACCACACTTTCAGTTACTCAAGCTTTCGGGCGAAACGCTGTAGAGGCCGTATGGAGATATGGCAGGGTCCGATCAGATACGTGCGGTATTGCACGGATCAGGATCGGACGGTTAGTACTAGTGGCCGTATGGTTATATGGCAAGGTTCGATCGGATACGTGCGGTATTGCACGGATCAGGATCGGACGAATATTACTAGCCGGCTTTGGTTTAAGCCGGATCCTAGTATAGTACAGTGTAGATTTTGTCTCATTGCATTTGTATCCGGACGGAATACAGATGCGGGTGTGTATGCTCAGTATGGGGGTTTTCCTGTAATTTATTACGGGACCAGTTTTCTGGAGTTGCCAGTTTGCATTCCGTTTCGGCCGGTTTTCCTTTGTTCTTTTCCGGCCGGACTTTTTCGATGGAGGGTGTTATTTGCAAGTTTGCAAACAACATTTTGTGAAGGGTTTATTTGTGAGATGAGAGATTATGAAAGCATCTTTTGATACCATTCTTATCTATCATCATCACTTGCTTTTTGTTGATTTGAGGTGATTAGTAATTGATGTGAGTTAGTTATGATGATGTTTGGATATGGTCACCCTCTCTCTTTTCCTACACTTACCTCCCTCTTGATTATGTATTCTTTTCCTCCACCATTCTCATATGATAAGGTTAAGGCTTCACTTGAGAGAAGAAGAGTATGAAAGGATCATTTTCATTTTGAAGAGGGATAATTTGTTCATCTCATTTCATGCAAAGAAAAATGCAAGCACCATTCTTCTTGTCCTGATTCCTCCATCATCTTCAAAGGCAACAAACCCCAAATGAGACATAGCCTCTACACTACACATTCTACAACAAATCTTGGACGCGTCGGCCAGCCAACTTCGCGCCCGAGTTGCCTCGGTATTGAGGTGGGAGCCCGTAAAAGGTGCAGGCGATGTGGTGCCCTTCCGGCGAGGAGGCGACGACCGGAGTTTCCGCAAAAGATCAGGACGACGACGAGAAGACCGGAGGACTCGGATCACTCGGTATATCTCTTCCTATCTCGTTACTTTTCTAGATCTAGTTTAATGGCCCGATCCGGGGTTTAGTGCGCGGTGGTGCCGGTTTGCTAAGTTCGCAAAATTAAAGTTTATCACCGTTTCCGCATTTGGCCGTCGGATTGACGGCCGGGGCGCCGCCGTGCACTTACAGTGGTATCAAAGCCTCGCCATTAACTTCGTCTAGCTTCGTTTGATGTGTTTGCATTTCCGATCGACCAAAATTCCAAAAACTCGCGTTTTTCCTCACATCAGTTTTCTGTCGAAATTTTTTGATGTCCAAAAATTTTTCAGGTTTTCTCAGAATGATGTGCAGGGAGTTATAAGACTGCTGTAAAAATTCGACGCAGTGAGTCGATCACTGAAGCGCGGAACCGCGGCCAAACCCCCCCTTTGGCCGCGGTTCCGCTGCACATTGGTGTCCTCACTGTGTCCAATTTCTCCAGTGGGCTTCTGGGCTGATTTTAGGGGTTTTGGAATATTAATATTGGGCCCAGATTTTCTGTGAGTGCTACAGTATTGCATGGGGGCCCACTTGTTAATTTTTGATCGATCGGATATTTTAAACACATTTTTCACAGTATTTACATTATATCTGCGGCCGTGAATATCACTTGATCGGTAAATCCTGTCTAACTGCTATAGCCCGGTTAGACGGATTTGCGAACTTGATTTTCACGTTGATGTTCTGTGTTTATGCTGTGTTGTTGCGGATCGGTCGTGGGGGATAGCCTGGATGCAATGCTAGTACAGTGTTGTTGTATTATGTACATTTGATATTGCGGGGCGAGCGTCCGACATGTGGACTGCCGTCACTGCCTGTTTGTATTATTCTTTTGGGGCACGACCTGGTTGCGGTCGATGTACCCGTTATATGTATATTTTACTTTCTGTACTAGGATTACCCCGCGGTGGGGTGCACGGATAGCCGGGTTCTGGAGGGCAACAAGCCCCCATCTCATGGCATTGGGACGGAGGGGGCTTCACTCTAGAATTGGCGGGCTATTCGCCGCACTCGTAAGGGGTACAGGTTGACCCAGGAGGGGTGCCCAAGTTACCGGATTCCGTGAAGTGCTGGGTGGTTCATTCACGGTGCTGAAGGGGGCTGCCTCGCTTCAGATTTTGGCGGGTAACTTGCCGCGCCCGTAGGGGTCTAGGATTTCATTGCACAGGCTATCCACACGACCGGGGGAACGTCGGGTTTCAGTAGTGGCTCTGTGAAACCCGGGGATCCCAGATATCTGTATTGTTCTGTGATGCTGTACATTTCTGTGATGCTGCATTTCTTATCACGCCTTGAGCGAATATAATATATTGGTATATATATTAGTAGATGTTGTATATGTTTTACATCCGCGCTAGTCCAGTCCCCGCTCTGTCGTTAGTTAGCTAACCTAACGGGTAATGACGGGACCCAGTGGCGAATGCGGATGGCATATACGTACATCAGTATATTTTCGTTCTTTGTGGTGTGATCAATTGATGGGACTGCGTTGATTCGGATCAATGCATGTTAAAACAAACCTATTCTGATGTTGTTGGAACACTTTTCAAAAAGCTATTATTGCAAGGACGTTCACTTTTGTTTTGCATCGTGGTATTCATTTGGAATATCCTGCTCCTCAGTCGACGAGGCAAGGGCCGAGATTCCTTCACCGGGAGTGACCCCTTGGACAGAAGTTTGCGTCAGGGCATTAACTTCACTATAGCCGATTACTTTTGCTTTGCATCGTGGTATTCATTTGGAATATCCTGCACCCCATTCTACGGGGAAAGAGCCGAGATCCCTTCACCGGGAGTGACCTCTTTAGTAAAGGTTTTCGTCACTATATTTTCTAAAAAGCTATCCGTTCCTTCAACGATATCAAGTTCATTACGTTAAAGGTTTTCGCCAAAAAACCATTCGTAGCCCTCCGTCGTTTCATATGGATAGTCAATAGTATTCAAGCTGTGTATGTTGGCCAAAGTCAAGGCACAGTGTTTGGTAGCTGTTGGGTATTCATATGCAGCATAGATAGATGCGTTGGTTTGGGACAGCCGTACTGCCATTTTGGCCAAAGTCAAGGGTAGGTACGGGTGGGTTCAAATTAACCTGGAGAATGACGGGTAGAACTTGACATGTGACTTATGATATGTTGGCCAAAGTCAAGGTCATAAGAGCATGGGGTGAAAATCACATCGGGAGTTTCAAAAGAACTGAAACTTGCCAGATATGCGCATACCTTCTGGAGTGTGATACCGTGAGCGGATTCCGTCACGTTATCATGCAATGATAGTTGGATCCCGATTCCCACTGATGAGTTAGTTTACTCCTCGGGTGACTCCGACTAATTCTTCTTTCAGGTTTGGAGGAGAATTTTGAGGTACAGTGGGAGGTTTCCAGATTAGATAAATTGGTAACCATTCTGATCTAGGAAAGAGTGCACGCTGAGTGTTTCTTTTCTCTCTCTCTGGGGCAGCGACCATTGACCCGACCCTAAGACTATGACTCAGTGACCAAGTTGACCGAACCTTCTTAACACTGGCTTTTGGATTGTCAGAGTTGCAGACCTCATTGCCACTCCTACTTTTACCCTTTTCTCCAGGACACCCCGTATTACTACGAACGTCCACTTCCATTGGACAAAACCATCGTATGGTTAGATACGAACTCGAAGGAATTTGAGAATGGTTTCCGGTTCTGGAGAAAACGGATAGGATTATTCAGTTGTCTTTTCCTTTTTGCCTTCTCTCAAGTTACGAGTACTCCTTAGTTTAGGAGATAGTACACCTATTACGTAAATTGGATAGTCTTCTTCCAAATCTTAGGCTGGTGCCGACCGGTAGGGAATGAAGAAAACCAATTAGCCTAAACGGTGTGCAGAAGGTATTAAGATTAAGACAAAGCAAGGGATTAGTAAGAGGGCAAAGTAAATTGCGACTGATATTCACGACCAAAACCAAGTATTCCTTCGCCAATCCTAAATCACCTTTGTATTTCTCCAGGACACTCCGTATCACTACGAAGATCCACAGTTTATTTGGATACTCCATCGTATGGTTATATACGAACTCGAAAGGAACTTGTTCCAGTTCGGGGATGGATTCTGGTTCAGGAGAAATAGGAATAAGGTTTATTCGGTTGTCTTTTATCTTCACCTTCTCTCGCATTGCGAGTGCTCCTAGGACTAGGACAGTACACCCATTATGCTTATTGGATAGTCTTCTTCCAAACCATAGGCTGGTGCCGAACGGTAGGGAAGGAAGAAAACCATTTGGCCTAAGGGGTGTGCAGAAGGTAATGACTAAAGACATATAAAGGGATTTGGAGAGGTGGCAAAGAATTATACGGTTATAGTTGTGAATCTGGATAATGGTAGAGGCATTACTAGGAATACCAGGATGCCCCATCGAAACATTTCAATGTTTCAGTTCAACCGTGTACTGTTAAAAGAAAACTGATTTCTCGATTAGACACTTGCTCCAGGGTATGTATTTACCAGGTTTGATTCTCACATCTGTATGGTTTTACAGATGATGAGTGGGAGTAAGTTATTGGGAATTGGGTGATCATCCTCATTATATCGGGATTCGTTGTAATCGGTGATATTTGAGGAGATCACCTGGGATGTTTGCCGGTCGGCAAATATTTGGTTTTGAATATCCGCTGTTGTGCACCAATTTCAAATTGATATATCTGTACGTCTATTTTCATAGAGTGAGATATACCTTTTGATATTATGTCGATGACATTTACCTATATCAGTGGATGGTTAGGTAAGAGGCATTAAACAGCAGTATAATTCTTCTTAACCATAAGTACAGTTTTCAACCTACGACACACAGTGAAAGAGTTGATAGACTCGGCGGACTTATACAGAGTATTGTATGTTGTCCAGTGTCCATTAGGACAGAGGGGTTGGTCCTCATACTATATTCTGTTTACTTTTAACTTCTCTAGTTCTTAGACATGTGTTTCGTAGAAACACAGGGTCTAAGTTTTGAGGAGTTATATGTATTTGAATAGAGTAGAGAACCAGGTGTAGCAAGTATCGGGATTCTTCAAGGTGATCGAAGATGTAGATACTTGTGTATGGTATTCAGTTGATAGTAATGATAAAGAGAAATTGCTTCTCTTTCAGGTTACTCATAATTGGAAGCATTCCTAAGTTGAGTAACGCTGATCGGCCTCTCTCCATTTAGTTGACATGCACTGGAGACAGCTGCATGATTTGAATCTGGTTCAATTAAATCAGTGCCTCTGGTTCTATATTGGATATAGTACAGTTCATATCTTAACATTATTAAGGTACGGGGAGTTGTCCGGCTTATGATTAAAACCAGAGTCTGGATAACTCAAGGCACGTTTCTGTAATGGCTGTTTATGGGTTGACCCAGGCTATGACGAGGGTTGACTTTCTACCATAAGAAAGATCAATAGTGATATTGTTCTTGACTAGCCACAGTTTTAATAAAAATGGATTTTTTCAAAAACAGTAGTGGGAGTATGGTAGAACTGGAAGTGATTCCAGAACCGCAAACGATTACTGAAGATTTGATAAGGAACCTAAAGATTCAATCTGATTTGACATTCCATTGGCCACTCCGCAGATAAGGTGGGTAACTTCAGGCACCCGAGAGGTACTCCGGTAGCCTCAAGGACGGTGACAGGGAAGTTCTTGTTTACCCACACTTGCCATTGTTGTTGTTCCAGGCTGCGAGACCCGGCAGGAGGATGAGTATAGCGTCGTTCTAAACTAGCTTTAGAAGTGCACGTCTATATGACTCTGCCAGAGGGTTTTCGTAGTCAGTGGGAGCAGCGGAAGCATTGGTGGACATCAGGCTTATGTCTATTTATAGACTAAAGAAGATATAACGGAGATAGATCATCTGTTTCTGATGTGACAGTCATAGGTTTGACGTCATCAGAATAAGGGATGGATCTGTTGAGAAGGTAGTAGGAAGTGATATTCCTATACAACGATCGGTTATACTTTGGTCGTCACACAGTGTTTTCTCCACATGGGACTTGGACATTATATCAGACATACTGGTTACTAGATCTATGGTTTTAGATCTAGATTTGGGTGGTTTTCCAATCAGGGTACTTTGACAGCATTCTAAGAGTATTTAGAATGGACGACTCTTGGCACGGTAGTATACCTGCAGGTGATAGAGTCACCCTCTCTAAAGGTGTCTTATAGACTAAAGTAGAGAGGGATGCACATGATTGGCAGATCACTTGCTCAGGCAATTGAGTCAATCATGAGATGTCAAGTACCACACCAGATGTTGTTCTTGCAGTAGGTGCAATAAGTTGATATTGATCCAATCCTGGGGACCAGTCGGAAGCAATTTTAGAACATAAGTGAACGTTCTAGGGATATGATAACGGCTGCCTCTTTTAGAAGACGGTTATCACTCCAGGCTTCCAAGGTGACATGGACGACAGGGTGATCGTCAGAGTTGTAGTTTTCCTTCTGACGAGGGGCAGTATTTTGGACAGGTGATCCAAGGCAATACTGAGGGTGGCATGGCGCAGGATACTGATTAAGTTCAGTTGACGATACAGTCTAAGAAGTTTGGATTTGGAGTTCATTTATGAGCTAGGTCCCATCAGATATCCAGACATTCTAAGACAGGTATTGCTCATTTCGGGAGATGGCTTTCTCCGCGAACTTGAGATATAGAGAGACATAGAAAGAAACATCTAGGTGGATCCACTCACTGAGGCTATTCCTCGAACGCAAGAGTTTCGCAAACAGGCTTTATGAGACTGACTAGTAGAGGAGTTGGGTGTTCGGTATCACACGGGCTGTGAGTATGCGACATCGCAATAATTAGCCTTGAGTGCTAGTGGGAGATTGTTGGAGATAATGCCCTCAGAGTCAATTATTGGATCACAGGCACGTGATTGCGATGATTGAGGGAGGACCTATCCCGGTAAGACAGTCTTACTCGAGATGATAGTATGCTATCTGGTTTACCTTTATCATCGTGTACTGCTTTAGGTGACCTGACAGGTCGCTATTGCACGTTGATAGAGCCTCTAGGATTCTTGCTTGACTGCCAGCAGTATGAGGGCGATCATATAAGTGAGAGCTGGAGTCTATAAGCACATCCTTAAAAGGTCCCTAGTCGTGGGAGTTTCGAGATAGGGCATCGATTCTCCAGAGTAGACTAGTGTATACAGTCGAGACCCCGACGAGGGGAGGTGGCCGGTCTCACAAGCCACTGGTGTCAGTTGGTTCACCTAAGATGTATACAGGTGCTCATTGGGTTATGAGTACACCGGACAGGACTCGCCGGGAACATGTTAGTTGGTCTTATACCTGACGTCAGATAGCAGTTCCCAGGTGACATGTGTACATGTTAGTTCATCGACCTGGGGATCGTCATTTGTCTCGTGTGAGTTCCCACTGTGCTTTGATTACTACCCTACCACGGCTCAAAGGAGTCGTGCAAACAGGTTTTAGTTGGGTACAGTCCCGAGCCACATGGAGGCAGTGAGCAGATCTTCGGGGGTTCGTCTCTCCCGGTATTGGGGGTGAGGTCGCGTTGTGTCTAGGAGAGTTATTACACAAAGTCCTTGGCCAAGGCAGGAGATTTACTGGTAGGTATTCCAGTAGTATCTCAGGGTGTTCTGGGCTACATTCCGACACGACTTGTACCGCTTTTGGGGGTCTGACTTTTACCAACCCCCTAGGCCCGACATGCGATGCTCATAGACGAACGGACCGGACTGTACGGATATTGTCACTGACAGGCTCAGTAGGGTGTCAGGATGAGTTCGCTCATCGACGTCCCTTTTGGTCAATAGCTGGTGGCCCGTCACGTATTGGCTTATACCTCTGACGTGCTAGTGGTTAAATCCACAGCCATAGTATTGACGAGTCTTTAGAGTCCACCACACTTTCAGTTACTCAAGCTTTCGGGCGAAACGCTGTAGAGGCCGTATGGAGATATGGCAGGGTCCGATCAGATACGTGCGGTATTGCACGGATCAGGATCGGACGGTTAGTACTAGTGGCCGTATGGTTATATGGCAAGGTTCGATCGGATACGTGCGGTATTGCACGGATCAGGATCGGACGGATATTACTAGCCGGCTTTGGTTTAAGCCGGATCCTAGTATAGTACAGTGTAGATTTTGTCTCATTGCATTTGTATCCGGACGGAATACAGATGCGGGTGTGTATGCTCAGTATGGGGGTTTTCCTGTAATTTATTACGGGACCAGTTTTCTGGAGTTGCCAGTTTACATTCCGTTCCGGCCGGTTTTCCTTTGTTCTTTCCCGGCCGGACTTTTTCGATGGAGGGTGTTATTTGCAAGTTTGCAAATAACATTTTGTGAAGGGTTTATTTGTGAGATGAGAGATTATGAAAGTATCTTTTGATACCATTCTTATCTATCATCATCACTTGCTTTTTGTTGATTTGAGGTGATTAGTAGTTGATGTGAGTTAGTTATGATGATGTTTGGATATGATGACCCTCTCTCTTTTCCTACACTTACCTCCCTCTTGATTATGTATTCTTTTCCTCCACCATTCTCATATGATAAGGTTAAGGCTTCACTTGAGAGAAGAAGAGTATGAGAGGATCATTTTCATTTTGAAGAGGGATAATTTGTTCATCTCATTTCATGCAAAGAAAAATGTAAGCACCATTCTTCTTGTCTTGATTCCTCCATCATCTTCAGAGGCAACAAACCCCAAATGAGACATAGCCTCTACACTACACATTCTACAACAAATCTTGAACGCGTCGGCCAGCCAACTTCGCGCCCGAGTTGCCTCGGTATTGAGGTGGGAGCCCGTAAAAGGTGCAGGCGATGTGGTGCCCTTCCGGCGAGGAGGCGACGACCGGAGTTTCCACAAAAGATCGGGACGACGACGAGAAGACCGGAGGACTCGGATCACTCGGTATATCTCTTCCTATCTCGTTACTTTGCTAGATCTAGTTTAATGGCCCGATCCGGGGTTTAGTGCGCGGTGGTGCCGGTTTGCTAAGTTCGCAAAATTAAAGTTTATCACCGTTTTCGCATTTGGCCGTCGGATTGACGGCCGGGGCGCCGCCGTGCACTTACAGTTCCGTTCTTTTCGGGTCGTGACAACTAATTCCTAACAAAAGAATAAGTATCCTCACTTGGCTTGAAACTGGGCTATTTATAGGCAGATAGATAAAATCCTAGGCCCAAAATCTGAGCCCTTACACAATTACAAAACCACTCTAAAAATATCTCCCGACTCCGAATCGACTCGGCCGCGGAACCGCCGCGTAAGTGCCACATCTGCCGCGGTTCCGCGACGCTTTATTTGAGTTTCTGTCTCGTTTTTTCTGGGGTATTCCATGTTGCTTTCTTTTTTTGTTTAGTACATTTGGTTTTTCAGAATCATTCCATTTTTCTCCCAGATTCTCAACAGTCCAAAAAGATGAAAGAATGTGGACTTTTTGCTTTGATTTTCTTGAGCTCCGTGTTATCATCTCGATTCTTATGCTGCCTCTCTTGTGCTTTGTGCATGAATGACCCTTGATTGACATTTTTCTCTCGAACTGGTAGGCGGCATCTAACGGATGGTGAACGGAAACCCGTATTTTTATCTGTTGTTGGCAGTTGTCCTAATTTTGTCGTGACTGCTCCTGATTTTCATTATTTTGAACTGAGAACCTGTAACCTGCAATTATGTAGCAAACACGGATCAAAGGCACCTATATGCAATGCGATCAAGAATGAGTGGTATAAAAGTGCAAAATTCTGATATGAACAAATACCCCAAAACTTAACTTTTGCTCGGGACGAGCAAAGCCATTTTATTCCCCAAAAACTCACTTTCATAGAAATCACGGTCGCACTTTGCGTGTGCAACAAGCCGTTAAACTCTTAGGTTGCTCTAGAGAAGGAGTTTTGTCTCTTGAGGGTTTTCAGCGAATACTACCCACAAAATCCAGTCAAGTTAGCCGTCGACTCTAATTCTACAGTTCAACATTCTAGCTAGAATCTCTATCATTCTAAGTTAGAAATATCCATCCCTTATTCTTCACACCTCCTATTCATTTAACTTAAGATTCTATATGTTTTGTCAGTTTATAAAGTTCCCAGTATCTCTTGAGTTTTCCTTCTAAAGCGCAGTCTCTAATCCGGAATTTTTATCATCTCTACGGAAGATATAATCCCTATTTTTTTATTCCTATCTCTCCTCCAAACTTTGATCATATACCCCTATGTGTGTGTAATACACCCCTACACTTGGGAATTCAATTCAAACTATAGTACTCTTGCCTTAATACCTAGTACTATTTCTTTTCATTAATGATGGACGGATTCGCTTATACATCTTTCATACGACTATTACAGCTTCCTGAAGCATTAATCAGCCGATTACTGAATGTGTGAGCTTAAAGTGTAAATATCAGTTTACAGGTCATGTACTTTTCTTCTTCTTCTTTTTTTTCTTCTTCCAAGGCTGGATATATTTATCAATGACGCTCTTTTGGTGGTTAGCATTAAATACCGTTTTTTCTTTCATATACTAGGCTTTCAGGCAAGAATATTTCTAGGTATTTTCTACTATCCCAAGTTTCAAGGTGCGTGTATATGCGATTTGTAGGGTATATATTTTCTGAATTTGGACTCAAGAATCGGAACTGTTTTTCAGACTGACTTTTCAAATAAAGCTTTCAATATTTTCCCTTCATTTCAATTTAACTCAAGAACTGAACTCAAGATTACTTACTTCTAAACAAACCGCAATGCCGTATATTTACTATAGTTATATTTCAAGGAAGGTTTTTTAGGGTTTTCAATTACTAAGTATAGGATTTAGTTATTTCTAATTAGTCAACCTTCATGTTGGACTTGACTCTAAATAGCCAACACTGAATATTTTTATTTTTATTTTTTTTAATTTTTAATTTTTTTTACAAGGGATAACAATGCAAATGCAGAAATATAAATATGATGCGATGTGGATTTTAAACATGCAAATAAAAGACCAATTATTTATAACAACAACAAAAAACGTGCAGATGGAGAATGCATGGATAACTATTTACAATAAAACACCGCCTCCAAACTTGCTCACAACAGTGCCTTCACTGCTGCTGACTGCGTCTTCTAGAACTAGACGCAGAACCACTCGTGTCAGCACTACTTGTACAAGCTCCAGCGGCAAAAGGGGACCTGTGTTTACCAAAAAACAAAACCCTTCTAAATTTTTGTTTTATTTGTAATTTTTTTAAATATTTTTTTTTACATATTCTTGAATATTGACAAAAAGATCCTTTTTTTTGAAAAACGGAAATTCCACCAGGCAAGAAATATCCCGACACACAAAACAGAACATAACAAAATGGATATGCACCGGACAAGAATATCCATTATATATATACAAGAAGGTATATACTGTTAGTTATGTATATGCCCTAGAGGCCATTGTTGTACATATAATGTATATTATAATGGATGCTTGGTTATATATAGAGATGACTTTCTTGCTCGTCATGATAGTATGCTATTTGGTTTCACTTTATCTTAACATGTTGACTTGTATTGGTTTACTGTTTTACTCTCACATGTTGATAAAGCCCTTAGGACTTGTACTCGACTACTGGGACTATGATGAGATTATACTGGTGGGGCCGCGGTAGTCGATGAGTACATCCTATAACTGTTCCTAGTCGAGGGTATATCGAGACAGGGCATCGATACGCCAGAGTAGACTAGCGTATACGCATCTTGACCCATATGATGGGCGATGGATGATCCCATATCCATCGGTGTTAGACATCAGAGATGGTGTACGGGTGCTCAGTGGAGACTGGGTACACTGGACGGACTCGCCGAGAACTCCCAGATGGTGATATACCACACATCAGATGGCAGTTCTCCGGTGACACAGGTACAGGGTAGTCTGAAGACCCGAGATCGTCATAGAGTCTTGTGTGATTCCCACTGTGCTTTGATTTCCACCTTACCACGTCCAAGAGGGCATGCAAAACGGTGGCTTTTGGGTACAGTCCCGAATCACATGGAGGCAATGAGTGATAGGAGGGGATTCGTCTCTCCCGGTATAGGGAGTTGATGTTGTGCTGTGTTCGATTGGCTATAACTGGAAGTCCCTGGCCAGGGCTGACTAGTAGTTTCTCGACCCGTTATGAGCCATACATCGACACGACTTATCGGTTACTGGGGTCTGACGTATACCACCCCTAGACTTGATATGCGACATATCAGACGAACAGACCGGACTGTACGGGAGTGTTACTGGTTGGATTCATAGGAGAACGCACAGGCTAGCTTGTAGATCTTCTGATCGCTCAATACCTGGGTGGCTGTTACGTTTAGCTGACCGCTTGCAGCTTGTGGGTGTTTGATATGATCATCACCTGCTACCGGCGTATTGACGATTCTTTAGAGTCCTACACAGAGGTTTCTTGGCTCAGGCGAAACGGAGTAGTGGCACATATGTGATATGCGCAGGAACGAGAATAATGCGATATGGGATACCGTATTATATTCTCAGGATATTTAGATATGAACCGGGTCATCGGATCAAGTGTTGATTCGATAAATCGGTACATGATATATTAGTCGGTAATATTCGATATAGCCGGATCATCGATTCAAGTGTTGATTCGATGATTTAATGTATAATAATATATATGATATATTGTATTACATTATCTAATATTGGCTCGCTTTATTATTTCATTTTCTCAGTGGATGATACATTGATATATATGCGATATATGTTAATTGTATTATTTTCTTTTGTTGCAAATATATAATATATATGTGATATATATTATTGTGACATGATATGATTAATTGTTAAACATGTTTAAGGATGATTAATTGAGATTAGGGTTTGATTTGGGTTAGATGTTTCATGCATCTTCTAGAAGCTTTTTCTTTTGTCATTCTTAAGATCTTTATGGATGACACATTCTTTAACTCAACCAAACCCTAACTCTAGTTATTTCTCTACAAAATCTTGACCACTCATCCTTGACCATGGTTTACAATTCAATCATATGGTTTATATTCTATTCATCACAAAAGGAAAAATTATTATTGATTTTCCATTATCTTCTTCTTCTCTTTTCAAAAAAGCTTGCTAGTTTTTCTTTAAGTGATGAAATAAAATGAGAAAATGATTTAAAAAGAAAGCAAAATTACTACTCTCTCATCCTCATTTCATCTAGCCCATGGGATTAGTGTGTTCTTCTCTTTTGAGTGAGAAAGCTTGAGTCGTAGCAACTTCAAGGTAGATCATCGGAGATTTGGAATACTTCGAGCTAGCATGGATCGTTCGAGTCATGGAGCCTCTCATGAGTCCGGGAGATCGTGGATCGCGGCAAAGGGAGTTCTACTCGGAGCTTGTGAAGTGAAGGAGCAGAATACAAAGGTTGTAATCCCTCACACTTAGATAAAAGTTATCATATTGCATGTTAAACCCTAATAATCTAGCAAAGATCCCGGTTTTGGGTTGTTCGGCACGTCTAAATTTTAATCCGGGCATGTTTGATGCCTTATGAACCTTCACAAGAGTGCCTAGGAACCCTACAGTAGTATCAGAGCCTAGCTAGAGCATTAGGCGATGTGTTTACGAAATTAAAACTCCGATCGAACCCGAAACGACGCAAAAAGACCCCTCTCTGGAAATTTTTTAAATTTTGGGATTTTTCTGAATTAAAAATATGTAAAAAAATCAGCAGGGAATTCTAAGAATTACCATAAAACCCGAGCCCCTAATTCGACTAAACGGCGGCGGAACCGCGGCGAAAGCATGCCTTTCGCGGCGGTTCCGCGGCGGATTGATGAGATCATGACACGTGGTTTTTAGGGTAATAACCGTAGGTACTTGTTGACTTTTCTGGGTATTTTTAATCTGTTTCAGGTGTTTAAAAATCTGGGGTTTATTTGGTAATAGTAGATTCGATCGGAATATTTAAGTTCGTATTTCTTTCCGGATATTTAGAAACTGTTAAACTATTTGAACGGATATCATTAACTTGCTGTTTCCCGGTACGGAAAACTTTCAAGCGTTGAATTTTTATCGGGTTTAAATCTTTCGGAAAAATTGTTCAAGTTAAACGGTGGACCCTCTAGAAGACAACAAACCTTAACTCGATTATGTGACCGTCTTGAACTGCCTTTTGAACCTTCGGGTTTAGGGCAGTACGGCGTGCCACATGTGAGGCGTTGGCTTGACCCTTCTACGGCTGGATCACCGGTACTGTGACATATTCTGGGATTATTTGAACCCCGCTCAAGTGTTGAGCAGTTTAAGAAATTTTGGGTGTTTGATTATCTGTTCGAAAAGTTTAATACTGTTTATTTATCTGGAATGTGATACAATATATGGAATTCATAGAGTTAGGCATGAAATACGAAGTATGTGATATTTCGGATTTACGATGTCTAAAGTGATTGTGGATTCCAAATATTGTAGTTTTACACTTTCTTTTCTGTGACCGTAAGTGTAATATGTGATATCGCCGGTTTCGTTGCTATATGTCAACGACAATTGGGATGCGCATATTTACTTACGTTGATAATATGAGATATTATGTGTTGCTGTGATATGTTATATTGGATCGTCGCGTTCTGAATAGCCGGGGGTTTTATGTGAGTTGAGGGTTTTTATTTTCATTCATGTAAAATTCATTTGTAATGTAATATTTTTTTATTTGGGGCACTTCCTGGTTGCGGTTGATGTCACCAGTGTATATTATTTACTTTTCCGCATTAGGTAGACCCAAGGAGGAGAGCACATGTAACCGGGTTCTAGGGTCCAGTGGGAGGCCATCTCGAGGAGTCGAGACCGGGTCTTCTAACCCTAGAATTGGCAGTGTTACTTGCCGCTCTCGTAGGGGTCTTGGGATGTGGGTTTGGCTATTCGTCGCGACCGTGGAATCCGTGTTTTATACAGGCTCGTATTGAAAACACGGACGTCCTAGTATATCCAATATTTCATATATGTTCTTCTGCTGCAATGTTCTGTGATGAGATCATATTACTGCCTGAGACGAATGCTTATACTATATATATATGCTGATATATAAATATTACTGCTTTCGTTTCTTCTGTGATGCTTAGGAAGCATAAGCTGATGGGATTTTTTAATGAGATTAATAAAAGAAAAGAAATCTAAAGATGTTGTAGAATCAAAAACTTTATAAAAGGGGTAGCTACAGTTTTGCTTTGCACAGCAGTATATATGATATATCCTGCACCTTATTCAATGAGGAAAGGACCGAGATCCCTTCACCGGGAGTGACTCCTTTAGCAAAACTGGCAGATGCTACAAAACGCGGTTTGTCTTTTGATTGCTTTTAGAGTTTGCTTTGCACAACGGTATATATGATATATCCTGCACCTTATTCGATGAGGAAAGGGCCGACGATCCCTTCACCGGGAGTGACCCCTTTAGCGAAACTAAGAAAAGCCTAAAAAACACTCCTTTTCAAAACTTCACTCAATTCTACGACGATATCAAGTTCATTACGCTCAGGGTTTTCTGAAAAACCTGCGTAACCCTCCGTCATTTCAGATAGATATTATTTAGTATTCGTGCTATGTTTGTTGACTTAGTCAAGGCATAGTGTACGGTAGCTAAGTAGTACTTATCTGCTAAAACATGAGATGTGATTGGATTAGGGTATTCGCACGGCCTTGTTGACTCAGTCAAGGGTCGTACGGGTGTGTTTAATTCAATCAAGAAATGTACGGGTTGAACTTGACTTGCGGTTTATGGTTTGTTGACTTAGTCAATGTCATATATCGCTAGGGGCAAAATATTATCGGGAATTTCAAGCGTTGAAATTTGCAATGAGATTGCATACCTCCTATGAGATAGTTGGATCCCGATACCCACTGCGAGTAAGTGTTACTCCTGGGAGAGTTTTACACTAGACAATTAGTCATTCAAGTAGGTGTCTAGAAAAGTGTTAACGGGGTTACGCCTCTGGGAAAACGAGGTTTACTTTAATTAGGTCCGTGCGAAAGCACGGGGAACCTCCCTCAAAGTACCGACACTGATCTGGCTGAAAGATTGACGAAGTTGTAAGGTGTAATTAATCCCGGCTAATCTTACCTTTTTGGGTTTTAAGGTAGATTTGATAAAAACAGTGGGAGACATCCTGATTAGATAAGATAATAACCAATCTAATCTTGCAAGAGCATACGCTAAAGTGTTTTCTTCTCTCTCTCTCCAGGTAGCGACCATGTCATGCCATAATCAAGATAATAATATGGATGTATTGACTGAACCTGATTATTGTACTGAGCAAGGGAACGTTAGACTCATTCTTTCTTATAAGAGTTATAAGACTGAACAGGAAACAGGAGAATATCTGGATTCTCACGCCGCCCAAAAGAACATGCATGTTGATGCATCTTCTTCAGGTGTGTTTGTTATTGAGAACTGTTTCTCAGTTCACCCTACGTCCTGGGTATTAGATACCGGATCAGGATCCTACATATGCAAACAGTTGCATGGGCTACATAAAGGTAGAGAACTGGGAAAAGATGATCATTCCGTTTTAGTAGGTAACGGTGCAAATGTTGCAGCCAAAGCAGTTGGCGAATATCACCTTATATTACCAAGTCGTAATACACTGATTCTAAATGAGTGCTATTATATACCGAACATGATGTGCAACATTATATCAGTTTCTTTATTGAGTAAAGAGGGACATAATTTTGTAGTACAGGATAATGTTATGAACATATTCCTAGATCAAAAGTTGATTGCATCAGGCTCGTTACATAATGGCATATTCATTCTAAATCAGAATACAGTCCTGAATATACAAAACACACACAAGAGGAAAAGTTCAGATGTGAACGAATCCTACTTGTGGCATTGTAGACTTGGTCATATCAATGCGACACGACTGGCTAAGTTACATAAAGATGGTTATTTGAATCCGTTCGAATTATCATCTTATGATACTTGCCATTCATGTCTCAAAGGAAAAATGACCAAAGCTCCGTTTAGTGGACACGGAGAGAGAGTTACTGAACTCTTAGGACTGATACATAGTGATGTATGCGGTCCCATGTCTACGCATGCCAGGAACGGTTCTTCCTACTTCATTACATTCACTGACGATCTCTTTAGATACGGACATGTGTTCCTGTTGAAACACAAGTCTGAAACTTTTGAGAAATTCAGAGAATATAAGCACGAAGTAGAGAACCAAACGGGCAAAAGTATTAAGATTCTTCGATCTGATCGAGGAGGTGAATACTTAAGCGGTGAGTTTTTAGATTATCTAAAAGAGAATGAGATTCTCTCTCAACTTACTCCTCCTTATACACCACAACACAACGGAGTATCAGAACGAAGGAATCGGACCCTATTAGATATGGTGCGATCAATGATGAGCGATGCTGAGTTACCTATTTCCTTCTGGGGGTATGCGCTTGAGACAGCCATATACATATTGAATCTAGTTCCGTCTAAATCTGTACCTACCACACCATATGAGATATGGAGTGGGAAGAGACCATATTTTAAACGAGTTAAGATATGGGGTTGTCCGGCCTATGTCAAAAGACAAAATCCGGACAAACTCGAGGCACGATCAGTCCTTTGCAAATTTGTGGGATATCCAAATAATTCTCAAGGATATTTTTTCTACCACGCTGAGGAACAAAAAGTGTTTGTTGCTCAACATGCCACCTTTTTGGAAAGGGAATTTCTAGCAAAAGAAATTAGTGGCAAAGAGGTAGAGCTGGAAGAGGTTCCAGAAACACAAATTACAACTGAAGATTTAGTGGAACCAGAGGATTTAGTAGTATCCGACGAACCCCAGCCTCTCCGCCGATTTAGTAGAGTTTCTCGTCCACCTGAGAGATACTACGGTTTTCTCATTGATGGTGGAAGCGAGGATTGCATCATGGATGATGATGACCCAACTAGTTTCGAGCAGGCCATCACGAGTGGTGACTCTGTGAAATGGCTGGATGCAATGCGATCTGAGATGGAATCCATGTACACTAATAAAGTATGGATTTTGGAAAATGCTCCTGAAGGGGTAAAACCCATTGGGAGCAAGTGGATTTTTAAAAGGAAATTTGGTGTAGATGGAAAAGTTAAGACTTTCAAAGCTAGACTGGTAGTAAAGGGATTTCGTCAACGACCAGGTGTGGATTATGACGAAACCTTTTCTCCAGTGGCTATGCTTAAGTCCATCCGGATCTTACTTTCCATCGCTGCATACCATGACTACGAAATCTGGCAAATGGATGTTAAGACCGCCTTTCTAAACGGTGATTTAGAAGAGTGCGTGTACATGACTCAGCCAGAGGGCTTTGTGGATAGTGGGAGCAGCGGAAAGGTGTGCAAGCTGCCTAAATCCATTTATGGGTTAAAGCAAGTATCGCGGAGTTGGAACATCTGTTTTGATGTTGTAGTCAAAGAGTTTGATATAGATGAACCTTGTATCTATAAGAAGGTAGCAGAGGGTAAGGTTGTCTTCCTCGTATTGTACGTGGATGACATACTCTTGATAGGAAATGATATTCCTATGCTGCAATCAGTCAAGCTCTTCTTATCACAGAGATTCTCAATGAAAGATCTAGGTGATGCCTCCTGCATATTGGGAATCATGATCTATAGAGATAGATCTAAACGGATACTAGGATTGTCCCAATCCAGGTATATTGACACCATACTAAAGAGGTTTAGTATGGAAGAATCCAAGCGTGGGAACCAACCCACGATCTCTGGACTCACTCTCTCCAAAGAGATGTCTCCCAAGACTGATTTGGAGAGAGCTCGCATGCAAAGGATACCCTATGCTTCGGCAGTAGGCTCTATCATGTATGCGATGCTATGTACCAGACCCGTTGTAGCATACTCACTAAGTGTAGTGAGTCGGTATCAAGCAGATCCAGGAGAGAGTCATTGGACAGCAGTGAAGAACATTCTCAAGTACTTGCGAAGGACTAAGGAGATGTTCTTGGTGTATGGTAACGGAGAACTCCAGGTGGAGTCCTTTATCGATTCCAGCTTCCAAAGTGATAAGTACGACTCTAAGTCGCATTCGGGTTTTGTCTTCACCCTCAATGGAGGGGCGGTATGTTGGAAGAGTTCCAAACAGGATACCGTTGCAGACTCAACGATGGAGGCTGAATACATCGCTGCCAACGATGCTGCCAAAGAGGCTGTCTGGATCAAGAAGTTCATTAGTGAACTTGGTGTGGTTCCATCCATTGAGCATCCAATACCTCTGTATTGCGATAACAATGGAGCTGTGGCATTGGCCAAGGAACCCAGATCCCATCAAAAGTCCAGACATATTCTGAGGCGGTATCACTTGATCAGGGAGATAGTTGATTGCCGGGAGATCGAGGTCAGGAGAGTAGATACGAAGGACAACACTGCGGATCCATTCACGAAGGCTATTCCCCAGATACAGTTTGAAAGATTATTCGGGATGCTAGGTATGCGATACTACAGCAGCTGGCCTTAGTGCAAGTGGGAGATTGTTAGTTATGTATATGCCCTAGAGGCCATTGTTGTACATATGATGTATATTATAATGGATGCTTGGTTATATATAGAGATGACTTTCTTGCTCGTCATGATAGTATGCTATTTGGTTTCACTTTATCTTAACATGTTGACTTGTTTTGGTTTACTGTTTTACTCTCACATGTTGATAAAGCCCTTAGGACTTGTACTCGACTACTGGGACTATGATGAGATCATACTAGTGGGGCCGCGGTAGTCGATGAGTACATCCTATAACTGTTCCTAGTCGAGGGTATATCGAGACAGGGCATCGATACGCCAGAGTAGACTAGCGTATACGCATCTTGACCCATATGATGGGCGATGGATGATCCTATATCCATCGGTGTTAGACATCAGAGATGGTGTACGGGTGCTCAGTGGAGACTGGGTACACTGGACAGACTCGCCGAGAACTCCCAGATGGTGATATACCACACGTCAGATGGCAGTTCTCCGGTGACACAGGTACAGGGTAGTCTGAAGACCCGAGATCGTCATAGAGTCTTGTGTGATTCCCACTGTGCTTTGATTTTCACCTTACCACGTCCAAGAGGGCATGCAAAACGGTGGCTTTTGGGTACAGTCCCGAATCACATGGAGGCAATGAGCGATAGGAGGGGATTCGTCTCTCCCGGTATAGGGAGTTGATGTTGTGCTGTGTTCAATTGGCTATAACTGGAAGTCCCTGGCCAGGGCTGATATGGAGATTTACTGGTAAGTGTTACTAGTAGTTTCTCGACCCGTTATGAGCCATACATCGACACGACTTATCGGTTACTGGGGTCTGACGTATACCACCCCTAGACTTGATATGCGACATATCAGACGAACAGACCGGACTGTACGGGAGTGTTACTGGTTGGATTCATAGGAGAACGCACAGGCTAGCTTGTTGATCTTCTGATCGCTCAATACCTGGGTGGCTGTTACGTTTAGCTGACCGCTTGCAGCTTGTGGATGTTTGATATGATCATCACCTGCTACCGGCGTATTGACGATTCTTTAGAGTCCTACACAGAGGTTTCTTGGCTCAGGCGAAACGGAGTAGTGACACATATGTGATATGCGCAGGAACGAGAATAATGCGATATGGGATACCGTATTATATTATCAGGATATTTAGATATGAACCGGGTCATCGGATCAAGTGTTGATTCGATAAATCGGTACATGATATATTAGTCGGTAATATTCGATATAGATCATCGATTCAAGTGTTGATTCGATGATTTAATGTATAATAATATATATGATATATTGTATTACATTATCTAATATTGGCTCGCTTTATTAGTTCATTTTCTCAGTGGATGATACATTGATATATATGCGATATATGTTAATTGTATTATTTTTTTTTGTTGCAAATATATAATATATATGTGATATATATTATTGTGACATGATATGATTAATTGTTAAACATGTTTAAGGATGATTAATTGAGATTAGGGTTTGATTTGGGTTAGATGTTTCATGCATCTTCTAGAAGCTTTTTCTTTTGTCATTCTTAAGATCTTTATGGATGACAAATTCTTTAACTCAACCAAACCCTAACTCTAGTTATTTCTCTACAAAATCTTAACCACTCATCCTTGACCATGGTTTACAATTCAATCATATGGTTTATATTCTATTCATCACAAAAGGAAAAATTATTATTGATTTTCCATTATCTTCTTCTTCTTTCTTCAAGAAAGCTTGCTAGTTTTTCTTTAAGTGATGAAATAAAATGAGAAAATGATTTAAAAAGAAAGCAAAATTACTACTCTCTCATCCTCATCTCATCTAGCCCATGGGATTAGTGTGTTCTTCTCTTTTGAGTGAGAAAGCTTGAGTCGTAGCAACTTCAAGGTAGATCTCGGAGATTTGGAATACTTCGAGCTAGCATGGATCGTTCGAGTCGTGGAGCCTCTCATGAGTCCGGGAGATCGTGGATCGCGGCAAAGAGACTTCTACTCGGAGCTTGTGAAGTGAAGGAGCGGACTACAAAGGTTGTAATCCCTTACACTTAGATAAAAGTTATTATATTGCATGTTAAACCCTAATAATCTAGCAAAGATCCCGGCTTTGGGTTGTTCGGCACGTCTAAATTTTAATCCGGGCATGTTTGATGCCTTATGAACCTTCACAAGAGTGCATAGGAACCCTACATATACATACCCCCAAACTTATTTGAAACAGTGTTTCCACTGTTTATGGCTGGATAACCGAAGTTTGATAGTAAACGGAGGAAGATTAGTCAATGTAAACTGGCTCCTGCAACATCAGGAGCTCCTCCGATGGTTCTGCTGTGAGAAATAGTTTTACTCTGTGTCCGTTCAGTTTGAATAGTGAACCGTCATATGGATTCTCCAAATCCTCCGTGCCGTGCGGGTATACACACCGCACAAGAAAGGGTTCCTTCCAGTTATATTGAAGCTTACTGGGATGGAAATGGAGTCGGGTGTCATAAAGAAGTTCCTGTTGTCCAGGCGTGAAAGTTTTGCGCGTAAGGTGTTTATCATGAAACACCTTCGTTCGGTTCTTTATAACATCCGCGTTCTCGTAAGCTTTATCTCGAAGCTCGTTCAGTTCGTTAAGTTGCAGCTTCCGATAGCTGTCCGCATCTTCAAGGTTGAAGTTCGGCTCTTTGATCGCTCAAAATGCGTGATGCTCGATTTCCACAGGGAGGTGGCAAACCTTTCCATACACAAGCCGATAGGGAGACATTCCAAGATCAGTCTTGTACGCAGTTCGAAATGCCCAAAGGGCATCAGTTAGTTTCAAAGACCAATCTTTACGGTTCTTGGAAACCGTTTTCTCCAAAATCTGCTTGATCTGCCGATTTGAAACTTCGGCTTGCCCACATGTTTGGGGGTGGTAGGGAGTGGATAGCTTATGATTAATTGAGTATTTCTGCATCTAGGCCTCAAAAGACCTATTGTAGAAATGCATCTCATTGTCGCTAATGATAGTGCGAGGGTGCCCGAACCGGGAAAAGATGTTTTCTTTAAGGAATCTAACGACAACCTTGTTGTCGTTTGTCCGGATCGGTACCGTCCCGACCCATTTGGAGACATAATCAACAACTAAGAGAATGTACAAGTTCCCAAAAGAGTTGGGAAATGGGCCCATGAAATCTATTTCCCAAACGTCGAACATCTCAACAACCAAGATTGGTTGGAGCGGCATCTCGTTTTTCCTGGAAATCCGGCCCAAATGTTGGTACCGGGAGCAAGTCTTGCAGTAATCATGGGCATCTTTGAAAAGTTGTGGCCAGTAAAAGCCACACTGCAAGACTTTCTCTGCTGTCTTTCTTGGGCCAAAATGCCTACCACACGCTTGATCGTGGAAAAACAACAACACACTCTTGAATTAATTATCAGGAACACAACGACAAATGATTTGGTCTGGACAGTACTTGAACAAGTAGGGTTCGTCCCAGTAAAAGTGTTTTACTTGGGATAAAAATCTAAGTCTGTCCTGACTCGACCATTCATTTAGTATCAGTCCTATCGCCAAATAGTTCACAATATCTACGAACCAGGGTTCGCAAGATACTGTCAAGAGTTGTTCATCAGGAAAAACATCGTTAATTAGGAGAGGAAGCGTGGGCGAAGAAGGAAGTCGTGAAAGATGGTTGGCCACTACGTTTTCACATGTTCTTTTGTCCTTAATGACAAGGTCAAACTTTTGAAGTAAGAGGATCCAACGTATTACCCGATATTTTGCATCCTTTTTCGTAAAAAGACGTCTCAGAGAGGAATGATCGGTGTAGACAATGACCGGTGAGCCAATGAGATATGACCTGAATTTCTCCAAAGCGACTACAACTTCCAAGAACTTTTTCTCGGTTGTCGTATAGTTCATTTGTGCATCATTCAGGGTTCGGCTTGCGTAATAGATTACGTGCGACATCTTATCAATGTGCTGTCCTAAGACTGCATCGATAGCAAAGTCGGATGTATCGCACATAATCTCGAAAGGATGCGTCTAGTCGGGTGAAGAAAGAACGGGAGCAGTGATGAGTGAGCTTCTCAGTGATTCGAAAGCAGTCAAACAGCTCGAGTCGAAATTGAACGTGGTATTCTTGGTCAGAAGAAGAGTCAAGGGTCTAACAATCTTGCTAAAGTCCTTGATAAGCCGTCTGTAGAAACCGGCATGGCCAAAGAAAGCTCGGATATCTCTGACGCATTTGGGAGGAGGGAGGTTGGAAATGACATCAATCTTTGCTTTGTCAAACTCGATGCCATTTCGCGAAATGATATGTCCTAAGACAATACCTTCGCTCACTATGAAGTGGCATTTCTCCCAGTTTAAAGTGAGATTTTTATCCTTACATCGGGTAAGGACAGTGTCAAGATGTTGCAGACACTCGTCAAAGGAATCACCAACGATGGATAAATCATCCATGAATATCTCTAGAAATTTCTCAACCATGTCAGAGAATATTCCCATCATACATCGCTGAAAAGTAGCGGGAGCATTGCATAGCCCAAAGGGTATGCAGCGATATGCGAACGTGCCGAATGGACAAGTGAAAGTGGTTTTGTCCTGGTCTTTCTCGGCGATGGGAATGTGGTTGTAGCCTGAGTAACCGTCCAGAAAATAGTAATACTCATGTCTAGCTAATCGCTCGAGCATTTGGTTAATGAATGATAGCGGAAAGTGATCCTTCCGCGTTGCGGCGTTGAGTTTTCGATAATCAATGCATACCCGCCACCGAATCTGGGTACGAGTAGGGATCAACTCATTCGCCTTGTTTGTTATGACCGTAATTCCCGACTTCTTAGGGACAACGTGTATAGGACTGACCCATTGGCTGTCTGAAATAAGGTAAATGATACCACTATCCAGACATTTGACGATCTCCTTTTCCACAGCCTCTTTCATGACTGGATTCAATCGTCTTTGTGGATCCCTGGCTTGTTTGGCATCATTTATCATATGAATGTGATGTTCAATGATTAGGGGACTAATCCCCTTAATGTCCGCCATCGTCCAACCGAAAGCTTGCCGATTGGATTGCAAGACCGTGAGAAGGGCTTTCTCTTGCTCTAGAGCTAAAGAAGCCGAGATGATGACTGGGAGGGTCTCGTTTTCACCTAAGTAAGCATACTTGAGGTGAGACGACAGAGGCTTAAGTTCGAGCGTCGGTGGTGAAACGATTGAAGGCAAGATTGGAGAAAATGTCTTGAACTTAAAGGATTCCAACAGAGGCTCAAAGAGAGTGTATGCGACCAAGTCGGATGGTTCAACTAATGCATCCGTAAATTCAAAAGATTCAAACTCAGGCGGTGACAAGCCAAGATCATTTGAAAATGTGAAGCACTCGTAATCGTTGTTAGGTTCGGAAGCAGCAGGTTCAAAAAGGAACGCACTAGTGGTGTCAAGATTATTGTGATCAAACAAGAATTCTTCAAATTCACAGTCCTCGGGGGCGATCTCCTGAATGAAACATACATCCAGTATATGAGCGTTCTGTTCGGATGGCCGATTCCCTAACCTAAAAATGTTGAGCTCAATTGTCATGTTGCCAAAGATAGGTTCATAGAACCATTTTGACAATTGATCACAGCATTTGATCTTGCAAGAAATGGGCGACCGAGAATCACCGAAATTTGATTCCGGGGGTTAGCTATAGGTTGTTTATCTAAAACAATGAAGTCAACGGGGAATGTGAAGTCCCCAACCTTAATTAACACATCCTCTAGCTCATCCCTAGGATGGGTGATAGATCGGTCAACCATTTGAAGAGTACAATATGTAGGTTTCAGTTCTCCTACACCGAGTTGCTCATATACTGAATAAGGAAGAAGGTCAACACTGGCACCAAGATCCAAAAGAGCTTGATTGATGTTCTTATCCTCAATGGTTATTGGAATCGTAGGACAGCCAGGGTCCTTCCGTTTTTGTGGTAAATCTTGGGTAAGAGCATCACTCACGTTACAAGCCAAAAAAAACTTTCTTTAGTACCTGAGATTTCCTCTTCTTAGTGCATAAGTCTTTCAAGATTTTTGCGTAAGACGGGACTTGCTGAATTGCATCTAAGAGAGGATTGTTGATGTTAACCTATTTGAACAACTCCATAATCTTCCCCATTTGTGGATTTTGTTTATTTGATCTTAACCGGTTTGGAAATAGAACATTTTTGAAATTGGTTGAGTCCAATGCTTGTGGAGGAGATCGTGGAGTTGGAACGGACCCCAAAACTGGAGTTTGAGTGGAGTGAGATGTGGATCCGTTTGAAGCCGCAGTTGAAGAAGAAGAGCCTTTTGAAGAATGGACAATAAGCTCAAAAGAAGAAGAAGAAGGAGAGGAAGAAACGGCCAGGGTTTCATCATCATCAATTCGCATGCTGATGTTGTTGTTCAGCATTCTTCCAGATCTCAACATAGTCATGACACTCACATTATGGTTCTGTTGTTTAAGAGCAACATGTACATTATGTGGGTGACCAGGATTTGGGAGTGGTTGAGATAGAAGCCTTCCTTTCTCTCGCTCGCTTAAAGCCGCATTCAGCTGTGCAATCTGGGCTTCGATGGTCTTGATACTTTTCCCGTGTGCAGCGGTGTGTTGCACCAGAGACTGAATAGAAGACTGGATGTTGGTGGTGGAATGAGTCGATTGCTTTACAAAAACCTCTAGACTCCGTTCTAGCAAGAAAACCTTATCGTTATTTGACGGAACAAAGTTGTTTTGAGGAAAAGAATTGTTGCAGGGTGCAAAGTTGTTTGTCGGATTCTGAAAAGGTTGGGGTTGGAAAGGCTGCTGAAATTATTGTTGAGCTTGTTGTTGAGGAGGAGGCCTCTGGAAGCTGTTTTGGTCTTGGAATTGATGCTGGTTCTGATTCCATACGAAATTTGGATGGTTCATCCAACTGGGATTGTATGTGGAAGAGTATGGATCGTTTCTTGGTCTTTGCTGAAATGCAGCATTAACCTGATCATGTCATTGAGATGGTAGATTGTAAGGACACTCTTCGGTCAAATGAGATGGATCTGAACAACAAGTGCAAATGGTATGAGAGGGAAGAACATGGGCAGGAGAAGGAGATGAGAATTTGCTCTCAATTGCTTCTAGTTTCCGTGTGATTGCAGCCATCTCGGCCTTCATTGCAATTGAGATATCGAGTTGATGAACTCCTGTCCTAGAGAGACTTGAAGAAGAAGAAGTTGAGATGTTCGGTCGGGTGCTCTCCCACTGCAGCGTTTGTTCCGCAAGATCGTCAAAGAATTGCTAAGCCTCCTTGTCAGATTTGGACAGGAAGTGGCCCTGACAGATGGTCTCCATCAACTGTCTGGTTGCTGGATTTAGGCCCTCGTACAGAGTTTGGAAAAGTTGTCATTTCTCTATACCGTGATGAGGACACTGAACAAGGAGGTCCTTGTACCGGTCAAAGCACTTCCAAAACGGTTCGATTGGAAGCTGGGTGAATTGATTTATCTCATTTCGGATACGTGCGGTCTTATGATTCGGGTAGAATTTCTTCAGAAACGCTTTTACAACCCCGTACCAACTGGTTATCGAATGGGATGCGGTGCTATACAACCACTTTTCAGCAAGGTCACACAAGGTGAAAGGAATAACTCGTAGCCTTATAGCATCATCAGACAGTTGGGTTGTCTTCATCATCGCACATACGTTCTGGAATTTATTGATGAAGATGTAGGCATCTTCGGATTCATGCCCGTGAAACTTTGGCAGCATGTTGATGAAGTGGGGCTTAATTTCGAAATTATCCCCATTGACCGGTGGAAGAGAAAGACAAGTAGGGAGTGCAGCGTGGGTAGGATAGAAACGATCCTGGAGCGCAATTCGTTATGGCGCTACTGGATGTGGTTGCGGGTTATTCGCACCAAGTAGAGGTTGAATTATTCCCGGGGGAGGTAAGGTGATGTTAGGAGGAAATCCCGACATCTCGTAAAAAGAATTTGGTGACGGTGAAAGTGAAGGTGAATGTGAAGATGTATGAACAGAATCACGGTCAACGTCGGAGTTGGCCGGCAAAGGTAAGGTGAAAGAGGCGTGGAAGGAGTTTCGACGTCGGAGTCGATCGTGTAGTCGGTAGCGACTAACGTAACGCGGAATAGGCGGGAATTAGTGTCCCGAGTCCAACTGGACATACACTAAACGAGTTTAGTGTAGTCAAAACGTAGAATGTGAGGGTAAGAAAACGTCAATGGAGAAAAGTCGGTGATAGGTAGGTGAAATGGAAATTTGACGACACATGGCAAGTTTTTGGTTTTTTTAGAGAGAGTTTTGCAATATATATATATATATATATATATATATATACATATATACATACACGGATTTGTGGACACAACTTCAAACAATCACAGTCACAACATGCACAATCACACCTAGAGCTATGGTTTTCAAAGTCCACCAGACTGCTCATAACTGTACCAAAGTGACAAGTTGTAAGATAACCCTCAAATCGTCTCTTCACTGCCAATTGTGGCTAGGTAAGCATAAGTGAGGTAAGGAGGGTTCCGCTCACGAATCACCGTGAGACGGGCCTTTGAAAATTACCTCCTCACTTGTCTAGCCTAGGCACCACAAACTCAAGTTTAGATAAACGACCGAATGCCCACAA
Organism: Agapanthus africanus; assembly: GCA_030015575.1. Lineage (NCBI taxonomy): Eukaryota > Viridiplantae > Streptophyta > Magnoliopsida > Asparagales > Amaryllidaceae > Agapanthus > Agapanthus africanus. The sequence goes on from CM057339.1 coordinate 266,598,623, forward strand.
CCTTTCTCTGTCCTATTGAGTATGACAAATCCTTAGTTGGCTGAGTTTAGATATTTTTTAATTAAGCTCAAGGGTAATGCGTATGATTTTAGTGATTTTTGGGGTCTTAGGAAGGGTGATGAAATCCCCACCCAATCTGAATTGGTGATATAACCCTTTAAAGTCCGTATTATTTATGCAAAACGATAACAAACAAAAATCTAAAACACTTGCAAAAATTTTATTTGGCGGTGACGCAAAGAATTCTGCACAAAAACAGTTTTATTGGAGAGGGGAAGAGAGTTTGCACAAAGAATACTGCAGAAAAAATAGTTCAGTGGAGTTCAGAGAGGGTAGATAGAAGAATTGAATACACACAAATGATTTTGGGCTCTGATGTGACAGCTTGACCGCGGTTCCGCGGTCAAACCTATACTTTCGCCGCGGTTCCGCGGTGTATTAGACGATTTGGATCTTCCAACTTCTTCCCTGTGCTAAAGTTGATCTCCTCTTCTGGGTTTGAGCCTCTGAATCTTGAATTAGTCACCAAATTTGCTCCAGAATTTGTACGGTTAGCCGCGGTTTCATCTTGATCTGCCGCGGTGTAGCCGCGAGATATGGGTCTAACTCCCTACGACTTTGGCACTAAACTTGATCTTCTCTCTATTCTGCACATTTGCACAAAAGGAATCAAAAATAACAAGATGATTTTTATAGTTATATATATATATATATTCACAAATTAACCCGAAACGACACAAAGAAATAAACTACCGTCGCCTCGGCCACGGCGCCATTTGATTGATAGATTTTTAGTATGCTAGTTTTATTTACCGCAATCAAGATGGTTTTGCTTGGTAGCTAGACGGATGAGTACGGGGCGGTCCACGGAGAGATGGGAATCATTTTCTTTGTGTTTTAACGAGTTAAATCCAAGAGTCCGAGTTTGTTCAAGATTAACTATGTGCTTAATATGTATGATAAAAGAGCTTGTTAGGGTTAGGATTAGGTTAGTTTGAGTTAGGAGTTCGCTCACTTCTTTCGTTCGCCACTCTTAATATCGATGTTACGGTAATCGGCAACAACGAGGATTAGCACGACAAGGAAGGAAACTTGCGAGTATAAGTAAGGTTTTCCAACGCTTAGTTCCTTCCTTTTGGTCCTTGTCCGTCCGTTCTTGGCTCTTAGCCATAACCTCCGGTCAATTCAACCACAACCGGTCTCACTAGAGTGTCACCGCTATCATGTAGGATAGGGTGCCGTAGGGAGCGGATTGTGGTTGCCTAGACGGGAGTTTGAACCAAGATGTTGGGTAAAGAAAAGAGTGAGAGATTTCCTTCTCTTAAACTGTCCTTATCTTACCCTAACAAGTGAGAAACTACTCACCCATTATAAAAGAAAAAGAAAATAAAACAAACAAAGAAGATGAAAGAAATGAGATAGAAAATTAAAACTAGCTATTTGGGAACTTACTTAGGCAAGGATCACACTTAAGCATCATGGTTGCAAGGATAAAAAAAAGAGAGAAGAAGAACAAACAAACAAACAAACAACTACTTAACAAAGAGAATTACAAGCAATAAATATAAGAACTGAATTATAAGACATGCATATGAAAAGAACTTTCCTTTATTCATCATTCACTCAAAAGCTCACTACAATGTTAACGGAGGAAAGATGAAGAAGGAAGAGAAGTTACAAACTAAACTAGACTAATTCCTAACAAAAGAATAAGTATTTTCACTTGGCTTGAAACTGGGCTATTTATAGGCAGATAGATAAAACCCTAGGGCCAAAATCTGAGCCCTTACACAATTACAAAACTACCCTAAAAATATCTCCGGACTCCGAGTCGACTCGGCCGTGGAACCGCCGCATAAGTGCCACATCGGCCGCGGTTCCGCGGTGCTTTAGATGAGTTTCTGTCTCGTTTTTTCTGGGGTATTCCATGTTGCTTTCTTTCTTTGTTTAGTACACTTGGTTTTTCAGAATCATTCTATTTTTATCCCAGTTTCTCAACAGTTCAAAAAGATGAAAGAATGTGAACTTTTTGCGTTGATTTTCTTGAGCTCCACGTTATCATCTCGATTCTTGTGCTGCCTCTCTTGTGCTTTGTGCATGAATGACTCTTGATTGACATTTTTCTCTTGAACTGGTAGGCGGCACCTAACGGATGGTGAGCGGAAACCCGTATATTATCTATTGTTGGCAGTTGTCCTGAATTTGTCGTGACTGCTCCTGATTTTCATTGTTTTGAACTGAGAACCTGTAATCTGCAATTATGTAGCAAACACGGATCAAAGGTACCTACCTATATGCAATGCGATCAAGAATGGATGGTATAAATGTGCAAAATTCTGAAATGAACAATAGGCTTTGTTGGGTGCGGATGAGTTTTCTTATTGACCTACCTTTTGACGCATACCTGGTAGCCGTTACGTACAACTAGTATCGTTGAAGTGCTTGTGGATTAATCCGTTAGGGGATTGATCTGAAATTGTTTCAAATTCAATCGGATATGATCCTATTAACCTACTGTGTCATGCCTCGCTTCCCAGAAAATAGTAACGGTACGTGGCGAGGCTCGCAACGTATTTACTATGAGAGATCATTTTCTATAATAAATATGTTAAGCGTATGTAAGCAATATAATAATATGCAAGAATAACAAGAGTAAATAAATAACAACTTTATTTACATTCAAATTCAAGTACAAATGTCTGAAAATAAAAGATACAATACTGAAAAGATGCCTAAACAATGACATACAAAGAATAACTGCAGAAATGGAAGTAGTAATCAGGCTGGGCGGTGAACTGATCGAAGTCCTCCTGGTTGGGTTCGATCTCCTCACAATCCTGTCCGCCTGACGATCGTTCCAAGTAAAAGAAACAGAGAGGAATGTCGTCAGCGAACTAGTGCTTAGTAAGTCCCCAAAAGAAGCAAGTAAAGATGACTGAAGATATGTAAAATGAACTGATAATCAAGTAGTAATGAACAAGTAATGTTGTAAGTAAATTATCTTAAGTATGACATTCATATGTATAAGGTTAACTATTCTAATATGATTGTTTGTAGTTTGGTAAAGAAGATATGCGTGTATATGAGAGGGGTCTAGATTGAAGGGTTACACTAGCGTCCCGGCCAACTTCCGTGGCCAAATGCGGAACAAAAATTTTATGACGATCATAAACTTTGGCGCTAGGATAACACTAAACCGGATCTTTACCATACACCTAGTTAGCAAAAATGGTTCTATCTACTATGATAGAAAATATACCTAACGAAAACAAGTCCTTCGGGTCTTCGATCCTCTCCTTAAGCTCCTCAATGGATGTATGGATCGTGCTTGAACTTCGGCTTCCTTGTGTCAACAATGATCCACCTCGAGAGATCCAATCTAGAGCTTAACCTCCATGATGAGGCAACTAGAACATTTGGGTTGCTAGACTAAGTGATCTAGAGTGAGTAGAGAGTGGTTTTGGTGGCTTGGTCTCAATGGCCATTGATTTTCAACTCATGAAACACTAGGGCTTGAGAGAGAGGAAGAAGGAAAGAAAGCTATGAGAGAGAGTGTGTGTTCCCTTGATAAAATGAAGAGTGAGCTCTCATATGAGAGAATTTTTTTTAATTAGGATAATTGTGATGGTTCATTTGATTTGACCATTATCATGTCACAATTAATGCCAAGCAAAATATCTCATGCTCAACAAAAATATCTAAGTCAACTATGGTCAACAAGTCAAATGGTCAAACCAATTAACCATGACACAATTAACACTAATAAAATTAGTAAACAATTTCCTCCATCTCATTATGGTTTTAATCAAGTTAATGGTCAAAACCCTAATGAGGTGTCTCCTTCTCTGCCTCTATCAACTGTATATACATACCCGCATCCGTGTTCCGAGAAACACGAATACAATGAGACTGAACCAATCCAAAATCAAATACTAGGATCGGCTTAAACCAAAAGCCCTCTAGTATAGTCCGCTCGAACATCACACGTGCATAAGTACACGTATGTGATCGAACCCTGTCGTAAAATCATACGACCTCTACTCGTTTCGCCCGAAGCTGGGAAACCCTCTGTGTGGTACTCTAAAGACTCGACAGTATTTTGGCAGTGGGTTTAACTATAAGCACGTTAGCGGTACTAGCTGTACGTAACGGCTACCCAGGTACCTGTTGAAAAGGAAGACCGACGAGCAAACTCGTCCGAACTCCTACTGAGCCTATCCGTGACAATATCCGTACAGTCCGGTCTCTTCGTTAAAGAGTATCGCATACTGGGTCTAGGGGGTGGTAAACGTCAGACCCTAATAACCTGATAAGTCATGCCGATGTGGCTTAGGACCAATCCGGGAAACTACTGATCAACCTATCAGTAAATCCCAATTGCCTTGGCCAAGGTTTTATGGTCCTGACCAATTGATCACTGTGCGATATCAACTCCCAATACCAGGAGAGATGAATCCCCAACAATTGCTCACTGCCTCCATGTGGCTCGGGACTGAACCCAACCAAAACCTGTTTGCACGACTCAGTAGAGCCGTGGTAGGGTAGTGATCAAAGCTTAATGGGAACACACACGAGACAAATACCGATCTCAGGTCCAAAGACTAATCTGTACACATGTCACCTGAGAACTTCCATCTGACGATAAGTATAGTACCATCTGGAAGTTCTCGGCGAGTCCGTCCAGTGTACTCACCCCCAGTGAACACCTGTATACGATCTTAGGCGCATCAGCCCAATGGCTGCAGGACCAACCATCCCTCGACGGGGCTAGAAACGTATACACTAGTCTACTCTGGAGCATCAATGCCCGGTCTCGATACTCACGCGACTAGGGACCATTTAAGGATGTGCTTATGGACTACCCTGCCCCCACAAGTATGATCGCCATCACAACGCAGGTAGTCAAGCAAGATCCTACGGGCTTTATCAATATGTAACCGCAATATGTAATAACGAGTATGACATATGCCATGTTAAGATAAAGACAAACATAATAGTATACTACCGTATCGAGTCTTTATCAATATGTGCAAGCTAGATATAACAACAATAGAAATAAATACACATATCCTGACAAAGACAAGTCAAATAATATACTATAAAACTGAGCAAGATTGTCCTGTACATACATATCCCTAGCATCCATATGTATATATATATATACAATATTGGACTCTAGGGCATATATATCCAAAAATCTTCCACTTGTACTAAATGCCAGTGATTGGCGTACCGAATACCCAACGTTTGCACTAAGGCCAGCTGCCGGCGTACCACATACCCAATATCTCAAAAAGTCGTTCGAAGCGTGCTTTAGGTAGGGCCTTTGTAAATGGATCCGCCGTGTTCTCTTTCGTATCCACTCTCCGGACCTCGATCTCCTGGCGGTCTACAATCTCCCTGATCAGGTGATACCGCCTTAAAATGTGCTTGGATTTCTGATGGGACCGTGGTTCCTTCGCTAAAGCTATAGCCCCATTGTTATCGCAATACAAAGGTATTTGGTCAACAATGGATAGAACTACCTGAAGTTCAGCTATGGACTTCTTCATCCAGACCGCTTCTTTTGCGGCATCGCTTGCGGCAATGTATTCAGCCTCCATCATCGAGTCTGCGACGGTGTCCTGTTTGGAACTCTTCCAACATACCGCCCCTCCGTTGAGGGTAAACACAAAACCCGAGACAGACTTGTTATCATCCTTGTCACTCTGGAAGCTTGAATCGGTAAAGGACTCGACCCTGAGGTCTCCATTACCGTAAACCAGGAACATCTCCTCAGTCCTTCTCAGGTACTTGAGAATGTTCTTCACTGCTGTCCAGTGGTTCTCACCTGGGTCTGACTGATACCGGCTCACCACGCTTAGCGCGTAAGCTACATCTGGTCTTGTACATAGCATTGCATACATTATAGGTCCTACCGCTGAACCGTAGGGTATAGTGCTCATGAGAACCCTCTCCTCGTCAGTCTTGGGAGACGTCTCCTTGGAGAGGGTGATTCCGTGCAATGCGGGTATGTTACCGCGCTTGGAATCTTCTATACTTAATCTCTTTAGTACGGTCTCTATGTACCTGGACTGCGAAAGTCCTAATAATCTCTTAGATCTATCCCTGTAGATCTTGATCCCCTAAATGTATGAGGCATCACCTAGGTCTTTCATGGAGAACCTTTGTGATAAGAATATCTTGACCGATTGTAGCATAGGAATGTCATTTCCTATCAAAAGAATGTCGTCCACGTACAAGACTAGGAATACGACAGTTCGTCCTACAATCTTCTTATAAATACAAGGCTCATCCTCGTTCTTGATGAAGTCAAATTCCTTGACTGTTTCATCAAAACAGATATTCCAGCTCCGTGATGCCTGCTTTAATCCATAAATGGATTTGAGCAACTTGCACACTTTCCTGCTGCTCCCACTGTCTACGAAACCTTCCGGCTAATCCATATAAACGCACTCTTCTAAACTTCCATTTAGAAAAGCCATTTTTACGTCCATCTGCCAGATCTCATAGTCATGAAAAGCAGAAATGGCAAGTAGGATCCGAATGGATTTAAGCATAACCACTGGAGAAAAGGTTTCGTCATAGTCCACACCTGGTCTTTGACGAAAACCTTTTGCAACGAGTCTAGACTTATAGGTTTCCACCTGCCCATCTACACCAAGTTTCCTTTTGTAGATCCATTTGCATCCAACGAATTTTATCCCAGGTGGAGCAATATCTAAGGTCCGCACTTTATTGGTGTACATGGACTCCATTTAGGATCGCATAGCATCCAGCCACTTATCAGAGTCCCTACTGATAATGGCCTGCCTGTAACTAGTAGGATCATCTTCTTCCAAGATGCAATCTTCTCGATCCCCGTCTATGAGAAAACCGTAGTATCTCACGGGCGGATAAGAAATCCTACCAGATCCGCGGAGTGGCTGAGGTTCGTTCAGGGTTATTGAATCTTGAGGTTCCACCAAATCTTCAGTTACAGTTTGTCTTTCTGGAATTTCTTCCAGTTCTACCGTGCTCCTACTAATTTCTTTTGCAAGAAATTGCCGCTCTAAAAAGGTGGCATGCTGAGCAACAAACACCTTTTATTACTCGGTGTGGTAGAACAGATATCCATAACCGTCCTTAGGATATCCCACAAACTTACATAAAACTGACCGTGCCTCTAGTTTATCCAGATTATGCTTTTTAACATAAGCTGGATAACCCCATATCTTAAATCTTTTAAGGCACGACCTTTTTCCATTCCACATCTCGAATGGTGTCTTAGGCACAAATTTGGATGGAACATCATTCAAAAGATACGCCGCTGTTAAAAGCGCATGTCCCCAAAATGAAAGAGGCAACTCGGCATTACTCATCATGGAGCGAACCGTGTCCAATAGGGTACGGTTCCTCCGTTCTAATACACCGTTGTGCTGTGGTGTATACGGAGGAGTAAGCTGAGAGAGAATTCCATTCTCTTTTAGGTATTCTAGGAATTCCGTGTTTAAGTACTCCCCTCCTCTATCAGATCAGAGGATCTTGATACTCTTGTCAGTCTGGTTCTCTACTCCGTTTTTGAATTTTTTGAATTTCTTAAAAGCTTTAGATTTGTGTTTCATAAGATACATATATCCGAACCTAGAGAGATCGTCAGCGAATGTGATGAAGTACGAGAACCCACCTCTTGCATGCATAGACATTGAACCACATACACCACTGTGTATGAGTCCCAATAGCTCTGCTGCTCTTTCTCCGTGTCCGGTGAACGGAGATTTGGTCATCTTTCCTTTGAGACAAGATTGATAAGTTTCATAGAATGAAAATTCGAACGTATCCAAAAGTCCATCTTTATGTAACTTACTCAGTCTTTTCTCTCCGATATGACCAAGTCTACAATGCCACAAGTAGGATTCGTTCACATCTGAACTCTTCCTCTTGCGTGTGTTTTGTATACTGAGAACTGTGTTTTGATTGAGAATAAAGATACCATTACACAGTGTACCTCCTGCAACCAATACCTTATCAAGGTAGATGTTCATGATATTTCTATCAAGAACAAACTTATATCCATCTTTATCAAGTAAAGAAACTGATATTATGTTGCAAACTATAGAAGGTACATAGTAGCAATTGTTCAAAATCATAGTATTGCCATTTGGCAACACTAGGTGATATTCACCGACAGCTGAAGTATTAACTTATGTTCCGTTCCCTACTCTGAGAGACATATCACCAGGTCCAACTATCCTACTTTTTCTCAGTCCCTGCAATAAATTACAGATATGAGATCCCTATTCGGTATCTAGTACCCAGGAGGTAGGATTGACCGAAAAGCAGTTCTTAATAACAAGAACACCTGAAGAAGACACAATAGTATGTTTCTTCTTCGATGGGGTCTTCAAGGAATTCAAACAATCCTCTTTCCCTTGCTCACACTCATGACTGTTGTCATAAGTTAGAGCCGAACAGACGTTCCCCAGCGCCGAATAAGAATTCGGATCGGTCAAGCATACATTTTATTATCTTGATTAGGGCGTGAAATGGTTGCTACCTGTAGAGAGAGAAAAGAAACACTCAGCGTGCGCTCTTGCAAGATTAGATTGGTTATAAATTTATCTAACCATGACGGCTCCCACTGTTTTCTCAAATTCTTCTTCAAACCCTAAAAGAAGAACTAATCAGGATTTAATCGCACGTCACAATACTTGCTTAATCTTTCAGCCAGGCTGGTGTTGGTACTTCGAGAGAGGTTTTCCAATGCTTTCGCGAAGTTCCTTAATTATATAACCTCTTTTCCCTGGAAGCGTAGCCCCGCTAACACCGTTCTAGACACCTACTTGGTTTATACTATTAATTGTTAAGTGAAATAATCTCCCAAGAGTAATCCTACTCATCAGTGGGATCGGGATCCAACTATCATTGTGTGATGCACTAGATGGAATCCACTCTAGTCAACACACTCCAGAAGGTATGCTAAATCCTGCAAGTTTCCTATATGTTTGAAACTTTCGATGTGGTTTTTGCCTCTAGCGGTTTATGACCTTGACTAGGTCAACATATCATAAGCCGCTAGTCAAGTTCAACCCGTCATTATACTAGATTAACTTAGACCCATCCGTATATACCCTTGACTAGGTCAAAATGGTTATACGTCTGTCCTAAATAATTGCAATACCTGCAACAAACAAGCATTAGTCAGCTACCGAACACTACGTCTTGACTAGGTCAAAATACGCAGCACGAATACTAAGCAACACTCGTGAGAAATGACGGAGGGGTACAACTGGGTTTTTGGCGAAAAACCCGTTAACGTAATGAACTTGATATCGTTGAAGAAACCTGAGTGGTTTTTCAAATATATAGTGGCGAGAACTTTTGCTAAAGAGGTCACTCCCTGTGAAGAGATCTCGGCTCTTTCCTCGTCGTATGAGGTGCAGGATATTCCAAACTGAATACCACAATGCAAAGCAAAAATAATAGACTATAGTGAAGTTATTACGTTCACGCAAACTTTTACTCAAGGGGTCACTCCCGATGAAGGGATCTTAGCCCTTGCCTCGTCGAATGAGGTGCTGGATATTCATAACCGAATACCACTGTGCAAAGCAAAAGAGAATGTCTGTAATTTCAGTTTTTAAAACTTGGTTCCAACAACATCTTTTAGGTTTATTTTCTTGTATTAATCAAAATTAATGCGGTCCCATCAATTTAACCTATCACACCAGAAAAGAACGAAAATAAAATGTACGTATATGCCATCCACATTTGCCACCGGGCCCCGTCATCACCCGTTAGGTTACTTAACTAACGACAGAGCGGGGGCTGGACTAGCGCGGGTGCAAAACATATACAACATCTACTAGTATATATATAAGTGTATACAACATTCATCCCATGCATGATAATAATCAACATTACATAATCTCAGTCAACAATACAGAATGGTGGATAATCTTGGAGCCCCGGGTTTCATTTGAGCTGCAAATAAAACCCGACATTCCCGGTCGTGTGGATATCCTGTGCAATGAAAACCTGGACCCTTACGAGTGCGGCAAGTCACCCGCCAATCCAAAAAGTGAGGCAGCCCCCTTCAACAAAGTGAATGGGCCATCCAGCACTTCACGGAATCCGGTGACTTGGGCGCCCCTCTGTGGGTCATCCTATATCCCCTACGAGTGCGGCGAATAGCCCGCCAATTCAAGAATGAAGACCCCTCCGTCTCAACGCCATGAGATGCGGGCTTGTTGCCTTCTAGAACCTGGCTATTCGCGCACTCCACCGCGGGGTAATCCTAGTACAGAAAAAGAAAATAATATGTACAAATGGTGACATCGACCTCAACCCGGTCGTGCCCCAAAATAATATACAGCCCGACAAAGACGGCTGTCCACATGTCGGACGCTCGCCCCGCATTAACAAATGTACAAATGAATATAAACTGTATTTCTAACATTGCACCACATGCTATCCACCACGACAATCCAACCACAAACATAGCACAAACACAAAACATCAACGCGAATGTCACGTTCGCAAAACCCGTCTAAAAGAACATATAGCAATCAGACGAGTTTTACCGATCGAGTGACATTCACGGTCGCAGATAAAACTGAATGTACTGTAAACAAAATACGTATTCCAAAATTTCGATCGAATAAACTTTCCCAAATTGGCCCCAAAGGAGAGCGACGAAAAACGGGAGTCGGATGACTCACAGTCGGCGGTGAAGAGGTCTCTCCTTTATAGGAGAATGCCACCTATCCCTCTTGATCGACAACTACGGGAGAAACCCATTTTCTTTGAAAGAAAAGCTTTTCGCTAAGTTTGAAAAGTCCAAAGAGCGCAGACTAGCCACGGAGCTTGGATACGGTTTCCCGGCCGCAGGCTGTTGGGAAGGGGACATGATCAATAGAACCTGGCTGAATCCGGGCTGGGTGAGCTCGGTGAGCTCCGGTTCCGCAGCCGAATTTTGGAGTTACATGCCCAAATGTTTTTCATAGCTATAATTTTGCTTGCGCATATTTTTAAGATGCCTGGAAATTTTTTTTGAACAACTTTAAAATTCGACAGCAAGCACACAAAATTGAAAATACGATTCAAAAATTTTAGTCAATCGAGATTTTAATCTTGTGCAAACTAACTAGTAGGGTTTATGGGTTGGCTTTGATACCACGAAGGGTAACACTAGCGCCCCGGCCAACTTTTATGGCCAAATGCGGAACAAAAATTTTATGACGATCATAAACTTTGGCGCTAGGATAACAATAAACCGGATCTTTACCATACACCTAGTTAGCAAAAAGGGTTCTGTCTACTATGTTAGAAAATATACCTAAGGAAAACAAGTCCTTCGGGTCTTCGATCCTCTCCTTAAGCTCCTCGATGGATGTATGGATCGTGCTTGAACTTCGGCCTCCTTGTATCAACGATGATCCACCTCGAGAGATCCAACCTAGAGCTTAACTTCCATGATGAGGCAACTAGAACACTTGGGTTGCTAGACTAAGTGATCTAGAGTGAGTAGAGAGTGGTTTTGGTGGCTTAGTCTCAATGGTCCTTGATTTTCAACTCATGAAACACTAGGGGTTGAGAGAGAGGAAGAAAGAGAGAAAGCTATGAGAGAGAGAGAGAGAGAGAGGGAGAGAGAGAGTCCCCTTGATAAAACAAAGAGTGAGCTCTCATATGAGGGAAAAAAATTAATAATTTTAATTAGGATAATTATGATGGTTCATTTGATTTGACCATTATCATGTCACAATTAATGCTAAGCAAAATATCTCATGCTCAACAAAAATATCTAAGTCAACTATGGTCAACAAGTCAAATGGTCAAACCAATTAACCATGACACAATTAACACTAATAAAATTAGTAAACAATTTCCTCCATCTCATTATGGTTTTAATCAAGTTAATGGTCAAAACCCTAATGAAGTGTCTCCTTCTTAGCCTCTGTCAACTGTATATACATACCCGCATCCGTGTTTCGAGGAACACAAATACAATGAGACTGAACCAATCCAAAATCAAATACTAGGATCCGGCTTAAACCAAAATCCCTCTAGTATAGTCCGCTCGAACATCACATGCGCACAAGTACACGTATGTGATCGAACACTGTCGTAAAACAATACGACCTCTACTCATTTCGCCCGAAGCCGGGAAACCCTCTGTGTGGGATTCTAAAGATTCGACAGTACTCTGGCAGTGAGTTTAACTACAAGCACGTCAGCGGCACTAGCTGTACATAATGGCTACCTAAGTACCTGTTGAAAAGGAAGGCTGACGAGCAAACTCGTCTGAACTCCTACTGAGCCTATCCGTGACAATATCCATACAGTCCGGTCTCTTCATCAAAGAGTATCGTATACCGGGTCTAGGGGGTGGTAAACGTCAGACCCTAATAACCTGATAAGTCATGCCAATGTGGCTCAGGACCAATCCGGGAAACTGCTGATCAACCTATCAGTAAATCCCAACTGCCTTGGCCAAGGTCTTATGGTCCTGACCAATTGATCACTGTGCGATATCAACTCCCAATATCAGGAGAGACGAATCCCCAACAATCGCTCACTGCCTCCATGTGGCTTGGGACTGAACCCAATCAAAACCTGTTTGCATGACTCAGTAGAGCCGTGGTAGGGTAGTGATCAAAGCTTAATGGGAACACACACGAGACAAATGCCGATCTCAGGTCCAAATACTAACCTGTACACATGTCACCTGAGAACTTCCATCTGACGATAGGTATAGTACCATCTGGAAGTTCTCAGTGAGTCCGTCTAGTGTACTCACCCCCAGTGAGCACCTATATACGATCTTAGGCGCATCAGACCAATGGCTGCGGGACCAACCATCCCCCGACGGGGCTAGAAATGTATACACTAGTCTACTCTGGAGCATCAATGCCCAGTCTCGATACTCACGCGACTAGAGACCATTTAAGGATGTGCTTATGGACTACCGTGCTCCCACAAGTATGATCGCCATCACAACGCAGGTAGTCAAGTAAGATCCTATGGGCTTTATCAACATGTAACCGCAATATCTAATAACGAGTATGACATATGCCATGTTAAGATAAAGACAAACCATAATAGTATACTACCGTATCGAGTCTTTATCAATATGTGCAAGCTAGATATAACAACAATAGAAATAAATACACATATCTTGACAAAGATAAGGAAAATAATATACTATAAAACTGAGCAAGATTATCCTGTACATACATATCTCTAGCATCCATATGTATATATATACAATACTGGCCTCTAGGGCATATATATCCAACAATTACCCCGTGGACCAAGGTAACAGGAAGTACAAGGCTCCGTCATAACTCACAGAACAACGACAAAAGAATATTCAAGAGATGTCTTTTAAAGTGACCTCTCGTTGCACGACATACGTTCCTTACCAACCTACCCCTTATCCTCGCGTATTTTATTGTATCGTTCAAGCATACATGTCTTGGCCGAATCCATGAATATAAAGAGTACAAGTTCAGATTCAAGTTGTATTCAGGTATTCATGTCAACTTTATGTCAAGTCATATTCATGGTTCGGTCAAGTCAAGTCAAGTTCAATTGTTCATGTTCAAGTTCGAATATTCAAGTTCAAGATTATGTTCGAGTTCGGATTTGGGTTTAAGTTCGATAGGAATTTAAGTCAAGTTCGAATTTGAGTTCGGGTTCTAAACATATCTTATCAACTGATTTAACTTTTCGTGATCTTAAGTTTGGGAAATATCGACAACCGCTGGACATGGACGGCAGTATTTGTGTATTTTTCAAAGACGGTTTCCATTGATAATTTCATCCTAAGGTTAAGAGAGAGGCAAATGGTGCATCATTATCTCCGGCAGCCCCGATGCACTGACAAGAGAAGATGCCACTCAAACCAATCTGTAATCTAAACACGTAACCAAGACCGGTCTTTTGAGTTCAAGGGTATTTATATAAAAAATTCATTTAAAAATTCTCAAGGGTTTTTAATTTGTCCTAAAACCTCGAATATATTTTTGATAAAAATATGTTAATTAAAATATCAAGATTTTTCTTTTATAAAAATGTATTTTATATTTGATGGTATTTTAGCAATAAAACTTAGTTTTTAAAAGTTTATGCTATTTTTACGAAAAATCTAGTTTTTGGAAACTTGAGGGTATTTTCTTAAAAATTTAATATTTATTTAAATATATAATTTTCAAAAATTGTTTTCCTTGGAAATATGGATTTATGATTTAAATAATTTTTCAACTATTTAACTTGTTTTAAAAAGTCGTATTTTCTTTAAAACCGTATTTTATTTCTTTCGAGATCGAATTCTCCGTGAGGAGTTCTGCATCTCGCTCTACAATCCCAAGGATGTGCGATAACCCGTACCATCTACATACGGGTCCCCTAACAAGAGTTGTAAATGCGTAATTGCAAAGATTTTAAAATAACGATTTAAAAACGTAATTTTAGAAAGCGAGGGTATTCTGATGAAAAATGTTTCTTTAGCATAAATTGTGAGACTAAAGTATCGTGCTATGAAACTATAGTGTATATGAGTGGGGTGGGTCGTTATCCTATGAGTTTTCTATAGGTATATGCCATGATAACGATAAATGATACATACAAAGTTCATGGTATTTTAATGTAAAGTTCGATATACGATTTATTTAACACGAAATTATAAACACGTTCAAAGTTCTGGATGAACATTATTTTAAGGCTGTTGAATTAGTGTAATTTATTTAGCATGATAATTGTGATAAAATTATTTAAAAAAATTATTAAAAACGCTAATTCCATTTTGTCGATATCTTTTTAAGAGGCGTTTGAGATGGAACGATAGAGAGAGGAGGGAGAGGGAAGGGACTTACGGTTTGCGCGATTCAAAGAGAGAAGAGAATGTCTCGGTTGGTAGAACCGAGACCAAGACGTGTGAAAAAGATCGATCGACGGCGCTTCGATTTCAGCAACTCCACTTAAGTATGGCTTAACTCTTTTTGTTTAGACTTAGGAATTTTAGAGAGTATTTTGTGAAACTTTCAGAAATGAGGAGTAGGATAGTATGACTGAGTATTTATAGGGGAAAAATGAGAGTGTGAATTAAAATAAATTAAACTGCATTAATGGGGTAGATGAAAGGTCGGGGTAGGTTTCAGTTTAATTCAGAGAAATCAAATAGTAAAAAAGCGTAGAGGGGAGTCTAAAAGTGACCCGGGCAAAGCACAGATGAATTTGGGATGATCCCAGCTGCATATAGCAGTTTTTATTGGATTTTAAGCGGCCACATCTTCGCCTTCCGTCTCGAAGTTCGCGCCATGTGTTTTATTTGGCTTTAACTGTTCATTTATCCTGTTTGATTTATTTGCAACTTTTCGTTTCTCCGTGTAATGCACGAGTAAACTCTTAGGCTTTCGAAAATTTAAAATGAAAAATATTAAAATAATTTGTGGCTAATGGGATTCGAATACGCAGGCTAAAGAAAAGAAGTGGAGAGGCTTAACTAGTGAGCTATAAGTTGTTTCTTGTTTTTATTGAACTAATTTAACTTATAACTCATAGTCAGGGTAAAAATACACCTTTATATACATTAAATGTGTTGCAATCGTACAGGGATTTCGGGATCGTTACATCTTACCCTCCTTATAAAAAATTGTCATCGAAATTTACACAAAGGACTAAATTTCAAACAGATGAGGGTATCGTGTATGTATATCATCTTCTCATTCGCAGGTTGATTCTTCTGGTGAATCCCCTCTCCACATCATCCAGACTAACTTGACCATCTTGTTCCGCAATATCTTCTCCTTCCGATCTAGTATCTCGACTGGCTGTTGCTCGCAAGTCAGATCAGTCTGCACAGTGAGCTCCGAGTGATCAAGTATGTGGCTAGGGTCACACACATAATGGCAGCTGAGATATATGGAATACGTTATGCACTCCTTTCGATGATGGTGATAGTGCTAAACGATACACCACTTCTCCTACTCATTCCAATATATCGAATGGACCGATGTATCTTAGGCTAAGCTTTCCTCGTCGTCCAAAGTCAATGACTCCTTTGTTCGAAGAGATCTTGAGGAATATGTGATCTCCAGGTTGAAACTCCAAGTATCGGCGCTTCTTATCTGCCCAATGTTTTTACCAATCTTGGGCTATGCGCATCTTTTCCCTAATTGTGCGAACTATATCCACTGTTGCCACGATCATCTCTGGCCCAAGGAATTCTCGATCTTCAACATCGTACCAACTCAGAGATGAATGACATTTTCGATCATAGAGTGTTGCAAACGGTGCTATCCCAATGCTAGCTTGGTAATTGTTGTTGTATGCAAACTCTACAAGGTGCAGATGATCTTCCCAAGATCTTCTGAAGTCAAGCATACAAGCCTTTAGCATGTCCTCCAGGATCTTAATTGTCCGCTCGGAATGTCCGTCAGTTTGGGAATTGTATGCAGTGCTGAAAATCAGACTCATGCCCAGGCTGGCTTGAAGACTCTGCTAAAACTGGGATTGAAATCCAGTGTTCCGTCGGATACGATGCAAACCAGTATTGCATGAAGTCTCACGATCTCCTGAATGATTCATGAGTATCAAGACAAGTGGGGGTACAATCTGAAGGTTTAAATCTTACTTTAGATTTGATTTTACCTGCATGTACTTCCTTGCCAAAACTTTGGTTGACTGGCCAATTCGGAATGGAATAAAGTGAGATGACTTGGTGAGTCGATCCATAATAACCCAAACTGCGTCGTTACCCTTCGTGCTGTGAGGGAGTGCAGTTACAAAGTCCATGGTAATAACTGGCATTTCCATTCTGGGATAGATAACGGCTGAAGTAGATCGGTAGTTCTGTAATGTTCAGCTTTCACTTGTTGAAGGACTAAGCACTTAGCTACGCTCCGAGCTACTTCTCTCTTCATTCCATGCCACCAGTAATGCTGCTTTATATCCTTATACATCTTCGTGCTACCGGAGTGTATCGATTACGGAGAGTTATGAGCTTCTTTCATCAACTCACCTCGAACAAGGCCGACTAGCACACATAATCGGCTCCCATACTGCAAAGATCCATCCTCGTGAATGATGAAATCAGTTCGTGTTGGATATATGTATGCCCTAAAGGCCATTATATGATAGTGTACATACCGGTATGTGTGTATATATATATCCAGGGGACATTCTTGCTCGACATGATAGTATGCTATCTGGTTGCACCTTTTATCTTGACATGTTCATTTGATCGTGCTTTCATTCATTTGGTACATATTGATATAGCGCTTAGGATGATGTAGGACTACTGAGATTATGATGCGGATCATACTAGTGGGACATGTGTAGTCTATGAGCATATCCTTGAAATGTTCCTAGTCGTGGGTGTATTGAGACGGGGCATCGATATCACCAGAGTAGACTAGCGTATACGTTACTTGTCCCATATGATGGGCGATGGATGATCCCATATCCATTGGTGTGGTGACACCAAAGATCGTATACGGGTGCTCAGTGGAGACTGGGTACACTGAACGGACTCGTCGAGAACTCCTATGTGGTATTATATCTATCGTCGGATAGCAGTTCTCAGGTGACACCGGTACAGGTTAGTCTGTAGACCCGAGATCGTCATAGTGTCTTGTATGTCTCTTACTGTACTTTGATCTCCACCCTACCACGGCTCTACCGAGTCGTGCAAACAGGTGGATTTTGGGTACAGTCCCGAGGCACATGGAGGCAATGAGCGATATGAGGGGTTTCATCTCTCCCGGTATTGGGGGTTGATGTTGCACCATGTACGATTGGCTATAACATGAAGTCCCTAGCTAGGGCTGCTGAGATTTACCGATAAGTGTTATCAGTAGTTTCTTGATCTGTTATGAGCCATATACCGACATGACTTATCTGAGTTATTGGGGTCGATGATGCCATCCCTAGACCTGATATGCGGCATATTTGACGAAGAGACCGGATTGTACGGTAAGTGTTTCCAGTTGGCTCGACAGGAGTTTTAGCAGGTTTGCTTGTGTTTCTTCTGATCGCTTAATACCTAGGAGCCGTTACGTACTGCTGGTGCCGCTGACAGTTTATGGGCATGTGATGTGATCACTGCCTACTGCTAGCGTATTGACGAGTCTTAGAGTCCCACAAAGGAGTCTCCTAGCTCAGGCGAAATGATTTGGGGGTGCATATGTGATATGCGCGGGAGCTCGATTAAATGCGGGTATTAGATACCGTATTTTATTCGGGCGTTTTCTATTGGACGGGTCGTATGTGATATGACCTGGTTATTAAATCAAGTGTTGATTTAATATTAAGTCCATTAGCTCATTTATTAAAACCTATTTCTTATAATGCATGCATGAGTGTATGTATATGTTGATATGGATGCACACATGCAAGCATACATGTGTCATGATTGATGATACATTGGTGGTGGCAATGCAAGACTCACATGGTAACAATTTTTAGATATTTTGTTTATTTGAGAAAAGCAAAATGGGATTAAAATCATGGTTGACTATTCAACTCTCTTGAGTTGACAAAGTCAATGGTTTCTTTTGCCCATGGTTTTGGCTCATGGTTTTGTTTAAACTCAAGTTACAAAATATCTAGATATTTTGTAACCATAGTTTTGCATGACAACTCTCTCTTACTCTCTTGAGTTTAGGGAATGGTTATCATTATTCTCTCTTGAGTTTGTTGTGTGCCATCTCCTTCTTCCTCTCTCTCCTAAAAGCTCACTAGGGTTTCAAAAGTAAGAGAAAGGATAAAAAAGAAAAGGTTTTTAATTGAGATCCAAACCCAAATCACCATTTCAATTTAGTTTAGCCCACTAGATTTGAGTGTTTGCTTCTTCTTTTTCCTTGATTAAGAGAAGCTTGGAGCTTGGTGCAAAGAGACTTCGTGGTGGATCATCGTGGACATGGAAGGACACAAGCTAACCGGTTCAAACCTCAATCGATCCAAGGAGTCTAGGAGGAGGTCTACAAAGGTTGTATTCTCTCCCACTTAGTGTTAGACACTTGTAGTATGCGATACTAGCATGTTTTTACTCTATCTTTCTAGTTCGAATGATTGGAATTGTTTAGCACCCTCTAAAATTTTTGTTATAGCATGCGTAATGCAACCCTAAACTTAGTGTGGTGCTATAGAATCCCTACAGTGGTATCAGAGCCAAGCTAGAAACATAGACAATGTTATATAGAATACGGAAACGAAACAACTTCGAATCAAACAAAACTGCAACTCTGAAAATAAGCTTCTCTGTCGAATTTTTAAAGTGCCCAGAAAAATTTCCAAACAACTGCAGAAGCTTACTGACACAAGTCTAAGAGCACAGAACAAATTTGAGCATGTTCCCTCGGATTTTGGTCTAGCCCTCCCCTTCAAAATCCGGCGACGCCGGCCTCAGTACCCCCAATTTGCTTCAAAATTTTTCTGTGCTTTGGTGTCTGGGTTTTGGGGTTTCAGGTATTGTTTGTTTAGGCCAAATTTTCATGTGATGCAAATTATGCTTATGGCCTTATTCGGAGTATTTCATAGTCGTATTTTTTTAACATTATAATGGTAACTTGGTCGATATTTAACAGCTCAAGCGAACATCAATAACCCCCATTACCCTCGTTGAAAATTTCCAAGTGTTGGGATTTTCTTAAGTTAATTATATTCGATAGTCGTGTAAGTAACTCTATAGACCCTCTAGAAGAACAAAAACCTTAACTCGATTCTATGCCCTCGGAACCGCGACTGAACCTTAGGGTTTGCCGTAGTTCCACGGTGTCATAGGTGAGGCATTGGTTTAGGCCTTCTACGGATGGATCATAGCTACCGTGGCACGCTTTTGGGTACTTTAACTTTGCTCAAGTGTTGAGCTCATCGGGGTAATTTGTGGGTGCTTGTTGATTCGATTGAAACGTTTAACATTGTCTAGACATCTGTGATGTGATACAATAATTGGAATCTACACTAATTAGTTTTGTGAAAAGTAATTAGTTGCGTGTAAGTCTAATATTTCGGTCTCGGTAGAATCGAGAATCTTGTTGAATTACTCGGCTTCTTTTGAAAATGTGTTTTCATGGTTGAGACCTAAATATAAGATTTGCATTGTTAGGCATGAAATCCTCAATATGTGATATTCCAGCTTTATGATGTCTAAAGGCAATGTCAATTCCAATTGTTGTAGTTTTTCACTTTTTTTTCTGCGACCGTAAGTGTAGTATGTGGTGTATCGCCGGTTTCGTTGCTATACATCAACGACAATTGGGGTACGCATACCTACTTACGTTGATGATATGTGATATTATGTGTTGCTGAGATATGATGTGCAGGATCGTCGCGAAGGAATAGCCGGGGGTTTTATGTGAGATGAGAGTTTTTCTTTTCATTCATGTAAAATTAATTGTATGTAATATTCTTTTATTGGGGCACTTCCGGGTTGAGGACGATGTCACCATTGTTGTATATTATTTACTTTTCCGCATTAGGATAGACTCAAGGAAGGGAGCACAAGTGACCGGGTTCTAGGGTTCAGTGGGAGGCCATCTCGAGGAGTCGAGACCGGGTTTCCTAAACTCTAGAATTAGTAGGGTCACTTGCCGCTCTCGTAGGGGTCTAGGGGTGTGGGCTCGGCTATTCATCGCGACCGTGGAATCCGTATTTTCTATTGTTGGCTAAATACAAAATACGGATCTCCTAGTATATCCTGTATTTTCATATATGTGCTTCTGCTGTGGATATTCTGTAATGTGATTACTTTATATGCTGAGACGAATGATATATTATATATGCGATATATAATAAACGTTGCTTATGTTTTGCATCCGCGCTAATCCCGTCCCGCTATGCCGTTAGTTAAGTAACCTAACGGTCCATAACGGGACATTGTGGCGAATGCGGATGGCATAAGCGTACGTTCTATTTTCGTTTCTTTTCTATAATGGCTAAGAACTTAAATGATGGGACTACATTAATATGATTAATGTAAACAAAAGAAACCTAAAAAGATGTTGTAGAATCAGATTTGAAACCTACTCGGCTTTTTATGAAAAAGCAAGATTTCAAAAGGCGGAGTTTAAATCACTCCATTTAAAACCATTAGATTCTACAACGACATCAAGTTCGAAGCGTTAAAGGTTTTCTTAAAAACTATACGTAGCCCTCCGTCATTTTAGAAAGTAGAGTACTTAGTATTCGTGCTATGTATGTTGATTATAGTCAAGGCGTAGTGTATGGTAGGTAAGTGATGTCTTCCTACACACCATATGATGGGATTAATTAGGACATTCATGTGATTATGTTGATTGATTGATTGTTTCTTTGTGTGTCGGTTTAAGAAAATGTATAGAATCACAATCAAAGAATAATATTTGACCGCAATCAACTACGGTGTCAGTTGTCGATCGTAAGCGAGTGCGGATCGTCGACAGGGATTGTGCGATTCGTTTCTATGTTTGATTTGTTTGAATTGAAAAGTTAATCGAAAGGAAAAGAAAACATGATTCAAGATTTTATCGATTGATTCAAGTGTCACTAATCTAATCAAGAATCAAGAAAATGATAAACAATCGAGAATCGGGTTTCAATGATATTTCCAACCAAATGTCAAGAATCTAAATGAGGCTCGCAGGAATCGATCGGATCTATATACGTGATGTAATATCAAGATATCGTATTCTTGTCCTTCGAAGAGTTGATACTAGATCGATGATGATCGACGAGAGTTAGGGATTTCTCGTGAAACTAGGGTTTCATCATTTATCCTTTGTTCTTTCGTCGATATCATTCACATTCTAGCCTCTAGCAAATTCAAGAAACGATCGTAACTCCCCAATTTCGAGCGATAACAATCAAGAAAGCATCACAACGAAATTAGGTCGTCGATTCTTGAACTTGCTAGGGTTTACAAAACTCGTAGGAATCAAGAATCGTTTTAAGATATGTTACATCATCATTCTATTGATCGTCTCGACTTCTCGACGAGCGGAGTATTACTCAAACATCACAACAAGAACTACAACTAGAAATTGAGATCGAATCATGATGCAAGAATTTAAAGAAAACAAGATACAAGAATTTCACCTTTTATTTATATCAACAATTTGATTAAAGTCGCTCAAGAACTACAAGAGGAAGTACTAGATTGTCGATTTGGCTTCGCTTTTTCTCCGTGAGTCGTGGATCGGCTTAGACCACTTGCTCTGTTGAAGATCGGCTCCGCTCCTAAAAGGTTGAAGGGCTTCTTGCTTGATTTGGTACTCGGGAATCTTGGCTTTGGATTGGAATTAGGGTTAGGGTTTCACACAAGTCTTGTCACTAGACTTGTGGAAGAAGATGAAAAAAGAGGTAAAGAATGAAGATTTTTCTAAGTATCTAAGTATTGGATGATGGATCCTAAGTCTTCGTTAACCCTAGGTCTAGGGTTCTATTTATAGACTTTCCAAACCTTAGGTCTAGATTTGAAATTACAATTCCCTCCAAAAGTTTGTTGAGGAACTTCTAGAAATAGTTTGTTAGGAGTTTAGCTTAGGCTTTAAGCTAGGATTATTTAAGCTTAGAAACCCTAGTTTGCTGAACTGGCAGAAGTCTCTGGAGTCTTCTGGAATTTGACATGTCTTGCTGTAGTGTTGGCCCTGAGAGAGGAATTTTGCACCAACTTTTAGGAGGTGAAGTGGCAAGACCGCCGCGGAACCGCGGCGCAAGCCGGCTCCGGCCGTGGTTCCGCGGCCATGTAGGCCCCTTGGGGCTTGGGCTTTCTTCAGTGGTCTTGGGTTGACAATTGGGCCTTTCTCTGATATGTTGATTTTTGTATTTCCTTCTGAATTGCTACCAGATCTGAAATCATTGAGTTGGCGTAATGTTTGATCAGCACCATGTAAATTTTTGGCTTTTCTTCTGGATTTTCCTGCACAGATCTCGAAACAAGTGTTGCGCAATATAGGGATGATGCGGTTCCATGAAATGCAGTCAATTTCCTTTATAGTGCCGGTTTTAGAGTCTAACACATACAATCTGATATTTAACGACTGATTTGCTAATATGTGAAATATGAATTCTGTACACTTCTAAATGAGTGCAAATGATAGGGAAATTGCCGGTTAAAAGATGCAGTATTTTCGACTGATCAAATTCCCCAAACTTATTTTCGATCGTCTCGAACGAACTGTTTTATTAAAAAGAGAAGGAGAAAATAAAGAAAGAGAAAAACTAACTAGCACACTTTCGTAGGCAACACGATTGCACTGAGCATGTGCAACAAGCCTTTAAACCTCTAGATGTCCCTAGTCGGAGGAGTAATGTTTCCTGAGGGTTTTCAGCGGATTGCACCCAAAAAATCCAATAATAAAAGGAAGATCATGAAATATACATTTAAAGAAAAGAATTGTAAAAGAAAGACTTTGAAAATTAGGGTTTCCAACTAAGCTAGCTTTTCGGTTGTCATGAGCCCTATCTTAATGGTCATGAAAAGATGTCGGAAATCATGTCCTCCCTCAATAAAACATCGTCTTATTCTTCATTCCTTTTTTTCTTCCAAACATCGATCATATAACCCTGCATGTGTGTAAAGGACATCCCTACACCCAGAGAATTCAATTCAAGCTATCATACTCTTGCCCATCAGCCTCAATACTTTTTAATTAATGAATATTTAGATGAGATTGCTCATACACTTTCATGCGACCGTTAATACTTCTTGAGGTACTAACCGACCGATTACTCCTGTGCTTGCTTACTTGGTGTATTTTCCTCGTCTTGCACCACCTAAGGTATAGCAGTGACTCCCAGACCAGTTGGCCTTAGGGCACTAGGTGAAGAAGCACCCTCGCTATATATTTTTTATTGCCCTCGGTGATAACAAAACCAGTGTCCATTTTTCTCACCATTTTATATTTTCTTCATCATTTTTTTTTATTTCCTTCATACTTTTGGCTTTAAGACAAGAGCATTTCAAGGTATCCTCTACTATCCCAGGCTTTAAGACGTGTGTAAGTGCGAATAGCAGGGTATCAACGTTCAAAATGTTTGGCTTCCAGAATATAAACTATTTTTCAGACTTATTTTTATCCTCAGATTAGTGACGTCTTTCATCTTACTAACCCTTGGGACAACGGCCCATAACTACTTATTACTAGTTCGTATAAGAAAACTTCTAATTTTCTTGGTTTTCTTAAATTTTTCTAATCTCATGGATGTAATTTTTCACCATCTAAACTTTCATTATCTTATTTATGTACAAAAAATGTTTAAATGTTAAAATATTTTTATATTTTAAAAATTTTAAATTTTTATGGATTTTGAGAATTTTTAAATTTTTATAAGTTTTTAAAGAAATGTTTTGTGCTTATGCAAATGATGCAAAAATAAGTACAAACCTCCCCTAAACTTGTTTTCAACAGTGTCCTCTCTGTTGCCAACAGCTATATCTACAAAACCTGTAAGTCTGGGAGGAATTATTGGTGGGGGCAACATATATAAGTAAAGAACTTCCCCCAAACTTATTCTTTTCATTTTCACTCACCTCCATTCAAAAGATGATGCAATGATATACTGGACATGAAGGTGATACGGAGGAATTTTAATCCAAATAAACTGGCTCCTGTAAGAACAAGAGCTCCTCCGTGGGGTCAGTGGAAAAATACGGTTTTAGTCTATGTCCATTCACTTTGAAAAAGCTGCCATTTTTAACATTTTCTACTTCTACTGCCCCGTGCGGGTATACAGACCGCACAACAAAAGGTCCCTTCCACCGAGATCGGAGCTTACCCGCGTGAAGGTGTAGTCGTGAATCATAAAGAAGGACTTGTTGACCAGGCGAAAATGTTTTCCTAAAAATGTTTTTATCGTGAAAAACCTTAGTCTTATTCTTTATGATTACAGCGTTATCATAAGCTTCATCGCGGAGTTCGCTTAGCTCATTTAGTTTTAGCTTCCGAAAGTTGCAAGCTAGGTTTAGGTCAAAATTTATTTCCTTAATAGCCCACAATGCTTTATGCTCTATCTCGACGGGTAAATGACATGCTTTCCCAAACACTATCCTATATGGAGACATTCTTAGGTCGGTTTTAAATGCAGTTCGGAACGCCCAAAGAGCATCCATCAGTTTGGTCGACCGGTCTTTTCTATTCTTAGTAACAGTCTTCTCCAGGATAAGTTTGATTTGTCTATTTGAGATTTCAGCCTGCCCGCTTGTTTGGGGATGATAGGGTGTAGAAAGTCGGTGGTTGATTGAGTATTTCCGCATTAGAGTCTCAAAAGACCTGTTGCAGAAATGTGTCCCATTATCGCTAATAATAGCGCGTGGGTGTCCAAATCGCGAAAAGATATTCTCTTTCAAGAACTTAATGACAACTTTTCTGTCATTAGTGCGACATGGAATGGCTTCTACCCACTTTGAGACATAATCAACCGCCAGCAGTATGTACAAATTCCCAAAGGAGTTGGGAAAGGGACCCATAAAATCAATGCCCCAAACATCGAATATTTCAACAACCAGAATGGGTTGCTGAGGCATTTCATTCCTCTGGGAGATTCTACCTGTGTACTGACATTGTGTACAGGTTTTGCAATAGTCAAATGCGTCCCTGAATAAGGTCGGCCAATAAAATCCACATTGCAAAATCTTCTCCGCCGTCTTTTTAGGACCGAAGTGACCCCCACAGGCCTGATCATGACAAAAAGAAAGAACACTCTTGAACTCTTCTTTCGGGACACACCGGCGGATGATCTGATCAGGACAATACTTAAACAAGTATGGATCGTCCCAGTAAAAGTGTTTTACCTGGGAAAGAAAATTGTATTTGTCCTGTTTCGACCAATCGCTAGGTATAAGTCCCGTGACAAGATAGTTCACAATATCCCTGAACCATGGTTCATTGGATACGCTCAAGAGTTGTTCGTCAGGGAACGAGTCATTGATCGGCAGGGTCACGAGGGAAGAAGAGATGCGTGAAAGATGGTCAGCTACTACGTTTTCACATCCTTTCTTATCTTTGATAACAAGATCAAATTCTTGTAACAGAAGGATCCAACGTATTAGTCGACCTTTTGCATCTATCTTCGCCAGAATATGTTTTAAGGCGGAATGGTCCGTGTACACAACTATAGGTGAGCCAATTAAGTAAGGCCTGAATTTTTCTAATGCAAATACAACCGCTAAAAGTTCTTTTTCTGTTGTTGTATAATTGATTTGTGCATCATTCAGGGTCTTACTTGCATAGTATATCACGTGTGGCATTTTTTCGATGTGCTGTCCTAAGACTGCACCTACCGCAAAGTCGGATGCGTCACACATTAGCTTAAAGGGGTAGTCCCAGTTAGGAGACGATAGCACGGGGGCTGAAGTGAGTGAGTGTTTAAGTGAGTCGAAAGCTGTCTCACGGTCTGATTCAAAATGGAAGGTTGTATCCTTGGCCAGGAGAAGAGTTAAAGGTCTAGCAATTTTGCTAAAATCCTTAATAAATCTCCTATAAAAACCCGCATGGCCATGGAAAGAGCGAATATCTTTGACGCTTTTGGGATGAGGGAGGTTTTGGATGACATCTATCTTAGCTCTGTCAACCTCAATGCCTTTCTGTGAAATAACATGTCCAAGAACAATTCCTTCTTGGACCATGAAATAGCATTTTTCCCAGTTCAAAGTTAAGTTCTTCTCTTTGCAACGAGTAAGAACAGCGTCAAGATTCGCTAAGCAATCAGAAAAGAGTCTCTAAAAATCTAGAAATCGTCCATAAAGATCTCCAGAAAATTCTCTACCATATCAGAGAATATCCCCATCATACACCGCTGAAAGGTAGCGGGAGCATTGCATAACCCAAAAGGCATGCGACTGTAAGCAAAGGTACCAAAAGGACAAGTAAAAGTGGTTTTATCTTGATCCTTTTTGGTGATGGGGACCTGATTATAGCCTGAGTACCCGTCCATAAAACAATAATACTCTCGTCCTGCTAAGTGTTCCAGCATTTGATCAATGAATGGTAGAGGAAAGTGGTCTTTCCTCGTGGCAGCATTGAGTTTTCTATAATCGATACATACACGCCACCCAGTTTGAGCGCGTGTCTGAATCAACTCATTTGCCTCATTGGTTATAACAGTGATGCCGGATTTCTTAGGAACGACATGTATAGGACTCACCCATTGGCTATCGGTGATGGGGTATATAATACCATTATCTAGGCATCTGACGATCTCTTTCATTACCGCTTCCTTCATGACGGGATTCAACCGTCTCTGTGGTTCTCGGGTTGGTCTGGCATCATCCATCACATGTATATGATGTTCAACAATCAAGGGACTAATCCCTTTGATGTCCGCCATACTCCAACCAAACGCCTCTTTGTTAGATCTCAATACTAATAAAAGTGCATTCTCTTGCTCTAATGCTAGAAAAGCGGATATTATTACCGGTAAAGACTCCTCACCTAAATAAGCATATTTCAGATGAGAAGGTAAAATTTTGTGATCTAATTCGTGCGAAGAAATGATAGAAGGAAGGATCATAGAGTGATTTTTGGATTTACAAAGAAGCTCAGAGTCTGTGAAAGATACAGACTCGAGTGGAGAAAAGTCAGGAATGCAGGACTCAAGTGTAGGAAAAGTGTCCTCACTAAGATCTTGTGTGAAATCAAACAGAGATGCGGTAATGTCGTCGAGATCAGTAAAGCAAAGTTCCTCAGCTCCGCAACTATCGGGAGCGATCTCGTGGACAGAGCACATATCTAGAATATGAGCAGAGGGTTCTCATGGCTGACTTCCAACTTTGTAGATGTTTAGTTCAATAGTCATATTTCCAAATGATAAGTTCATTGAACTATTTCTACAGTTTATAACAGCGTTGGAAGTGGCAAGGAAAGGACGACCCAGAATCACCGGAATTTGGCCCCGGGGGTTTGCTACAGGTTGTGTATCAAGTACAATGAAGTATACAGGGAAGACAAATTGCCCGACCTTTATCAACACATCCTCTAGTTCGCCCATTGGTTTGGTGATTGAACGGTCTGCCATCTGGAGAGTGCAGTGAGCAGGTTTCAGCTCTCCAATCCCTAATTGCTCATATACAGAATATGGAAGTAGGTTAACACTTGCACCAAGGTCTAAAAGAGCACGATTTATGTTTTTACCCCCAATAGAAATCGATATTGTAGGACATCCTGGGTCCTTTCGTTTCTTTGGTAGCTGGGAAATAAAAGCAGTGCTAATATTTTTAGACATAAAGACCTTCTTCGGCACTTGAGTCTTCCTCTTCCTAGTGCACAAGTCCTTAAGAATTTTCGCATAAGCGGGGATTTGTTGAATCGCATCTAGGAGAGGGATATTGATGTTAACCTGTTTGAACATTTCCATAATTTTCTCCATATGAGGACTCGTTCTATTACCCCTTAACCGATTCGGGTAAGGAGCTTTCGCAATAAGCGCCGGGTCTATCATAGGAGAAGGAAGAGGGGGTAGACGAGATCCCAAAAGAGGTGTGGGGACCTTCTGTGGAGAACTATAAGGGTTGGATTGAGGTGTCGAGCCTAGTGGGAAATGGAGAATAGGCTCGCGAGAAGGTGGTGGGGTAGAAGAAGAAGGATCAGAATTAGAAGTGTGTGTGAGGAAAGGTCTCAGCCGGGGTGTTAATGATTGGATTTTCAATATCATCAATACCTTCCCCGACATGATTGTTCAGCACTCTTCCCGATCTCAACGTTGTGACGGCATTTACATTGTAATGCCCAGGGTTCTGTAGGGGTTGAGAGGGAAGTTTCCCTTTTACTCTTGCACTCATTTCGGCTTTAAGTCGAGCTATTTCAGCTTCCATCGATCTGATACTCTCAGCTTGGGACGCTGAGTTTTTCTTTATCTCACTGACGGAAGATCTAACCTCAGTCGAAACCTCTATGAAATTTGATAAAAGTGATTTCATGGTTTGAGTGAATTGAGAGAATTCGTCAGAACAGGACAACTGCATAGGATTAGACTGTGCAGGAGTGTTGACCTGGTTTTGGAAATTTTGTGACTGGTAGGGGTGTTGAGTGCGTTGAAGTGGTTGCTATTGTGGTGGAAGAGCCCTTTGAAAATTATTTTGGCTTGGAACCGTGTTTTGAGATTGTTGTTGGTTCTAAGCAAAATTCGGGTGATTCCTCCAACCCTGATTGTACGTGGAAGAATAAGGATCGTTTCTAGGTCTTTGAAATGCGGCATTTGTATGCTCGTGACCTTGAAACGCAGAGTTTAATGGACATTCTTCCGTTAAGTGAGACGGATCAGAACATCAGCCCCATACAGTTTTGGGGAGCGACATTGGGTTTAGGGAGGCTGCAGAAAATTTGTGTTCCACAGCGTCGAGCTTCTTTTGCATTGTTGCCATCTCAGCTCGAACACCTATGGACACATCTATTTGGTGTACGCTACCCCTATTCAATGGTTGGGTTCCACTCTCCCACTGTAGTGATTTTTCAGCGAACTCTTCTAAAAACTTCCAAGCTTCCCCATCATCCTTAGTCATAAAGGTACCTTGACACATGTTTTCAAGGTTCTGTTTAGTGTTTGAGTTAATGACCTCATAAATGATTCGGCAAAGATCCCATCTCGGGATGCCGTGATGAGGACATTGAACCAATAGATCCTTGAAACGTTCAAAGCATTTAGAGAATGGTTCAGTAGAGAGCTGGGTAAATTGATTCAGTTCGCTACAGATTCGAGCTATCTTTTGCATTGGGTAAAATTTCTTAAGGAATGCTGCGACGAATTCTTCCTAATTCGTGATAGAATGTGCGGTAGTGTTATATAGCCACTTCTCGGCTATATCGCATAAGGTGAATGGAAGAAGTCGTAGACGCATCGCATCCACTGAAAGTTGTGACGTACCCATCATTGCGCATACGTTTTCAAATTTGGTAATGAAAACGTAAGCGTCCTCAGTCTCGAGTCCATGGAATTTGGGTAAAAGGTTGATGTATTGGGGTTTAATCTCAAAGTTATCCCCATTGGCTGGTGGAATGGATAAGCAGGTCGAAAGAGGACCTCGCAGTGGATAGCACCTCTCTTGGAGAGAGATGCGGGGATGATTCTGCGCACCAACGGACGGTAGCAGATTAGGGTTAAAGAAGTTCGATGGAGGTGGATCCATCGATGTGGGTGTGGTAGTGGGTAAAGAAGAAGTAAATGGAGAAATATCGACTTCGGAGTCGATAAAGGGTACGCGGACTAAACAGGCACTAGAATCCCGTGTCCAGCCTATCTTGTACTAAAAAGGGTTAGTACAAGTGGCAGCGTTGACTTATAATTAGGGGAAATGAATGAATGCAGTGTTTGTTTTGAAAAAGGGACGGATTTTTGAAAAAAATGACGCGACACAACAAATGCAGCACACAAAACCCTAATTCTATGGGTTGCCTAGGTCAGATCTCTAGACCGCTCCTAACTGCCAGAAGACAAGACGCATGATAAAATCCTCCACTGCCTCTTTGTCTCGGCTGTGGCCAGGTAAGTGCCAGGTAAGTGGGAGGTTCTCCACTACGTAAGTAGTGGGCCTAATTAAGTAACCACTAGCCTTCGACACACTTGCCTAGACACCACAAGAGAAACACGGATAAGCAATGAATTACCCACGGCCTTCTTCTGTCCTAAGTGAGCGCGACGGTCCTTAGAGTCATCTCTAGATCTTTTTTAGTTAATGCGGGTCAATGCGGATGCATGTTTTGTGATTTTCGGGGCCTAGGAAGGGTAATGAACTCCCCATCTAATTTGGATTTGGCCGTGCCCCATAATATCCGTATTTAGAATGCAAACAACCAAGAAACAAAAACACGCACAAATTTAATTTTTCTATTTGCGAGCTGCGATTATTTGCAAAGAATCCTGCACAAACTGTTAATTGGAGCAGATGAGGTAAGAGATAAGAAAGTAAGGAGTTATCTGAGAGAAATTGGTGCAGAGAACTCCTCAAGAAGCCGCGGTTCCGCCGCAATTGCCTCCTTAGACCGCGCTTCCGCGGTTGAATGAATGAAACAATGCACCCAATTTCAGCAGAGAGGTTCTGTAGACTCCCTCAGCTCTCTAGTATATTCTAAAAAATTTTCCAATTTCACAGCAAGCTCCAGATCTCCTTGCAATGAACCACAACAAATTGTTTAGATTTTTGCGCGAATTTTGATCTCAAAACTAAAATGTAATAAATCTTTCAATTCAAACTTCAATATAAAACGAATTAGCACGCAATCCCCGGCAACGGCGCCATTTGATTGAATGTGCAGGAGTGTTGGTTTAAGAAAATGTATAGAATCACAACCAAAGAATTATATTTGACCGCAATCAACTACGGTGTCAGTTGTAGATCGTAAGCGAGTGCGGATCGTCCACAGAGATTGTGCGATTTGTTTCTATGTTTGATTTGTTTGAATTGAAAAGTTAATCGAAAGGAAAAGAAAACATGATTCAAGATTTTATCGATTGATTCAAGTGTCACTAATCTAATCAAGAATCAAGAAAATGATAAACAATCGAGAATCGGGTTTCGATAATATTTCCAACCAAATGTCAAGAATCTAAATGAGGCTCGCAGGAATCGATCGGATCTATAAACGTGATGTAATCTCAAGATATCGTATTCTTGTCCTTCGAAGAGTTGATACTAGATCGATGATGATCGACGAGAGTTAGGGATTTCTCGTGAAACTAGGGTTTCATCATTTATCCCTTGTTCTTTCGTTGATATCATTCACATTCTAGCCTCTAGCAAATTCAAGAAACGATCGTAACTCCCCAATTTCGAGCGATAACAATCAAGAAAGCATCGCAACGAAATTAGGTCGTCGATTCTTGAACTTGCTAGGATTTACAAAACTCGTAGGAACCAAGAATCGTTTTAAGATATGTTACATCATCATTCTATTGATCGTCTCGACTCCTCGACGAGCGGAGTATTACTCAAACATCACAACAAGAACTACAACTAGAAATTGAGATCGAATCATGATGCAAGAATTTAAAGAAAACAAGATACAAGAATTTCACCTTTTATTTATATCAACAATTTGATTATAGTCGCTCAAGAACTACAAGAGGAAGTACTAGATTGTCGATTTGGCTTCGCTTTTTCTCCGTGAGTCGTGGATCGGCTTAGACCACTTGCTCTGTTGAAGATCGGCTCCGCTCCTAAAAGGTTGAAGGGCTTCTTGCTTGATTTGGTACTCGGGAATCTTGGCTTTGGATTGGAATTAGGGTTAGGGTTTCACACAAGTCTTGTCACTAGACTTGTGGAAGAAGATGAAAAAAGAGGTAAAGAATGAAGATTTTTCTAAGTATCTAAGTATTGGATGATGGATCCTAAGTCTCCGTTAACCCTAGGTCTAGGGTTCTATTTATAGACTTCCCAAACCTTAGGTCTAGGTTTGAAATTACAATTCCCTCCAAAAGTTTGTTGAGGAGCTTCTAGAAATAGTTTGTTAGGAGTTTAGCTTAGGCTTTAAGCTAGGATTATTTAAGCTTAGAAACCCTAGTTTGCTGAACTGGCAGAAGTCTCTGGAGTCTTCTGGAATTTGACATGTCTTGCTGTAGTGTTGGTCCTGAGAGAGGAATTTTGCACCAACTTTTAGGAGGTGAAGTGGCAAGACCGCCGCGGAACCGCGGCGCAAGCCGGCTCCGGCCGTGGTTCCGCGGCCATGTAGGCCCCTTGGGGCTTGGGCTCTCTTCAGTGGTTTTGGGTTGACAATTGGGCCTTTCTCTGATATGTTGATTTTTGTATTTCCTTCTGAATTGCTACCAGATCTGAAATCATTGAGTTGGCGTAATGTTTGATCAGCACCATGTAAATTTTTGGCTTTTCTTCTGGATTTTCCTGCACAGATCTCGAAACAAGTGTTGCGCAATATAGGGATGATGCGGTGCCATGAAATGCAGTCAATTTCCTTTATAGTGCCGGTTTTAGAGTCTAACACATACAATCTGATATTTAACGACTGATTTGCTAATATGTGAAATATGAATTCCGTACACTTCTAAATGAGTGCAAATGATAGGGAAATTGCCGGTTAAAAGATGCAGTATTTTCGACTGATCATTGATTATAGTCAAGGGTCATATGGGCGGGTCTAATTAATCTTGAAATGACGGGTAGAATTTGACTAGTACTTATGATATGTTGATTATAGTCAAGGTCATAAGTGTTAGGGGTAAAAACATATCGGGAGTTTCAAGTGTTGAAATTTGCAATGAGATTGCATACCTTCTATGTGATAGTAGGATCCCGATCCCACCGTGAGCAATAGTTGCTCCCGGGAGAATTTTGCACTTTACAATTAGCTAACTCATTAGGTGTCTAGAAAGGTGTCAACCGGGCTACGCCTCTGGGAAAATGAGGTTTATTTTAATTAGATCCGTGCTAAAGCACGAGGAACCTCCCTCAGAAGTACCGGCACTGGACTGGCCGAACGGTTAGCGAAGTTGTAGAATGTAATTAATCCTGGCTAATTTTTTCCTTTTAAGGTTTGAAGGAGAATTTGATAAAATTAGTAGGAGAAATCGATTATATAAGATAATAAACCAATCTAATCTTTGCAAGAGGTTACGCTGAGTGTATTCTTTTCTCTCTCTCCTAATTATAGATAATCATGACTGGACTTAAGCTACTATTAGAGAAAAATAAGCTTACCGGACCGAATTATAAAGATTGGCTGAGGAACATTAACATTGCTATCACATATGATAAAGTATCATATGTCCTCACTGCCACAGCCCCGCCCAAACCAGGCCCTGAATCTTCGGTTGCGGATAGGGAGATCCGCAAAACGTGGGATATTGACTGTGCCACCGCCAAATGCCTCGCGCTTGCATTGATGGACAATACACATCAAAATCAGCATGAGGAGATGGATGTTCAATCCATCTTTCTCCATACAAAGGAGTTGTATGGGGAGCAGTCTCGTATCTTACGATACAAAGCATATCGAAAGATGTTTCAGATGCGGATGGCTCCTGGCACTTCAGTAGGTGACCATGTTTTGAAGATGATAGCTCTTATTAAAGAGCTTGAGGGCCTCGGATGGACAATGGATAATGAGCAATATACGAATATTGTTCTACAGACTCTTCCCTCTGCCTTTGCTCCTTTCGTAGTGAACTTCAACATGCATATCATGGAGAAGTCACTACCCGAACTTCTCAATATGTTGAGAAATGCGGAGAGCACGCTTAAGGAGAAGTCTCCCTCCCTGCTTGTTGGACAATCTTCTTCTTCCATCCCAAAAGCCAAGGCCAAGGGAAAGAACAAGAAGAAATCCACCAAGCCGAGAGGTGGAATAAAAAAGGCAAAGGGGAAAGACAAATCCAAAGCTGTGGAGTCGGGAAAAGGAGAATGTTTCTACTGCAAGAAGACGGGACACTGGAAGCGGAATTGTACTGAGTACCTTGGTCTCAAGAAAGGGAAGCATGTTGATGTTTCAGCTTCAGGTGTGTTCGTAACTGAAAACTGTTTTTCTATAAACTCTGCTTCCTGGGTATTGGATACTGGTTCGGGTTCTCACATCTGCAATTCTGTGCAGGGGCTGAGAAATAGCAGAGTTTTGAAGACAGGTGATCATACTCTCCGAGTTGGAAATGGTTCCAATGTACATGCAGTTTCAGTGGGAGAGTATCATTTAGGGTTGCCATCGGGTTGTATATTGGTTTTGAACCCATGTTATTTTGACCAAGTATGCTTTGTAATATAATATCCGTTTCTTTATTGGACAATGAAGGATATCATTTTATATTGCAGCACAATGTTATGAACATTAAACTTAATCAAGAGTTGATTGGTTTTGGTACACTTAATAACGGGATATATGTCCTTAATCAACACACAGTTTTCAACATACAGCACACAAACAAAAGAAAATTTTCAGATATAAATGAAGTTTTTCTTTGGCATTATAGACTTGGTCATATTAATGAAATAAGACTAAACAAGCTTCATAAAGATGGATATTTAAATTCTTTTGAGTATAAATCTTATACGACTTGCCAGTCTTGTATCAAAGAGAAAATGACCTAAACTCCGTTTACTGGACACGGAGAAAGAGCTACTGAGCTCTTGGGCCTCATACATAGTGATGTATGTGGGCCAATGTCTACACATGCACGAGGCAGTTTTTCTTACTTCATAACTTTTACTGATGATTTCTCGAGATTCGGTCATGTATTATTGATAAAGCATAAGTCTGAAGCTTTCGAGAAATTCAAGGAGATATTTCGATCGGACCGAGGTGGAGAGTATCTTAGTACAGAGTTTTCGAACTTCCTAAAAGAGAATGATATTCTCTCTCAGCTCACTCCCCCTTACACACCACAGCACAACGGTGTGTCAGAGCGGCGGAATCGAACCCTATTAGATATGGTACGATCCATGATGAATGATGCTGAGTTGCCCCTCTCCTTTTGGGGGCATGCATTGGAGACTGCAGCTTTTCTGTTGAACAGGGTTCCGACCAAGACTGTGTCTACCACTCTATATGAGATATGGTATAGGAAGAGATCATCTCTTAAGCGAGTTAAGATTTGGGGTTGTCCGGCTTTTGTCAAAAAGCAGAATCCGGATAAACTCGAGACACGATCGTTCAAATGTTTATTTGTGGGATATCCAAAAGATTCATATGGATATCTTTTCTACAACAAGGAGGAACAAAGGGTGTTTGTTTCTCGGAATGCCACATTTTTTGAAAATGAGATTTTTCCAAATGACACTGATGGCAATGTGGTAGATCTAGAAGAGATTCTAGAGACACAAGTTACAAATGACCACTTGGTTGAACCTAATGTTGCAACAGAACCTAATGAACCTCAACCGCTCCGTAGATCTGGTAGGACTTCTCGCCCATCGGAGAGATACTACGGTTTTCTCATTGATGGTGATGGAGAAGACTGCATCATGGATGATGATGACCCTACCAGTTTTCAGCAAGCTATCACAAGTGGTGACTCTGTGAAGTGGCTGGATGCCATGAGATCCGAAATGGAGTCTATGTACACCAACAAAGTGTGGACTTTGGATGTTGTACCCTCTGGGGTAAAACCCGTAGGGTGCAAATGGATCTTTAAGAAAAATATCGATGTAGATGGGCAGGTGGAGACCTATAAGGTAAGGCTTGTGGCGAAAGGATTTCAACAAAGACCAGGACTGGACTATGAAGAAACTTTTTCTCCTGTAGCCATGCTTAAATCCATTCGGATCCTACTAGCTATTACTGCTCACTACGACTATGAAATATGGCAGATGGACGTTAAAACTGCTTTTCTAAATGGTGATTTAGAAGAGTGCGTTTGTATGGATCAGCCAGAGAGCTTCATTGATAATGGGAGCAGCGGAAAAGCATGTAGGTTGCTTGAATCCATTTATATATTAAAGCAGGCATCACGGAGTTGGAACATCTGTTTTGATGATGTTATCAAAGAGTTTGATTTCATCAAAAATCCAGATGAACCTTGTATTTATAAGAAGATTGTGGGAAGTACTGTCACATTTCTCGTATTGTATATGGATGACATTCTTCTGATAGGAAACGACATTCCTATGCTACAATCGGTCAAACTGTTCTTCTCACAAAGGTTCTCCGTGAAGGACCTGGGTGATGCCTCGTATATATTGGGCATAAAGATCTATAGGGATAGATCTAAACGGTTATTGGGATTGTCCCAAACCAGGTACATTAACACCATCCTAAAGAGGTTTAGTATGGAAGACTCCAAGCGGGGTTCCTTACCCGCTAGTCATGGAGTCACTCTCTCTAAGGACTTTTGCCCAAAGACCGATGAAGAGAGAGAGAGAGATGAGCATTATACCCTACGCTTCTACTGTAGGATCTATAATGTATGTGATGTTATGTACACGTCCTGATGTAGCTTATGCACTAGGTGTAGTAAGCAGCTATCAATTCAACCTAAGGGAGAATCACTGGACAACAGTGAAGAACATTCTTAAGTACTTGCGAAGGACTAAAGAAATGTTCTTGGTGTATGGTAACGGAGATCTCCAAATGGAGGCCTTTACCGATTCAAGCTTCCAGAGTGACAAGGATGATAGCAAATCTATCTCTGGGTTTGTCTTTACCCTCAATGGAGTGGCGGTGTGTTGGAAGAGTTCCAAACAGGATACCGTTGTAGACTCCACGATGGAAGCTGAGTATATTGCTGCAAATGATGCTGCCAAGGAAGCCGTCTGTATGAGGAAGTTCGTCTCGGAGCTAGGAGCAGTTCCGACCATTATTGATCCAATACCTTTGTATTGTGATAATAATAGGGCTATGGCGTTAGCCAAAGAGCCCAGGTCCCATCAGCGATCCAGACACATCCTCAGGTGATATCATCTGATCAGGGAGATAGTTGATCGCCGCAAGATCGAGATTTGGAGAGTAGATACAAAAGATAACACCGCGGATCCACTCACCAAGGCCCTTTCTTTGCCGCAACATGAGCGACTTTTTGAGAGGTTGGGTATGAGATACGCCAATAATTGGCCTTAGTGCAAGTGGGAGATTGTTGGATATATGTATGCCCTAGAGGCCATTATATGATAGTGTACGTACCGGTATGTGTGATATATATATATATATATATATATATATATATATATATATATATATATACATGGGACATTCTTGCTCGACATGATAGTATGCTATCTGGTTGCACCTTTTATCTTGACATGTTCATTTGATCGTGCTTTCATTCATTTGGTACATGTTGATATAGCCCTTAGGATGATGCAGGACTACTGAGATTATGATGTGGATCATACTAGTGGGACATGTGTAGTCTATGAGCATATCCTTGAAATGTTCCTAGTCGTGGGTGTATCGAGACGGGGCATCGATATCACCAGAGTAGACTAGCGTATACGTTACTTGTCCCATATGATGGGCGATGGATGATCTCATATCCATTGGTGTGGTGACACCAAAGATCGTATACGGGTGCTCAGTGGAGACTGGGTACACTGAACGGACTCGCCGAGAACTCTTTTGTGGTATTATATCTATCGTCGGATACTAGTTCTCAGGTGACACTGGTACAAATTAGTCTGTAGACCCGAGATCGTCATAAAGTCTTGTGTGTCTCCCACATTACTTTGATCTCCACCCTACTATGGCTCTACCGAGTCGTGCAAACAGATGGATTTTGGGTACAGTCTCGAGGCACATGGAGGCAATGAGCGATAGGAGGGGTTTCGTCTCTCCCGGTGTTAGGGGTTGATGTTGCATCATGTACGATTGGCTATAACAGGAAGTCCCTGGCCAGGGCTGCTGAAATTTACTGATAAGTGTTATCAGTAGTTTCTCGATCTGTTATGAGCCATATACCGACATGACTTATCTGAGTTATTGGGGCCGACGATGCCATCCCTAGACCTGATATGCAGCATATTTGACGAAGAGACCGAACTGTACGGTAAGTGTTGCCAGTTGGCTCGACAGGAGTTTTAGCAGGTTTGCTTGTGTTTCTTCTGATCCCTCAATACCTAGGAGCCGTTACGTACTGCTGGTACCACTGACGGTTTGTGGGCATGTGATGTGATCACTCCTACTGCTAGCGTATTGACGAGTCTTAGAGTCCTACAAAGGAGTCTCCTAGCTCAGGCGAAATGATTTGGGGTGCATATGTGATATACGCGGGAGCTCGATTAAATGCGGGTATTGGATACCGTATTTTATTCGGGCGTTTTCTATTGGACGGGTCGTATGTGATATGACCGGGTTATTAAATCAAGGGTTGATTTAATATTAAGTCCATTATCTCATTTATTAAAACCTATTTCTTATAATGCATGCATGAGTGTATGTATATGTTGATATGGATGCACACATGCAAGCATACATGTGTCATGGTTGATGATACATTGGTGGTGGCAATGCAAGACTCATATGGTAGCAATTTTTAGATATTTTGTTTATTTGAGAAAAGCAAAATGGGATTAAAATCATGGTTGACTATTCAACTCTCTTGAGTTGACAAAGTCAATGGTTTCTTTTGCCCATGGTTTTGCTTAAACTCAAGTTACAAAATATCTAGATATTTTGTAACCATGGTTTCACATGACAACTCTCTCTTACTCTCTTGAGTTTAGGGAATGGTTATCATTATTCACTCTTGAGTTTGTTGTGTGCCATCTCCTTCTTCCTCTCTCCCCTAAAAGCTCACTAGGGTTTCAAAAGAAAGAGAAAGAATTAAAAAGAAAATGTTTTTAATTGAGATCCAAATCCAAATCACCATTCCACTTTAGTTTAGCCCACTAGATTGGATTGTTTGCTTCTTTTTCTTCTTCCTTGATCAAGAGAAGCTTGGAGTTTGGTGCAAAGAGACTTCGTGGTGGATCATCGTGGACTTGGAAGTACACAAGCCAACCGGTTCAAACCTCAATCGATCCAAGGAGTCTAGGAGGAGGTCTACAAAGGTTGTATTCTCTCCCACTTAGTGTTAGACACTTCTAGTATATGATACTAGCATGTTGTTACTCTATCTTTCTAGTTCGATTCATGGGTGGAATTGTTTAGCACCCTCTAAAATTTTTGTTATAGCATGTGTGATGCAACCCTGGTGCTATAGAATCCCAACAGTTCGAAGTTCACTCTCTACTTATTCTTTGATTTTCTGCAACTTGGTATCGAAATGGTCGCGAAACGTCTTCCACTTTATCGGCTGTGCAAGACGGCTCTTCTCGGTCTTCCACCAGACTCTTGCGTTGTTCGTGAACTGGAGCTTTGCAACACAGACCCAAGATATTTCTGGTACTTGAGCTGCTGCAAGATCGTCCTCGATGCCTTGAGCCTACTCCTCAGCCTCCAAGGGGCTCTCTTTTCCAGAAAAGTTCTTCGGGTGCAACGCCTGAAATCGTTTCACACCTGGTGCTTCAGCTTCGGGATGGTTTAAAAGAATAGCGGTTTGCTACTGCTGGCCCTCTAGAAGACTCTTGACGGCTTCGAGAAGCACTGTCTGTTCGTTGATAGGAGATGTAACAGTAGGTGGAGGTGGTAGGGTTGGTGGTGGTGTGTTGCCATTGATGTTGGTGACGGTGTTGTTGGGAGAATCTATCACCTTGATAGAAAAGAATGATTATGATAGATTCAAAAGATTTGAAATACAAGAAATATAAGTTGCTAAATCTTATAATTCTTGTGATATATTACTTAAGATTTCATGCAGAATTGACCTGTATGGGCTACCAATAAAACCTGTCACGTCCCGCTTCCAAGAAGACGGTAACGACACGTGACGAGGCCCACAACGTATTTACTATGAGAGCTTATTTCCCTTAATAAATACGTTAAGCGTATATAAGAAATATAACAATATGCAAGAATAACAAAAGTAAATAAACAACAAATTTATTTATATTCAAATTCATGTATAAATGTCTGAAAATAAAAAAATACAATACTGAAAAGATGCCCAAACAATGACATACAGAGAATAACATCATAAATGGAACTGATAATCAGGCTGGGCGGTGAACTGATCGAAGTCCTCCTGGCTGGGCTCAATCTCCTCAGAATCCTATTCTCCTGACAATCATTCCAAGGAAAAGAAATGCTAGCTTTTAAAAAGAATCTCTTCATATTTTGATTATTTTACAAAAGTATATTACAATAGATGATA
This sequence comes from Agapanthus africanus, assembly GCA_030015575.1. NCBI lineage: Eukaryota > Viridiplantae > Streptophyta > Magnoliopsida > Asparagales > Amaryllidaceae > Agapanthus > Agapanthus africanus. The sequence continues at coordinate 266,639,201 of CM057339.1, forward strand.
TACGATCTAACCATGTCAGAAATGTCAAAGTGCTACACAATGGAGTTATTCAAGCATCAGAACAATCATTGGAATCAACTGACATCAAATGGAGTATCAAATTGACTCAATCGCACTCAATATGGATTTCAACGAAATATATGAGAAAGTCGACATCAAGGATCGTTCAAGCCATTCAAGACGTTCAAGACTTTTTCATTTTTGATCTCAAAAGATTAGAATCAAAATTTTCATCTAATCCCAAAACAAATTCACCAAATTGATGTCTAAAAAAATCTATGTCTGAATATCAAACATATAGACGTCTGTACAGACGTCTATTATGCAAGTTTTCAAATTTTAAATTTGGTGGGAATTTCGGTTTTGAAACAGTTTTATAACGGTTAGAAACTGTTCTATAATTTAGGGGGAGTTATTTTAACTGTCCCAACTGTTTCAAAAATATTTTCTATAAATAAGACAAAGTTTCATTTGATTTAAAACGTTTTTTTCTTGCTTTAAAACTTTAATATTCTGATTCTTTAGAATTCGTGAAAAAAAATCTTTCTCTCAATACACTCAAATATTTGCTAATTTTTTGAGAGCAACAATCTTTCTGAGCCTTTAGATTTTTCTATTTCTTTAGAAAACAAAGATTGTTAATTTGTTGAAGAAGGTACCGATTTTAAACTTTTGTTAATCTTTTGAAAAACTTCTTCGATTTTAATTTTAAACGTTTTCAACTCTCTAAAATGTTATCCATCATCTCTTTGAATCTAAGTTTTGATTATTCTTTTTGATATCATTAGGATTGTCAAAGTTGGTTTATATTGAGATTATAATAATCTTGAAGTTGTAATAACCTAGTGAAGAGAGATTTGAATTCTTCACAATTGTAAATGTTTGGACTTGATCCTCGGAAAAGGACTAAGTGTTCACTACCTGCAAGTGTTAAGGTTTGAATCCAAGCTTGCGTAAAAGATCTGGATTTCTCCATCCGTAAAGAGTCACTGGACAATGTGTTGAATTCTGAGCATGAATTATTAGGCGGGGATTAGCCACTGGGTTGGTGAATCTTGATAACAATCCCCTGTGTCAATTTACTTTTCTGCACTTCTGTGACTGTTTCTGTGATTGTGACAGTTTAATATTTTTACATTCTGCTGCATAATTTCTATATTCGCAAAATTAATCTGAGTTTGCCTTGAAGCTTTATTCACCCCCCTCAAGGGCTGTTTTCAAGAAACAGAGAGGAATATCGCCAGCGAATTAGTGCTCGGTAAATCCCTAAAAGAAGTAAGTAAAGATGACTGAAGGTATGTAAAATGAACTGATAATCAAGTAGTAACGAACAAGTTAGGTTGTATGTAAAAGTATCTTAAGTATGACATTCATATGTATAAGGTTAACTATTCTAATGTGATTGTATTTTGGTAAAGAAGGTATGCGTGTATATGAGAGGGGTCCAGCTTACTCCGTGGACCAAGGTAACAGGAAGTACAAGGCTCTGTCATAACCCATGGAACAACGACAAAAGAATGTTCAAGTGGTGTCTTTTAAAGTGACATCTCGTTCCACAACATACGTTTCTTACCAACCTACCCCTTATCCCCGCCCATTTTATTGTATCGTTCAAGCTTATAGGTCTTGGCCGAATCCATGAATATAAAGAGTATAAGTTCGGATTCAAGTTGTATTCAGGTATTCATGTCAAGTCATATTCATGATTCGGTCAAGTCAAGTCAAGTTCAATTGTTCATGTTTGTCATGCCCCGCTTCCCAGTAGACGGAAACGGTAATGTGGCAAGCCCGTGACATATTTATCTAGAGAAGGCCATTCCCTAAATAAATATATTAAGTTTATTGAAACAATAATATACAATACAAGAATAAATGGAGACTGTAAAAATTTTCAACAAATATCTTTATTTACATTCAACTTTCAATATTTACAAATACATGAGTTTATGTTGGAAAGTAAATACAAGGAAAATGCCTAAACAAGTGGCATACAAAAACTGAAGAAAAAGTGAAGATAAGCTAATCTTGTGGAGCAATCCTGTTGTAATCCTCCTCGGTGGTCTCCACTTCCTTCGTTTCGACCGTATCTAACGAACATTCCAAGAGAAGAAAAGTGGGTGGAATGCCCGTCAGCGAACTTGCACCTGGTAAGTCCTAAAGATAAATAAGAATAAAGAAAATGACAATTGTAGAATATTTATATGACGAGTAAGAGTATATGATCATGGGTAAATATATTCTATAGGTCTCTATATAGTCACTATGTTAACATTAAGTTCCAAGTGTGAATGTCAATGCAGCCGTAGAAGTATTCACGAGCTTAAGAGTGGGGCCCCAGGAGCAAGGAAACACGGGCCCATTTCATGTATTAGTATTGGAGCTCTAGGCTGTGGATGAGTCAACTCGACTGATATTTGAGTAAAATAAAAAAGAGATTAGTACGGGACTCCTGAAGCTCCATTGGATTCACACAAGAAACTATCCCAAATACCTCGAGTATAATATATTATAACGGGTTAATATACTTAATTGATTTCTTTGATTGATTAACATGTTTTGATCGAAACCATAGATTGCGAAAGGGGTAGAATGTAGTCGAGTGAGTCGAGTAATATGCGAGTCATGACAATTGCAATCTTGGTTCGAGTCAAGTTGGTTCAAGTAGTTTGGGTTCGAGTTCATATTCGAGTTTAATTTCAAGTTTATATTCGAGTTTGGATTCGAATGTCTTTTTCATAGGAATTGATATAAATTGTTAACAATCTTATGTTCGGGAGAAATCGGCAACTGCTGTACATAGACGACAGGATTTGTGTCTTTTTCCAAGACAATTGCCATTGATAACTCCGTTAAGTTATTTAACCTGAATAGGAAAGTACTCACTTTCTCCGGCTCCTTGGAGCTCAAGAGAAATGAAACCGCTTAAACCTATATTAATTCTAAAGTCCTTAAATTATTGTTTGCATATCTTGAGAGGGTTTTATGAAAAATATATATTAATATTGTTTAAAAATAATATTGAGGGTGATTTATAATATTTAGGATTTCCATGAATATGTATTTTAATTGTTGTGGTGTTTTGGTGATAAAACCTATCTTTTTATGAAAACTACTATTTTTGGAATCTTGATGGTATTTTATTAAAAAATTTAATTTTTCTTTTTAAAAGTATAGCTTTATAATATGTTTTTATTGAAAATACGAATTCATAGTTTTATATAATTTTCCAAAATTTAGTTTTTATTTAGAAATGTCGTATTTCTTAAAAACCGTATTTTTATTTACTTTCGAGACCGAATACCCCGTGAGGAGTTCTGCATCTCGCTCTGCTATTCCAAGGATATGCGATAATCCGCACCATCCATTAGTAGGTCCCCAAATGAGGGTTGTAGATGCGTAATTGCCAAGAATTTCAAAATACCGATTAAAAGAAACCCGTTTTTGTAAAAGTGTGGTATTTTAATGTAAAAGTCATTCTTTAAATTAGCTATATGTTTAGAGTATTGTGCTATGAAACCATAGTATGCGTGTGGGGTAGGTCGTTATCCCGTGAAGTTTTCCTAAAGATATTTAACAATTATTGAAAAAGGGTTATACTAAAGTTCATGGTATTTTAATGAAAAAGTTCATTATATGTTTGTTTCATATGAAATTTTTGTTAAACTAAAAACTAAATGTTGTGAATAAGGTAAAGATTAGTGTAGCATGTTAGTTTAATTTAATTTTCCTATCACATGCATTATGAATATTAAAAAGAATATTATATCGGAGATAACTCCTCTTTTTGTCGATTTGTTTTAAAAAGTTGTTTTGAGATGGAAAATGATAGAGATGAAGGGACTTACGATTTTAGGTGGTTAATAAGAGATCGAAGAAGTCTTTGGGGGTTGTGGTTTCGTCGGAGATGCTCCGGTCGTCGAATTTGGTTTACTACTCCACTTGGGGGGCTTAACTCCACTTGGCACATAAAGAGTTTGAAAGAATTTTTGCTTGAAATTTCATAATGGGGAAGAGCTAGGGCATGGGATGGTATTTATAGTGAAAAATTAGGGTTTAGGAATTAAAAATATGGATTAAAAGAATTTAAATAGTGTTAAATGGTGAATTGAAGAGTCTCTGTTTGATTGCAAGAAAATCAAACAGTGCAGGAGAGTTAAGGGGAGTCGAAGGGACAAGTGTGCAAAGCATGGAGGCAAGTGGGCTCATCTTGACCGTCGGCGCCGACCCAAATGAAGAAACTCGAGATTTGGTGATCTGCCTCGAGATTTGTTCCACGTGTCAAGTTGGGTGTGTACACCTTATTGCGCCTGTTTGATTTTTCTGAAACTTTTCGTTTCTCCATGTATTGCACGTGCAACTCTTGGACTTCCGAAAAATTAAAAAGAAAAATCTAAAAATAATTGGGTCTGATGGGATTCGAACGCACAGGCTATGTCACAACAATATAGAGGTTTTACCAGTGAGCTACAAGTTGCTTCTTACTTTTATATAACAAAAATAACTTTTATCTCTTACACAGGCTGTAATACCCTTTACTGTTAAATACAAGAAATTTCTGTACAGGAATTTCAGAGTTGTTACAATGTTCAAGTTCGAATATTCAAGTTCAAGATTAGGTTCAAGTTCGAGTTTAAGGGTATTTATATAAAAATGCCATCCAAACCAATCTGCAATCTAAACACATAAGCTAGACCAGTCTTTTGATTTTAAGGGTATTTATATAAAAATGGCATTTAAAAATTCTCGAGAGTTTTTAATTCGTCCTTAAATCTCGAATATATTTTTGATAAAAATATGTTAATTAAAATGTCCAGATTTATTATATAAAAATGTATTTTATATCTGATGGTATTTTAGCGATAAAATTCTGCTTTTAAAAATTTATGGTGTTTTTATGAAAAATCTAGCTTTTGGAAATTTGAGTGTATTTTCTTAAAAATTTAATATTTATTTAAAAATATAATTTTTACAAATTGTTTTACTTGGAAATACGAATTTATGATTTAAATAAATTTTCAACTACTTAACATGTTTTAAAAAGTCGTATTTTCTTTAAAATCGTATTTTATTCGTTTCGAGACTGAATTCTCCGTGAGAAATTCCATATCTCGCTCTACCATCCTAAGAATGTGTGATAACTCGCACCATCCATAAACGAGTCTTCTAACGATAGTTGTAGAGGCGTAATTGCAAAGATTTTAGAATAGCGATTTAAAAACGTATTTTTAGAAAGCGAGGGTATTTTAATGAAAAATGTTTCTTTAGCATAAAACATGACGCTAAAATACTGTGCTATGAAACCATAGCATATGTGTTCGCACCTGTTCAGGTGCGCACCTGACGAAAATGGATCAATTGACTAGTGCACCTATATACATGTGCATATCAAGAAGTTGATTCAATCGACTTGCGCACCTATATACATGCGCACATCATGAAATTGATGCTATTAACAGTGCACGCATAAAGGCTAATGCACGATACATGCACATATGCTATTGAGGGGCTCTTGCAACAAACGTAAATTTCAGCACGAAAATGAAAAGAAGTGCGAAGGTAAAAGAAAAGAAGTTTTTCATTGATACATCAAAAGGAGGATTACTGGCTAATGCTAAAAATAATAAAAAGACAAATAAAAGTGAAGACCGTTGCATCGTTCAAAGTTCACAGCGGCAAGACGTCCCAGGCAGCATCCTTCATCTGTGGATGCTTCCGCTCACGAATACGAGCGTCGGGGTCGCCACCAATATCCTCCGCCATCGCGTACGAAGTTATGATCGCCATTTACTGATATATCCGGTGCAGGATGTCTATTGCTCAATCTCTTCGACTCTTGGAGATCAAACACATTAGATAGACCGAGTGCACCTTATCCTCAGCCTCATCTAGAGCATGAAGTGGCATCGTTCCGACAAACCCAGGTGTAGCATTCCATATCGCGAAAAAAATCATCTATAAGAGGGAAGACCGGCGATGATGTTTTCGCCCACTGTGAGCCTCAAAACGACGAAGTACGTCCTCGCACTGGGCATCACTATAGGCACGTTCGTAAAAGCGGACGTGGGTGTGGGAGAAAATCTTTCTGATTGAGTATAGACGACTGACCATGATACCTGAAAAAAAGGACTTGAAAGACGTCCGTTCATTAAAAAGATGGACTAAAAATTAAATGTTGATTCAAGCCAAACTTAAGTAACATTCTTGAAATAAAAGAAATGTTTTAAGGTTTATCGTAAGCTAAGTACGCAATTTAAAGGGGTGCACAAGATAAGTGCGCAACCCAAAAGGGTGCACAAGATAAGCTAAATGCCTAACCTAAAGGGTGAGCAAGAAAAATTAAAAGCGCAAACTAAAAAAGGATACACAACTAAAGGCAGAGGTGTGTAAGCGCACTTACCAAATTAATAAGGAAGCAAAGCTTTCTGGTAGAAAACAAGAACTTTAAAAGGGTATAACTCCTAAAAGAGTGAAGAAAAAGACACCTATTTATAGGGTTTGGAAAAGTCGGTTCGCATTCTGGCAATTCCCGAGGCAAGAACTAATAAATTATAGCTCGACACTTGTTTGTCGCTTCGAAAACATGCGAAGAAGTAAGTGCGCACGCATGTCCAAGGGCAAAATCTATGACATGAGCGCACATGCAGCAAGTGCGCAAATGATAAGTGCACACATGTACGTGCAACGCACGGATGGAATGCGCACTTAATCGACAACAAGTGTAAATGCGTGCGCATTTCCTGAAAACAGACGCTTATTAAAAAATAAATAAAGCTTGATTAATAAGCAATCAAATTTTTAATTAACGGTAAAATATTCTGTTGATTAAATATCTTAACCAAAAGATCTGTGGATCAAATAACCAACGGTGTGCATGTCACCCTTAATTGGTATAAATTAATTAAATATTTCTAAATCAATCTAAAATCAGATTGAGATAAAATCAAACTGAAACAAATTGAATAAACCTTAATTTCTTCTTTTCTATAAATAGGAGCCTCATATGAAGAAATTAAGGACGGAAAATTCTCCTGTAAGCTTGAAAAACCCCCAGACTTCTCTTTCATCGGCAAAAATTGCACGAGGTAGAAGAAATAAAGAGAAAAACTTCTCTTTTCTTCCATTAAAAAGTTTTTACTTATATACAGAAGCCTTTGCTTCTTTTCAAATATATCGATTCGCCATTAAAAGATCAAATGATCTTAGGGTTTGTCCCTTATTCATAAACTTTATACTTTTGCGAGAGATTGATCCTAAGATCCAGAAAAATAAGAAGATGCGCACCATTAAATGCATGCATACCTGATATAAAAATCAAGGTTTTTTCACTTGATTTCGGAGTATCTTCTTATTTAGTCACTTACAACGTTTAATTAAATGATGAAGCTTCCGTTGATCAAAATATCAATAGACCTAAGTAATCTTAGTCTAAAAAATAACTAAAGATGCTTAATCCATACTTATTAAGTTGATCTTAATCCAAAACAGAATTAACGAGCCTTAACTACATACTCCTGAGTTGATTTTAATCTCGAAAATGACTAACGATCTTTAGATAACATATTTCGAACCGATGGACCTCGTTCATACGAGATCTGCATCCTAAATTCAAACCCAAATTCATATATATACAGATTTGGACTAATTCGCGCCCTACAGGCGACGACATAAAATAGTCTCCATATACAATCAACGGGCAATCTTAATAAAAAAAATAACACACGATACAAAGTAACTTACTTGAGCAGAAGAAAGTGTAGGGTTCCTTGGCACTCTCAAAATGTCTCACAAGGCATCAACCATGGCAATTTCAAATCTTACGGGTGCCGAGAAACCCTAATACGGATCGTTAACTAGAATTCTAGGCGATAACAATAACTAGTAAACAACTTTACTAATAAAGAACGGAAATACAACCTTTGTATATCCGGTCCTCCACCTCCATAGCTCCGCAATGAAGTCTCCTCGCTGTCCAAATGGAAACCCGGACTCTAGCGTCGGCTTCATCGGAGAAATGGGCGGGCAAGGTCGTCGGCTTCGTGCCGAAGATGATCTATGTCGAGGCATCACTAGATCAAGCTCCCACTTCACCAAGTCATGAAACTTATGAAGAAAACACCCTATACTACTTGGCAAGAGGTAGAGGATGAAGAAATAGGAGGTGGGTTCACTTTAGAATTGGATTTCTCACACTTTTTCTCAAGATACCATTGTTGGTAGCAAGCTTTTTCTTTGAAGAAGAAGATGAAGAAGATGATAGAATATGATAAGTATTATTTGAATAAACAAAAAGAATTCCTTCTTATCATATTCTCAACCATAGTTAAGTGTAGAGAATGAACTAGGATTAGTTCAAATGGTTAGGGTTAAGCAAGAGATAAGAATGATGACTTAGTCAAAGCTTCATGAATGTTCAACTAAAAAACAAACAAAGCCACCATTCTAATATATATATCAAAAATGAACAAACAAATAAATAAAAGAATAAGAAAAACCCTAATCATCAACTTAACCATGGTTTAATTCTTTACACTTAACCAAATGAGCATGTATCATCAAACATAATACAAACTAGTGTACAAAAGTATATCATATATACAATGTGCACATAAAGTGAGAAAATCCATTTAAAGTGAACCAATACTAGTTAATGCAAAGTAATATATCAAATATATAATTATGCATTAAATCATCAAATCAACACTTGATTTAACGATCCGGTCATATCGTATATGACCGACTAATATCCAATGTATCGATTTATCGAATCAATCCTTGATTCGATAACTAGGTTATATCGTATACAACCAATCGAAACATTAATCGCGAGAATGAAATACGGTATCACATACACGCATTATTCTCGGTCCCGCACATATCTCATATGTGCTCCTATTTCGTTTCGCTTGAGCCAGGAAACCTCTGTGTAGGACTCTAAAGACTCGTCAATATGCCGGTAGCAGATGATGATCATATCAATCACCCACAAGCCGCAAGCGGTCTGCTAAACGTAACGGCCACCCGGGTATTGAGCGATCAGAAGATCGACGAGCAAGCCCGCTCATACTCCTGTGAATCCAACCAGTAACACTTACCGTACAGTCCGGTCTCGTCGTCTGATATGTCGCATATCTCGCCTAGGGGTGGTAAACGTCAGACCCCAATAGCTCAATAAGTCGTGTCGATATGAGATCTATAACAGTTCGAGAAACTACTGGTAATACTTACCAGAAAATCTCAGCAACCCTGGTGATTGAAAGAATTTAAAGTTAACCGCAATCAAGACGGTGTCGCTATGCAGCTAGCCGGTTGAGCACGGGTCGATCCACAGGCAGATGGTTGTATGTCCTTTCTTGTTTTAGACGAGTCAATAAAGTATTTGTATGAGGTTTGTTCAAGACTATCCTATGTGTATTATTTGCAAGTATAAAGTTGTTAAGAAAAAGATACGAAATTGTAAGCTAAAGAAATTCGTACTCAAAACCTTTGAGCCGTGTCTTGACCAATTGAAGCTAAGCAATTGGCAACAACGTGGATTAGGGGATTTAAGCGCGGTATTCGTGGAATACGGCTTATTTACCCTTGTCCTTCCGTTCTTGTCTCTTGCTTTCGCCTCCGGCCAAACCGAACGCAACCGGTCGCGGTTAGGAATCACCGTTACCTTGTTAGGGTAGGGTGCCTAACGGAGCGCTTGCATATGGTTTGGGCGGAGTTCAATGGAAAATAACAGGAAAAGGAAATGAGAAAGAAGATATTAACTTACAATACCGTATTTTATCTTAACAATGATAATTACAACCATTCACAAAATGAACAAAATAGAGCAAAAGAAAAGAACAAAGAAAAGAAAAGATTACAAGTAATTAAGTGCATGAATTAAATTGCAAGAAAGTAAAGCAAGATAATAATAAGCAAGTAATAAAAAGCGATAAAAAGAACAAGAAAGTAGAACTCAAGACAAGCATGGGATCAATAGCCAACCCTTAAACTTGCAAGCTCAATCAAGAGGTTGCAAGATCAAGAGAAGGGTAGAGAACGCATGTGAATTGAAGCGCTAATTCCATAAGAAAATACGACCCTTGAGATCAATAACTAACCCTTAACCATTCAAGCTCAATGAAGAGGTTGAATGATCAAGAGAAAGCAAGAATCTCAAGGGGAAGAAGAAACAAAAGAGAATGATACAAAACCCTCATCTTCATTAATATCCACTCAATGCTCTCACTACATTTCCATGGAGGAAGAATGAAGAAGAAGAAGAAGAACTATACAAAATACTACAAAAGAGTGGACACAAAATTGGACCCTTGGCTTAGCTCAATTCTGGAGTATTTATAGGCAGTTTACAGAAACCCTAGGGCAAGAATCTGGTATGAAATGAAGTACCCAAACTACCCTAAAAAACGACAATGAGAGGAGCCCACTTGGCCGCGGATCCGCGGCCAATACCCCTTATTGGCCGCGGATCCGCGGCCGTATAGGTGAGTTGGGTCCTCGAAATTTGTGTGCTTCCCTGGTTCCATTTTTCCTTGTGTCTGAAAACTTCATACTGCACAAAAGTCTTCCAGAATATCAGCAGAATTCTTAGTCCAAGATTGCTATCTTTTCTTCACTTTTGATTTTATCTCTCTTGAGCTCCGCGCACCCATTGATTCTTGTGCTGCCCCCCTCGTGCTCTGTGCTTGTCCGAGACACGAATGACCACTGTCATATGTCTTGTCTCTGGAACTGGTACTCGGCACTGGACGGATATGGATGACCGGAACCCGGCTTTTATCTGCTGTGACAGATGTTTTGTATTTGGTGTAACCGTGGAGATTTTGTCTTGATTTGCAATATTTGGACTGAAAACCTGTACTCTGTAAATATGTAACAAACACGGATTAATAGTACCTACCTATAAACACACGAGCATAAGAATGGGCGGTATAAAATGCCGTATTCTGTTATGAACAAATACCCCCAAACTTAACTTTTGCTCGTCCCGAGCAAAACCAATTATTCGCAAAAAAGAAAATCCTAACCGCACTTTCACAGGGAACGCGATTGCACTGAGCATGTGCAACAAGCCGTTAAACCTCTAGGTGTCCCTAGTGGGAGGAGTGTTGTCTCCTGAGGGTTTTCAGCGGATACTACCCACAAAATCCCGTCAAGCTAGTGTCATAAGTTAACGTCGATTCTACTCCTACAGTTTCGTATTTACGTTAGAAATTCCATCATCCTAAGTTAGAAATATCCAACCCTTATGCTTCACACCTCTAATCTATTTATTCTTAGATCATATACGTTCCAAAAAAAGTTTAGAAAGATGTTGGTTCTCCTGAGTTTTCCTTCTGAAGTGCGGCCTCAAATCATGGATTTTTATCAACTTTACAGAAAACACAAGTTTTATTCTTTATTTCTATCTTTTATCCAAACATCGATTGTATACCCCTACGTGTGTGTGTATTTGCACCCCTACACTCAAGAATTCAATTCAAGCTATAATACCCCTGCCCTAATACCTAACACTACTTCTTTTCATTAAGGATGGACGGATTTGCTCACACATCTTTCATGCGACTATTAATGCTTCTTGAGGCACTAACGACCGATTACTGAATGTGTGAACTTTAAAGCGTAAATAGCAGTCTCCAGGTCTTGATTTTATTCTATTTTTTTTTTCTTTTTTTCTTTTTTTTCAAGACCGGATATATTTTTCAATATGCTCTTTTGGTGTTTAGCTTTAAATACCGTTTTTTCTTTCATACTAGGCTTTCAGGCAAGAGTATTTCTAGGTATCCTCTACTATCCCAAGTTTTAAGGTGCGTGTATGTGCAGTTTGTAGGGTATATACTTTCTAAATTTGAACTCAAGAAAAGAAACTATTTTTCAGACTTATCCTCCAGTAAAGCTTCAATACTTTCCCTTCATCTTGACTTAAATCAAGAACTGAACTCAAGATTACCTATTTCTCAAAAAAAAACTGTAAGGACGTATACTTACCAAAGTTAGACAGAATGAGGGTTATTTTTAGGGTTTTCAAATCCTAAGCCTAGAATTTAGTTATTTCTATCATATCAACTAAACTTTCGAAATAAAGATCTAAGTTACCCTATTAGCTAACTTGACGACAAAGTTTTTATATTTTTGGAAAATTTTCGATTTTTGTGGGTTTTTAATAAGGTATGCAAATGCAAAATATACAAATGAATGCGAAGGAAGAAAGCTTACCGAGCACACCCCCAAACTTAAACTTGACAGTGCCCTCACTGTCAGGCTACACCAAGAGGGTCAAAATTGTCGGCGCTCCCTAGAAACAAATTATATACAAAACAAAAAGGAAAACAAAAAATATATACAAAAAAGGAGCCCCCCAAACTTAAGTAAAACAGTGTTTCCACTGTTAAGCGTTGAAATTCAGGGTTAGGGGGGAAAGAGAACAGTATCAAGCTATACAAGGCTTTACACAGGCCAAAAGTTAACACCAACCATTCAAAGATTTTATCGCTATAATGTACAGATTGGTGGAAGAAGGCGTAGAGAAAAGAGATGGAGAATACGCGAGACCATATGCGGAGAGAAGCGGGATATGGTCTCGGTATATGAGAGGAAGAAGAATGGCGGAAGGGAAAAAGAAGTGGAATACGAACTTGAGGGTGCAAATGGAGTACATAGATTAGTACAATTTGTGATGACCGATGTGTGAAAAGCGATTGTGCTAATATATTTACCCGTCGAGAAATGGGGTCAAATCCCTCAAGATTCGAGAGAAACCATGGGTACGCCGAACTTGGTAGACCAGACATACGAAATGAAAGTGAGACGGGTTCTTGCAAGGTCGGAACGATGGAAAGGGTGGGGGGAAGTGATTGAGGAAGGTTATCGGTTAAAGGTTCAGGAGGGTGTACACAGTCAGTGGAAGGGATAGGATGAATTGGAAAATCCGACTCATCAATTAAAACTGTTTCATCCTCAGTACTATCCTCAATATTCTCCTCAAAATTTATCTCATCCATGCAATTTTCAACAAAATCAAGACGCATATGGGGTTCGGAAAAAATATTTAATGACTCGGGATGATGATTTGAAGAAACAAATTCAGCCAAATCTACGGGTTCATCATCCAAAATATCCCCGGCGTCAATATCCTTAATCCAGTGAAAATCAAAATTCTCTGACACCTCAAAAGCATGGATATCAATCGATTCAGGTTCTAAAGTGGAGGTGTAGAGGTCAAAAGGTTTGGGTGTGGTTTCACTTGGCAAGGTCCCTTCACAATCTGGCAAATCAAACATTATAAAGTCGCACAACTCATTAAACATTCTATCTTCAACCGATAATTCATTTGGGACACTTGATAGACTTTCAACACAGGAGTTGTGGGATTCAATTTGAAACGGGTAGGTTTGATTTGGAAGGGGGTACAGCTCACTCTCTCCACTCAAATTCACAGCCTGTCCGACCGCCTCTTCATACATGGAAAAATTAGGAGCTAGTTGAAAACTAGCTACCGGGTCACTAGGTTGCATGAGGGCGGCCATGGACGCATTCAAATCCATCATCTGTTGGCTTGACGCTACCCTAAAGTCTTCCAACGACTGTTCTAGACTAGACATTGGTTGTGAAGGGGTTTCAGTAAAAGATTCAAAGTTGTTTGGATACTGAAAATTCCCAAAAGGCTGTTCTGAAGCTATGTCTAGGGAAGGTGCAAAAGTAGGGTAGGATTGGTAGGAATTGAATGGCTGGACAGGAGCAGGATCAACATTTGGATAAGAAGGTGAATGGAATTGTTGATCCCAAGAATTTGAAGTGGTGAAAGGAGTGAAAGATCGGCTACGGGATTGTTCAATACGTTCAGCGATGGACAAAGGACGACTTGCAACAGGGGTATCAACATAAGCGGGTGCGGGAGGTTGAAAAGGTTGATACGAAGTGGAATGAGGAGTGCAAGTGTTTGTCCTAGATGCTGCTATGCGATCTTTCAGTGAAACTTTGGGCATGGAGGGGTCGTTTGAAGTTCGACCAAAACAAGAACCGTATGAAGTAATGTCTGGTTGGGGGTACCAAAGTTCGGCAAGAGTTTTGCGAGGTGGAATACCCATGATATGAAGAGAGAGAAAGAAAGGTAGAGAAAAGGAGAGGAAAAAGAATGTGATTTTTTTTCCTTTTTTTTTAATTTATTAAAAGAATGAAATATACATAAAAAATATGGACACAAATAATCACGACACAAAAATACCACACACCTAATCGTTCTAGGGTTCACTTAGGTCAACTAGACCTGCTCCAGAACTTGATTGTCGAAGTAAAACTGTGTCGAGAAACGGGCTCAAGATATACTGATCACGAGGCCAGGTAAGTGCAGAGATAAGGGGAGGTTTTCCAACGCTTTCGCGAAGTTCCTTAATTAAATAACCCTTTCTCTTTTGGCGGTTTCGCCGTTCACACTTTTCTAGACACCCCGTAAACAATATACCGTTAAGCGAGGTTCTAAACACAGTTAACTTCTCCTAGTGAGCGCAAAGTCCTTAAGGCTTAAAGTCTAGTTTCTTTTAAATTTTGTGCGGGTAAACGTTATGCTCAAGTTCGTGATTTGTGGGCCACGGAAAAGGTGATGAAATCCTTTACCGTATATTGTGGGGTTCGCTTGCCCTTAAGTCCGTATTAATGTATGCAATGCGCAATTCAAAAAAATTCTATAAAGAATCAAACAATCGTTTTTTAGTTTAAGCACGGCGCTGCAACAAACACGGGTTAGTCAATTTTTAGCGTTTGCTAGCGAACTTGCAAAGAATCCTGCAAAGAATAGTATATTGGATGCGTCGGATTTGAGAAGAAGGTGTTAGTAAAGTACGTACCGTTAAGTTTTTGGGTTAGGAAACCCCCGTTGAATCAAATCCGGTAAGCTTGAAAGGTTCGCTTGCGCGGGTCAAACTACCCGGATTTTTGGCACTGTACTTCGTAATCACCTTAACTTTGAACGTACACTTTGCTCCCACAATCGCAGTTTGCAAATCCGCAAAAATCTGCACTCTTGCCCACAAAAATGATCAAAAATAACAATTTTTTTTATATATATACAAAAAGAATATTAACCCGAATAACAAGAAAGAAAATACGCTACCGTCTCCCCGGCAACGGCGCCATTTGATTGAAAGAATTTAAAGTTAACCGCAATCAAGACGGTGTCGCTATGCAGCTAGCCGGTTGAGCACGAGTCGATCCACAGGGAGATGGTTGTATGTCCTTTCTTGTTTTAGACGAATCAAAAAGAATTTGTATGAGGTTTGTTCAAGACTATCCTATGTGTATTATTTGCAAGTATAAAGTTGTTAAGAAAAAGATACGAAATTGTAAGCTAAAGAAATTCGTACTCAAAACCTTTGAGCCGAGTCTTGACCAATTGAAGCTAAGCAATTGGCAACAACGTGGATTAGGGGATTTAAGCGCGGTATTCGTGGAATACGGCTTATTTACCCTTATCCTTCCGTTCTTGTCTCTTGCTTTCGCCTCCGGCCAAACCGAACGCAACCGGTCGTGGTTAGGAATCACCGTTACCTTGTTAGGGTAGGGTGCCTAACGGAGCGCTTGCATATGGTTTGGGCGGAGTTCAATGGAAAATAACGGGAAAAGGAAATGAGAAAGAAGATATTAACTTACAATACCGTATTTCATCTTAACAATGATAATTACAACCATTCACAAAATGAACAAAAGAGAGCAAAAGAAAAGAACAAAGAAAAGAAAAGATTACAAGTAATTAAGTGCATGAATTAAATTGCAAGAAAGTAAAGTAAGATAATAATAAGCAAGTAATAAAAAGCGATAAAAAGAACAAGAAAGTAGAACTCAAGACAAGCATGGGATCAATAGCCAACCCTTAAACTTGCAAACTCAATCAAGAGGTTGCAAGATCAAGAGAAGGGTAGAGAACGCATGTGAATTGAAGCGCTAATTCCATAAGAAAATACGACCCTTGAGATCAATAACTAACCCTTAACCATTCAAGCTCAATGAAGAGGTTGAATGATCAAGAGAAAGCAAGAATCTCAAGGGGAAGAAGAAACAAAAGAGAATGATACAAAACCCTCATCTTCATTAATATCCACTCAATGCTCTCACTGCATTTCCATGGAGGAAGAATGAAGAAGAAGAAGAAGAACTATACAAAAAACTACAAAAGAGTGGACACAAAATTGGACCCTTGGCTTAGCTCAATTCTGGAGTATTTATAGGCAGTTTACAGAAACCCTAGGGCAAGAATCTGGTATGAAATGAAGTACCCAAACTACCCTAAAAAAACGACAATGAGAGGAGCCCACTTGGCTGCGGATCCGCGGCCAATACCCCCTATTGGCCGCGGATCCGCGGCCGTATAGGTGAGTTGGGTCCTCGAAATTTGTGTACTTCCCTGGTTCCATTTTTCCTTGTGTCTGAAAACTTCATACTGCACAAAAGTCTTTCAGAATATCAGCAGAATTCTTAGTCCAAGATTGCTATCTTTTCTTCACTTTTGACTTTATCTTTCTTGAGCTCCGCGCACCCATTGATTCTTGTGCTGCCCCCCTCGTGCTCTGTGCTTGTCCGAGACACGAATGACCACTGTCATATGTCTTGTCTCTGGAACTGGTACTCGGCACTGGACGAATATGGATGACCGGAACCCGGCTTTTATCTGCTGTGACAGATGTTCTATATTTGGTGTAACTGTGGAGATTTTGTCTTGATTTGCATTATTTGGACTGAAAACCTGTACTCTGTAAATATGTAACAAACACGGATTAATAGTACCTACCTATAGACACACGAGCATAAGAATGGGCGGTATAAAATGCCGTATTCTGTTATGAACACCTGGCCAGGGATTTCCGGTTATAGCCAATCAAACACTGCGCAACATCAACTCCCTATACCGGGAGAGACGAATCCCCTCCTATCGCTCATTGCCTCCATGTGATTCGGGACTGTACCCAAAAACCACCGTTTTGCACGCCCTCTTGGACGTGGTAAGATGGAAATCAAAGTACAGTGGGAACCACACAAGACTCTATGACGATCTCGGGTCAACAGACTACTCTGTACCAGTGTCACCAGAGAACTGCCATCTGACGTAAGGTATAATACCATCTGGGAGTTCTCGGCGAGTCCGTCCAGTGTACCCAGTCTCTACTGAGCACCCGTATATCATCTCCGATGTCAAACACCAATGGATATGGGATCATCCATCGCCCATTTGTATGGGTCGAGAAGGTATACGCTAGTCTACTCTGGTATATCGATGCTCCGTCTCGAAACACCCACGACCAGGGACTTTGAAGGATGTACTTATGGACTACCATGTCCTCACTAGTATGATTCACATCATAGTCCAGGTAGTCAAGCACACATCCTAAGGGCTTTACCAACATGTAACAGAGAGACGATCAGTATACACGTTAAGGTAAAGTGTAACCAGATAGCATACTATCATGTCGAGCAAGAAAGTCCTCCCTATATATGTCCCGGCATCTACTACAATATACATCCAATGTACAGTAATGGCCTCTAGGGCATACATATAACTAACAATCTCCCACTTGCACTAGGGCCATCTGATAGCAGTGGTTGTAGTATCTCATACTCAACCATCCCATAAAAGTCTCTCTCTGGGAATAGGCCTTCGTGAGTGGATCCGCCGTGTTGTCCTCTGAGTCTACTCTCCTAACCTCGATCCCTTAGAGATCAACCATTTCTATGATCAGGTGATACTGCCTTAGAATATGTCTGGATTACTGATGGGACCGGCGTTCCTTGGCATAAGCCACAACTCCATTGTCACACAATGGGAGGAACAAAGTTCATCTCATGAACCAATATACACCCAGACTTCCTCTTTGGTAGTATCTTAAGTAGCGATGCATCCATCCTTTATCATCTAGTATGCCACGGTATCTAGCTTGGAACTCTTCCAACATACCGTCCCTTTACTGAGGGTAAAGACAATGCCTGTGACTGACATTCAGTCGTGTTTATCATCCTGGAACACTTCCAGTGATTCTCCCCAGGATCATTTGATACCATCTCACTACAACTAGTGAGTATCCTAACTCCATTTAGATCTATCTCATAGATCCAAAATCCAGAATTTAGTAGGTATCACTTTGATCCTAGATGGAGAATCATTGTGATAAGCGGAGATTGATCGAGCGTAGCATAGGAAACTCTTTCTCTATCAAGAGTATGTCATCCACGTACTCTACGAGGATCGCCACCATACTCCCTACTACCTTTTTGTATATACAAGGTTCATCTACCATTTTGATGAAGTCAAACTTTTTGACTACGACATCAAAACAGACGTTCCAACTCCGCGATACCTGCTTTATCCTATAAAGCATCCTGCACACGTTTCCGCTGCTCCCACTGTCTACGAGGCCCTCTGGCTGTGTACTTATAGACGCTCTCTTCCAAAACATCATTTAGAAAAGCAGTCATGACACCCAACCACCAGATATCGTAGTCATGGTATGTAGCCGTGACAAGTAGGATCTGGATGGACTTAAGCATAGATACTTGAAAAGGTTTCATTATTATCCACACCTGGTCAATGATGCAAACTTTTAACAAGTCTAGCTTTGAAAGTCTCAACTTTTTCATGTACACCAAGTAATCTTCTCAAGATATACTTGCTCCTGATGGGGATTTAACCCTTCAGATATAGTAACTAAAGTCCATACTTTGTTGGTGTATAAGGATTCCATCTCAGATCACTAAGCATCCAGCCATTCTTACAGAGTCCCACTCTTGATGGCCAGCTCGAAACTAGTTGGGTCATTATCTCATGATGCAATCCTCGCTCCCACTGTCATAGAGAAACAGAAGTATCTCTCAGGTGGGTGAGGAACCCTACTAGATCGGCGGAGAGGCTGAAGTTCGTTGGTATCTACTGAATCCTTTGGTTGTACCAAATCATCTGCTGTAGTTTGTATGGCTGGAACATTTCCAGTTCTACATAACAGACCTTGCCTCGGCTTGTCCGGATTTTGCTTTTAGACATAAGCTGGACAACCCCAAATCTTAACTAACTTAAGATATGAGCTCTTCCCTTTCCATATCACATATGAAGTGGTAGGCAACTGATTTGATCGGGACCCTATTCAATAGGTATGCAACTTCCTAAGTGCATAACTCCCAAAAGGAAATGGGTAACTCAGTAGTACTCATCGTAGAGCACACCTTATCACATAGGGTGTGATTGCTCCGCCCCGATATACCATCGTGCTATGGTATATACGGAGGAGTAATGCTGAGAGAGAATCTCATTCTCCATTAGAATAGTCCAGGAATTCCATGCACAAGTATTCTCCTCCTCGATCACATCAAAGGACATAATACTTATACCCATATTTTGGTTCTCTACTTCTATCTTTTATTCTGTGAATATCTCAAAAGGTTCGGACTTGTGTTTCAACAGGAACATATGTCTTAATCTAAAGAGATCATCAAAGAATGTAATGAAGTACAAAGAACCGATCTAGGCATGTGTAGACAGGGGACCTACATACATCAACATGTATCATCCCAAGAATTTAACTAACTCTTTCTCTGTTTCCAATAAACAGATCTATGGTCATATTATCTTTGTGACATGACTGGCAAGTTTCATAAGATGTAAATTCAAACTGATTTAAATATGCATCTATATGTAATTTCAGTTAGTCGGGTCGCATTGATATGACCTAGTCTACAATACCTCAAGAATTCGTTCATTTCTGAACTCTTCCTCTTGTGTGTGTTCCATATACTAAGAACTGTAATTTGATTTAGAACATCAACGCTTTTAGATAACGTGCCTGAACCGATCAAATTTTGATATTGGAAATGTTCAAAACATTATCCAACAATACAAAATTTTATCATTTCTTTACTAATAAAAAGACTGATATGATTTTGTATATCAGGTTCGGTATCTAATAACATTCGTTCAGAATCAATGTATTGGTAATACAGGGTGACAGTGACCAACAGACTTGGCTGCAACACTTGCCCCATTTTCTGTCTCATGAAACTTATCATCCGTTCTCAGTTTTTCTACCCTTTTGTAGCCCTATGTAACAGATTACATATCTGGGATCCTGATCCGGTATCATATACCAAGGATGCGGAGGATACTGAGAAACAGTTCTGTATAATGAACTCACCCGAAGATGATGCATCAGCATGCACTCTCTTCGTTTGGGCGGCACGGGAAATCTGGTATTCCCCAATTTCCTGCTCTGTCTTATAACAATTATAAGGTGGAGCGGGACCAACGTTCCCCAGCTCAGTATAACAAGCGAGTTCGGTCAATATTCCATATTATTATCTTGATTAAGACGTGATATGGTCGCTACCTGGAGAGAGAGAGAAGAAAACACTCAGCGTGCGCTCTTGCAAGAATAGATTGGTTATTATTTTATCTAATCAGGATGGCTCCCACTGGTTTTTATCAAATCTTCCTTCAAACCCTAAAAGGAAAGACTAGCCGGGATTAATTACACACTACAAGTTCGCCAATCTTTCAGCCAGGCCAGTGTCGGTACTTTGAGAGAGGTCCCCCGTGCTTTCGCACGAACCTAATTAATGTAAACCTCGTTTTCCCAGAGGCGTAACCTCGTTGACACCTTTCTAGACACCTACTTGATCGGCTAATTGTAATGTGTAAAACTCTCCCAGGAGTAACAATTACTCGCAGTGGGTATCGGGATCCAACTATCTAATAGAAGGTATGCAATCTCATTGCAAATTTCAACACTTGAAATTCCCGATAATATTTTGCCCCTAGTGTTCTATAACCTTGACGAATGCCAAACAACCCATAGTCCACTAGTCAAGTTCAACCCGTACATTTCTTGATTGAATTAAACCCACCCGCACGACCCTTGACGAATGCCAAACAACGCCGTACGAATACCCTAATCCAATCTGCATCATATGCATAAGCAGATAAATACTAGTTAGCTACCGCACACTACGCCTTGACGAATGCCAAACTACCACAGCACGAATACTAACTAGTACTTATCTGAAATGATGGAGGGCTATGACAGGTTTTTATGAAAACCTATTGCGTAATGAACTTGATATCGTTGTAGGATCGAATAAATTTTGAAATGGAGTGTTTTTGAGGCTTTTCTAGTTTTGTTAAAGGAGTCACTCCCGTTGAAGGGATCGTCGGTCCTTTCCTCGTCGAATAAGGTGCGGAATATATCATATATATCACTGTGCAAAGCAAAAACTCTTAAAAGCAATCAAAAGACAAACCGAGTGTGTAGCATCTGCCAGTTATTGCTAAAGGAGTCACTCCCGGTGAAGGGATCTCGGTCCTTTCCTCAGCGAATAAGGTGCAGGATATATCATATATACCGCTGTGCAAAGCAAGAACTGTAGTGTAACCCTTCGAAAATCGAATAGGCAGTTTTCGGTAATCGGCTAATTTTTCGGCTTTTTCCGTAAAAAGTCAAAACAGATATTTTTTATTGTAGACCTAATTATACAAAATTTAGATAAGATATTACTATAATTTTGTCACTAAAATGTCATTTATAAGTTTCTAGTTAAATAAAAAAAATTTCGTAATTAATTATTTTTTTATTATTTTAAGCCTTTTTAAATACATTTAATTAGGGATAAATACAAATTTAATTAGGTAAATTTCTTAATTAGGAGTCTTTATAAGCTAAAATAGAGTGTTAATAAATTGTAACATAACTTTATAAGATTTTAGTTTTAGGGTTTGAAAATTATGAAAAAAATGATGAAAATGGGGTTTTTTATGTAAAATTTGATGTGATATGCATTAATTGACCTTAAATGATAACTTTTTGTGTAGAATTTTCCACACAACTCTTCCCTTCACTCCCCCTCTTGCTCAGGTCGAGCTCAATCAGCAGGGAAACTCCATTTCCCCCTCTCTTTCTTGCTTCAAATTCTTGCAAAAAAAAATCAACAAAATCCACAAAATACACACTTTTCTTCACTAATTCAAACCTAAATCCTTTTCCACCTCTTCTCAAACCCTAAATTGTTTCAAAACAAGGTGAAAAGAGGGTTCTTTCAAGGGCAAGTGCAAGTTGGGGTTCACTTGGGAGGTATAATCCTAAACTAGTTGTTAATTTGTAGTTTAATTAAGCTAGTTTAGTATTTTAAAATGATTAATTTCATTGAAATGGTTAGTTTTGAAAATTCAAGTAAGGGATTTGATTATGGATTAGGGTTTGAAGCATAGGGTTAGAGTTAAATTAGGGCTTTGGGTTTCTAATTGATTAGAATGGTTAATGGTGTAATTATGTGCTTGCTAAATCGATAAATTTCGATGTTTGTAGCGAATCGGTAAGAAAATCGCTTACTAGATGTTCGTAGAAAATAGAATGCGTTCAATTTGCATTAGGTTAGCAATATTATTAGCTTCGTATAGGATTATTAGAATGCGTGAACGCGGGGTTTTGTCTAGCCGGGTTTTAGTTTTGTCGATTTCCCCGAAATGACGATTTTAGCTAAAAATTAGCGATTTTCGTGCGTTTTCCCGCGCACCGAGGGCGTGCTATGATTAAATTGAGAGCGTCGATAATTGTATATAGTGACTTGCATCGTTTTAGGTGTTGTAATCTTACGCTTGGTATTGTGCAAATTTAGGATCGGTCGGAGAAACATCGGACACGGCGCGCAAGGGCAAAGCGGTGGCCGGATCAGATTAGCGGGGATTTCTGGTGAGTAAATATATTCATCTATGGGGGAATCGTCTGGATGGCGTGAGGCCCCCCTCCCTAGTTAGGATTACTCTACTTTATGCAATAATTATATTGTTAGCTAGCTTATCCATTTATGTACATTGCATACCCTTACAGCTAACCCTATACTAGATTGCATGGACATTCATATGACATTCATATATACATATGCGATATCATTTCGTAGGACACGAACACCTTACCATTGGCATCTATTGCACGCGCACTATTCATGTGACACACACGCCTTTGGTATTTACCATGCCACGTGCACTATAAAAACCTGTTTAGCTTAGTAACGCCATTGCATTCATGCATGATATTTGAGATTGTATCGCACGCATATACCTCGCATTACTATCATATTTACATAGATTTCTAGCCAAACTCTCACATCATATACATTGATATCATAGATACTTATCATATATAACATGTGGACATTATGATTTCTTGAGGATTTCAGTTTTGCGGCGATTTCTGAATTTTTGGGGAAAACCGCAAGAATTTAACAAAAGCTTGTATTTATCATTTTTAAAACAAAGTTGCGGTTTTCTCGTGATGTATGTGTCGTCCACCATGAGTTTTCATGTTTTCTGTTGGATTTCGAGACCCGATTCGAGGAGTGGAGGAACCGTCTCGGGTACATGGTGGGCCCGGTATGGTACCCCGGGGCAAGAAGATCGAGTTGTAGACGATGAGCCTGGCAGGGGAAGACTACCTACCGGTGATGTCTGGCGCGGCGGATGTCCGGAGGATACCGACCGTTGTCGTGAGATTTATGATATGGGCCGATCCGGACTGACGGAGCCCGATATTGAGACAGATATGATTCCTTTTTGGTGTCGATGCTTGACACGGGTTTTCAGATGATTTCTTGATGATATTTAGCTATTATACAGATATTCATGTTCTAAAGTCAAGAATTCAATAACCTTAGCAGTTAAAACACTTAAAGACTTAATAATGACATTGCATTCCTGTGCATGCATACTAGAGATATTATAGCACATATGGACATGCATGTTGTGGTGCATTGCGTGCATTCTTACGATTGCCTTATTAGATGTTATATTTACTCACGAGCTGGCAACTCACCCCCGTTGTGCCACAGTGTCTTGCAGGTCGGACCCGTCAGTCTTGTAGCGGCGGGCTATCTTGTCATCAGTTCCTTTTGCTCAGACTCGCGACATCGCCCATAGGTGGGTTGCGAGTATACTTTATTTCTTTTTGCTTTATCATTGTATCTAGTATTCTCCATCTACCAGTTGTTTTGTATATGCGACCTAGTGATGAGACTGAGAGACTGTATATTTGTGGTTCTTTTGGGTCGCGCTCACTTGAGCCGACGTGTGTTTTCTGGTATTTTGCGTTTCCTTATGTTCTTCTCTTGATATTACTATTATATTGCATGTGGTTGTGATCCGCCTTGGGCGAAGAGCTAGCTCCCGCTTGGGGATGCCATTTTTATGATTACAGGTTTATTATCTTGTTGTACCCATTTTGGGGGATAGAAAATACAGGGGAGACTCTGCCGAAATTTTCAGGAATTTTTGATGTTTTAAAAAGGGATTTTATGCAACTTAATTGATTTAAAAACCGTTTTCGTTTAAGGTTTTCCTTCACTCTCTTTTGATTTTGGGTTAGATTTCTGGGCTTTGGCTGACTTAGGTTACGGTACGCCTTTAGACGTCTCGTAATCTAAGTGCCAGTCACGTTCCGTACTTTCGGGTCGTGACAAAGTTGGTATCAGAACGTAGGTTTTACCTTTCTGAGTGTAGGACGACCTTGGTAGATGGAGTAGGTGACTTAAGCAGAGTGGCGTAGCGTGGGTATGATCCGCGGCATACTTACGATACGGTACTCCGCCTAAGTAACCTTAGGACATAATTGCTTGTATTTCCTTTCTTGATTCCTTGCATTCCTTGATTCAATTGCAATGATCTTATCAGTCCTGTTTCTTATTCCAGCTTCGATGCCGCCAAAGACTACGAGAGCTCAGCGGGCTGCCGCTAGGGATGAGATTCGGGCAGGCCCGTCTGAGGCGAGGATCGAGCGGGAGGATACACCTACCCCTCAGGGTCATACTGATCCGCCTTATCCTGACCGTATTGCCAGATTAGAGGCCGGCATGCAAGAGTTGCGGCAGATGATGGGATCTTTAGTTGAGTCCAGCCGGGCACAGAGATCTGAGGACGTTCCTTCCACCCCACAGACCACGATCGTACCTGCTGCACAGATGGTCGCTCCTGCTGCTACTACGAAGACTATTCCTGTTTCACTACAGGAGTTCATGAGATTGAGACCCCCAGCTTTTACCGGTACAGATGCGACAGAGGACCCACAGACATTTCTCGATAGGATGGCACGGATTGGCCGTTCGTTGAGGTGTTCTGAGGATAGATTGGTGGAGTTTGCGAGTTTTCGTCTGGAGGGTCTTGCCCAGACATGGTACGACTCAGTAGAGAGAGGCCGAGCTGCAGGTCTGCCTTCTATGACCTGGGATGAGTTTACATCTGCATTTCTTGCTCGTTTTCATCCGGAGAGTGTCCGTGATGCTCGAGCCCATAGTTTTGAGTCTTTGCGCAAGACTCCTGGGATGACGGTGTCGGAGTATGATATACAGTTTACCCAGTTGTCTCGATATGCTCCGTACCTAGTCGACACAGAAGAGAAGAGAATAAAGAGGTTTGTACGAGGGCTTGATACACAGCTATTCCTTGCCATCGGCACCCAGCACTTTGATACATACGCTGCCGCGATGGATGCAGCCTTACTTTTGGAGGAGCGTATTTCTGAGACTCCGGTCGTTTCTGGGCCGAAGAGAATCCGTACTGATACGCCAGCTCAGCGGCAGATAGGCAGACGTCGTGATAGATTCTTTCCGGGAGATGGTGGAGGCAGAGGATTGAGACGAGGTCAGTTATTTGGTTCATATCCACAGACCCAGCAGTCGTCTCCAGGATGTTTTCGGTGCGGGAGTCAGTACCACCGTGTCAGAGACTGTACCATGGGACGCCAGGGCGCGGCGACAGTCCCGCATATGACTTTACCACCTTCACCACCTTCTCAGAGAGCTTTACTTCCTATTCCTGATGATGCTTCACGCCAGCCAGATGCTTCTAGAGGCCGTGGGCGTGGCGGTCCGGTTCAGAGAGGACGAGGCGACAGAGGCAGAGGCAGAGGCCGAGGTAGAGGCAGAGGACAGCCAGCTATTAGTGGTGGACAGGCCCGAGTGTTCGCATTGACTCCTCAGGATGCACATGCATCCAATGCCGTCGTGACAGGTACTCTACCAGTATGTTCCTTTGATGCACGAGTATTATTTGATCCAGGCTCCACACATTCCTATGTTTCCACGTATTTTGCACCGAGGTTGGGCCGAGAGTCTTCTCCGTTAGATCAGCCGCTTGTCGTTATTACCCCGGTAGGCGAGTCTTTTGTTGCCCGTTTTGTGTACCGATCTTGTTCCGTTCGTATCGGGGAGAGAGATTCTTCAGTAGATTTGATTCTCCTCGATATGCTAGACTTTGACGTTCTTCTTGGTATGGACTGGCTAGCCACCTGTTATGCATCTGTGGACTGCCGTGAAAAAGCAGTCAGATTCAGTTTTCCTGGTGAGCCGGTTCTTATTATTCAGGGAGATCGTAGTGCTACCCTTCCCAGCTTGATTTCTTCTCTTCGCGCTGGTCAGCTCTTAAGGAAAGGGTGTCAGGGATTCTTAGCTTATGTTTGTGATACTAGCTCCACAGAGGTTCCGTTGGACCAGGTCCCTGTTGTGAGAGAGTTTCCTGATGTATTCCCTGACGAGCTGCCTGGTCTGCCACCAGAGCGCGAGATTGAGTTCTGTATTGACTTGATCCCTGGCACGGGGCCTATCTCTATACCTCCTTATCGGATGGCCCCGGCGGAGCTGAGAGAGCTAAAGGATCAGTTACAGGACTTGCTGGACAAAGGGCTTATCAGACCGAGTGTGTCACCTTGGGGTGCTCCCGTCTTGTTTGTTAAGAAGAAGGACGGAAGTATGCGTTTATGCATTGATTATCGTCAGCTGAACCGGGTTACTGTGCGGAACATGTATCCCCTACCCCGCATTGATGACTTATTCGATCAGCTCCAGGGTGCAGGGTTCTTCTCGAAGGTTGACTTACGATCAGGTTATCACCAGTTGCGGGTTCGAAAGGAGGATATTCCGAAGACAGCTTTCCATACTCGATATGGTCATTATGAGTTCTTGGTGATGTCGTTCGGGCTCACCAATGCCCCGGCAGCTTTTATGGATTTGATGAACCGCGTATTCAGGCCGTATCTTGATCAGTTCATCATTGTGTTCATTGACGACATCTTGGTTTATTCTCGGAGCCGGGAGGAGCATGAGCAGCACTTACGTATCACATTGCAGACTTTGAGGGAGCATCAGCTGTTCGCCAAATTCTCCAAGTGCGCATTCTGGCTAGACAGTGTCGACTTCTTGGGTCATGTGGTGACGAGAGATGGTATTTGCGTGGACCCGAAGAAGATCGAGGCAGTTCAGCGTTGGCCTAGACCGGTATCAGTCACAGAGGTTCGCAGCTTTCTAGGTCTGGCCGGCTATTATCGACGTTTCGTCCAGGATTTCTCCCGCATTGCTGCACCATTGACCGGGTTGACCCGGAAGGGGGTTCCTTTTGATTGGACCCAGGCATGTGAGGATAGCTTCCAGCAGTTGAAGACTCGTCTGACTACTGCTCCAGTGTTAGCATTGCCTTCAGGATCAGGCGGGTTCATGGTATATTGTGATGCTTCTAGAGTGGGGCTGGGATGTGTATTGATGCAGCACGACAGAGTTATCGCGTATGCTTCTCGGCAGCTGAGGAAGCACGAACAGAACTACCCCACCCATGATTTAGAGATGGCTGCAGTGGTGTTTGCACTCAAGATCTGGAGACATTACCTATACGGTGAGTCGTGCCAGATATTCACTGACCACAAGAGTTTGAAGTATATCTTCCAGCAGCGAGACCTGAACCTGAGACAGCGCCGTTGGATGGAGTTGGTGAAAGATTATGACTGCGAGATTCTATACCATCCGGGCAAGGCGAATGTGGTGGCAGATGCTTTGAGTAGGAGGCCCGGAGGCAGCCTATCTTGTTTGAGCGCAGTACAGATGTAGTCGACGGCAGATTGGCAGGTTTTATGTGATAGCAGAGTGCAGTTCGAGTTTACTCCTACAGGAGGACAGCTGGCCCATTTCAGAGCACGCCCACAGTTACTTGACCGTATTCGCGAGGCACAGTCCGGCGATGCCCGTATCTTAGAGATTATTGAGCAGATTCGGCAGGGCAGAGTTTCTGAGTTCGTGATTGATGATCAGGGGATACTTCGATTTGGGACTCGACTGTGTGTGCCAGATTCAGAGGGACTGAGGCGTGATATTCTCGAGGAGGCACATAGATCCGTATACAGTGTGCATCCAGGTTTCACCAAGATGTACCGTGATTTGAGAGAGGTTTACTGGTGGGACGGGATGAAGAAGGATGTTACAGATTTTGTGTCGAGATGCCTGACTTGTCAGCAAGTCAAGGCCGAGCACCAGAGGCCAGCCGGCGAGTTACAGCCTTTGCCCATCCCTGAGTGGAAGTGGGAGCAGGTCTCCATGGACTTCATGGTGGGTCTACCCAGGACCAGTCGAGGGTACGACTCTATCTGGGTGATTGTTGATCGACTGACGAAAGCGGCTCACTTTCTGCCAGTGAAGACCACTTTTGGATTTTCTCAGTACGCCCAGGTTTATATTGATGAGATAGTGCGACTGCATGGTGTTCCGACTTGCATCGTGTCCGACCGTGGCACCCAGTTTACCAGCCGATTGTGGCAGAAACTCCAGGAAGCTTTGGGCACCCGATTGAGTTTTAGCACAGCCTTTCATCCTCAGACTGACGGTCAGTCGGAGCGTACGATTCAGACTCTTGAGGACATGCTCAGATCTTGTGTTTTAGATTTTGGTGGTAGCTGGGATCGTCATTTGCCTTTGATCGAGTTTTCCTACAATAATAGCTTTCAGGAGACGATTCAGATGGCATCTTTCGAGGCTTTATATGGGAGGAGATGTCGATCGCCGGTATGTTGGACAGAGCTCAGGGAGAGCAGTATTTTGGGGCCGCAGATCGTACAGGAGACGACCGAGAAAATACAGCTAATTTGGGACAGGATGAGAGCGGCACAGAGCAGGCAGAAATCTTATGCTGACAGGCATCGTCGCCGACTCGAGTTCGCTGTTGGCGATCATGTTTTCCTGAAGGTCTCTCCGATGAAAGGTGTGATGAGATTTGGGCGGAAAGGGAAACTGAGTCTTAGATATGTTGGTCCTTTCGAGATCCTAGAACGTGTTGGTTCAGTCGCTTATCGGTTAGCTCTTCCGCCCAGCTTCCCCGATGTTCACCCCGTATTCCATGTCTCGATGCTCCGCAAGTACCTTCATGATCCTTTCCAGGCGATTCAGCACCAGACGATCCAGGTAGAGCGTGATCTTTCTTTCACCGAGCAGCCGGTTGTCATCTTGGATCGGCAGGTGAAGAAATTGAGGTCGAAGATCATACCATCTGTCAAGGTTCTTTGGCGTGGCCCGAACAGCGAGGAGGTCACCTGGGAGACCGAGGTCGAGATGAGGAAGAGATATCCCCATCTTTTTGAAGGTACGCGTAGTTAAATTCTAAATTCGGGGACCGAATTTCTTTAAGGGGGGAAGATTGTAACCCTTCGAAAATCGAATAGGCAGTTTTCGGTAATCGGCTAATTTTTCGGCTTTTTCCGTAAAAAGTCAAAACAGATATTTTTTATTGTAGACCTAATTATACAAAATTTAGATAAGATATTACTATAATTTTGTCACTAAAATGTCATTTATAAGTTTCTAGTTAAATAAAAAATTTTTCGTAATTAATTATTTTTTTATTATTTTAAGCCTTTTTAAATACATTTAATTAGGGATAAATAAAAATTTAATTAGGTAAATTTCTTAATTAGGAGTCTTTATAAGCTAAAATAGAGTGTTAATAAATTGTAACATAACTTTATAAGATTTTAGTTTTAGGGTTTGAACATTATGAAAAAAATGATGAAAATGGGGTTTTTTATGTAAAATTTGATGTGATATGCATTAATTGACCTTAAATGATAACTTTTTGTGTAGAATTTTCCACACAACTCTTCCCTTCACTCCCCCTCTTGCTCAGGTCGAGCTCAATCAGCAGGGAACCTCCATTTCCCCCTCTCTTTCTTGCTTCAAATTCTTGCAAAAAAAATCAACAAAATCCACAAAATACACACTTTTCTTCACTAATTCAAACCTAAATCCTTTTCCACCTCTTCTCAAACCCTAAATTGTTTCAAAACAAGGTGAAAAGAGGGTTCTTTCAAGGGCAAGTGCAAGTTGGGGTTCACTTGGGAGGTATAATCCTAAACTAGTTGTTAATTTGTAGTTTAATTAAGCTAGTTTAGTATTTTAAAATGATTAATTTCATTGAAATGGTTAGTTTTGAAAATTCAAGTAAGAGATTTGATTATGGATTAGGGTTTGAAGCATAGGGTTAGAGTTAAATTAGGGCTTTGGGTTTCTAATTGATTAGAATGGTTAATGGTGTAATTATGTGCTTGCTAAATCGATAAATTTCGATGTTTGTAGCGATTCGGTAAGAAAATCGCTTACTAGATGTTCGTAGAAAATAGAATGCGTTCAATTTGCATTAGGTTAGCAATATTATTAGCTTCGTATAGGATTATTAGAATGCGTGAACGCGGGGTTTTGTCTAGCCGGGTTTTAGTTTTGTCGATTTCCCCGAAATGACGATTTTAGCTAAAAATTAGCGATTTTCGTGCGTTTTCCCGCGCACCGAGGGCGTGCTATGATTAAATTGAGAGCGTCGATAATTGTATATAGTGACTTGCATCGTTTTAGGTGTTGTAATCTTACGCTTGGTATTGTGCAAATTTAGGATCGGTCGGAGAAACATCGGACACGGCGCGCAAGGGCAAAGCGGTGGCCGGATCAGATTAGCGGGGATTTCTGGTGAGTAGATATATTCATCTATGGGGGAATCGTCTGGATGGCGTGAGGCCCCCTCCCTAGTTAGGATTACTCTACTTTATGCAATAATTATATTGTTAGCTAGCTTATCCATTTATGTACATTGCATACCCTTACAGCTAACCCTATACTAGATTGCATGGACATTCATATGACATTCATATATACATATGCGATATCATTTCGTAGGACACGAACACCTTACCATTGGCATCTATTGCACGCGCACTATTCATGTGACACACACGCCTTTGGTATTTGCCATGCCACGTGCACTATAAAAACCTGTTTAGCTTAGTAACGCCATTGCATTCATGCATGATATTTGAGATTGTATCGCACGCATATACCTCGCATTACTATCATATTTACATAGATTTCTAGCCAAACTCTCACATCATATACATTGATATCATAGATACTTATCATATATAACATGTGGACATTATGATTTCTTGAGGATTTCAGTTTTGCGGCGATTTCTGGATTTTTGGGGAAAACCGCAAGAATTTAACAAAAGCTTGTATTTATCATTTTTAAAACAAAGTTGCGGTTTTCTCGTGATGTATGTGTCGTCCACCATGAGTTTTCATGTTTTCTGTTGGATTTCGAGACCCGATTCGAGGAGTGGAGGAACCGTCTCGGGTACATGGTGGGCCCGGTATGGTACCCCGGGGCAAGAAGATCGAGTTGTAGACGATGAGCCTGGCAGGGGAAGACTACCTACCGGTGATGTCTGGCGCGGCGGATATCCGGAGGATACCGACCGTTGTCGTGAGATTTATGATATGGGCCGATCCGGACTGACGGAGCCCGATATTGAGACAGATATGATTCCTTTTTGGTGTCGATGCTTGACACGGGTTTTCAGATGATTTCTTGATGATATTTAGCTATTATACAGATATTCATGTTCTAAAGTCAAGAATTCAATAACCTTAGCAGTTAAAACACTTAAAGACTTAATAATGACATTGCATTCCTGTGCATGCATACTAGAGATATTATAGCACATATGGACATGCATGTTGTGGTGCATTGCGTGCATTCTTACGATTGCCTTATTAGATGTTATATTTACTCACGAGCTGGCAACTCACCCCCGTTGTGCCACAGTGTCTTGCAGGTCGGACCCGTCAGTCTTGTAGCGGCGGGCTATCTTGTCATCAGTTCCTTTTGCTCAGACTCGCGACATCGCCCGTAGGTGGGTTGTGAGTATACTTTATTTCTTTTTTGCTTTATCATTGTATCTAGTATTCTCCATTTACCAGTTGTTTTGTATATGCGACCTAGTGATGAGACTGAGAGACTGTATATTTGTGGTTCTTTTGGGTCGCGCTCACTTGAGCCGACGTGTGTTTTCTGGTATTTTGCGTTTCCTTATGTTCTTCTCTTGATATTACTATTATATTGCATGTGGTTGTGATCCGCCTTGGGCGAAGAGCAAGCTCCCGTTTGGGGATGCCATTTTTATGATTACAGGTTTATTATCTTGTTGTACCCATTTTGGGGGATAGAAAATACAGGAGAGACTCTGCCGAAATTTTCAAGAATTTTTGATGTTTTAAAAAGGGATTTTATGCAACTTAATTGATTTAAAAACCGTTTTCGTTTAAGGTTTTCCTTCACTCTCTTTTGATTTTGGGTTAGATTTCTGGGCTTTGGCTGACTTAGGTTACGGTACGCCTTTAGACGTCTCGTAATCTAAGTGCCAGTCACGTTCCGTACTTTCGGATCGTGACATGTAGCTACCTGTTTTATTTTGAAATTCAATTCCACAACATCTTAGGTTTCTTTTATTTCATTAATCTCATTAATGAAGTCCCATAATTTAAGTTACCTAAACATCACAGATAAATACGACGTACACTTATGCCATCCGCATTCGCCTCGATGTCCTCTCGTGCACCGTTAGGTTAGGTGACTAACGGCAGAGCAGGGCAGGGCTAGCGTGGGTGTAAAACATAAGTAACGTCTATATAATATATCATATATACTATATATAGTATCTATCACAGAACATCACATGATCACATCACAGATATCGCAGCAGAAGAAACATATGAAATATTGGATATACTAGGACGTCCGTGTTTTCAATACGAGCCAGTATAAAACACGGATTCCACGGTCGCGATGAATAGCCAAACCCACACCCCTAGACCCCTACGAGAGCGGCAAGCAACCCTACCAATTCTAGAGTTAGGAGATCCGGACTCGACTCCTCGAGTTGGTCTCCTACTGGACTCCAGAACCCGGTTACTTGTGCCCTCCTCATTGGGTCTATCCTAGTGCCGAAAAGAAAATAATATACAAATGGTGACAACTTCCGCAACCTGGAAGTGCCCCAATAAAAGAATATTACATACAAGTTTTTACATGAATGAAAATGAAAAAACACTCATCTCACATAAACCCCCCCGGCTATTCAAACACGACGATCCAATATAACATATCCAGCAACACATAACAACACATGTCATCAACGTAAGTAAACATGCGTATCCCAATTGTCGTTGACATATAGCAACGAAACCGGCGACATCACATATTACAGTTACGGTCACAGAAAAGAAAGTGTAAAACTACAACAGTTGGAATCCGCAACCTGCATAGACATCGCATGCCTAACCAAATGAATTACTTAGACATCGCATGCCTAACAATTATAAACCCCGCATTTTAGTCTCAAAATCGAAAACTCTTTTCAATATCAAGTCGGGCAATTCAACAAAATTCCCGACATCCTGATCGAATGCTCTTCGCAAACTTCAGTAGGCGGCCGCACCCCCGACGCCGTCGACGAAGTGCACCAAGGCGGAACACCACTACCGGGAGCACCCGAACGGATGCTTTCGGCGACGGGGTTCTCCTACAGTCACTTGGTCGGGGCTATGGGGTGAGGCTGTCTATTAAGTTTACCCGGCGAGTATCCGCGTACGCTACGTGATTGCGACGGACTTTTGATCACATCAAAATTCCGTAGCAACCGATCAAGTGAGACTAAACTGCTATGTTTATAACATTCATTCAGTTATCTCATAACTACTTGTGAATTCCAATTATTGTATCACATTCCAGATAATTAGAAAATGTTAAACTTTCCGATCGAACATTCAAATACCCAAGTTTTCCCGAAACAGATCAACACATGAAATAAGTTTAAAAAACATTCAGTTCATTCTTCAGTACTAACGGTCCAGCCGTAGAAGGGTCAAGCCAACGCCTTACATGTGGCACGTCGTACTGCCCCAAACCCTAAGGTTCAAAGGGCAGTTCAAGACGGTCACATAATCGAGTTAAGATTTGTTGTCTTCTAGAGGGTCCATCGCGTTATTTGCACTACTTAGAACGTCTTTAAACGATAGAAAAATCCAACACTTGGAAATTTTCCGGCAGGTGAAAAGTTGGGTATTTATATCCGGTCGAACTTTTTAACATATTCAAAAATTATCCGGAAGCCACATAGACAAAATCAGATAATCCGATCGAATCAGCGATTCCCAAAGCAACCCCAGAATACTCAACTTTTGAGTCAAATTAAAAATTCCCAGAAAACTCAGCATAATTAAATAGGAATTACTATGCAAAAAGGGGAGGATGACGTCATCATATTGCCGCGGAACCGCCGCAGAAGCTAGGCTTCTGCCGCGGTTCCGCCGCCGTTTGCACTGTTCATGAATTAAATTTTGCACCGTAATTCTTATAATTCCCTGCTGAATTTTTAAAGCATTTTTAATGTGGAAAAATCCCAGTTTTTAGAAAAAGTCCAGAGAGCATAAAAAAGTTAGGGTTTCGGGTTCGATCGGGTTTCAAACATCGTCTAGACTTCGCCTAAGGCTCTAGCTAGGCTCTGATTGTAGGGTTCCTAGGCACGCTAATAAAGTCTCATAAGGCATCAACCATGCCAATTTCAAATTTTATGAGTACCGCGAAACCCTAATACGGATCGTCGACTAGAAATATAAGCGAAAAGTGAAACTAGTTAACATCTTAACTAAAGGAGAGAGGCTACAACCTTTGTAGATCCGGTTCTCCACTTTCTTAGCTCCACGTAGGCGTCCTCTCACTGTCCATCTCGAATCCCGAACTCAATCGTCGGCTTCATCAGGGAAATGGGCGGACTAGGTCGTCGGCTTCGTGCCGAAGATGATCTACGTCTAGGCATCACAAGTTCAAGCTCCAACTTCACCAAGTTGTGAAACTTGTGAAGAAAACACCCTATACTACTTGGCAAGAGATAGAGGGTGAAGAAATAGGAGGTGGGTTCACTTTAGAATTGGATTTCTCTCACTTTTGCTCAAGTTGCCATTGATGGACTTAAGCTTTTCTTGAAGAAGAAGATGATGATGAAGAAGAAAGAATATGATAAGTCTTCTAAAATGAAAAAGAAAATGAAAACTTATCATAATCTTAACCATAGTTAAGTGTAGAGAATGAACTAGGGTTAGTTCAAATGGTTAGGGTTAAGCATAAGACAAGAATGGTGACTAAGTCAAAGCTTCATGAAGCTTCAATAAGAAACAAATAAAGCCACCATTCTCATCTTTATCTTTTCCAAATAAATAAATAAACAAATAAATAAATAAATGAAAAAGCAAAACCCTAATCATCAACTTAACCATGGTTTAATTCTATACACTTAACCAAATGAGCAAGCATCATCAAACATGATACAAACATGTGCACAAAAGTATATCACATATACAACTTGCACATCAAGTGAGAAAATCCATTTAAAGTGAACTAATACTAGCTAATGCAAAGTAATATATTAAATATATAATTATACATTAAATCATTAAATCAACACTTGATTTAACAATCCGGTCATATCGCATATAACCGACTAGTATCCTATGTATCGGCTTATCGAATCAATCCTTGATTCGATATCTAGGTTATATCGAATATAACCAGTCGATACATCCATCGCGAGAATGAAATACGGTATCACATACACGCATTATTCTCGGTCTTGCACATATCTCATATGCGCTCCTATTTCGTTTCGCTTGAGCCAGGAAACCTCTGTGTAGGACTCTAAAGACTCGTTAATACGCCGGCAGTAGATGATGATCATATCAATCACCCACAAGCCGCAAGCGGTCTGCCAAACGTAACGGCCATCCGGGTATTGAGCGATCAGAAGATCGACGAGCCAGTCCGCTCACACTCCTGTGAATCCAACCAGTAACACTTACCGTACAGTCCGGTCTGTTCGTCTGATATGTCGCATATCAAGTCTAGGGGTGGTAAACGCCAGACCCCAATAACCGATAAGTCGTGCCGATGTGAGGCTCATAACGGGTCAAGAAACTACTGGTAACACTTACCAGCAAATCTCTGATCAGCCCTGGCCAGGGACTTCCCTGTTACGGCCAATCGAGCACAGCGCAATATCAACCCCCAATACCGGGAGAGACGAAACCCCTCCTATCGCTCATTGCCTCCATGTGACTCGGGACTGTACCCAAAGACCACCGTTTTGCACGCCCTCATGGACGTGGTAAGGTGGAGATTAAAGCACAGTGGGAATCACATAAGACTCTATGACGATCTCGGGTCTACAGACTAACCTGTACAAGTGTCACCTGAGAACTGCCATCTGACGTGAGGTATAATACCATCTGGGAGTTCTCGGCGAGTCCGTCCAGTGTACCCAGTCTCCACTGAGCACCCGTATACCATCTCTGATGTCAAACACCAATGGATATGGGATCATCCATCGCCCATCTCATGGGTCGAGAAGCGTATACGCTATTCTACTCTGGTATATCGATGCCCCGTCTCGATACACCCACGACTAGGGACCTTGAAGGATGTACCTATGGACTACCATGTCCCCACTAGTATGATCTGCATCATAGTCCAGGTAGTCAAGTACACATCTTAAGGGCTTTATCAACATGTAACTATAAGACAGTTTAAAGAGACTAGTATACATGTTAAGATAAAGAGTAACCAGATAGCATACTATCATATCGAGCAAGAAAGTCATCTCTATATATGTCCAAGCATCCAATATAATATACATCATCTGTACAATACTGGCCTCTAGGGCATACATACAACTAACACTGATACCACTGTAGGGTTCCTAGGCACTCTCAAAATGTCTCACAAGGCATCAACCATGCCAATTTCAAATCTTACGGGTGCCGAGAAACCCTAATACGGATCGTTAACTAGAATTCTAGGCGATAACAATAACTAGTAAACAACTTTACTAATAAAGAACGGAAATACAACCTTTGTATATCCGGTCCTCCACCTCCATAGCTCCGCAATGAAGTCTCCTCGCTGTCCAAATGGAAACCCGGGCTCTAGCGTCGGCTTCATCGGAGAAATGGGCGGGCAAGGTCGTCGGCTTCGTGCCGAAGATGATCTACGTCGAGGCATCACTAGATCAAGCTCCCACTTCACGAAGTCATGAATCTTGTGAAGAAAACACCCTATACTACTTGGCAAGAGGTAGAGAATGAAGAAATAGGAGGTGTGTTTACTTTAGAATTGGATTTCTCACACTTTTGCTCAAGATACCATTGTTGGTAGCAAGCTTTTTCTTTGAAGAAGAAGATGAAGAAGATGATAGAATATGATAAGTATTATTTGAATAAACAAAAAGAATTCCTTCTTATCATATTCTCAACCATAGTTAAGTGTAGAGAATGAACTAGGGTTAGTTCAAATGGTTAGGGTTAAGCAAGAGATAAGAATGATGACTTAGTCAAAGCTTCATGAATGTTCAACTAAAAAACAAACAAAGCCACCATTCTAATATATATATCAAAAATGAACAAACAAATAAATAAAAGAATAAGCAAAACCCTAATCATCAACTTAACCATGGTTTAATTCTTTACACTTAACCAAATGAGCATGTATCATCAAACACGATACAAACTAGTGTACAAAAGTATATCACATATACAATGTGCACATAAAGTGAGAAAATCCATTTAAAGTGAACCAATACTAGTTAATGCAAAGTAATATATCAAATATATAATTATGCATTAAATCATCAAATCAACACTTGATTTAACGATCCGGTCATATCGTATATGACCGACTAATATCCAATGTATCGATTTATCGAATCAATCCTTGATTCGATAACTAGGTTATATCGTATACAACCAATCGAAACATTAATCGCGAGAATGAAATACGGTATCACATACACGCATTATTCTCGGTCCCGCACATATCTCATATGCGCTCCTATTTCGTTTCGCTTGAGCCAGGAAAGCTCTGTGTAAGACTCTGAAGACTCGTCAATACGCCGGTAGCAGATGATGATCATATCAATCACCCACAAGCCGCAAGCGGTCTGCTAAACGTAACGGCCACCCGGGTATTGAGCGATTAGAAGATCGACGAGCAAGCCCGCTCATACTCCTGTGAATCCAACCAGTAACACTTACCGTACAGTCCGGTCTCGTCGTCTGATATGTCGCATATCTCGTCTAGGGGTGGTAAACGTCAGACCCCAATAGCTCAATAAGTCGTGTCGATATGAGGTCTATAACAGTTCGAGAAACTACTGGTAAAATTTACCAGTAAATCTCAGCAACCCTGGCCAGGGATTTCCGGTTATAGCCAATCGAACACTGCGCAACATCAACTCCCTATACCGGGAGAGACGAATCCCCTCCTATCGCTCATTGCCTCCATGTGATTCGGGACTGTACCCAAAAACCACCGTTTTGCACGCCCTCTTGGACGTGGTAAGATGGAAATCAAAGCACAGTGGGAACCACACAAGACTCTATGACGATCTCGGGTCAACAGACTACTCTGTACCAGTGTCACCAGAGAACTGCCATATGACGTAAGGTATAATACCATCTGGGAGTTCTCGGCGAGTCCGTCCAGTGTACCCAGTCTCTACTGAACACCCGTATATCATCTCCGATGTCAAACACCAATGGATATGGGATCATCCATCGCCCATCTGTATGGGTCGAGAAGGTATACGCTAGTCTACTCTGGTATATCGATGCCCCATCTCGATACACCCACGACTAGGGACTTTGAAGGATGTACTTATGGACTACCATGTCCCCACTAGTATGATCCGCATCATATTCCAGGTAGTCAAGCACACATCCTAAGGGCTTTACCAACATGTAACAGAGAGACAATCAGTGTACACGTTAAGGTAAAGTGTAACCAGATAGCATACTATCATGTCGAGCAAGAAAGTCCTCCCTATATATGTCCCGGCATCCACTACAATATACATCCAATGTACAGTAATGGCCTCTAGGGCATACATATAACTAACAGAAAGTGGTTATCGTAACGCGATAACGTAATTAAATCTAGAGGGTTGCGCCTGTAGGGAAGAGCGTCCCCACAATCAAAAACCCCTTACAAATAAGGGAGAATCTGATAAAGTCTACTACATTGGTCGTATCTATCCAAACCTCCGATATATGGTGTTATAAATCAACTTGGCATTTTCGAAGAGGTGGATGGATATGTTCCAAATAGTATCTGCTCCTAAATTCAGGCAAGACGATCCATCACAGTCCGTCTCTGTTTTCGGCGGTAAACATTATGTGAGTGGGGCAGGTCTTACCCCATGAGTTTTTTTTATAGGTATATGTCATGATAACGATAAAATATACACGCAAAGTTCATAGTATTTTAATATAAAGTTCGATATATGATCTATTTAACATGAAATTCTAAACTCGTTCAAAGTTAATTGGATGAATATTATTTTAAGTTTGTTATTAAAGGATTAGTGTAATTTATTTAGCATGATAATTGTGATAAAATTATTTTAAAGAAATTATTAAAAATGCTAACTCCATTTTTTCGATATCTTTTTAAGAGACATTTGAGATGGAACGATAGAGAGAGGAGGGGAGAAGGAAATGACTTACGGTTTACACGATTCAAAGAGAGAAGAGGATGGCTCGGTTAGTAGAACCGAGACCAAGAAGTGTGGAAAGGATCAATCGACGGCGCTTCGACTTCGGCAACTCCACTTGAGTATGGCTTAACTCCTTTTGCTTGGACTTGGGAATTTTACAAAGGATTTTGCGAAACTTTCAGAAATGAGGAGTATGATAGTATGGCTGGGTATTTACAGAGGTAAAATGAGTGTGTGAATTAAAAAATTGAATTAAAATGAATTAAATTGGGTTAATAGGGTAGATCAAAGGTCTGGGCAGCTTTCTGTTTAATTCAGAGAAATCAAATAGTAAGAAGAAATAGAGGAGAATCTGTGTTTAATTTACAGAAATCAAATAGTAAGAAGAAATAAAGGTCACACGGGCGAAGAACGGATGAATTTGTGATGATCACAGCTGCCCATAGCGGTTTTTATTGGATTTTGGGCAGCCACATCTTCGCCCTCTGTCTCGAAGTTAGTGCCATGTGTTTTATTTGTCTTTAACTGCTCATTTATCCCGTTTGATTTATTTGCAACCTTTTTTTCTCCGTGTAATGCACGTGCAAACTCTTGGGCTTTCGAAAAGTAAAAAAGAAAAATATTAAAATATTTTGGGGCTGATGGAATTCGAACACGCAGGCTAAATAACAGTAGTAGAGAGCCTTAACCAATGAGCTAAAAGTTGTTTCTTGATTTTATTGAACAATTTAACTGATAACTCACAGTCAGGGCTGAAATACACCTTTATATATACTGAATGTGTTACAATGGTACAGGAATTTCAGGGTCGTTATATACTGCTAGTGTATCGTCATGTCTTTAGAGTCCCACGTCGAAAGTGCCCGCTCAAGTGAAATGATGATGAGGATTTGTATTGTGCATATAGTCGATACGTGCGGGAGTTCGATTAAATATGTGTATATGATACACACATATTAATCAGACGTTTGATAATACTAACCGGTTTATTTATAAGCCGGATTATTAAGTCAAGTATTGACTTAATATCCATATATGATATGGTTGCTAGTATTATGTATATGATACACCCACCCACTCTCTCTTATTTGTATATGATATAAATAAACTAGTATAATGTATATGATACAATCTTTCTTTCTTTAATATGTATATGATACATATGTATTAATATTTATATGATACATATTATTGTTTGTCAATTAGTGGCAAGCATGCATGTGGAGGCATGTGTGCTAGCGGGGACCACTAGAGAATATTTAGCTATTTTCTCACCCTTTCTCTCGCTCTCTCTTTTATATTGTATAGAGTGAAGAGAGAAAGGGAATGAGATCCTCTCATTCTGCTCCTCTTATTCATAAAGAAGTGTTCTTTAGTGGAATTGTAAGTTGGGTGGGTTGGTTTCAAGGTGGATCATCTTCGACGAAGGAGATTGTAGATCAAGCTCGATCCAACATCCTAGGAGCGAAGCTTGGGTCTTCCACTAGAGAGTGGACACGCTACAAACGTTGTAGCCCCCTCAAACCCTATGGCTTGTGGTTGTTCCCTTATTGTATTACAATTGCTAGTATTTGGATGATCTTGGTTTTAGTTTATGGTGCTATTATTTAGAATTTTTTGTTCTATGTTTTCGTCGCGGTCCGCAAGTGTTGCGATCTGATTGGTGCATTTTAATGCATATTTTTTTATCCAAATTTATCTTTGATTTGTCACTTTTAATGCTGCGCACAGTTGTTTTATGATATTTGCAGGCGACGGAGTTTTAATTGCAAAAAAGAAGAAAAGATACCAACACGCGCGCTTCATGTCGATAAAATGAGTTAAAAAAGAACATAAGTGCACAGATCATATTTACAGAGATGTGAAGAGTTTAAAAGGATCAAATCAGCGCAACGAAGATACAGACCAAAGTGGGCCCCACTTGCTTCTAATAAACCGGCGGTTTAGCTTAAAAAAGCAGCCATTTAGCTGGCACACTTAGGCCAATTAGGTCAAATTTTATTCACTGTATTTGTGAATTTATGATAATCCTATTAGTACCCCGTATTCGAAAAAATCTATTTAAAGGTATCGAATACAGATGGCTCATCCTCTCTTAGGGGATCTCTCATCTTCTCTTTTATTTTGGAGGCCAAAGTTTTCAAAAGCAAGATCTGGGGTTGTAAGTAATTCAACTTCTTTTTTTATTTATCATGTCTTCTTTTAATTATTATTGTTTTGGTTTCATTTTCATAGCAACAACAACTGAGCCTTTTGTCCCAAGCATATGGGGTATGATGCATGAACCAACATGAGAATCACGCCAGGTCCAGCATATGAATCCTCCGCTTCCGCTCACTTTTATCAAACAATATACTTTCATTAAGGCCTTTGGCAATCATATCTTTTCGTATCACCTCCATCCATATTTTCTTCGGTCTTCCTTTCGTCCTTTTGACATTGCCTATATCAAGAGTATCAATTCGTCGAATCGGTGCTTTCATAGGTCTGCATTGCATAAAAACAAGATTTCATAATGCAAAATAAAAAAGTTTTTTGATTGAATCTAAATTTTATATATAGGGTTTAGATGAAATTGAATCTATGATTGGTGTTTATTTCTATTGTTCTAGTTTTTCTTTCATGATCTTAATGATGAATACTTAATGATAAAAATAAGTCTTTTTTTTGCAATTCTGATAAACTAAATAGATCGATAAGTGATTCACTACCATGAGGCTTATTTAGGTAAAGAATATGCATTTATGATAAACTAGGTGATTTGATGATGATTGAAAACCATGAAATTTATTTAGAGAAAGTAAAGTTTATATTTTTATTTTTTAAATTCGATCTAATTAATTAGGGTTAATCTTGACTAGTCGATAAAACTAGATAGATCTTTGCTTGAAAACCATTAGATTTTCCTACTAGAAAATTAGATCAACTTAATTATTAATTCATTAGCAATTAATTTTTATAATAATTATCTTTTCTTTGATTAGATATTCGTTGTAAAGGTGGAAATCAACAGAAAGAAAACGTTTTTATTTATTATCATCATGATTAGGTTTAATGGATTCAAAAACCCTAGGTTTTTCTTTATTCATGTTTTTACCAAACTTGTTTTTATTCTACTTTAATTATTTTTCATAATCTTTGCAATTTACTTTCTTAATTATTGCATTTAATTTATTAGGTTAATTATTTCAAATCAAGTTATCTTCTTTAATTCTTGTAATTCAACTAAAATCACCATCCTCTTTATGGATCGACCCACAAGTGTTACATCGATTTACCGTACACTTGCGGCATAAATTTAATACTAAGAAATATTCAATCAAGTTTTTGGTGTCGTTGACGGAAAGGGCGGTTTAAAATTTTAGTTAAAGTTTTTGAATTAATTTTTTTTATTTCTTTTATTTCCTAATATTTTATTATTTCCTTTTTTAGAAAAATTAATTTTTTTAAAATTTCAAATGTAAAGTAAATTAAATTAAAAAATATCTTTAAAAAATTTTAAATTTTAAATTTAAAGTAATTTAAATTAAAAAAATTAATTTAAAATTTCAAATAATTTAAATTTAGAATTTAAATATATAAATAAATAAACTTTTAGGAATATGGGTGACGAACATGCAAAACCATGCTTATATGATTTATGTTATCCAGTTAATTCATCACTTGAATGTTGCAGTAGAACAAATAAATATAGGCACAGTTTTAATTTACTTGACACATCTATATCCGCTAATAATGCAATGTTAGATACTACTATGCAAAAGATATAGGCTTTAGAAGTTAACAATTGGGTTCCTAGTAATCCACCTTTTCAATCTTGTTGCACTAGCTGTTATGAATCCACTCATTCTTATGAGAATTGTTCATTCATTGATTGGAGAAACCAACAAAATTATTGTTGGATTCAAGACATGAATTGTGAAGTGTCTATCTACAATTTAGGCCAACAATTCTGACCAAACCCTTACTATGATGCAGGTCCTCCATCCAATCCAATTCAAAATAACACAACATTCACTCCTTCAAGTTTCATAGGCCAACAATTTCCTTCATACTCATATTATGATGTTGCCCCTCATTACAACTATATCCAATCCTATTAAACTTAAACACCTTCTTTAAACGTTGATAATAATCATGAAATAAGGAGTTCAATGTTACAAACCGAATTTGAATCTTCATTTGAAACTCCTTTACAAACCACGTCTAATTTAGAAAAAGCATTGGCAGAATATACATCCACCATGGTTGCATGCATAAAAATGTCTGAACAATCGCTTATATTCCAGGAGAAAACAATGAAATGGATTAGTATGTTTAATGTATAAATTGCTGCCATGAATAGTTAGAAAGAGCAAAAGACCATCCTGAAGCAAACCTACACAAACCTGATTGTTCCCAACACCTTAGAATATCATAATCAACCTATTGAGGAAGTGTTAGAGGATGACTGTGGTTTAGAATGTAAAATCGAGGAACATTTAAATCATAAGTGTCCTATGATCGTGTGTGAGTTTACGACAAAGAAGATTGTGAGGTATGCATGAGCAATTTGTTTATACACATTTGAATCTTTTGGCTTAGCTGAGTTTGACTTTATGGCGTGTGAGAAAAGAGAGCATGAGATTCTTTCGAGTCGGTTTGACACTTACCTTTAGAAATTTGAAATTCGAATTTGGCTCCCAATGTCGAATTTATATGAGAATGATTTAATTGATGAAATGTCTAAGGAAAAAGAGCTTAACTTGACTGACTGTTGCGAGAAAATTTTTGAGGAGGATGCTTGTGATTTTGCGGGGTGGGGCTTGAATAAAATGTTTGAGTAAAATGTTTATATAAAACCCATAGTGGTAGATAAAATTTTTGAGCAGGTTTTAGATACAAAATCCTAATATGTGGAGGAAACAAACCCACCTATAAGTCAATTTGAAGAGGAGGAAAAATAATGGCGAGACGAGGGATGTGATGAAATTTTTGAAGAGTCTACTATAAGAAGTGTATGAGGAGGAGGTGGTTAATTTTGATGTAGATTATTTTGAACAAAGTTTTGAGAATTTTTTTAAGGATGAACTCAATCTTATGAATGCGTTAGATTCACCAAGTCATCAAGTGCAAAACGTAAATTGGGAATATTCTTTTGAGCCTTTAACAGATGAATCTAACCCTCAACTACTTTCAGTCATCACTGAATGTAAGTAGACGCTCATGCTCGTGCCGCAAACTTGCGGCCAAGGCGGAATACAGAACGAAAATTTTCTACACAAGAGCACGAACTCTACG
Source organism: Agapanthus africanus (assembly GCA_030015575.1). NCBI lineage: Eukaryota > Viridiplantae > Streptophyta > Magnoliopsida > Asparagales > Amaryllidaceae > Agapanthus > Agapanthus africanus. Next base: position 266,684,163 of record CM057339.1, read on the forward strand.
ACCTAGAATCGAATCCAAACACTAAACTAGCACACTAGAAGGAGTTTAATTACTCGGTTAGTAATTCCAACCTTTGTAGCCGTGTCCTTCATATTCTATGCCACTTCTTTAGCTTCTAGGTCCACTGGGAACGAGCTTGGGAGGCCGTCTTCCTTGTCAAAGATGATCCACTTAAAGGTACCCAAACCTAGGCTCTACCTTCACATAAAAAACAAAGTGAAGCGACTAGTGATCAAAACTTGCTAAGAATTGATCACTAGGATGTAGTAATAGCTAATCACTAAATGTTCTCTCTTTTCTTTTTCCTCTCTTAACTTAGAAAAAATCAAGAGAGAAAGAAGAAGCTCAAGGGTGATGGTGAAGAGATCAAGCATGGCTACCATAATGAAAAAAATCTCTTCTCATTTTCTTTTTCTTTCTTTCTTTATTAAGTGTGAAGTGGGTGGAATTGTGACTCATATGGGTGAGTCACAAGTCAACACACTTCCACTTTGATCCAGAAAGAATGAGAAGAAAATGCAAGCCATGTTATATTCATACATATACTTATGTATTTGTGTGTGTATACACACACATAAATACACTAATACAAGTATATGCTACAAATACATACACCCATATTCGTATCAAAATACGAATATCTTGTATTTGTATTAAGATACAAATACCCGTTTTTATATTAAGACACAAATATACGTATGTTCCCCTCCGAAAGACGGCGCGACGCAGGGACGTCTTGCCTGAGATTCGAGACAGATGCTAATTGGTGCTATCCGTCTACCTCTCCGAAGATGCGAAGTTGATTTATGGCACCATGTATCGAAGGTTTAAACGGATGCGTCCGATGTGGCAGACTTCGTCAGATTCCCCCTCGCTTGAGAGGTTTTTTGATTGTGGGGACGCTCTTCCCTGCAGGCGCAAGCCCCTGCAGTTAATTACGCTACCGTATCGCGGTAACAACTTTCTCTTTCTCCAGATGGTCACTTCGTGTCGTGGGTGTTTGTTGCCCGTGGATTGTATACGGAGACTGAGTTGTGTCGTCGCCCGTAGGGCGTGGACTAGTCCAAATCCGTATCTTTCTTAGATTTGGGTTTGGAGGTTGTGTTTAAGGATACGCTAGCCTCATTTGAGACTAAGATCGACTTAAACGTTTGTTAATGATACGTTAGTCTAGTTTTAGACTAAGATCAACTTAACGGGATCGTTTAGATCCGACAAGAGAGCAATTAGGGGAGCCCTGTGCCCTGTTGTTTAGTTTAGTGACATTGCGGTCCAATGCTAGTTTTAAGACGTTGCGGTCCAATGCTAGTTTTAAGACGTTGCGGTCAAGGTTAAGGACGTCGTAGTCCGTGGATTTAAGGACTCCATAGTCCAATGTTAGTTTTAAGACATCACGGTCAAGGTTAAGGACGTCGTAGTCTGTGGATTTAAGGACTCCACAGTCCGATGTTAGTTTTAAGACATTACGGTCAAGGTTAAGGACGTCGTAGTCCGTGGATTTAAGAACTCCACAGTCCAATGTTAGTTTTAAGACATTACGGTCAAGGTTAAGGACGTCGTAGTCTATGAGTTCAAGGACCCCACAGTCCATATCAATGTATGTGGTTATCGGGACCCGTCACCTCTCTGAAGACGTTGAGGAATTACAACGATAAGTATCAAAGGAGTGAAGAGATGTACCCTTAAACCGAGGTAGGTTAAGTGATCTGTAGCCCAATTTGGATACTTAGGATCGATTATTATATTATGAGCCCATTGGTCCAATTAAGTTTGAATTGAGGACTTATGGCCATCTTGGGCTAAGTCCAATTGTATCTGGGATATTGGCCCTCTGTTATTTCCTTGAAGGAGAGGCTTTGCCTCTGGAAACTTAGCTAATTAGGCTAAAGCTAGTGTTAAACACTGGAGACCAACAGTGTTGAACACTGGGAATGAGGTTGACAAGTTAGTGTTAAACACTAAAAGATAATCAGTGTTGAACATTGAAAAAAGAGCCTTCAAATTAGTGTTAAACACTAAGCAAATCAGTATTAAATACTACAAATAGAATTTTCCAAATTAGTGTTAAACACTAAGGAGAATTAGTGTTAAACACTGGATACAGAGGTTTCAATTTAGTGCTAAACACTAAGGCAAGAGGGGTCATGTGGTAATACGTGAGAGCGCCTTTCTTCTCTTCATTTTGTTCTACAGATAAGTGTTTAACACTTTTAGTCCTGAAAGCTATCACGTGCGGGCACGTGATGGGGGCTCATGCTCTGGTTTATTAGAATACTTATTAGGGGTCACGTGGTGACACGTGAAGGCACCCCAGAGTCTCTGTTTGTTTTGCTTTTTCTTTGTGTGCTTCAGGGGTCACGTGGGGCATTGCCTCAAAGTTCTCTTTTATACATCTTCGCAGGAGTCACGTGGTAATACGTGAGGTGCCTACTTCAGAGTTTTATTAGGTGGGTCTCTGTATGCATTAAAGTTCTGTTCATAGAGTTAAACACTGGATACAGAGGTTTCAATTTAGTGCTAAACACTAAGGCAAGAGGGGTCACGTGGTAATACGTGAGAGCGCCTTTCTTCTCTTCATTTTGTTCTACAGATAAGTGTTTAACACTTTTAGTCCTGAAAGCTATCACGTGCGGGCACGTGATGGGGGCTCATGCTCTGGTTTATTAGAATACTTATTAGGGGTCACGTGGTGACACGTGAAGGCACCCCAGAGTCTCTGTTTGTTTTGCTTTTTCTTTGTGTGCTTCAGGGGTCACGTGGGGCATTGCCTCAAAGTTCTCTTTTATACATCTTCGGAGGAGTCACGTGGTAACACGTGAGGTGCCTACTTCAGAGTTTTATTAGGTGGGTCTCTGTATGCATTAAAGTTCTGTTCATAGAGTTAAACCCTAAAATTCTGAAGAATTATATTCTTAATAGGGCCAAACCCTAGTTTCTTTTCTTAAAGGAATTAAATTCCTATGAGTTTGAGAGAATTATATTCTCAGTTAGGGTTAAATCCTAGTTCTGTTCATTTTGAAGGAATTAAATTCCCATAACATAGGGTTAAACCCTAACTTTATCTGAAAGGAATTGAATTCCTATCATTTTTGTGAGAATTAAATTCTCTAAACTCAGTTCCTCCTCTGTGTTTTAGATCTGCATGGCAGGATCTCAACCCAATGAGAATTAAATTTTCAATTCATGGGGAGATGTGCACTTTGCAGAACCTCAACTAGAGAAAGAACTAAGTTCTTTTTTTTATATAAGAGTTAAACTCTTTTGAGAATTAAATTCTCCTTTGAAGCCTCCATTTTCCTTTCTTACCTAAGGTTTTCCTTTTTGCAGAGAATCAAAGGCTCTATCTTTCTCTCTCCCTATGTATCAAAAGAAAAAGATCCAAAGGTCTCAAGGTTTCAGAAAAAAGTTTTAGCAAAAGGTCTTTTTTTTTATAAAAAAGGAGTCCCCTCTCTTCTTTTCTTGGCTCCTATTTATAGGAGAAGGAAGAGAATCAATCTGCTCAGTAAATCTCTCATTGAGAGATTTGATTTGTATGTTGCGAGATTTGATTTATATTTATCATTAATCTGGGCCTTTAGATTGTTAAGTGAATTTTATTCACCATTGGATTTTAAATCCAGAGATATTTCCTTGTTGTTTCGGTTAGGTTTAGGGGGAAATCTTTCCAAGTCCAAGATTTTTCCATAAATAGGTGATATTTAATCACCTTTAGATTTTCAATCCAACGGTTCCAAATAATCATTCTCTATCTTGGAAAGATTTGAATGATCTCTTCTCAGAATTCAATTCTGTTAAATAATAAGTCTTTTAAAGCCGGTCACGTGTGGCCACGTGACCCCTGGTCACGTGTGGCCACGTGACCCCTGGAACGGGCTTTTCTTCTTCTTTTGCGCTCTGTTCTCTGGCCGCTGCTCAGCCGTCACGTGCCAACATATGACCATTGGTCACGTATGAGCACGTGACCTTTTCTGGAGTCTTTTCTTGAAAGCGCTTTGTGTCGCTGCTTTGAACGTTACGTGCCAACACGTGACCGCTGGTCACATGTGAGCACGTGATGCCTCTTCTGAGTCCTTTCCTGATTTTTAATCAGGGAACAAATGCCCCCACAGCGTTGTTCTCACGTGTCTGCACGTGAGTGCAACGCTGTCACTTTTGTGACCGTTGGATCTGCTTTGGGAGTAGGGTAGATGAAACGTTTTCCATCCCATCCTATAAATGCCCATGTCCTTTCAGAAGAGCCTCCACTTTGCTCATCTTCCTCTTTTGAGAACTATCTTCTTTTGAGAATTTAATTCTCTTTTTCCAGAGCTTAGTTCTCTGCCTTGAAAAATTTTCAGAGTTTAACTTGGTTCAAAAAGAACTCTTTTCTTCATGTAATGCTTTTGAACAATCGAAGAACCTTCATTTTTAAAAAACTCTATGGATTTTAAATCCACATCAAGGGTTTCACCCTTTTAACATAAACCCATTTTTTCTTCAAGTTCTTTCACAAGAACAGAAAACCACCTAACCTTCAAACTGTAGGTCTCCTAGGGTTTCATATGGTCCTTAGGGAAATGATGGTGACAGTTCAAGTCCATGGAGTTTAACTCCGTCCACAGAAAAAGTTTCTGGGAATTTAATTCCTCCTTTTTAAAAGGAATTTAATTCCTATGAAGAACCAAGTTTTTCCCATAGAGGTTTCTTAGGGTATCCTTGCCCTAGGTTGTCCTCCTTCACATCCGAGAGGAAAAAGTTTGTAATGAATTTTTCATGATCGTTATTTCAGGTGTCATGGATGCTCATTTGTATGATCTTAACGAAATCATTTCTTACGGGAATATTCATGCACTAGGTCGTAGTCAGAATCAGGAGCTCACCAACGCTCAGTATGCTGAGATTATGAGCCGCTTTGACGAGTACAACCATCGGCTACTCCCCCGTCGCTCTTCTCTTCTGAGACTCATCGTGCTAACGATTTGGGAGGCGCTTCCTCTCTTCTGCACCGGTGTACCACTTAGGGAATTTGACGCTGCCGAGAATAAGATACATTCGGTGTATCTGATGAGTCTAATCTCGAAGAGAAGGCGCGACAAACTCATTGATCTCTTGCACCAGGCATTTCAGCAGTCGGCCATACTTGCCGCCTATCGGAGGGTGGAGGACATTCGCGAGGACCCCGACGCTTGTGATCGTGAGAGAAAACATACTCGGGCGGTTCGAAATGCTTGGAGGATCTTGGACAAAGTCAATCTTGAGTTTCTCAATCCGTGCCCCGCGTCTGAGGTCTTTCTATTGTAATCGTTTTCTTTTCATTTTGTATGGACTTCTTAAAGCATGAATGATAAGCTTTATCGTGCCTTTCTATGTTTGCATGCCTTTCTATGGGATTTTATCATTTTGCTATTGTTGCTGTTGCTGTTTTTAATGTGCAGGGTGCTATTCCATTTTTTAGTGCACGTCAAGTTTGGGGGTCACGTGCTTCGCACGTGGGGTCCTTTTGACGGGGCTGTTCAATGCAAAAAAAAATTATGCCATATTTTTAGTGCACAATATTAGATGCAGAAAAGGAGCCTTGGAAATAGTTCCATCTCCTTGATTTCCAATGTCTTCCCCTTTTGGGTCTTGGAAATAGCTTCAGCATGCAAGATTTTCCGTACACAGCACTTAATGCCCCTCTTTATATCCTGGGGCCATGGCTTTCTTTTCTCTTCACAGAGAAATTTATTCTCATTTTGGTGCGATTCGTCTTGAGAGACAACTGAGCGCCATGGCCTGCAATCGCCTCCATGCTCGTCGACAGCCATAGGAAGTTCCTATCAAGGAGATGATCCCCCGCTTTGCCGCCCGATTGGTGGATCCCCTCCTTACATACGACGAATGCGACTCAACGGCGTATGAACTCTCGATCCGTAGGGGGTCTCCCTTCCCAATGGGCTCCCTCTGGCTCCGGATGATTCTTGCCGCCGTGCTCGCTGACGTCCCTCCTCACCCGGCGGAGATGACCCTGGCGATGCTTGATGCGGCCGAAGAAAAGCTTGAGGGCTTTCACGAAGCGTGCCTAATTACTCAAGCTTTGAAAGATCGCTCGGTTCACCTTTTGAGCGAAATAAGAGCCCGTCGGGCTGTTATGTCTGCTTTTGCGGACGAACATGGCGCCAATCGGTGGGGAGCGACTCCTCGCGAGAACCGGCGCTTTGACGTGTTGGAGAGAGCGGGGAGAGAGATGGAGAATTTTGTCTTTTGTTTTGTCAACCCTTGCGCTACCGATCCTTTGTTCGGCGACCTTTTCCTGCTAGTGTAGTATTTTCAAATTAGTTTTCGCATGCTTTATGTAGAACTTTCATGTGTGCTGGGTATCCGTATGTATGTTTTTGCTTGCATAAATGAACTTTGTGTTCTTCCCATAAGAACTTTCTTTAATTGCGAACACTGTCACTATGTTGCATGCACATCAAAGCTTCGGGTATTATTTCTTTTTGGATATTCATATAGTTGCGAATGCATGCTTGATAGGATGTACACCGAGAAATTTTTGTTGCTTTCCGTACCAGGTGATATGAGCGCGTTTTAGATCGACTGTTGCTGTCGACTGGAGGCTCGTTTATACGGTCTTGAGCGTATATGTCATGTTTCCGAGGTTGCGGTCGCGAAAGCGAGCTTACGTGGCCTGATAGAGCGACGCGTGGCGAACATATTGTTGTGTGAGAAGAGGCTCGGCCGCGAGTTCTCGGAGAGGGAACTGGCTTCCAAGGCGCTGAACGAGCTTCAAGCCAATCTTACCGTCAAGGCCAACAAAGCGTACGAACTCTGGCGAGTGCTTCAGGAGGCCATCAAGGAGGCAGTGGCTCTTGATAAAGCTTCCACGTTCACTCGTGAAAGGGTCGAGACTCACAAGGCCACCGAGAAAGAGCTTGAAGGCCGGCTTGCTTCGTATCAGGCCCAGCATGCTCAGGGAGAGGCCCGTCTTCTGGCGATACTGAATCACGAAGGCATGGCCCAGCGAAAGAAGGATGAGCTGACCAAGCTGCTAAATCGCCCACCGGCCTGAAGAATTGTATCTTTTCTTTTTTCTTTTTGTATATACTCTTGAGCGAGAGTATTTTCTTTTTGTTCTCTCATGAATTATACTTTGTACCCATTTTGGTTTATGAATAAAGATATATTTTTTTTCTCAATAGTGTGTCCTCCTTTTATTGAATGTGTTCTGCGGACAGTCTATCTTGATCTCTTTGCAGGGCCGCGATGGCTTAGGATTCAGGGCTAAGATTTGCCTCCTCAGACTTTTGAGCTTTATGAGCCGTGAGGGTCTCATAAAGAGTTTTCTTCCCTACAGGTCGAGAGGATCCCGTAGATGTGAGTTCTTCTTAAGAGTCGTGGGGATTCTTAAGCAGGTTTTCCCTTGGGAGTCGTAAGGATCTCACAAGGGAGTTTTCTTTCTTGCAGGTCATGAGGATCCACAAGTGCTGAGTGCGGTCGCCCTTATCCGTATTTCACGGGGTCAGGGGTTGCTTTGGGATGTTCTCCAGGGTACCGTAGTTTAAAGACATCACGGTCAAGGTTAAGGACCTCATAGTCCATGGGATTAAGGACTCCACAGTCCGATATTAGTTTTAAGACATCACGGTCAAGGTTCAGGACCTCATAGTCCGTGGATTTAAGGACTCCACAGTCTAATGTTAGTTTTAAGACGTCCCGGTCAAGGTTAAGGACCTCATAGTCCGTGGATTTAAGGACTCCACAGTCCAATGTTATTTTTAAGACATCACGGTCAAGGTTAAGGACCTCATAGTCCGTGGATTTAAGGACTCCACAGTCCCATGTTAGTTATCGGGACCTGTCACCTCTTTGAAGACGTTGAGGAATTACAACGCCAAATATCAAAGAAGTGAAGAGATGTACCTTTTAACTAAGGTAAAATCAGTCTAGAATCATCATGGTTGGTCGTTAGTTTTAAGACATTACGGTCGAGGTTAAGGACATCATAGTCCGTGGATTTTAAGGACTCCACAGTCCGGTGTTTGCTCTGGATGTTTCACACGGGTTCACTGCCGTGTTCGGCGAGGACCAGGCTCCGCTCTGGGCGTTTTCTGCTGGGTCAAAGAGTGACGTTATCTGCGTTCCATGTGACCAGGAATTTTGCACTAGATGCTTCACACGGGTTCACTGTCGTGCTCGGCGAGGACTAGGCTCCGCTTTGGGCGTTTTTCGCGGGGTCAAAGAGTGACGTTATCCGCGTTCCACGTGACCAGGAATTTTGCACTAGATGCTTCACACGGGTTCACTGCCGTGTTCGGCGAGGACTAGGCTCCTCTATGGATGTTTTCCACGGGGTCAAAGAGTGACGTTATCCGCGTTCCACGTAACTAGGAATTTTGCACTAGATACTTCACACGGGTTCATTGCCATACTCGGCGAGGACTAGGCTCCGCTCTGGATGCTTCACACGGGTTCACTGCCGTGTTCTGCGAGGACCAGGATCCGCTCTGGACGTTTTCCACGGGGTCAGAGAGTGACGTTATCCGCGTTCCACGTAACTAGGAATTTTCCATTAGATGCTTCACACGGGTTCATTGCCGGGTTCGGCGAGGACTAGGCTCTGCTCTGGACGTTTTCCGCGGGGTCAAAGAGTGACGTTATCCGCGTTCCACGTGACCAGGAATTTTGCACTAGATGCTTCACACGGGTTTACTGCCGTGTTCGGCGAGGACTAGGCTCCGCTCTGGACGTTTTCCACGGGGTCAAAGGGTGACGTTATCCGCGTTCCACGTAACCAGGAATTTTGCACTAGATGCTTCACACGGGTTAATTGCCATGCTTGGCGAGGACTAGGCTCCGCTCTGGATGCTTCACACGGGTTCACTGCCGTGTTCTGCGAGGACCAGGATCCTCTCTGGACGTTTTCCACGGGGTCAGAGAGTGACGTTATCCGCGTTCCACGTAACCAGGAATTTTGCACTAGATACTTCACACGGGTTCATTTCCATGTTCGGCGAGGACTAGGCTCCGCTCTGGACGTTTTCCGCGGGATCCGCGTTCCACGTGACCAGGAATTCTGCACTAGATGCTTCACACGGGTTCACTGCCGTGCTCGGCGAGGACTAGGCTCCGCTCTGGATGCTTCACACGGGTTCACTGCCGTGCTTTGCGAGGACCAGGATTCGCTCTGGACGTTTTCCACGGGGTCAAAGAGTGACGTTATCCGCGTTCCACGTGACCAGGAATTTTGCTGATTGTATCCGCATTTCACGGAATTGGGATTTGACTTTCGGTCATCTGTACACCGTCGAGTCATGGAACTGGGAATTGTCGCTGTTCTGCTTTGCTTGATATTGTGTATGCTGTAATGAAACGAACGTCGAGATGATCTCTAAGCTATCTGTGACTCATCGAGATTTGGCTTCTTCTTCTGATGAAACCTGGGAGAGGAGGAGTGCGATTCCTTCTTTGTTTGCACCCCTGGATTGTATACAGGGATTGATGTAATATCACCTGTAGGGCAAAAATTTCATTTTTATTTTATTTCTTTTTCCGCGATGCTCTATCATTTCAGCTTTATATCGCGAAGGTCGCGATTGCCCAATCATTTCGGCTATTTTTCGCGGTGCCCCATCATTTCGGCTATTTATTTTATTTTTTCTCGCTGCTTTTTATTGCGAGTTGCCCAATCATTTCGGCTATTTCTCATGCATACATGTTTACTTGCTGCTTTTTATTGCAAGTTGCCCCATCATTTCGGCTATTTCGTATGCATGTGTGGCTCACTAGCCTTTTCGCTGTAAGCTTGGATTTTAGACACCGATTTCGGCATCGGCACCGCTACAGCTGGGATGTTGCCAGAAGCGAATTATCATTTGCCTCTGTCGATGTTGAACAAAGGTGGCTTAGTAAACAGGGTTAAGGGGCATGTCGACTAAGGATTTTGACTTCATGAGCCGTAAGGGTCTCACAAAGGTATTTCTCCCTACAAGTCGTGAAGATCTTGCAGGTGTGTTTTCTCTTTGGGAATCGTGAGGATTCCTAAGTCTGTGTCCTCTTGCAAGTCGTAAGGATCTTACAAGAGTGTTTTCTCCTTATAAGTCGAGATGACTTACAAGGGTCGTTCACCATGTGAGCATATCCCTAGTCACGGATGGGACTTGGTTAGGGAAATGTTTATTCGCGCCCGTGGATTGTATACAAGGGTCAGTATTGAGCCACTTGTAGGGCATAAATTGAAGGTTGTGGGGGTTGCTTAAGCACAGGTTTAGGTCTCTGTGACTTAAGACTTTCAAATCTTATGAGCCGTGAGGGTCCCATAAAAGAGTTCTCCTTACGAGTCGTGAGGATCTCGCAAGTGTAATTTCTCCCTAGGAATCGTGAGGACTCCTAAGTGTGTTGCTCCCTTGTGAGTCGTAAGGATCTCACGCGGGTGGTTTCTCCTTACAAGGTCGAGGGGACCCTATAAGTGTCTTTTAACGAGGTTGCGCCCTTTCAGGTTTTCACAAACACTCGCCGGTAGTCTTGCTGTTTTTACTCACGGAGCCCTTTCGGGTTTTCATCCGTGCCCTTTTTGCTTATGGACATACCCCTTTTCTTTATTCTTTATATATATATATATATATATATATATATATATATATATATATATATATATATTTTTTTTTTAACGAGGTCGCGCCCTTTCGGGTTTTCACGAACACTCGCCGGTAGCCCTGCTGTTTTTACTCACGGAGCCCTTTCGGGTTTTCATCCGTGCTCATTTTGCTTATGGACATACCGTTTATTATATATATTTTTTATTTTAATAATTTCCTCAGCCTAAGGATGATGCGGTAGTAGTTTAAGGACGTTTCGGTCCTTCGTTAGTTTAAGGACATTTCGGTCCGCCATTAGTTGAAGGACGTTTCGGTCCGTTGTTAGTTTAAGGACGTTTCAGTCCGTTGTTAGTTTAAGGACATTTCGGTCCGTTGTTGAAGAAGGCCGGTTACCACTTATAGAGTTTAGACTTAGGAAGATAGCGAGCGGACATAGTCGTCGTCATCTATCATTGACCTAGGCCGTGACTCGTCAGGCGTAGTATTTCTTCAGGAAGTGACCGTTTATTGGCCTGAAAGGTCTTTCACCGTGCATACCCATGAGTAGATACGCTCCACCCTGGTAGACCTTGTCTATGATGTATGGGCCTTTATAGTTCGGCTCAAATTTTCCCTGCTTGGCGCGATTGGGGATCATAGATCTTTTGACCACTAGCACGAGTTCACCTTGGCGGAATGCCCTCGGCCTGGTCAATCTTTCATACGAGCGCGTCATCTTTGCTTTGTAGGCCTCCGGATTTTGTTGTGCTATGAGCCGGGTCTCATCAAGGGCATCAAGCTCCTTAAGCCGAAGGTGAGCATTTTCTTCGTCTGTCAGTTCGCAGTGGACCGCCACGCGTAGAGAGGGTAACTCTATCTCGAGGGGGAGTACTGTTTCTGTACCGAATACCAACGCGTATGGCGTTGTCTTCGTGGCCGTTTTGAACGTAGTTCGATACGTCCAAAGAGCTTCTTGCAGCCTCTCATGCCAGTCCTTCTTATTTCGGGACACCGTTTTCTTCACGATCTTTGTCAAGGTCTTGTTGAAGGCCTCCGCTAGACCATTAGCTCGCGGATTATAAACCGACGAATATCTCCAGTCTATATTGTGTTGTTGCGCGAAGCGGCTGATCTTGTGGCTTCTGTAGGCTGGCCCATTATCGGAGATGATCCGTCGCAGAGTTCCAAACCGATATATGACGCGCGTCTTGAAGAAATGGAGGATATTCTCCGTTTTCACTTCCCTAAACGGTACTGCTTCTGCCCATTTGGAGAAGTAGTCAGTGTTCACTAGGATGAAACGATGTCCTTTGGACGATGCTGGTTCGATGGGGCCGACTATGTCGGTCCCCCACATTTCGAATGGCCAGCTAGCCACCGTTGGATGGAGTGGATTTGGATGCTGGTGGATTTGGCACGAGTGACATATTGACGAAAGCGAAGGACAAAGCTCGTTTCATGAGTTGATGTCTTGAGGACGCATCTTTAGGCGTTCGACGGGATTTGAAGTAGTCTATGAAGACTTCTCTCCAATCTTCAGCCGTTTCTTGGTCTTTTATTTGCATGGCCTTCTGCTCGGTCGCTTCCTTTTCCTCGGATGATTCCGGAGATGTTTTTGCCGGAGCAAGAACTCGACGGCTTTGTACCACGATTCTTACATCATCGAGGTTCTCATCAGCTAGTTCTTTAGCTAGCTTGGCTAATGCATCCGCTTTGCTATTTTCGGCACGCGGTATGCTTTCCAGGGTGTAGGAGGGGATTTGGGTCAACAGTTGCTGCACCTTCTCACCATACTTCATCAGCTCTGGCTTGCATGTTTGGTAGTCGCCGTTTACTTGACTAACGACCAGTTGGGAGTCTCCGTATATGAGGAGGTTTTCAATTCCCATGTCGATGGAGATCTCGAGGCCTGCTATCAAAGCTTTGTATTCGGCTTCATTGTTCGTTCTCGGCTCTGTTAGGGAGAAAGAAAAGCGCATCATCCATCCTTATGGAGTTACAAAGATGAGTCTTACCCCCGATTTGATTATAGGGGTACTTTGTTTGCGCTTCTTCACGGAAGATGCTCCATCGAAATAAAGCTCCCATCGGGTATCACCACCGTCGATCGCATCAAACGCATGTTCGTCTAGAAGATCGCAATTCAGAGGAGAATCGGCGGGTATCGGATGCTCAGCGAGGAAATCGGCGATGTCCTGGCCTTTCACTGCTTTGAGAGGCTGATAGGTTATCGAGAACTCCATCAAGAGCAGGGCCCATTTAGCGAGTCGCCCCGTCAATATGGCCTTCGACATTAAATATTTAAAGGGGTCCACCTTCGAAATGAGACGGACTTCATGCGCCAACGCATAGTGCCTGAGCTTTGTTATCGCAAAGATTAACGCCAGGCAATGTTTTTCGATAGGGGAGTAGTTGCTTTCTGCCCCCAGTAGAACTCGACTTAAATAGTAGAGCGCTCTCTCCTTTCCTTGGTCATTCTCTTGCGCCTACAATGCGCCTAAGGAACCTTCGAGGGCGGTTGTATAAAGAATAAGAGGTTTTTCCCTGACTGGAGCAGCTAACACCGGCGGGTTCTGCAGGTACTGCTTGATCTTGTCCAGTGCGCCTTGGCATTTGCGATCCCAGAAGAACGGGGTTCCCTTCTTCATCAGGTGACTGTAAGGGCGGCACTTGCCTGAAAGGTTGGCTATAAATCGCCGGATGTACGCGAGCTTCCCTTGGAGAGACCGCAATTGTTTGAGAGTCCTTGGCGGTGGCATTTCCATGATCGTCTTGATCTTCGACGGATCTATCTCAATGCCCCGGTGCCGGATAATGAACCCTAGGAACTTGCCTTAGGATACCCGAACGCGCATTTGAGGGGGTTCATCTTCAAGTTGTTTTGCCGAAGGCGTTGAAATACGGTCTTCAGATGCTCGAGATGTTCCTCGTATGACCTGCTTTTCACGACGAGGTCGTCGATATAGCATTCGACGATTTCATGTATAAGGTCATCGAAGATCTTCGTCATGGCCCTTTGATAAGTAGCACCGGCGTTCTTTAAACCGAAGGGCATCACTTTATAACAGAATATTCCCAGAGGAGTTCGAAAAGCGGTGTGCTTCTGGTCTTCAAGATGCATCTTTATCTGATTATACCCTGACGAGCCGTCCATGAAGGAGAAAACCTCATGAGTGGACGTATTGTCTATCATCAGTTCGGTGACTGGCACTGGGAAATCATCCTTCGGGCAGGCTTTATTGAGATCCTGGAAGTCTACGCATATGTGCACTGTCCCATTTTTCTTCATTACCGAGACGATATTGGCGATCCAGTCAGGATATTGCACTTCTTGGATAAACCCAGAATCGATCAGCTTCTTGACTTCGGCGTTGATGCTCATCTCAAGCTCGAGCCGCATTCTTCTCGGCGCCTGTTTGACTGGCTTGACGTCCGGGGATATTGCCAGTTTATGCACAGCAATTTCTGGATCTAGTCCTGGCATTTCAGAATAGTTCCATGCGAAACAATCTTTATGCTGCATAAGCACGTCTTTTAACGCAGCCACCCTTTCTTCAGATAGCAGATCGCTGACGAATGTCGGCCGTGGGTCGTTCGCCGTCCCCAACTCAATTTTCTTGAGGTTATCGGCCGTGGTATGTATGCCATCTTCCAGCTCTTTCGGTGCTGGTGGAAATTCTGAGATAACCTCGTCGTCATTGTTTTCGAAGCACCAGGGGAAGTCATCCATATTCTCGGGCTCTTCTTTTGATATCGTTATCATGCGACAGGTACGAGCTCGTTTCCAAGACCGATGTGGATCTGGTTCATCTCTTGTGGCTTTGGGTTCATGCTTCTATGGCGGGGTCACCCTCCAGCTGTCAGATAGAGCGAACTTGCCGAGCTGATACTGATCTTCGACCCAGTTCTTGAAGGTGAAGCAGTCTTCGATAGGGTGTCCTATGGCTCGGTGATAAGAGCAATAGCCCTGATGAGAGACCTCATTAGCTTGCTCAGGGTGTTTAGACTTCGGAAGTGTAGTCATTCGATGTTTTAAAGCGAGGTCAAGTATCTTCCGTGTCTTGTCTTGAGGGAAAGAATACGCTCGACTCATCTTCTTCATGAGGGACAAATCCGGACCGCGCAATACCCGATCACATGACTTCTTGGTCCCGCTTTGTCGCTGTTGAACGCCTTTTCTGCTCTTTGACTTGTCTCTACCTTTGCGTCGGGCCTTTTGCACAACAGATTGATAGGGAGGAGCGTTTTCATCTTTCGCAGCCTGTTGTAAAAGGCGTTGCGCCCTGGTTTTCTTGTAAATGGCCATTTCGCGATTATGATCGTCCCGAGCTTTTTGACCCGCTTTCCTGATAAGCTTGTCTATTCGCTCTTCAAATGATGGACTCGGGACTTCAATCGCGGGATCCAGTTCCGATGAGGGGTTGGCATTTTCTGACAAGGAGTCCTCTTCTTCATCAAAGGTATATATGGCGTAGCTACAGTAGACCCGTTCCCGTTTTCCGGCTCTCACGTATCCAAGCCCAAGCGTTTCCATTCTCCCGTTGGGCAACTTGCGCTGAGTCCCAGGGACATCCCAAATCCTGTTATAGAATCGAGCTTGTCGGGTAGTGTTCAGTCGATAAAACTGCACATTTGTAGTGCATTTTTCCTACCATTTTTATATTAAAAAAGGACTTTATTATAATATATTATACATATGAGGGTTTATGTGTAAAAACATTATTTTCCATGTGTTAATATATTTTAATTATCATTTGGTAGGAAAATGTATGCAAATAATATTATTGGTCTAATCCTAGTAGAACAAAGTCTACTAAAATCTTATATGAGTTGTTGTGCAGATTATTTCCAAGTTGTTATGAAGGATTTAACAAAAAAATCAATTTGTTGAAGAATACTTTCCAAATTAAAGAGCAAACTTGGAGACTAAGTCTGGAAGCAGCCGAGAAAATATTTTCAGATTCTGAAGATGCTTAGGAGTGCCAAATGTCACCATCAGAGAGCCCCAGAAAAACCATCAACGATGGAGATTAGAGGACCGCGGATCCGCGGCCAAACCCACCCTGGGGCCGCGGATCCGCCGCAATCATGATGATTCAGAATGCAATATTTTGGGAGATTTTCAAATGCTGAATTTTACCAACTTCTCAACAATAATATTCTGGGTTTGCACTATATAAAGACACCGAGAGCCTCTTGGAAAAGCTATCAAGCCGAAGAGATCACGAAGCTCCCGACGCTCACGCATCCAGGCTGATCATCGACTGTTCGACTACCTCCCTAGGAAAGATCGAGAAGCAAATCAAGTTTTGTAATCATTTTCTATGGATTAAAAGTGTAGTTGCAAGAGTTGATTAATAAAGGTAGTTGATTTTAATTGTTTGTTTTCTTTTACATTATGTTTTCCATCTCTTTCTTTTCATCTTCTTCTCCCAATATGCGCGAGTAATTCTCCGCTTGTTAGGGTTCGTAGGATTAGGGTAGGTTAATGGGGGATGAAAATAATTAAACCCTTTTTAAGTCCTATAAAGTTTAGGAACTTTATCAAAATAATCATTAACATCCTAATCGGGCGCGCTAGCAATTCCTTGCTAGTTCCGACCGCGATTAGAGATTAGATTAATGATTGTTTTGGTAAAGGCTAGATATGAACGGAGTTCCGTGTCGAGATAAGGGTTACGAGTGGGATTCCTTTTCCCTCCAGAAACCCTAATCTACACGCATCACCGTCGTTCTAGTTCTAAATCTATTAATGGATAAAAAGGGTAACTTTTAATTAATCTCTCATAACTACTAAATCCTAACGAACCCTACAAGCCCTTCTTATTATAATTAATCACATCTTTAAACTAATCTACATCTATATTTACATTCTGTTTAAACGTAGATCTAGAAAACATCCTACAACCATTCGTATTTCTTTCTCCCTTTCAACACATCTAAAGTAAAAATAAGAGGTTCCACGTTTCCCAGAGGACGACCCGTACTCATCTCGGTCTAGTTACACGCGACACCGTTATTGATTGCGGTTAACTACAAACACGATTTTTCACACCAATCAAATGGCGCCGTTGCCGGGGATACGTGCGTAATTTTTTATTTTTACTATTTGTGTTGATTTCTTAGACGAGTCATATCATTATTAACACAAAACTGCAAATTGTATATTTAACGATTTGTGCGTGGATTTTTGCAAGGAGATCTGGAGTCACAGAATTGAGGGAAACAGGAAACAGAGACTTTTTTAGAGATCCAGAGGAGCACAGAGGGACACAGAAAAATTTTCATCAAGTGATCCAACCACCTCGCGGCGGAAGCGCGGCAGAAGGGCCTCTTTGGCGGCGGAAGCGCGGCAGGGTGGAGGAATTAGGGCTTCTGTCTTCTCTGGTAGCTTTCTTAACTCCTTCTCTCTCCTCTCAAATCCAATAAAATCTATCTTCTGCAGGATTCTTTGCAAAATTGCGCCGCTCAAAAATCTTTTTGCAAAAGTTTTGTGATTGGTTTTGTTTTGCATATTTAATACGGATTTTAAGGGGCAAAGACCAAATCAAGATTAGGTGGGGATTTCATCACCCTTCCTAAGCCCCACAAATCACAAACCGAGCATATAGCACAACCCTTCATTAATTTAAAAAATATCTAGACCAGACTCTAAGGACTGTCGAGCTCAATAGGAAAAAGACTAGTATAGGCATCGGCCGTTTATCCTAACTGACATTGCGGTGTCTAGGCTAGTGGTTTTTAATTAGGCCCACTGTAGTGGTGGTTCCTTCCCACTTACCTGGCCGTACTTGTCCGTGAAAAGGCGGTTTGAGGTCTATTTCTAGCCTTAGTTAGGAGCTGTCTAGAGACTGACCTAGGTAACCTTAGTTCTAGGGTTGCTTGTGCATTTTAGGGAGATTTGTCTTGAGTCCCACTTTTTCAAAACAAGCCAATTTTAAATCACACACACGCTGCCACTTGCACTAAACCCTCTTAGTGCATGCTCGGCTGGACACGGGATCCTAGTGCCCTTCTTGTCCGCGTTCCTGTTATCGACGCCGAAGTCGGTACTTCTTCATCTTCTTTTCCCACACCACACACCACATCAACCGAGATGGACGGCACTCCATCAGAGTATAACACCACGCTGCCACCGCCCGCAGGTGCGCAGAATCCACCGCGCATCTCTCTCCAAGAGAGATGCTATCCTATTCGTGGTCCCCTTCCTACTTGTCTATCTCTTCCACCACCTAACGGGGATAATTTCGAAATCAAACCCCACTACATCAATCTGCTGCCCAAATTTCACGGGCTTGAGTCGGAAGACGAGTACGTTTTCATCACCAAATTCGAAAACGTATGCGCAATGATGGGTACTTCGCAATTGACCTTAGATGCTATGCGCTTACGTCTTCCCCCATTCACACTGTGCGACTTGGCAGAAAAATGGCTTTATAATACTGCCGCACACTCTATCGCTAATTGGGATGAATTCGTCGTAGCATTTCTTAAGAAGTTTTACCCAAATCATAAGACTACACATGTTAGGAGCGAGATTAACCAGTTCACCCAGCTTCCCAATGAACCATTTTGGAAGTGCTTTGAACGTTTCAAAGATCTGCTTGTCCAATGCCCCCATCACGGGATACAAAGATGGGATTTATGTCGGATTATATATGAGGGCATTAATCCAGCGACAAAGCAGATGCTTGAAACAATGTGTCAATGCAATTTCATGTCTAAAGATGACGGTGAAGCATGGAAATATCTGGAAGATCTCGCTGAACACACGTTGCAGTGGGAAAGCGTAAGACCACCTTCAACTAAGGGAGGTATTCACCAACTCGATGTTTCCATCGCAGTAAAAGCTGAAATGGCAGCGATGCAGAAGAAATTTGATGCTATGGAGAACAAATTTTCATCATTCTCCCTAAATCAGGTTACGCTTCCTAAGACCGTTTGTGGTTGCTGTTCGGATCCTTCACACTTAACGGAAGAATGTCCTATGAATGCATCGTTTCAAGCTAATGCTGCTTTTCAGCAGCGACCTAGAAACGACCTTTATTCTTCTACGTACAATCAAGGATGGAGGAATCATCCTAACTTTGCTTGGAATCAAAACCAACAAAGCAATTATCAAAGACCTCCTCCACAGCAACCACAACCACAGAATCAGCCCGCCTTTCAGTCACAGAATTTCCAAAATCCGGCCAACATTTCTACACCACAAGTGGCCGGTATTGACAACTCACTTGCACAAACTCTGGATATGTTCATGAAACAAACCATGCAAAATTCGGCTGATATGAGGTCTTCTATTGATGCCCTAACGAAAAACTCCTCCTCCCATGGTGAGAGTATTAAATCAATAGAAAACCAAATCGCACAGTTAAACGCCGCAATGAGTGCAAGAGAGAAAGGGAAACTCCCATCTCAACCCCTACCGAATCCTGGCCATTCATAAAGTCATAATGTGAATGCCGTCACTACGTTGAGATCGGGGAGAGTGCTGAACAACCAAGTGGGTGAGCAAGTTGATGATAGTGACACATTTGATACCCCTTCTTCTTCTTCTTCCCCTAATTCGTCTAGTCTCCCACCTTCATCCGAGCCTATTCTCCGTTTTCCCCAAGGCTCAAACATTTCACCAAATCTATCTAAGTCGATTCCCACTCCAATTTTAGGATCGAATCCGTCGCCACAGTCTTCTCCACAAACGTTGGACCCAAAACTTATTGATCGTGCTCCATTTCCAAACCGATTAAGGGCCAACCGACCTAACCCGCAAATGGAGAAGATTGTGGAAATGTTTAAGCAAGTTAGCGTGAATATTCCTCTCCTAGATGCTATTCAACAAGTTCCATCTTATGCAAGAATCCTTAAAGACTTGTGCACTAGGAAGAGAAAAACTCAAGTGCCTAAAAAGGTTTTCATGACGAGTAATGTTAGCACAGCTTTTACCCAACAAATCCAAAGAAACGTAAGGACCCCGGCTGTCCTACAATCTCTATTTCTATTGGGGGTAAAAATATAAATCGTGCTTTACTCGATCTAGGCGCTAGCGTCAACTTGCTTCCTTATTCAGTATACAAGCAGTTAGGAATTGGAGAGTTAAAACCCGCCCATTGTACTCTCCAAATGGCTGATCGATCTATCACCAAACCTCGGGGCGAACTAGAGGATGTGTTAATTAAAGTCGGGGAATTCATATTTCCTGTGGAATTTATTGTTTTAGATACACAACCTGTGGCAAACCCACGCAATCAAATCCCGGTGATACTTGGTCGACCCTTCCTAGCAACTTCTAACGCTGTGATTAATTGTCGTAACGGTTCAATGAACTTATCCTTCGGGAAAATGACAATTGAGCTTAATATTTACAAGCTAGGAAGTCAGCCATCAGAACCTTCTGCTCATTTGCTGGATGTTTGTTCCATCCACGAGATAGCTCCCGAAAGCTGCATGGATGAGGAACTTTGCTTTGATGTTCTCGACAACACTAATGAGACATCGTTTGATCTTGCACCACTTCACAGTGAGGATTTGTTCAATAAGTCCGACCTTGCGATTGAACCCGTTGACTCGTTGCAAAAGTCAGCAGCACTTTCCGAGTCAATATCTTATGCAAGTTTTGAACCTCTTAAGGAGTCCGAATATCATTCCGTTACCCCTCCTTCTATTGTCTCTCCGCCAATTCTTGATCTCAAACCGCTACCTTCTCATCTTAAATATGCATATTTAGGAGAGAATGAGACTTTACCAGTGATTATTTCCGCTTCTCTAGCCTTAGAGCAAGAGAATGCACTTTTGGCAGTGTTGAGATCGAATCGGGAAGCATTTGGTTGGACAATGGCCGACATCAAAGGGATTAGTCCCTTAATTGTTGAACATCACATACATCTGATGGATGAAGCCAAACCAACCCGAGACCCACAAAGACGGTTAAATCCCGTTATGAAGGAGGCGGTAAAGAAAGAAATCGTCAAGTGTCTTGATAGTGGAATAATTTACCCCATATCTGATAGTCAATGGGTAAGTCCAATTCATGTGGTCCCTAAAAAGTCTGGCATCACGGTCATCACTAACGAGGCTAATGAGTTAATCCAAACACGCACCCAAACTGGGTGGCGTGTATGTATCGATTACAAGAAACTCAATGCCTCGACGAGGAAAGATCACTTCCCTCTACCTTTCATTGACCAGATGTTGGAACGATTAGCGGGACACGAATACTACTGTTTCTTGGACGGATACTCTGGTTACAACCAGGTCCCCATCGCCGAAAAGGATCAAGATAAAACCACTTTTACTTGTCCTTTCGGAACTTTTGCTTATAGACGCATGCTCTTTGGGTTATGCAACGCTCCCGCTACATTTCAGCGGTGTATGATGGGGATATTTTCAGATATGGTGGAAAATTTTCTAGAAATTTTTATGGACGATTTCTCCATTTTTGGGGACTCCTTTGAGGACTGCCTTCGTAATCTTGACGCTGTTCTTACCCACTGTAAGGATAAGAACTTGACTTTGAATTGGGAAAAATGCCATTTTATGGTTCAAGAAGGTATTGTACTTGGACATATAATTTCACATAAAGGCATTGAGGTCGACAGAGCTAAAATAGATGTCATTCAAAACCTCCCTCGTCCCAATTGCGTCAAAGATATACGATCCTTCCTTGGTCATGCAGGATTTTATAGGAGATTCATTAAGGACTTTAGCAAAATTGCTAGACCCTTAACTCTTCTATTGGCCAAGGACACTACTTTTCACTTCGATTCGGATTGTGAGGCTGCTTTTGAATCACTTAAAGAATCACTCACGACAGCCCCCGTTCTATCATCTCCGGATTGGAACCACCCGTTCGAGCTTATGTGTGACGCATCAGATTTTTCTATTGGTGCTATCTTGGGACAGCATATTGAAAAGATGCCACATGTAATTTACTATGCAAGTAGGACCTTGAATGATGCACAAATAAATTACACAACTACCGAGAAAGAACTCTTGGCAGTTGTATTTGCATTAGAGAAATTCAGGCCCTACTTGATTGGCTGGCCTATTGTGGTTTACACAGATCACTCCGCCCTACGACATCTTTTAACGAAGAAGGATGCAAAGGCCAGGCTAATACGTTGGATCCTATTGTTACAAGAATTTGATCTTGTTATCAAAGACAAGAGTGGATGTGAAAACGTAGTAGCCGACCATCTTTCACGCATCACTTCTTCGCCAACTGTGACCGTGCCGATAAATGACTCATTTCCCGACGAACAGCTCTTGAATGTATCCTACGAACCTTGGTTCGTGGATATCGTGAACTATCTTGCAACGGGACTTATACCTAGCGATTGGTCGAAACAAGACAAACTTCGGTTTTTATCCCAAGTAAAATATTTTTACTGGGATGAACCATATCTATTCAAGTATTGTTCCGATCAAATCATTCGCAGGTGTGTCCCTAACGATGAATTCAAGAGCGTGTTATCATTTTGTCATGATCAGGCATGCGGCGGTCACTTTGGACCTCGAAAAACGGCGGAGAAAGTTTTGCAATGTGGCTTTTATTGGCCAACATTATTTAAAGATGCATTTGAACATTGCAAAACTTGTCCGCGATGTCAGCATTTGGGTCGGATTTCACGAAGGAATGAGATGCCGCTCCAACCTATATTGGTTGTAGAAATATTTAATGTTTGGGGTATTGATTTTATGGGCCCTTTTCTCAACTCCTTTGGGAATTTATATATCTTGTTAGCGGTTGATTATGTCTCGAAGTGGGTGGAAGCTGTACCGTGTCGCACTAATGACAATAAAGTTGTCATTAAGTTCCTTAAAGAAAACATCTTCTCGCGATTCGGGCACCCTCGCGCTATCATTAGCGACAACGGGACACATTTCTGCAATAGGTCTTTTGAGGCCTTGATGCGGAAATATTCAATCACTCACAAACTTTCTACGCCCTATCATCCCCAAACAAGCGGGCAGGCTGAGATCTCAAATAGGCAGATCAAACAGATTTTGGAGAAGACGGTTTCTAAGAACCGTAAAGATTGGTCAACCAAATTGACGGATGCTTTTTGGGCATTCCGCACCGCTTATAAGACCGATCTTGGTATGTCTCCATACCGCCTTGTGTTTGGGAAGGCATGCCACCTCCCTGTCGAGATTGAACATAAGGCAATGTGGGCTATTAAAGAGCTTAATTTTGATCTTGAGCATGCAGGCAGCTATCGGAAGCTGCAATTGAATGAGCTAAGCGAACTCCGCGATGAAGCTTACGATAATGCGGTGATAGTAAAGAATAGGACTAAAGTGTTCCACGATAAAAATCTTTCTAGAAAAACCTTCACATCGGGGCAACAAGTCCTTCTTTACGATTCCCGTCTCCATCTTCATCAGGGTAAGCTTAAATCTCGTTGGAAAGGACCTTTTGTGGTGCGGTATATACACCCGCACGGGGCGGTTGAAGTCAAAAATTTAAAAAACGGTTCGATTTTTAAAGTAAATGGGCATAGATTAAAACCGTATTTTTCTGCTGACCCCGCGGAGGAGCTCCTGTTTTTACAGGAGCCGCTTTATCAAAACTAAAATTTCCTCCGCCTCACCTCCATGTTTTTATATCATTTTCTCATTTTAAAAATGGAGGTGAGTAAAAAATGATTTGATTGAATATCTGTGCGTGTCAAAGAATAAGTTTGGGGGAATTTATCATTTAACTATTATTTTACCCCTTGTATCTCTCCCTTAGTATACAGGTCCATGTTCTCAAAAGGCTACATCAGTGAGGACACTGCTGAAAACAGGTTTGGGGGGGAGGTTTGTATTCACTGAATTATCTTTGACACCGGGCATTTAAAATAAAAAATAAAAAAATAAAAAAAATAAAAAAAAAATTTATAACAAAAGAATAGAAAGTGAAACATTACATCCAAAAGATTGGAATAGTTTAAGAAAACCAAGAAAATTAGAAGTTTTCTTATACGAACTAGTAATAAGTAGTTATGAGATGTTGTCCCAAGGGTTAGTAAGATGAAGGAAGTCACTAATCTGAGGATAAAAATAAGTCTGAAAAATAGTTTCTATTCTAGAAGCCAAACATTTGAATGTTGATACCCTACAATATGCACCTACACACGTCTTGAAACTCGGGATAGTAGATGATACCTTGAAATGCTCTTGTCTAAAAGCCATAGTATGAAGGAAATGATGAAGAAAATATAAAATGGTGAAAAGAAAAAAAATGAACACTGGTTTTGTATCGCCAAGGTAGCAATAAAAAAAATATAGCGAGGGTGCCTCTTCACCTAGTGCCCTAAGGCCAACTGGTCTGGGAGTCACTGCTTAGCCTTAGGTGGTGCAAGACAAGGAAAATATTATCACCAAATCTGCAAGCACATGAGTAATCGGTCGGTTAGTACCTCAAGAAGTATTAACGGTCGCATGAAAATATGTAAGCAATTCTAAGTATTCATCAAAGTAAAAAGTACTAAGGTAGATGGACAAGAGTATGATAGCTTGAATTGAATTCTCTGAGTGTAGGGATGTTCTTTACACACACGTGGGGTTATATGATCAATGTTTGGACAAAAGATAGGAATGAAGAATAAAGACGATGTTTTATTGAGGGATGATGTGATTTCTAACATTTTTTCATGACTATTAAGATAGGGCTCATGACAACTGAAAAGCTAGTATAGTTGGAAACTCTTCTTTTCAAAGTATTTCTTTTATGGTTCTTATCTTTATATGTAAATTTCACCATCTTTCTTTTGTTATAGGATTTTGTGGGTGTAATCCGCTGAAAACCCTCAGGAGACAACACTCCTCCTACTAGGGACACCTAGAGGTTTAACGGCTTGTTGCACGTGCTCAGTGCAATCGTGTCTGCCTACGAAAGTGTGCTTAGTTTTCTCCTTTCTTTTTTCTCCTCTTAAATAAACTAGTTTGCTCGGGACGATCAAAGATAAGTTTGGGGGTATTTGTTCAGTCGATAAAACTGCACATTTGTAGTGCATTTTTCCTACCATTTTTATATTAAAAAATGACTTTATTATAATATATTATACATATGAGGGTTTATGTGTAAAAACATTATTTTCCATGTGTTAATATATTTTAATTATCATTTGGTAGGAAAATGTATGCAAATAATATTATTGGTCTAATCCTAGTAGAACAAAGTCTACTAAAATCTTATATGAGTTGTTGTGCAGATTATTTCCAAGTTGTTATGAAGGATTTAACAAACAAATCAATTTGTTGAAGAATACTTTCCAAATTAAAGAGCAAACTTGGAGACTAAGTCTGGAAGCAGCCGAGAAAATATTTTCAGATTCTGAAGATGCTTAGGAGTGCCAAATGTCACCATCAGAGAGCCCCAGAAAAACCATCAACGATGGAGATTAGAGGACCGCGGATCCGCGGCCAAACCCACCCTGGGGCCGCGGATCCGCCGCAATCATGATGATTCAGAATGCAATATTTTGGGAGATTTTCAAATGCTGAATTTTACCAACTTCTCAACAATAATATTCTGGGTTTGCACTATATAAAGACACCGAGAGCCTCTTGGAAAAGCTATCAAGCCGAAGAGATCACGAAGCTCCCGACGCTCACGCATCCAGGCTGATCATCGACTGTTCGACTACCTCATCAAGGAAAGATCGAGAAGCAAATCAAGTTTTGTAATCATTTTCTATGGATTAAAAGTGTAGTTGCAAGAGTTGATTAATAAAGGTAGTTGATTTTAATTGTTTGTTTTCTTTTACATTATGTTTTCCATCTCTTTCTTTTCATCTTCTTCTCCCAACATGAGCGAGTAATTCTCCGCTTGTTAGGGTTCGTAGGATTAGGGTAGGTTAATGGGGGATGAAAATAATTAAACCCTTTTTAAGTCCTATAAAGTTTAGGAACTTTATCAAAATAATCATTAACATCCTAATCGGACGCGCTAGCAATTCCTTGCTAGTTCCGACCGCGATTAGAGATTAGATTAATGATTGTTTTGGTAAAGGCTAGATATGAACGGAGTTCCGTGTCGAGATAAGGGTTACGAGTGGGATTCCTTTTCCCTCCAGAAACCCTAATCTACATGCATCACCGTCGTTCTAGTTCTAAATCTATTAATGGATAAAAAGGGTAACTTTTAATTAATCTCTCATAACTACTAAATCCTAACGAACCCTACAAGCCCTTCTTATTATAATTAATCACATCTTTAAACTAATCTACATCTATATTTACATTCTATTTAAACGTAGATCTAGAAAACATCCTACAACCATTCGTATTTCTTTCTCCCTTTCAACACATCTAAAGTAAAAATAAGAGGTTCCACGTTTCCCAGAGGACGACCCGTACTCATCTCGGTCTAGCTACACGCGACACCGTTATTGATTGCGGTTAACTACAAACACGATTTTTCACATCAATCAGGTAGTCTGTTTTAAGGGTACCCCTTGGCGCTTCAATAGCCTTTTCAGTCCGTTCGTGTAATATCTGGGAAAACGGATGTGTTCAAGCTTGTCAAGTGTAGAATCCGCGCCGTGCCAGATCTCTTTCTCCACTCTTGTTTCCGAGGATCGATAGAATAGGATCGCCTTTTCTCCTTTTCGCTTGGGAGGGATGTAAAACGTCTGCAGGTCTTGCACGTTGTGAGCTTCAAGCGCGTCAAGATCTTTGTAGTGCTCCGGCGGGATCATGGTGATTTGCAAACTCCGATCATCACCAAGGAATTCTTGTATTGGCGGCCGACTGGAGAACACCACATTAACCTCATCTTCCGAGTCACTTCCGAAGATCAATATGGGGGCGGATGGTCCCGGGTTATTGCGTTGAGACGGCCCAGAGTAGACTATCTCTTCTTCTTCTTCGGTATCACTCCCAAAAACAGGAATGGTGGCGGCTGCTTTGTCCTCCGCTTTGCGACACCTCTCTGTGTCTTCGAAATCTGGCAGAAAGTATCTTGCATCTTCGTACTTGCGGAATTTGTTCACGGAGAATGGGTTTAGCTCACCTGTTACGGTATACTCGAGACCATCCTTGAAATACTTCATATACTGATGTTGCGTAGAAGGGATGATGTTGTACTCGTGTAACCAAGGTCGGCCGAGCAGAGCATTGTAACATGTCTTGGCATCTATAACGTGAAACTTAATGTCCGTGACGAGCAGCCCAAAGCGTAGCATCAATATCACAGACCCAAGAGTTCTCGATGATTGGGAGTCGAACCCGGAGATGGTGATCTTGTCCCGAGCAAGGTGTTGGACGCTCATGCAAATTTCCTTTAACACCCGCACGTTGAGGAGATTGACAGAAGACCCATTGTCAACCAAGATTTTGCCTATCTTTATATCGTGGCAATATCCAGAGACGTATAGGGGACGGTTGTGGTCGCACGTCCCTAGGAGCAGGTCTTCGTCACCGAAAGTGACATCGGCCGCGTGCACTTCTTCCAGTTCACCCTTCATCCTTTCTTCAGCGAGGAAGGCTTGGAATTGTTCGTGCTCTTGTAGCGCCTTGATTAATGAATCTCTCGCTTCCTTTGATAACAGGAGGGCATAGAGAATGCTGAGCTGAGAGGGTAGCTTCCTCAGGTGCGCTAGGATGTTGTAGTCCACCTTACTCTTCTTAGGCGGGTCCTTGGCAGTCATCTCTTTCATAACTTGGTCATCTAAGGTGATATCCTCAGTGACCTTTTCCTTTCCCTTATCTTTTCTAGTTGCGGGTCCGAGATTCTTTTCCGGAAGCATGCGATTGCGCAGCTGAATGTTTTCGCAGGCTTCTGGTTCTTCCTCTTTTCCCGAGGTGGACTCTTTAAAGAGGGAGCTAAGAGCCATTTCTTCGTCATAGTCGCTCCCAAAGGTGAGAACATGTGATCCTCCGGCGTTGATCGTGCGACAATTGCCAATAATTCTTTTGTATCCTTCGGTCGTACTTCGCTGCTCCCGACGATTTCTGCGTTTCATTCGCTTAAAATGTTGCCGATGAGCAACATATCCCTGCTACCATATCTTAAAAGCGCCGCACTCCTCAGTAGGGTGTGAAATCTTCCGATGATATGAGCAGTAATTAGGGTGCCTCTGCGCCCCATCGAGTGTGTTTCCTTCCGAGGGTGGTAGTTTCATTCCCATTGACATGGCTTTGGCAAACCTTTTCCTCGTCTTGAATTTGTTTTTATCCGCGGCGGATGTCTTTTGATTTGACGGGAGTGCCTCGACTCTTTCGTCTAGTCGTCGGCGTTTGGCTCCTTCCAATATGGCCATCTCACGCTCCTGGTCGGCTTTACTTTTCAAACGAATCTCGTCTAAAAAGGCGTAGATCATTTCGTCTGTTGGCCACACAAGCTCCGGTTCAGGATCTGCCCCCAGTTTCTTAGAGCCAGGAGTTTTTTCATCATCGGTAAGCGAGTGGGAGATCACATTACAACTTGCTACGTATCCCTCGGATTCATCCGACGAACTCTCCCCCTCATCTTCCTCTTGAAAGATGTGGTTGTGGAACTCTTGGAGTGTGATGGGAGTTCACGCTTTCTGGTTATATTCCTCCAGCGCGTCAATCTGCTTTTGTAAGTCCGTACGCTTGTTGCCATGCTTCACGGGCTTCTTAGATTTCTTCTTCTTCTTCTTTGAAGATTTCGACGGCTGGGTGTGAGTGCTCGGGCCATCACCATTGATCTTCGGAGTTGGGCGCGGCTTTAGCATCCCTTCAATGATCTGGGGTTCCAGCGGGTTCTTCCACTTGACTGCCGAGCATGTATGGAGCTCATTCAGCATTCTTTTGGTTTTCGCCGAAAGCACGATTTCCCATGGAGCTTCTTCAATGAAAGAACAAGTTTCCCCCGGTGTGTCCGTCTTCTTAGCAGTGTGAGGTTGTGGCGGGTTCACTTTCCACTTATCGGACAGCGCAAACTTGCCCTGTAGATATTGATCTTCGATCCATCCTTTGAAGACGAAACAATCCTCGATCGGATGGCTTATCGTTTGATGGTAAGGGCATTACTTGGGGTTGTTCACCTCACTGGGTTGCGGCGGTCGCCTCGGGTTTGGCAAGTTGATAAGCCTGTTGCGTATTGCCAGCTCAAATAGCCTTTTCGTTTTATCCCGTGGGAATGAGTAGGGACGCTTCATTCTCTCATTGTAATACCGCCGTCTTTCTTCTAGTTGATCCGCCAGCTTTGGGGTACTGGGTTGCTGCTGAGCGTTCGCAACGAAAGTTGCTTTCCCTTTACCCTTGTCATTCCGAGGTTCTGGCTTCGGGGGAGACGGTCTATGACCCATCTGGTCCATTTGGGCCAACTTGTCGATCAAAGCCTGGAACATGGTTGGCTTAAAGAACATCATGAACTGTGAGATAGTTGCATGAGGATCTAGGGTACGCACGAACATGCCCACTGTGGGCGCCTCCTCGATGCGTTGTTCGGATTTCGACCATAAGTTTCGCCAGCGTATAGCGTACTGGACCCACGTCTCGCCTGGTTTCACCCTGGCATTAATTAAAGCCGTTATCGGAGTGCGTTCGCTGGCGCTCGCGAAACGTTGGGTAAACAGCAGCTCCATCTCCGCAAATGTTTTAATAGAGTCATTTGGGAGCTCAGAGTACCACTCGAACGCCGTTTCTGACAAGCTACCCACGAACTGGCGAAGCAAGAGCTTATCGTCGCCACCAGTGTTTCCACAAAGCGCCCTGAACTGGGCCACATGCTGATGGGGATTGCATGTCCCCTTATAGACATGGAATTTCGGTATTGTATAGCCGGGCGGGTACTTGATCTGGTCATACCAGCTCGGATATGGTCTCCCCGTCCTGACAACTTGACTAGCTGCCTCAGTCGCGTGGTGAACCCGTATCTGCTGAGCTATATATTCGTCTAGCTCAGCTTTGGAGATTGTCTCCTCCTTAGCTGCTGACAGAGCGGGTGGAGGATTCGACGTTTCTCCCCTGTCGTCTTCAAGAACGATTGGAGGATCTTCAGTAGGAGGCTCTTGTTGGATCATCATACCCACCATGTCCTGGAACAGAAGGGCCATTCGTTGTATATTGGCTGCTTGTTCAGCGGCCTCTTTATCCTTCTTCTCTAGTATCCTACGAAGGAACTCAGCGTCAGTTTCTTGCTCCTGGCGTTGGTCAGATGACGCTTCGGGGCTTTCTTTCGGCCCAGTAAGTGCGGCCATCGCGGTCATCATTTCTTGGAGCTTCTGCTGTTGCTCCTGAGCTTTGGTCACTGACCGTGTAAGCGGTCTATGACCCATGGATGCACGACTGTCTTCTTTTCCAAGCGCCATGTATAATGTATGCACCATCATGCCCCCAGACTTAGGGCGTTTTAGCTTATTGTCCCGGATATTTGCTGCAGGAGTGTGGACTTTCTTCGGCCTTCTTCTCTTTTGAGTAGCCGACGTGGAGGGAACCATTGCAGCGGGCACCCAAGTGGTTGTCGTCCTTTGTTGTTTGAAATGTCGGTTCTTTTCTTCTTGTACTTTCGCCCTTTTCTGTTGACGAGAGTGATCTTGGTCGATTACTGAGTCTTGGACCCGTCGCCCGACCTTATAAATCTTGGAGGACATCCGTTGAGGAGGTCGTTCCGGCTTCGCTTCTGTAGCGTCCTCCGCAGGTGGAGGGGATCTTTTGAGAACCGCAGTCAGTGAGTTTCTGCATACCCTGTTCAGCAGCTCGAAGCTGTTCCTGGTTGGAACAGCAGCCTCAATTTCCACCGCTGGAGCTGGTGGAGTTAGTCCGGAGGGGGAATTGCTCCCAGTCTTCCTTATCCGGCGCCAGTGGCGTCGTCGGGCGCGACGAGTTATCGGTATTGGTTCAGAGACGGCTTCGTCTTGCCTCCTGTTCTGGGGAGGGGCTGCTGCCGGTGTCAACCTCTTGAAGACTGACGTCCGTTGAGGAGTTACAGTTTTCTGAGTGGGAGCGGGAATGGAGGTAGTCAGTCTCGTGAAGACCGACCCTCTAGGAGGAGAAGCCATCTTGCCGACTTCAGGAGCAGCTGTCTTCTTCGGGATGGCCTTCTCAGGTATCACGGCCTTTTTGGCAGGCCCTTTGGAGTTTAGGCTTAGTCTGGTGAAGACCGAGGAGTTGGACGACCCGCTGAGAGGGGCCGTGGGAGTAACAAGTCGATCAAAGACCGACTTCTTTGACGCTTTCGGTACGGGCACTGGGATGTTAATGCTCACCGGCGGGAGCATGGTCCCGAAGAATAGTCCGGTAGTAGCTTGAGTCACTTTCTCCACAGGCATAGTGAATAGGGAAGCAGCATGCGGTCCATATGCTACACCTCTAGGTGAGGCGGAGCGTCGGTCGCATTTGCAGTCCGAGCAGTTGAACTCCATTGATCCTTTGTTTTCTGCGCCAAGCAAAACGCCAAATCTTAGTACCTTGCAACCCAAGGGCAACCATTAGCAAACCGCGTTTGGTTTGCGAATCACGACACACGAAGTGTGGAGTGGAAAGAGGAAAAGGTCCCACCGGGCGTGCCAGAATCTGTTCCCCTCCGAAAGACGACGCGACGCAGGGACGTCTTGCCTGAGATTCGGGGCAGATGCTAATTGGTGCTATCCGTTTACCTCTCCGAAGATGCCAAGT
Organism: Agapanthus africanus; assembly: GCA_030015575.1. Lineage (NCBI taxonomy): Eukaryota > Viridiplantae > Streptophyta > Magnoliopsida > Asparagales > Amaryllidaceae > Agapanthus > Agapanthus africanus. The sequence continues at coordinate 266,715,272 of CM057339.1, forward strand.
TGATTTTTGGAACCATGTATCGAAGGTTTAAACGGATGCGTCCGATGTAGCAGACTTCGTCAGATTCCCCCTCGCTTGAGGGGTTTTTTTTATTGTGGGGACGCTCTTCCCTGCAGGCGCAAGCCCTGTAGTTAATTACGCTACCGCATCGCGGTAACAACTTTCTCCTTCTCCAGATGGTCACTTCGTGTCGTGGGTGTTTGTTTTGTGTTTGGTTGCCCGTGGATTGTATACGGAGACTGAGTTGTGTCGTCGCCCGTAGGGCGTGGACTAGTACAAATCCGTATCTTTCTTAGATTTGGGTTTGGGGGTTGTGTTTAAGGATACGTTAGCCTCATTTGAGACTAAGATCGACTTAAACGTTTGTTAAGGATACGTTAGTCTAGTTTTAGACTAAGATCAACTTAACAAGATCGTTTAGATCTGACAAGAGAGCAATTAGGGGAGCCCTGTTGTTTAGTTTAGTGACATTGTGGTCAATAGGTAGTTTAAGGACATTGCGGTCCAATGTTATTTTTAAGACGTTGCGTTCAAGGTTAAGGACGTCGTAGTCCGTGGATTTAAGGACTCCACAGTCCAATGTTAGTTTTAAGACATCACGGTCAAGGTTAAGGACGTCGTAGTCCGTGGATTTAAGGACTCCACGGTCCGATGTTAGTTTTAAGACATTACGGTCAAGGTTACGGATGTCGTAATCCGTGGATTTAAGGACTCCACAGTCCAATGTTAGTTTTAAGATATTACGGTCAAGGTTATGGACGTCGTAGTCCATGAGTTTAAGGACCCCACAGTCCATATCAATGTATGTGGTTATCGGGACCCGTCATCTCTCTGAAGACGTTGAGGAATTACAACGACAAGTATCAAAGGAGTGAAGAGATGTACCCTTAAACCGAGGTAGGTTAAGTGATCTGTAGCCCAATTTGGATACTTAGGATCGATTATTATATTATGAGCCCATTGGTCCAATTAAGTTTGAATTGAGGACTTATGGCCATCTTGGGCTAAGTCCAATTGTATCTAGGATATTGGCCCTCTGTTATTTCCTTGAAGGAGAGGCTTTGCCTCTGGAAACTTAGCCAATTGGGCTAAAGCCAGTGTTAAACACTGGAGACCAACAGTGTTGAACACTGGGAATGAGGTTGACAAGTCAGTGTTAAACACTAAAAGATAATCAGTGTTGAACATTGAAAAAAGAGCCTTCAAATTAGTGTTAAACACTAAGCAAATCAGTGTTAAACACTACAAATAGAATTTTCCAAATTAGTGTTAAACACTAAGGAGAATCAGTGTTAAACACTGGATACAGAGGTTTCAATTTAGTGCTAAACACTAAGGCAAGAGGGGTCACGTGGTAACACGTGAGAGCGCCCTTCTTCTCTTCATTTTGTTTTACAGATAAGTGTTTAACACTTTTAGTCCTGAAAGCTATCACGTGCGGGCACGTGATGGGGGCTCATGCTCTGGTTTATTAGAATACTTATTAGGGGTCACGTAGTGACACGTGAGAGCACCCCAGAGTCTCTGTTTGTTTTGCTTTTTCTTTGTGTGCTTCAGGGGTCACGTGGGGCACGTGAGGCATTGCCTCAAAGTTCTCTTTTATACATCTTCGCAGGAGTCACGTGGAAACACGTGAGGTGCCTACTTCAGAGTTTTATTTGGTGGGTCTCTGTATGCATTAAAGTTCTGTTCATAGGGTTAAACCCTAAACTTCTGAAGAATTATATTCTTAATAGGGCCAAACCCTAGTTTCTTTTCTTAAAGGAATTAAATTCCTGTGAGTTTGAGAGAATTATATTCTCAGTTAGGGTTAAATCCTAGTTCTGTTCATTTTGAAGGAATTAAATTCCCATAACATAGGGTTAAACCTTAACTTTATCTCAAAGGAATTGAATTCCTATCATTTTTGTGAGAATTAAATTCTCTAAACTCAGTTACTCCTCTGTGTTTTAGATCTGCATAGCAGGATCTCAACCCAATGAGAATTAAATTCTCAAATCATGGGGAGATGTGCACTTTGCAGATCCTCAACTAGAGAAAGAACTAAGTTCTTTTTTTTATATAAGAGTTAAACTCTTTTGAGAATTAAATTCTCCTTTGAAGCCTTCCTTTTCCTTTCTTACCTAAGGTTTTCCTTTTTGCAGAGAATCAAAAGCTCTATCTCTCTCTCTCCCTATGTATCAAAAGAAAAAGATCCAAAGGTCTTAAGGTTTCAGAAATTTTTTTTAGCAAAAGGTCTTTAAAAAAATAAAGGAGTTCCCTCTCTTCTTTTCTTGGCTCCTATTTATAGGAGAAGGAAGAGAATCAATCTGCTCAGTAAATCTATCATTGAGAGATTTGATTTGTATGTTGCAAGATTTGATTTATATTTATCATTAATCTGGGCATTTAGATTGTTAAGTGAATTTTATTCACCATTGGATTTTAAATCCAGAGATATTTCCTTGTTGTTTCGGTTAGGTTTAGGGGGAAATCTTTCCAAGTCCAAGATTTTTCCATAAATAGGTGATATTTAATCACCTTTAGATTTTCAATCCAACGGTTCCAAATAATCATTCTCTATCTTGGAAAGATTTGAATGATCTCTTCTTAGAATTCAATTCTGTAAATAATAAGTCTTTTAAAGCCGGTCACGTGTGGCCACGTGACCCCTGGTCACGTGTAGACACGTGACCCCTGGAACGGACCTTTCTTCTTCTTTTGCGCTCTGTTCTCTGGCCGCTGCTCAGCCGTCACGTGCCAACACCTGACCATTGGTCACGTGTGAGCACGTGACCTTTTCTGGAGTCTTTTCTTGAAAGCGCTTTGTGCCGCTGCTTTGAACGTCATGTGCCAACACGTGACCGCTGGTCACATGTGAGCACGTGATGCCTCTTCTGAGTCCTTTCCTGATTTTTAATCAGGGAACAACGTATTTATACAAATTCACATATTCGTATAAATATCATATTCTGTCAAAATACGAATAACGAAAAGAGAGATACTAAAAAGAGAAATATATTACTAGATCACATTTTATCCAAATATGATAATCTGGCTATCTTTCAAACCAGATAGTAATAAAAAATTGTCCGATTAAAAGTACTGTACAAAAACACGTGTTTTAATCAAACTTAAGTATGTATCAAAATACATATATTATATCGTTTCGCCTGAGCTGGGAAACCCTCTGTGTGGAACTTTAAACACTCGATAATACGCTGGCGGTGGGATTAACCACAAGCATGTCAGCGGAACTAGCTGTACATAACGGCTACCCAGGTATTGAATGAAAGGAAGGTCCACAAGCAAACTCGTTTGTATCTCTACTGAGCCGGAAAGTGACAATCTCTGTACAGTCCGGTTCGTTCATCTAAGAGTATCGTATATCGGGTCTAAGGGGTGGATAAAGTCAGACCCCTAATAACGCGATAAGTTGTGTCAGTGTGAAGCTCATCACCCACTAAGAAACTACTGATCCAAATCAATAATTCTCGTCCACCTTGGCTAAGAATTTCTGGTGATGGTCACCCGTGCACTACGCAATATCTACTCCCAATACCGGGAGAGACGAATCCCCGACGATCCGCTCATTGCATCCATATGCCTCGGGACTGTACCTAACTAAAACCTGTTTGCACGACTCAGTAGAGCCGTGATAGAGTAGTAATCAAAGCATAGTGGGAACTCACACTAGGCAAATGACGATCTCAGGTCAACATACTAACCTATACTCATGTCACCGGAGAACTGCTACCTGACAATAGGTATAATACTATGTAGCATGTTCCCGGCGAGTCCGTCCAGTGTAACTCATAACTCAATAAGCAACTGTATACAATCTTTAGTGATTAACTAATACCAATGGCTGTGAGACCGGCCTCGCCCCTCGTCGAGATCAAGAAACGTATATACCAGTCTACACTGGAATATTGATGCTCAGTCACGATATTCCCATGACTAGGGGCATTTAAGGATATGCTTATAAACTACCCAGTTCTCACAAGTATGATCGCCACAATAACCATGGTAATCAAGTAAGAATCCTATGGGCTCTATCAACATGTAATAGTGATCCGTAATACCACATAATACTTATACATGATGATAAAGTAAAACTAGATAACATACTATCATCTCGAGTAAGATTGTTCTACCCGTATAGGTCCTCCCTAAATCATCATAATCGCCTGCCTGCGATTACAATAATTATCTTGAAGGCACTATAGCTAACAATCTCCTACTTGCACTTAAAGCTAATTATTACAGTGTCGCATATTCACAGCCCGTGTGCTATCGAACACCCAACTTCTCTACTAATCAGTTTTGCCAATCATGTTTGTGAAACATTCGTGTTCGAGAAATAGCCTCGGTGGGTGGATCCACTCCAATACTTCTATCTTTATCTTTCTATATCTCAAATTCGCGGAGAATGACTATCTCCCGAAATGAACGATACCTGTCTTAAAACTTGTCTGGATATCTGAGGGGACCAAGTTCATAACATGAACATCAAATCCAACAAACTGTAGGGTGTTTTTCGTCACCCCATTGAGATAGGAATACGCGTCGCTTGTCAGGCGTACTACAAATTTCCCTTGCCTAGAGTAGGCGGGGGTTTATTGATTGTGGGAATCCGAATCTCCGGCAGCCACGGACTAAGTTGCCGTTAATTACCACTCGCCTTTAGAGCGAGAGAACCTCCGATTGACCTGTCAAACTGGTCGTGTGAACTCAATGTGCAGTGTGCGTATGTGTTTCTTGAGGGGTTTCGTATATATCGGGGTCCTCGTAGAGTTTACGGGGGTCCCGCTACCCGGATAGTGGGCTGGGGTCAAGGGGGCTAGCAGCCCCTTTGCAGGGTGTGGGGCAGCATCCGTTAGAAATTTTTTTCTAACGGGAGAGGTAATTTTAGTGTGGAGTGCATGGGAAAAGAGGGATGAATAGCATCCAAAGGACACGTGGGCGCCATCGCCTCACATGCCCGACATGCGGGCGCTGGGCGTTGAATGCTGGCGCTGGGCGCTAGCGCCTCACACGCCCGGCACGTGGGCGCTAGGCACTAGATGCTGGTGCTGGGCGCTAGCGCCTCACACGCCCGGCACATGGGCGCTGGGTGCTAGATGCTGGTGCTGGGTGCTAGATGTTGATGCTGGGTGTTAGCACCTCACACGTCCGGCACATGGGCACTGGGCGTCGGTGCCTCATGCGCCCGGCACGTGGGCTCTGGGCGCCCGCGGAAAGATGGGGCTTTTAGCCCCGGAATTAGGAGTTAAACTCCGAAAGAGAATTTTTTATTTATAGAGTTACACTCTGAAAGATATTGAATGGAGTTAAACTCCTAAAAATAAGGGTTTGATTTATGGAGTTAAACTCCAACAGATCTTGAATGGAGTTAAACTCCTAGAAATCTTTGGAGTTGATCAAAGGGGACCCCCTTCTTCTCCCCTTTAGCCTTGGATCTTCTTTTGAGCCTTGGATCCTCCCGGAATGGGATTTTTGGAGATGAGTCTCCTTCTTCTTGCTCTCTGTTGGCTGGATCTTTGGAGAAAAAAGGGGTAAGACTTAAAAATCTCCCCTTTCTGGTATTTGATGGCAGATCCGAGCCCCCCTTCAAGGGTTTTATGGTGAAAAACTATTTATTTTTGGAAAAGGAAGAGTTAAACTCTTGATTTAATTCAAAAAAGGATAAGAAGATTTAGAGCCTTGAGGAAGGAGAAGGAGGCACAGAAACCCTAATTTTTGAGGGGGGATGAATTATTCTTTTCATTTCATCATCATTTTGCTTTTTATAGGCTTACAAATTTACATATAGCCCCTTGGGATTTACAAAATGATATTTTTTCCCATCCCATGCCTCATGTGCTCATTTCTTTTGCACATGAGCCATGTGCTTTACAAAAATTTGGCTTTATGCCCATTTATTTTATATTCATGCATGAAAATTACATCAAACTTATTTATTACATAATTTTCTTCTTGGCATGGGGGAGGCCGGCCTCTTCATGTTCGGGTTCGACTCGGGCATGGGCCTACTTGAGTTGGGCTTGGGGTTGACTTTAACTTTGACTTGGTTAACCGGGGTATAATTTTTGACCCCAAAACAAACTTCTTAGATTGTATCTTCAACTGAATTTAATCAGTATCCCGCGCTATGCCTACCTTAGTATCCGCTTGGATCACTGTCCAACATACTATCCCTTAGAAGAGAGTAAACTTTAACTCTGACAGACACTCTGTCATCCAGATCATCTTGGAAGCCTGAAATGATAACCGCCTCCTGAAGTAGGCTGCTGTTACCATATACCAAGAACATTCTCTTATGTTCATAACTGCTTCCAAATGTTTCTTTAGGATTGGATTAACATCTGCTTATTGCATTTAGTGCAAAAGCAATATCTGGTGCGGTACTAGATATCTCATGATTGACTCAATTGCCTAAGCAAGTGATATGTCAATCATGTAAATCCCTCTCCTCATCAGTCCAGAAGATATCTCTTTAGAGAGGGTGACTCTATCACCTGCTGGTATACCACCACGCTAAGAGTCATCCATTCTAAAAACACTTTAGAATAGTGTCAAAGTATCCGAATTGGAAGACTTCCCAAATCTAGATCTAAAAACCCGTAGATTTAGTCATCAGAATATCTGATATTTTATCCAGTTTCTATGTGAAGAAACATCTGTGACAACCACAGTTTAACTGAACGTAGTATAGAACAACACTTTCTATTAGGAGTATATCATCCAAAATTCAGGACAGTACTCCCTACTCAACCTTCTTAATAGGTCTATCTGTTATTCTTGATAAAGTCAAACACTATGACTGTTACGTCAAGAATAGATGACCCATCTCCGCTCTTCTTACTTTAGTCTATAAATAAACATAAGCAACTTTCCCACCATGCTTCCGCTGCTCCCACTGACTACAACAACTCTCTGGCAGAGTCATATACACGTGCACTTCTAAATTGAATTTAGAATGACGTTATAGTCATACACCTGCCAGATCTCATAGTCTAGGACAACAGTAGTGATAAGCTTGGGTTATCAAAACCTCCTTATCACCGTCTTTGAGGAGACCGGAATACCTCTCGGGTGGCTGAGATTACCCACTAAATCTGCAGAGTGGCTAATGAATTGTCGAATCCAATTGAATTCTTAGGTTCTAATAAATATTCAGTAACCATTTGTGGTTTTGGAATCACTTCCAGTTCTACCATACTCTCACTAATGTTTTCTAAAAAGAATTTATTTTACTAAAAAGGTGGCGAGTCAAGAATAATATAATTATTGATCCTACAAATGGTAGAATGTTAACCCTCGTCTAAACCCGGGATAACCCACAAACTGCCATTACTGAAAACGTGTATTGAGTTTATCCGGATTCTTGTTTTAAGCATAAGTCGTACATCTCCATATATCTTAACATCATTAAGATATGAATCCATTCTATATCCAATATAGAAACAAATGTACTAATTTAATTGGAACCGGATTCAAAAATTATGCAGCCGTTTTCAGTGCATATCGACTAAATGGAAAAAGGCCATGCAGTATTACTCATCAAGGAGCGCACCCACGGATGAGTAATATGATAGAGAAGCAAGTTCTTAAATATATTACTCACAACAGAATACGTAGTATAAGTATCTGCCTCTTTGATTACCTCGAATAATCCTTATATATCCAACGTATGGTTCTCTACTTTATTTTTATACCTATAACTTCTCAAAATTTGGATCTTGTATTTCAATGAAATGGATGTTTAAAACCGGAGAAGTCATAAGTAAACTGAATATAGTACGTGTAACAACCCCTTGTCCTAATAGACATCGGACAACTTACAATACTTTGTATAAGTTCTCTGAGTTTAATAACTCAAACTCTGTGTATCGTAGGTTGAAAACCATATCATGGTTTAGAAAATTACAAATTTATTGAAACACCTTACCGAATCATCAACTGATAAAGGTAAATATTATAATCATAATTTCAAAAAGTTATATCTCACTTTATAAAATAAACGTACATATATATCAGTTTGAAATTGGTGTATAATAACGGATATTCAAAACCAAATATTTGTCGTTAGGCAAAACGCAGGTGATTTTCTCAAAAATTACCAATTACAAAGAATTCTGATATTTGAGAATCTAATCACCCAATTTCCAATATTCTCCTCCCACTCAGCATCTATAATGCCATACATATGTGAGAATCAAATCTGGTAAATACATACTCTGGAGTCAGAATCTAATTAGGAAAGCAGGTTTCAATTAACAGCGCACAATAAAACTGAAACATGAAAATATTTCAAAGGGATGGTTGGGTATTCCTAATAATGCCTCTTCCAATACCAAACTCATAACATTAGTTACAATTTTATTGCCCTTTACTCTAATCCTTTTATATGTCTTTACATTTTACCTTCTGTACACCATACTTAGGCTAATTGATTTTTTTCTTTCCCTACCTTTCGACACCAGCCTAAACTTTAGAAGAAGATATCGAATAAGCGTAATAGATGTACTCTCCTAATTTGGCCTGGAAAAGGAAGCGAATCGATGGCTAATCGATTCACTTCGCCTCGTTGCGAAGTAAATAAAATTCTCTTCGTGATGACGTGGGCGAATTTGGAGAATCGATTTGCCTCGCCGACCGTAAATTGGCAAACTGAGAGGGTTCCCAACTTTTCCACCCGTGCTTCATCGTAGTTCGCCTTGCCTAACTTGTCTCTTTTCATTTTGGGAATCGCCATGATTCACCACGAATCGGCAAGACTCGCAGATTCGCCTCGCCTTGCCTCGTTGACCGATTCGCCACGAATTCGCCTCGAACTCGCCGCCGAACGTTCACAAACGGCCGCCGAACGTTCACAAACGGCCGCCTGATCGATGAATCGCCTCGGGTTCACTTCGCCTCGCCTTGGATTCCCATCCAACGGCTCTTAACGGTCGGATCTAGGTGAAGCGAGGCGAATTTTGATTCGCCTCGCCTCACCTCGTAACGGCTAGAAACGGGCAAAAAAATCAAACCCCCCCCAAAAACCTATAAAGACCCCTAAACCCTATTTCTTCTCATTCCAAACTCTTCTCTTCCAAAAACAATTCCCATCTCTAAAAAAAATTAATCTAAATCTCTAATAATATTGTGGCAATTTCCATCTCTCTAAAGAATAGAAGCTCCGATCCAATCCTCCGACAGTCCTACTCCGAGTTTTCGAATCTCCGACCCTTCGATCAACCCTTTTCCCTCATAAAAAATTACCCTTTGTTTAAATAAACACAATCAGGCGGCGCCTCACGTGATACACGTGTGAGCACCAGCGCCAATCTCTAATAGGATTAAATCTTATGGCAGCGCCTCATGTAATACACGCGTGAGCGCCGGCATGCAAAGCACGTGCATGCTTGTTTATGTGTAAGAATTAAATTCTTAAGCAGCACCCACATGCATAGCACGTAAGCGTCAGCGTCCAAACTAAAGCGGGTAGAATTAAATTCTACATGGGGAATATTTTTCTAAAATCTGGGAATATTCTCTGTTGAATAAAGCCGTTGGATTAAAGGTCCAATGGTGATTGTTCAGTTGATTAAACTGCACATTTATTATTACATTTTTCCTACAATTTCCATATTTAAAAAGGTCTTTATTATAATATATCATACATATGAGGGTTTATTTGTAAAAATACAATTTCCATGTGTTGATATATTATAATTAGCATTTGGTAGGAAAATGTATATAATATTATTTACCTAATCCTAATAGACTTAGTCTACTAAATATTATTGTTGTGCAGAATTTTCAGGTCTTAAATCAAGGAAATCAAGTTGTTAAAGCTAACTTGCCTAATTAAGAAATCAAAATTAAGAAATCAATTCTGGCAGAAGAAAAGAAAGATTTCTAAATTATGAAGGTTCCAGAGATTCATACGTGGCATGAGAAGAATAACCAAGGAAACCAGATCAAAGGACCTGATCATCAGTCCGCGGATCCACGGCCCAAGCCCCTTGATGCCGCGGATCCGCCGCGTTATAGAAGAGATAGAAGCTGGAATTTTTGTAGTTGGATCTTAACTGCTTTTCCCCAATTTAGGCATCTAACTTTCTGGCTTTGGGACTATAAATAAAGACCGAAAGCCCCTTGGAAAAATTCATCAAGCCGACGAGATCACGAAGTCCAAGACGGCTCACGCATCCAGGCTGATCATCAACTGTTCGTTTACCACTTTAGAAGAGATCGAAAAGCAACTAGAAATTGTAATCATTTTCTAAGGAATCAAAGTGTAATGAATATTGTTGATTAATAAAGCTAGCTTTTTTTTTCTTATTATATTTCTTCGTACTTTAATTATGCATTTTATCTCCATCTCTCTTTCTCCCAACATGCGCGAGTAATTCTCCGCTTGTTAGGGTTCGTAGGATTAGAGTAGGCTAATGGATGATGAACATCCCTAAACCCTTTTTAAGTCCTATAAAGTTTATAAACTTTATCAAAAGAATCATTAACATCCTAATCGGGCGCGCTAACAATTCATTGTTAGTCCCCGACCGCGATTAGAGATTAGATTAATGATTGTTTTGGTAAAGGCTAGATATGAACGGAGTTCCGTGTCGAGATAAGGGTTAAGAGTGGAATTCCTTTTCCCTCCAGAAACCCCAATCTACACGCATCACCATCGTTCTAGTTTTAAATCTATTAAAGGATAAAAAGAGTAACTTTTAATTAATCATCCATAACTACTAAATCCTAACGAACCCTACAAGCCCCCTTATTATATTAAGCACATCCCTAAAATAATCTAGATCTATATTTTTGCATTAGTGCATAACGTAGATCTAGAAACCATTCTACAACATTCTTATTTCTTCCTCCTTTCTCAACACATCTAAAGTAAGAGTAAAATATTCAACGTTTCCCAGAGGACGACCCGTACTCATCTCGGTCTAGCTACACGCGACACCGTTATTGATTGCAGTTATTCTAAAAACAAATTTTCAAATCAATCAAATGGCACAGTTGCCGGGGACACGTGCGTAATTTTTATTCTTACTATTTGTGTTGAATTCTTAGACGATTCATATCATTATTAAAACAAAACTGCAAATTGCATATTTAACGATTTGTGCGTGAATTTTGCAAGGAGATCTGGAGTCACAGAATTGAGGAAAACAGAAGACAGAGATATTCATCGAGATCCAGAGGAGTACAGGAGGCCAAAGAAAAATTTTCCTCACCTGATCCTTCCACCCCGCGGCGAAACCACGGCAAGAAGGGACTTAGGCAGCGGAAACGCGGCACAACAGGGGAGTTAGGGTTTCAGTCTTTTCTGGTATCTTTCTCAACTCCTTCTCTCTCCTCTCAAGTCCAATAAAATCTATTTTCTGCAGGATTCTTTGCAAAACAGCTCCGCTCAAAAATATTTTTGCAAAAGTTTTGTGATTTGTTTTGTTTTGCATATCTTAATACGGACTTTAAGGGGCAAAGACCAAATCAAGATTAGGTGGGGATTTCATCACCCTTCCTAAGCCCCACAAATCACAAACCGAGCATCTGCATCAACCCTACAATAATTTAAAAAATATCTAGACCAGACTCTAAGGACTGTCGCGCTCATTAAGGACAGAGGAAGGTCGCGGGTAATATATCGCTTATCCGTATTACTTTTGTAGTGCCTAGGCAAGTGTGTCCAAGACGAGTGATTACTTAATTAGGACCACAACTTTCGTAGTGGGGAGCCTCCCACTCATCTGGCACTTACCTGGCTACAAGGGTAGTAACGAGGCGGTAGAGGATTGATCCTGCGGCTTGTCCTTTGGAAGTCTAGGAGCGGTCTAGAGACTGGACCTAGGTGACCTTAGTTCTAGGGTTGCTTGTGCATCTTAGGGAGATTTGTCTTGAGTCCCACTTTTTCAAAACAAGCCAATTTTAAATCACACATATGCTGCCACTTGCACTAAACCCGCTTAGTGCATGCTTGGCTGGACACGGGATCCTAGTGTCCGTCTTGTCCGTGTTCCTGCTATCGACGCCGAAGTCGGTACTTCTTCATCTTCTTTTCCCCCACCACACACGACCGAGATGGACGGCACTCCATCAGATTATAACACCACGCTGCCACCGCCCGTAGGTGCGCAGAATCCAACGCGCATCTCTCTCCAAGAGAGATGCTATCCTATTCGTGGTCCTCTTCCCAATTGTCTATCTCTTCCACTACCTAACGGGGATAATTTCGAAATTAAACCCCACTACATCAATCTGCTGCCCAAATTTCACGGGCTTGAATCGGAAGACGCATACGTTTTCATTACCAAATTCGAAAATGTATGTGCAATGATGGGTACTTCACAATTGACTGTCGATGTTATACGCTTGCGACTTCTCCCATTCACACTGTGCGACTTGGCAGAAAAATGGCTTTACAATACTGCCGCACACTCTATCACTAATTGGGATGAATTCGTCATAGCATTTCTTAAGAAGTTTTACCCAAACCATAAGACTGCCCGTGTTATAAGCGAGATCAACCAGTTCACCCAGCTTCCCAATGAACCATTTTGGAAGTGCTTTGAACGTTTTATGGATCTGCTTGTCCAATGTCCTCATCATGGAATTAATAGATAGGATTTATGTCGGATTATTGAGGGCATTAATCTAGCGACAAAGCAGATGCTTGAAACAAATTGTCAATGCAATTTCATGTCTAAAGACGACGGTGAAGCTTGGAAATATCTGGAAGACCTTGCTGAACACACTTTGCAGTGGGAAAGCGTAAGACCACCTTCTTCTAAGGGAAGTATTCATCAGCTTGATATTCCATCGCAGTAAAAGCCGAAATGGCAGCGATACAGAAGAAACTCGACGCTATTGAGAACAAATTCTCATCATTCTCCCTAAATCAGGTCACGCTTCGTAAGACTGTCTGTGGTTACTATTCGGATCCTTCACACTTAACGGAAGAATGTCCTATGAATGCATCATTTCAAGCTAATGCTACTTTTCAGCAGCGACCTAGAAACGATCCTTATTCTTCCACGTACAATCAAGGATGGAGGAATCATCCTAACTTTGCTTGGAGTCAAAACCAACAAAGCAATTATCAAAGACCTCCACAGCAACCACAACCACAGAATCAGCCCTCCTTTCGGTCATAGAATTCCAAAATCCGGCCAACATTTCTACACCACAAGTGGCCGGTATTGACAACTCACTTGCACAAACCTTGGATTTGTTCATGAAACAATCCATGCAATTGTCGGCAGAGATGAAGTCTTCTATTGATACCATAACGAAAAACTCCGCCTCCCATAGTGAGAGTATTAAATCAATAGAAAACCAAATCGCACAGTTAAACGCCGCAATGAGTGCGAGAGAAAAAGGGAAACTCCCATCTCAACCCCTACCGAATCCTGGCCATTCACAAAATTATAATGTGAATGCCATTACTGCGTTGAGACCGGGAAGAGTGCTGAACAACCAAGTGGGTGAGCAATTTGATGTTAGTGACACCATTGATACCCCAACTTCTTCTTCTTCCCCTAATTCGTTTAGTCTTCCACCTTCATCCGAGCCTATTCTCCGTTTTCCCCAAGGCTCGAACATTTCGCCAAATCTATGTAAGTCGATTCCCACTCCAATTTTGGGATCGAATCCGTCGCCATAGTCTTCTCCACAAATGTTGGACCCAAAACTTATTGATCGAGCTCCATTTCCCAACCGATTAAGGGCCAACAGACCTAACCCGCAAATGGAGAAGATTGTGGAAATGTTTAAGCAAGTTAGCGTAAATATTCCTCTCCTAGATGTTATTCAACAAGTCCCATCTTATGCAAGAATCCTTAAAGACTTGTGCACTAGGAAGAGAAAAACTCAAGTGCCTAAGAAGGTTTTCATGACGAGTAATGTTAGCACCGCTTTTACCCAACAAATACCAAAGAAACGTAAGGACCCCGGCTTTCCTACAATCTTTATTTCTATTGGGGGTTAAAATATTAATCGTGTTTTACTCGATCTAGGCGCTAGCGTTAACTTTCTTCCTTATTCAGTATACGAGCAGTTAGGAATTGGAGAGTTAAAACCCGCCCATTGTACTCTCCAGATAGCAGACCGATCTATCACCAAACCTCGAGGCGAACTAGAGGATGTGTTAATTAAAGTCGGGGAATTCATATTTCCCGTGGACTTTATTGTTTTAGATACACAACCTGTGGCAAACCCACGCAATCAAATCCTGGTGATACTTGGTCGACCCTTCCTAGCAATTTCTAACACTGTAATTAATTGTCGTAACGGTTCTATGAACTTATCATTCGGGAAAATGACAATTGAGCTTAATATTTACAAGCTAGGAAGTCAGCCATCAGAACCTTCTGCTCATTTGCTGGATGTTTGTTCCATCCACGAGATAGCTTCCGAAAGCTGCGTGGATGAGGAACTTTGCTTTGATGTTCTCGATAACACTAATGAGACATCGTTTGATCTTGCACCACTTCACAGTGAGGATATGTTCAATGAGTCCGACCTTGAGATTGAACCCGTTGACTCGTTGCAAAAGTCAGCAGCACTTTCCGAGTCAATATCTTATGCAAGTTTTGAACCTCTTAAGGAGTCCGAATATCATTCCGTTACCCTACCTTCTATTGTCTCTCCGCCAATTCTTGATCTCAAACCGCTACCTTCTCATCTTAAATATGCATATTTAGGAGAGAATGAGACTTTACCAGTGATTATATCTGTTTCTCTAACCTTAGAGCAAGAGAATGCACTTTTGGCAGTGTTGAGATCGAATCGGCAAGCATTTGGTTGGACAATGGCCGACATCAAAGGGATTAGTCCCTTAATTGTTGAACATAACATACATCTGATGGATGAAGCCAAACCAACCCGAGACCCACAAAGACGGTTAAATCCCGTTATGAAGGAGGCGGTAAAGAAAGAAATCGTCAAGTGCCTTGATAGTGGAATAATTTACCCCATATCTGATAGCCAATGGGTAAGTCCAATTCATGTGGTCCCTAAAAAGTCTGGCATCACGGTCATTACTAATGAGGCTAATGAGTTAATCCAAACACGCACCCAAACTGGGTGGCGCCTATGTATTGATTACAGGAAACTCAATGCCGCGACGAGGAAAGATCACTTCCCTCTACTTTTCATTGACCAAATGTTAGAACGATTAGCGGGACACGATTACTACTGTTTCTTGGACGGATACTCTGGCTATAACCAGGTCCCCGTCGCCAAAAAGGATCAAGATAAAACCACTTTTACTTGTCCTTTCGGAACTTTTGCTTATAGACGCATGCCCTTTGGGTTATGCAACGCTCCCGCTACATTTCAGCGGTGCATGATGGGGATATTTTCAGATATGGTGGAAAATTTTCTAGAAATTTTTATGGACGATTTCTCCATTTTGGGGGACTCCTTTGAGGACTGCCTTCGTAATCTTGACGCGGTTCTTACCCGCTGTAAGGATAAGAACTTGACTTTGAATTGGGAAAAATGTCATTTTATGGTCCAAGAAGGTATTGTACTTGGACAAATAATTTCACGAAAAGGCATTGAGGTTGACAGAGCTAAAATAGATGTCATTCATAACCCCCCTCGTCCCAACTGCGTCAAAGATATACGATCCTTCCTTAGCCATGCAAGATTTTATAGAAGATTTATTAAGGACTTTAGCAAAATTGCTAGACCCTTAACCCTTCTGTTGGCCAAGAACACTACTTTTCATTTCGATTCGGATTGTGAGGCTGCTTTTGAATCGCTTAAAGAATCACTCACTGCAGCTCTCGTTCTATCATCTCCGGATTGGAACCACCCGTTCGAGCTTATGTGTGACGCATCAGATTTTGCTATTGGTGTTGTCTTAGGACAGCATATTGATAAGATGCCACATGTAATTTACTATGCAAGTAGGACCTTGAATGATGCACAAATAAATTACACAACTACCGAGAAAGAACTCTTGGCAGTTGTATTTGCACTAGAGAAATTCAGGCCCTACTTGATTGGCTCGCCTATTGTGGTTTACACAGATGACTCCGCCCTACAACATCTTTTATCGAAGAAGGATGCAAAGGCCAGGCTAATACGTTGGATCCTATTATTACAAGTGTTCCCCTCCGAACGGCGGCCGAGACGTTAGGACGTCTTGCCTGAGATTCGGGGCAGATGCTATTTGGTTTTATCCGTCCACCTCTCCGAATATGCCAAGTTGATTTATGGCACCGTGTATCGGAGGTTTAGACGGATGCGACCGATGTAGCAGACTTCGTCAGATTCCCCCTCGTTTGAGGGATTTTTGATTGTGGGGACGCTCTTCCCTGCAGGCGCAAGCCCGTGCAGTTAATTAAGCTACCGCATCGCGGTAACAACTTTCTCCTTCTCTAGAATTTCACTTTGTGTCATGTGTGTTTGTTTTGTTTGTGGTTGCCCGTGGATTGTATACGGAGACTAAGTGATGTCGTCGCCCGTAGGACGTGGATTAGTCCAAATACGTATTTACTTAGATTTGGGTTTGGGGTTTTAGTTTAAGGATACGTTAGCCGTATTTGAGGCTAAGATCAACTTAAACGTTCGTTAAAGATACATTAGTATAGTTTGAGACTAAGATCAACTTAACGGAAAGAGCATTTAGGGGCTCTATCGTTCCAGTTTAGGGACGTAGTGGTCCATTTTATTTATGGCTGTCGGGACCCGTCACCTCTCTGACGTCGTTGAAGGATTACAACGATAGGTGTCAGAGGAGTTCGGAGATGTACCCTTGAACCAAAGTTGATTGGGGGTCTTATAGTCCAATTTGGGACTAAAGTCTGTTTGAATGTTTAAGGATACGTTAGCCATATTTGAGACTAAGATCAACTTAAACGGGATCGTTTAGATCCGACAAAAGAGCATTTGGGAGCTCTATTGTTCCAGTTTAGGGACGTAGTGGTCTATTGGTAGTTTAAGGACATTGCGGTCCATTGCCAGTTTAGGGACATGATGGTCCATATTCCAGTTTAGGGACATGGTGGTCCATACTCCAGTTTAGGGACATGGTGGTCCATATGTAGTTAAGGACGCATAAGTCCGTGGGTTTAAGGACCCCACAGTCCGTCTTTTAGTTTAAGGACGCATAAGTCCGTGGGTTTAAGGACCCCACAGTCCGTCTTTTGGTTTAAGGACGCATAAGTCCGTGGGTTTAAGGACCCCACAGTCCGTGTTGATGTGTGGTTGTCGGGACCCGTCACCTCTCTGACATCGTTGAAGGATTACAACGATAGGAGTCAAAGGAGTTCGGAGATGTACCCTCGAACCGGATATAAATTGATTCAAGGGAGCAGTCGTGCTCGGTCAATTTAATTTGAGGACTTATGGCCATGATTGGGTTAAGTCCGGTTGAAAATGTTCAACCTTTTTATTTATTTTTGGCCTATTAGACCTATGCTAGGGCTTTGCCCACATTTAAATAATGCATTGCATTACTTTTATTTTGTTTGGGCTCTGCCCAGAAAGATGCAAAGCAATAATTTTATTGGGGCTCTGCCCTTTATAAATGATGCAGAGCATCAATTTTATTTGGGCTCTGCCCTTTTATTGCTTTGCAATTTATTTTGGCCTGCTAGGTCTTTTTGACTTGGGCCTAGTCCTTTAGCAAAAGAAATGCATTGCATTTGTCAGGCGCTTTGCGCCAACTAAAGAGCGCAAGCGCTTGTGGTGACGACACGTGTCATGCAAGCGCAGTGCGCTGCGCCAGTGCGCTGCGCCAGTGCGCTGCTGATACATGGCGCGCTGTAGTGAGTTGCGCTAGTTTCAGAGAGCAAGGCTCTATTTCAAAAAGCGCATAGCGCAAATGGTGCAGATACTGACACGTGGCGCTCTCTGGTGGCTTGCGCCAACCCAAGAGCGCAACAATGCAGATTTAGAAGTGCAAAACACTATTAATTTGAGAATCTTTTAGACTCTAGAACCAATGGTTCATAACAGAAGTGCAAAGCACTGTTTGTTTTCTTGATCTAATTTAGATCAAAGAAAACAAGTTCCTCTTGTTTTTCTTATCTCAGGGAACCAATGGTTCATAAGTGCGAAGCACTATTTTTATTTTTGTTTTTTATTAAAGATCATTGATCTTGTTCTCAGATCAATGATCTGTTCATAAGAGAATTTTCTCTTTTTCTAAAGGTTTTTACCTTTTTTGTTCTTGAGGAATTCTCTCCAATTCTTCAGAGTTCTCTCTGTTTGATTTCTCACAAAAATGTTGATGCCTTTGAATTGAGGTCTAGGGGCCTTTATATAGTGCCCATAAATTTGTTAAAGAGATCTTTCTCTGAGTGATTTGGGGAATTTTCCTCACCGTTGGATCTTTGATCCAAGGGCTTCTGTTTTACAGAAGAAAATCTTCTTATTTTAACAAGAACAGAAAGATTTCTTTAAAATCTTAATTCTGTTGGCGCAAACGCCCCAGCGCGTGACACATGTCAAGCAGCGCACAGCAGGCGCATCTGCGCTGACACGTGTCGCGCAGCGCAGTGCTTGCGCAACTGAAGTGTTGCTTCCTTTAATTTTGTTTTAAATAGAGCTTTGCTCTGATTGGGCGTGCTGCCTCGGGCGCTGCGCTGATGTATCGGCGCCTGACACGTGGTGCGTTGTGCCCGGGATTTGAAGCGTTGCTTCAAAATTTGAATTTTTGAATTTCAACAGAGCTTTGCTCTGATTGGGGGAAACAAATGCCCCCCACCGTTGCGCTCACGTGGCGCGCACGTGAGTGCAGCGGTGGCAAGCTTCTGACCGTTGGATCAACGGGTGAGCTGAAGGGACGCAAGCGCCCTATAAATAGGACCTTGGCCCTTAGAAAATCTTCACCATTTTAAGATTTTGATTTTTCAGAGCTTTACTCTCACTCAAGAACTTCAGAGCTTTGCTCATTTCTAAAGTTAGAAAACTTTTTAGGTAAAATTAATTTAAATCAAATTAATCTTAAACAAAAGAGTTTTGCTCTCACAGATCTTTTGATCTAAAGAGATCCCCATTGGGGTTTCATAAACAGAGCTTTGCTCTCAAGAATTTGTTTTAGGGTTTCTTAACCCATGAACAGAGGTTTGCTCACTTATAGAATATAGATCTTTGGATCTCCTGATGATGAACTCTTAAGAGTTTTCTTGGATTTTCAAGATTCCAAAATTTTTAATTTTTAATTTCTTTGAAAGTTAAAATTTTCTTTTAATGGATTTTTTTTATCACCATTACAGAGCTAAGCTCTTTTTAAGGAATTTTATTCTTTTGAGACCAGAATTTGATAAGTGTCATTCTGTGACAGAGATTTGCTCTGAAAGAGAAGATTTTCTCCTTGTCTCTAGGGATCCCCCATTGATGAGAATATTCTCTTGGGGATCTTTTCTTTAACTGACAGTTTCACCTAATGATGAGGCTGTCTTATTAAACGAGGCACTTTCATCCAGATTTTGTGGGTCCCCCTTCGGTCTCCTACTCACTGCACTGTCGTGTAGTGTAATTAATTAATTTTAATTTAATTGATTTTTAATTTAATTAATTAATTAGTGAAAAAATTTCTTAAACGCCAAGCGTTGGAATTACACACTAACGGCTAATTTCTGTTCATTTGCAGCGATCATGTCTCTCGACACCTCATTCCCGTTTGCTCGTTCAGAGGAGAGATTTCTCGAAGCGTCCTTAGACCGTGAAGTCTTGGCTATGATTAGGGACCACGACCCGGAACATAAGAGTCTCCACCTTTGGGGGTCGTGGTATAACCAGATTATCATGGATCGATGGAGATTCACGTGCGCAGTACCATCAGAACCCATCACGGCGATTCATTAGGCCACCCCACCCTCGGTGCAGTATGCCGTGGAGATGGTTGATTGGACCTCGAAGGGTTTTCTTCATCCCGCCATAGATGCGATTCCGGTCCAGCGTCCTATGGTTTTGGATATCCTAGGACGTCGTATCTGTCAAGGCGAGGCGCGACCTTGGGGGCAATCATATAACATCGGTCTGATCCCCCGCCACCCAATCGGCTATCTGCCGTGGGCCCGGTATATCCTGTCGACGAAGAAGTCGCGGTTGATAAGGTTAGGATTATATACCGCGGTTTACGTCTCCCTCTTCCAGTATCCCACGCTTCCCACCTGGTGGTTCAAGGCCTTCTTGGAGCAGTGGAACATTCCTACCCACACTTTCCTTGCAATGGATCGGGAAGTGTCAATTTCTATTGAGGAATTCACGAAGGTCTCCGGTTTGCCGGTTATTGGGGAACACTATGAGGAATTGCTTCCGACAGACGAGTATGTCTTCGGTGCTAAGCCGGTGGTAAGGGGCCTCACGCCGGAAAATGCTGTTCAACACCAATTCCCAAGTTTGATCAAAGTGTTGAACATCTATGAGGCCCTTTTCATCGAACATGGGAGTCACAGAGTTAGCTTTGAGGATTTCATCGCTCGGTTCCTTCGCCCAAGCGTCCTCTCATCAGAAGCTGCCAAGTTTGCTACCTTGGATGACCCTTTCGGTCTAGGTTTGGATAACCTGCCGGTGAAGGAAATAGACCAAAAGGTTTTTTTCCTTCCGGACTTCCCGACTATATCTTTTGTAGAATTTGCGGCCCCTGAGATGGACGAAGAGGCCTTTTTCTTAGGATTTCTTAGGCTATGGCTGAGTTGGTTTGCGATCCCAATGCATTCTCGCCATATGCGGCCCTCTGTCTTTTACCTAGCCCACCGAATGGCCATTGGGGTAAAAGTGGCCATTGGGATCACCGGCTTGGCACACTTGTATCATGGCCTCAGTCGAGCAGCGAACGCTAATAAGCCTGGGGTACTGCACGTGGTCTTCCCGATGCACTACTTTGTATCGTGGCTCGAGCTACACACATCAGGTGTTTTCGGCATGCACAAAAGGCCCTCGTTCTACGACAAGTGCGGTTTTCCTCGCATCATACAGTTGATTGGAGCATCAATCGTGACTCCTTCGCCACGGAACGCCAGGGGTTTACTCTTTCGCCCCCACACTGTTGGAGACGGGATGTCTTTCGTCGATAAGGTGTTGACCATTGGAAAGGCGTCTACCACTGCGATGCGGCCATTACAAGATGCTTTCAAGGATGGAGCCTCAATTTTGACGGCCCGGGAGACCCTTCACTTATATTCCATTAGACCGGGCTTTCCCAGTATTCAGGCAGAATGGTGCGGCGATTTTTATGAGATACAACCCGCATCGTTTCGCCAAGCAACTGGGCTACGATCAAGGGGTACCCTTGGAAGCTTTCCTATTGGAACCCGCTACCACTGAAGAAGGGATGGAGAACGCGCTGCATCATTTCATGCGCCTGAATACGGGTTCTCATTTTTTTATCAGTGCGCCGGCTTGCGCTCCACGACTCCTCAACGTATACAAAGAATGGTACAATCATGCAACAGGAGCCGTTATAAAGGAGGAAAGGCGACTGCTGGTCGACCGTAAGGGTGCGCCTCCAGGCAGCGACCGCAACGCTCCTTTGGTGCCTAGGACTCCGGTAGTTGCCCCTCTAAAAGATGTCAGAGCCGGGCCATCGCGTGCGCAAAGTCCTCCGCACGGATTGCCGCTCCCCGATATTGCAGATGCACCTCCAGCGCCCTGTGCTCCAGTGGAGACAGTGGTTGTAGCCTCGCCGGAGTCTGGCGTGGGTGCAGACATTGGGACCCGCCGTCCCAAGGTGGCTGCTAAGCGTAAGTCGATCCCACGTGCACCTAGGGTCGACGGGCAGAAGAAAAAGAAGTCTCTCTTCGCTGCAGACGTCGCGTTCGGTCAGGAACCCCACGCTCCCTATGCCGAGGGCCTGAGCGAATATGGGACTAACGAGGGATTAGTCATGCCGCCGCCGGATGACACAGACTTGGAGACCGCCCTCGAAACTTCAGCGTGGTTGGCAAAGCGTGACGCGTGGCTAGCTAAGCTTGCGCAATCAGGTGACTACTAGTCGCATTTTCTTTATTGTATCATATCCTTCTCATTGCCTTTGACTAACGTTTCTCCTTCTTTTCTTCCAACAGGCATCACCGATGAAGAAGCCATTGCCGCTTCCCTCGAGACTTTCCAAGAGGAGGAACGTCTCAGAGCATCTTTAAGCCTTAGTAAGTTTCAATTCATCAAGTTTTCGTTTTCCTTGTGTTATGGTCAATTTAACCTCTCCCTTTTTATCGCAGAAACCTCAATGTCATTCCCGCCAAGTGACGCAAATGCTTTGCCAGCTGTCGATGTTCCTGCTCCCTCTGGGCTACCGCAGGAGGTCTGTCTCGAAGAGCCGATGAGAGATGCCTTAAAGGCTCTGAAGGCATCCATGAATGAGGACGACGACGCTTCGATGAAGGAAGCGTCAAAGAGGTCCATCGTGACAGCCCGGGAGGAGAGGAAGCGGTCGAGGCGCGAAGCAAAGGCATGCAGGGCTGCCTTGGCCATTGGAGCGGGCCCAAGCACCGTTCCTCATGCCGACACCCCTTCAGAAGAGTCCCCGGTCGCCCTGTCTATAGCCCATAGACAGGCGATTCGTGCCAATAGGAGGCTAACGAGAAGTCCACCTCGGGTAATATTTTTTTTAGAATTTTGTTTGTAAAAATTGTAAACTCGCCGGTTCTTATGCATCTCATCTTCCAGGGCCAAGTCCGACCGAGGGGGATGCAGAGACTGTCGAACCCAAGGACATAGGGGGAGGCACCGGCCGAACTTGTGCCGACGGTGGGCAACGTCGCTGGGGTTATGGAGCCTGAGTTAGGGGCCGAGGGATCCGCAGCCGAGAAGGTCATTGATGCCGAGCCTGAAGTGGCGGCAGATGAAATGATCGTTATAACTGAGCCCAGGGTAGTGGCGGATGAGGCGCTTGAGGCCGGTGACCTCATGGTGACGGCGGATGAGCCGACGGAGACCGCGGAGCCCGAAGAAGTAGCGGGTGAGATGGGCACGACTCTTGGGGAAGAGTCAGCCGCTTTCTCTCAAGAGTCCGGCAATGCTCCGATCATTGCCCTCCCCACCTACGATCTTCCACCGTCTCCTGGCCGCGTGAGCACGACGACTGCCCCCATTGAGTCGGGTGATGAGGCCACGGGCGGTGGCCTCATGTCGATGGAGGAAGGAGTCGCCTCCGTTTCAGCTGGCGGCTCATCAGGTAAATCCCAAGTTGTTGTCTTTCTTTACCTTACAATCCTTTCTGACAAGTTCACCTTTGTTCGCAGGTGCAGCCAGTGCCGATGCCCCACTGCTCGAGGGAGCGCCTTCAACGACTACCTTGGCGGTGGTCATCTCTCAATCCTCTCTTATACCATCGAAGATGTTGGAAGGTATGGGTTTGCAACTTATTAATCTTATCTTTCAGACGTATAATTTGTGTACTAAAGTCGTACTGTTGCGTCTTTTCAGGAGTGCTCTTTGATCATCTATATCAAGTGTTGCTCCCACACTTCTCCTTCCCATCTAAACTCGCTTCTCCCTCTGGTGGCGCTGGTGAGTATAGTTCCCGACTGATATCTTTCTTTTTCGGTGATGGAATTATTTCTAACTTTTTCTCGTCCTGACTGCAGTGCTACAAATCGAAGGGGGGTAAGAAAGATCAGTCGCGCCACCGGCCCTTCCGGCCTTGCCACCTGCTTCAACTGGTATAGTAGACTATCTCATCAATGACTTTTTCCATATCTCTTGAATCGTCATCTAATCGCATTTTGTCTTTTCAGCTGTCATTCCGATATCGGCGCCTTTTGAGTCTCATATTACAACACCGGCAGGCCCTTCCCAGAGACGTCCGTCCTCGAAAGGTGCGGCGAATAGTCTGCGTATGTTGAGCGACTATATCGAGGAACTCGACGTCGAGACTCCTACGTCTACTGCAAATTTCGCTACGACAGTTAACCCGATGCTGGTGATATTTGCTAATTTCCATGACGAGGGCATCGTCGCATCTTGGGTTAACCATTGCAGGGAGATTGAGGCTCGCCTGCACCAGCTAGAGTTGATGCTTCCCGCTCCCGAGACCTTAGCCGCAGGCAACCACAGAGCAGCGTGGATTGAGCAAAGCGCTTCTTACGTCCACCACTTGGAACAAGAAGCGGCTTTAAGGCTGAGGGAGTACCAAAAGACTTCAAGCAAGACGGCTCATCTGCGTGCTGAGGTCGAGGCAAATGCTGCCCAAGTGAAGGCTATCTTTGAGGGCCTCTTGGAGCGCATTTCTCATGGGCTGAACTTGAAGCGGAAGCTTGATATTGCCGAGTGTGACACTCCAGGCTGTGAAGCTGCTCATCAGGCCGTTAGGGAGCAGCTTGCATCCGTCTTGCAACAGCGGGCTCAAGTGGAGGCTGAACTGGCGGTGGTGGCCGATCAAGAAAAGACGCGGAAGGAAGTGCACGAACAATTAATAGAGCTATGCAAGACGCTTCCTTCCCAATGATTCTCCTTGTATCTCCATACTTGTAAAAAAAATTCTTTAAATAATATGTATCCATTCTTTATTCTTTTGTACGCTTTACTTTGTACTTGATTACATTCAATAAAGATATACATTTTTCTTTGCAATGTCTTGTGCTATTCCTTTGCTTTTTCTTTTCTCTTATTATCAGTATACTGTCTTGATAAACACATTTGACCGATAATAGAGTAAGCATCTAGATTTTTCTGAGAGATAGTGATGGCTTAGACCGCAGGTTCAGATCTGTCGCCTAAGAATTTTTAACTTTATGAGCCGTGAGGGTCACATAGAGATTTTCTCCCTGCGAATCGAGAGGATCTCGTAGGTGTATTTTCTCCTTAGGAATTGGGAGGATTTCTAAGTATGTTTTCTCTTATAAGTCGTAAGGATCTTATAAGAGAATTTTTCCCTCTTACGAGTCGAGAGGACCCGTAAGCGGTTGTTTCCCTTCTTGTCGAAATTCGACTTTGGAGAGTGAGACCCGTGAATAGTATGCAAGAGACCATTTTAGACCGACTTGCAGGATCCCATTGTTCAGGAAACAAGTTTTTTAATCCCTGTTGCCTGAGGCTTCATCTTGCAAGTTAAGACGAATCGGGAATTTCCTGCGAAGACACTGGTTTCTCTACGAGCCAACGCGAATCAGGAGGCTCTCATCAAGGATGTTTGTTTCCCTGAATTGAGGTATTTTCCAAGGATATTTGTTTCCCTGGTGTTGAAACGGACCGAGAATTTCCCACGGAGACACTGGTTTCTCTGCGAGTCGAAGCGAATCAGGAGGCTCTCATCAAGGATGTTTGTTTCCCTGAATTGAGGTATTTTCCAAGGATTATTTGTTTCCCTGGTGTTGAAACGGATCGAGAATTTCCCACGGAGACACTGGTTTCTCTACGAGTCGACGCGAATCAGGAGGCTCTCATCAAGGATGTTTGTTTCCCTGAATTGAGGTGTTTGCCAAGGATTATTTGTTTCCCTGGTGTTGAAACGGATCGAGAATTTCCCACAGAGACACTGGTTTCTCTGCGAGTCGACGCGAATCAGGAGGCTCTCATCAAGGATGTTTGTTTCCCTGAATTGAGGTGTTTGCCAAGGATTATTTGTTTCCCGGGTGTTGAAACGGATCGAGAATTTCCCACGGAGACACTGGTTTCTCTGCGAGTCGACGCGAATCAGGAGGCTCTCATCAAGGATGTTTGTTTCCCTGAATTGAGGTGTTTGCCAAGGATTATTTGTTTCCCTGGTGTTGAAACGGATCGAGAATTTCCTACGGAAACACTGGTTTATCTGCGAGTCGACGCGAATCAGGAGGCTCTCATCAAGGATATTTGTTTCCCTGAATTGAGGTGTTTGCCAAGGATTATTTGTTTCTCTGGTATTGAAACGGATCGAGAATTTCCCACGGAGACACTGGTTTCTCTGCGAGTCGATGCGAATCAGGAGGCTCTCATCAAGGATGTTTGTTTCCCTGAATTGAGGTACTTTCCAAGGATATTTGTTTCCCTGGTGTTGAAATGAACCGTCAAGATTTAGTTTCGTTTTCTGGCGGAGCCTGTTAGGCAGGTATGGTTCCCTCTTTGTTTGCGCCCTTGGATTGTATACAGGGATCGATGTGATCTCAACTGTAGGGCTAAAGTTTTATCATTTTTTTTATTTCAGCGATGCTCTATCATTTCAGCTTTTATATCGCGAAGGTCACGATTGCCCAATCATTTCGGCTATTTTTCGCGGTGCCCAATCATTTGGGCTATTTATTTTATTTTTACTCGCTACGTTTTATTACGAGTTGCCCAATCATTTCGGCTATTTTGTATGCGTACGTTTTTACTTGCAGCTTTTTATTGCAAGTTGCCCTATCATTTCGGCTATTTCGTATGCATGTGCGGCCTACCGGCTTCTCACCGTAAACCTGAAATTAGACACCGATTTCGACATCAGCACTGCTACAACTGGGATATTGCCAGGAGCGAATCATCATTTGCTTCTGTCGATGTCGAACAAAGGCGGCTTAGCGAACAGGGTTAAGGTCCTGTCAACTAAGGCTTTTAACTTCATGAGCCGTAAGGGTCTCACAAAGGTATTTCTCCCTACAAGTCATGAGGATCTTGTAGGTGTATTTTCTCCTTAGGAATCATGAGGATTCCTAAGTGTGTGTTCCTCTGTAAGTCATAAGGATCCTACAAGAGGGTTTTCTCCTTGTAAATCGAGGGGACCTACAAGGGTTGTTTATCATGCGTACATATCCCCAGTCACAGATGGGACTTGGTTAGGGAAATGTTTATTCGCGTTCGTGGATTGTATACAAGAGTCAGTATTGAACCACTTGTAGGGCAATATCGAAGGTTGGGGGGAGGGGTTCTTAAGCACAAGTTTAGGTCTCTGTAACTTAAGACTTTCAAATCTTATGAGCCGTGAGGGTCCCATAAGAGAGTTCTCCTTACGAGTCATGAGGATCTCGCAAGTGTATTTTCTCCTTAGGAATCGTGGGGATCCCTAAGTGTGTTGCTCCCTTGTGAGTCGTAAGGATCTCACGCGGGTGGTTTCTCCTTACAAGATCGAGAGGATCTTGTAAGTGTCCTTTAACGAGGTTGCGTCCTTTCGGGTTTTCACAAACACTCGCCGGTAGTCCTGCTGTTTTTACTCACGGAGCCCTTTCGGGTTTTCATCCGTGCCCTTTTGGCTTATGGACATACCCTTTTTTTATTCTTTTTATTTTTATATTTTTTTTACGAGGTCGCGCCCTTTCGGGTTTTCACGAACACTCGCCGGTAGCCCTGCTGTTTTTACTCACGGAGCCCTTTCAGGTTTTCATCCGTGCCCATTTTTCTTATGGACATACCGTTTATTATATTATATATATATATATATATATATATTTTATTCATCTCGTCAGCTTAAAGATGCTGCGGTAGTAGTTGAAGGACGTTTCGGTCCGCCATTAGTTTAAGGACGTTTCGGTACGTCATGGAGAAGATTGGCTACTGCTTATAGAGTTTGAGCTTAGGAAGATAGCGAGCGGACATAGTCGTCGTCATCTACCATTGACCTAGGCGGTAACTCGCTAAGCGTAGTATTTCTTTAGGAATCGTCCATTTATTGGCCTGTAAGGCCTTTCACCGTGAATATCCATGAGTAAATAGGCTCCACCTTGGTAGACCTTGTCTATGATGTACGGGCCTTCATAGTTCAGCTCGAATTTTCCCCGCTTGGCGCGATTGGGGATCATGGGCCTTTTGACCACTAGCACGAGTTCGCCTTGGCGGAATGTCCTCGGCCGGGTCAATCTTTCATATGAGCGCGTCATCTTCACTTTATAAGCTTCCAGATTTTGTTGCGCCATGAGCCGGGTCTCTTCAAGGGCATCAAGCTCCTCAAACCGAATGTGAGCATTTTCTTCGTCCGTCAGCTCGTAGTGAACCGCCACTCGTAGAGAGGGTAACTCTATCTCGAGGGGGAGTACTGCTTCTGTACCGAATACCAACGCATATGGCGTTGTGTTAGTGGCCGTCTTGAACGTAGTTCGATACGCCCAAAGAGCTTCTTGCAGTCTTTCATGCCAGTCCTTCTTATTTCGGGACACCGTTTTCTTCATGATCTTTGTCAAGGTCTTATTGAAGGCCTCGGCTAGACCATTAGCTCGCGGATTATAAACCGAGGAATATCTCCAGTCTATATTGTGTTGCTACGCGAAGCAACTGATCTTATGGCTTCTGTAAGCTGGCCCGTTATCGGAGATGATTCGTCGCGGAGTTCCAAACTGATATAGGACGTGCGTCTTAAAGAAATGGAGGATATTCTCCGTCTTAACTTCCCTCAGCGGTACTGCCTCTGCCCATTTGGAGAAGTAATCAGTCGTTGCCAGGATGAATCGATGTCCCCTGGACGATGCTGGTTCGATAGGGCCGACTATATCAGTTCCCCACATTTCGAATGGCCAACTAGCCACCGTTAGATGGAGTGGATTTGGATGCTGGTGGATGAAGTCCCCATGGATTTGGCATGAGTGGCATTGCTTCACGTACTCAAGGCAGTCTTGAATCATCGTGGGCCAGTAGTAGCCCATCCGTTTAATCTTCAACTTCATCTTCGGGCCCGCTTGGTGAGAACCGCAGAGTCCGTCATGAACTTCCTGAACGACTCTTTTCGCTTCATCAGGCCCCAGGCATCTCAACCACAAAGAATCGAACGACCTCCTGTACAGAGTATCATTGACGAAGGCGAAAGACAGAGCTCGTTTCATAAGCTGATGTCTTGAGGACGCATCTTCGGGCGTTCGGCGGTATCTGAAGTAGTCTATAAAGACTTCTCTCCAATCTTCGGTATTTTCCCGATCTTTTATTTGCAGGGTTGTCTGTTCAGTCGCTCCCTTTTCTTCGGGTGATTCCGAAGATATTTCCGCTGGGGCAAGCACCCGACGGCTTTGTACCATGATTCTCATGTCATCGAGGTTCTCATCAGCAAGTTCCTTAGCGAGTTTGGCCAATGCGTCCGCTTTGTTGTTTTCCGCGCGCGGTATGTTTTCCAAAGTGTAGGAAGGAATTTGGGTCAACAATTATTGCACTTTTTCGCCGTACTTCACCAATTCTGGTTTGCATGTTTGGTAGTCGCCGTTTAATTGACTAACGACCAGTTGGGAATCTCCATATATGAGGAGGTTTTCAATTCCCATGTCGACGGCGATCTCGAGGCCTGCTATTAGAGCTTCATATTCGGCTTCATTGTTTGTCATTGGCTCTGTCAGGGAGAAAGCAAAGCGTATTATTCCTCCTTGTGGAGTCATAAAGATGAGTCCCACCGCGGATTTGATTATAGGGGTACTTTGTTTGCGTTTCTTCACAGAAGATGCTCCATCGAAATAAAGCTCCCATCGGGTATCACCACTGTCAATCGCATCAAACGCATGTTCGTCTGGAAGATGGAAATTCAGAGGAGAATCGGCGGGTATCGGATGCTCAGCGAGGAAGTCAGCGATGGCATGGCCTTTCACTGCCTTGAGAGGTTAATATGTTATCGTGAACTCCATCAAGAGCAGGGCCCATTTAGCGAGTCGTCCCGTCAATATTTCCTTCGACATCAAATATTTAAGGGGTCCACCTTTGAAATGAGACGGACTTCATGCGCCAACACATAGTGTCTGAGCTTTGTTACCGCAAAAATCAATGTCAGGCAGTGTTTTTTAATGGGGGAGTAGTTGCTTTCTGCCCCCAGTAGAACTCGACTTAAGTAGTAAAGCGCTCTTTCCTTCCTTTGGTCGTTCTCTTGCGCCCATAATGCGCCTAAGGAACCCTCGAGGGCGGTTGTATAAAGGATGAGGGGTTTTTCCTTGACCGGAGCAGCCAACACTGGAGGGTTCTGCAGGTATTGCTTGATCTCGTCTAGTGCGCTTTGGCATTTTTGGTCCCAGACGAACGGAGTTCCCTTCTTCATCAGGTGGCTGTAAGGACGGCACTTGCCTGAAAGGTTGGCTATAAATCGCTGTATATACGCGAGCTTCCCTTGGAGAGACCGCAGTTGTTTGAGAGTCCTTGGCGGAGGAATTTCCATGATCGCTTTGATCTTTGACGGATCTATCTCAATACCTCAGTGTCGGACGATGAATCCCAGAAATTTGCCCGAGGAAACTCCAAATGCACACTTGAGAGGGTTCATCTTCAAGTTGTATTGTCGAAGGCGTTGAAATACGGTCTTCAGATGCTCTAAATGTTCCTCGTATGATTTGCTTTTAACTACGAGTTCGTCGATATAGCATTCGACGATTTCATGTATAAGGTCATCGAAGATCTTCGTCATGGCTCTCTGATAAGTAACACCGGCGTTCTTTAATCCGAAGGGCATCACCTTGTAGCAGAATATACCCAAAGGAGTCCTGAAGGCAGTGTGTTTCTGATCTTTGGGATGCATCTTTATCTGGTTATACCCCGATGAGCCGTCCATGAAGGAGAAAACCTCATGAGTGGACGTATTGTCTATCATCAGTTCGGTGACTGGCACTGGGAAATCGTCTTTCGGGCAAGCTTTATTGAGATCCCGGAAGTTCACGCATATGCGCACTGTCCCATTTTTCTTCATCACCGGGACGATGTTGGCGATCCATTCAGGGTATTGAACTTCCTGGATGAAGCCAGAGTCGATCAGCTTCTTGACCTCGGCATTGATACTCATCTCAAGCTCGAGCCGCATTCTTCTCGGCGCCTGTTTAACTGGCTTGACGTCCGGGGATATTGTCAATTTGTGCACAGCAATTTCTGGATCTAGTCCCGGCATTTCGGAATAGTTCCATGCGAAGCAATCTTTGTGCTGCATAAGCAGGTCTTTTAATGAAGCCACCTTCTCTTCAGACAGCAGCTCGCTAATGAATGTCGGTCGCGGATCGTTCGTCGTTCCTAACTCAATTTTCTTGAGGTTGTCTGCAGTGGTATGGATTCCATCTTCTAGCTCTTTTGGCGCTGGTGGGAATTCTGAGATTACCTCGGCGTTGCTGTTTTCAAAGCACCGGGGAAGGTCATCCATGTCCTCGAGCTCTTCTTTTGATATCGTTATCACGTGACAAGTATGAATTCGCTTCCAATCCCAATGTGGAACTGGTTCTTCTTTCGTGGCCTTGGGTTCGTGCTTCTGTGGCGGCGCTACCCTCCACTTGTCAGACAGAGCAAACTTGCCAAGCTGATACTGATCTTCAACCCAATTCTTGAAGGTGAAGCAGTCCTCGAGAGGGTGCCCTATCACTCGATGATAAGGGCAATAGTCCCGGTGAGAGACTTCGCTTGCTTGTTCGGGGTGTTTAGACTCCAGCAGCGTAAGCATCTGATGTTTTAGAGCGAGGTCGAGTATTTTCTTCGTCTTGTCTCGAGGAAAAGAGTACGCCCGACCCATTTTTCTTATGAGGGATAGATCGTAACCGTTCGATTCCCGCTTGCGTGATCTCTTAGTCCCGCTTCGTTGCTGTTGAGCGCCTTTTTCGAGTTTCGACTTGTTTCTGCCTCTGCGTCGAGCCTTCTTTATAACAGGTTGACAAGGAGCGGCATTTTCATCTTTCACGGCCTGTTGGAGGAGGCGTTGCGTTTTGGCTTTCTCGTAGATGACCATTTCGCGGTTATGGTCGTCTCGGACTTTTTGACCAACTTCCCTTATAAGTTTTTCCATTTGTTCTTCGAACGACGGACTGGGCACTTTTGTGTCTGGAACTTTTACTGGTTCATGATTAGCGTCCTCCCATTGAGCATCCGCTTCTTCATCGAAGTCATACACGACGTAGCAGCCGTGTAGTAGCTCTCATTTCTTTGACCGGATGTATCCAAGCCCGATTGTTTCCATTCTCCCATTAGGCAGTTTGCGTTGAGTCTCGGGAACGTTCCAGACTTTGTCATAGAACTTGGCTTTTCGAACGGTCTGCTTGAAGGATATCCCCTGGCGCTTCAGCAACCTCTTCAAGCCTTCTGTATAATATCTGGGGAGACGGATAGGCTGAAGCCTGTCGAGCGTAGGATCCGCGCCATGCCAGATTTCTTTCTCCATTCTGGTTTCTTCAGAACGGTAGAACATAATTGCCTTTTCACTTTCTCGCCTGGGAGGGATATAGAACGTTTGTAGCTCTTCTACATTGTAGATATCAAGTGCATCCAGTTATTTACGGTGTTTAAGCGGCACCATGGCGACTTGTAGACTTTGCTCTTCGTCAGTGGACATTTGTATTGAAGGCCGAGCAGGGAATACAATATGGACTTCATCTTCCGAGTCGCTACCAAAGATTAACGTAGGAGTAGATGGCCCTAGCTTGTTGTGTTGGGACGGCCCCGAATAAACTATCTCCTCTTCCTCCTCGGTATCACTGTCGAAGACAGGGATGGTGGCGTTATCTTTGTTTTCCAACTTGTGACACCTTTCCGTGTCTTCGAAATCCGGTAAGAAGTACTTGGCATCTTCATATTTGCGGACTTCGTTCATGGAAAACGGATTCAGTTCTCCCGCCATGGTATACTCGAGACCATCCTGAGCGTATTTCATAAACTGATGTTGTGTAGAAGGGATGACGTTGTACTCGTGTAACCATGGTCGGCCGAGCAGAGCAT
This sequence comes from Agapanthus africanus, assembly GCA_030015575.1. Taxonomy (NCBI): domain Eukaryota; kingdom Viridiplantae; phylum Streptophyta; class Magnoliopsida; order Asparagales; family Amaryllidaceae; genus Agapanthus; species Agapanthus africanus. The sequence goes on from CM057339.1 coordinate 266,747,750, forward strand.
TGTAGCATGTCTTGGCGTCTATGACGTGAAACTTAATGTCCGTGACGTGTAGCCCAAAGCGTAGCGTCAGTATCACAGACCCAAGAGTTCTTGATGACTGGAAGTCAAACCCGGAGATGGTGATCTTGTCCCGAGCAAGGTGCTGGACGCTCATGCAGATTTCTTTTAATACCCGCATATTGAGGAGGTTAACAGAGGATCCATTGTCGATCAGGATTTTGCCTAACTTTATATCGTGGCAGTATCCTGAGACATAGAGGGAGCGATTGTGTTCGCACGTCCCAAAGAGAAGGTCTTCATCACCAAAAGCGACATCGGCCGTGTGCACTTCCTCCAATTCATCCTTCATCTTTTCTTCAGCCAGGAAAGCTTGGAATTGTTCCGGATCTTGTAATGTCTTGATTAATGAATCTCTCGCCTCCTTTGATAGCAAAAGGGCGTCAAGAATGTGTAGGGTTCCTAGGCACTCTTGTGAAGGTTCATAAGGCATCAAACATGCCCGGATAAAATTTTAGACGTGCCGAACAACCCAAAGCCGAGATCTTTGCTAGATTATTAGGGTTTAACATGCAAGATGATAACTTTTATCTAAGTGTGAGGGATTACAACCTTTGTAGTCCGCTCCTTCACTTCACAAGCTCCGAGTAGAAGTCCCTTTGCCGCGATCCACGATCTCCCGGACTCATGAGAGGCTCCACGACTCGAACGATCCATGCTAGCTTGAAGTATTCCAAATTTCCGACGATCTACCTCGAAGTTGCAAAGACTCAAGGTTTCTCACTCAAAAGAGATGGACACACTTATCCCATGGGCTAGATGAGATGAGGATGAGAGAGTAGTAATTTTGCTTTCTTTTTTTATCATTTTCTCATATTTATTCATCACTTAAGGATTTTCTAGCAAGCTTTTCAAGAGAGAAGAAGATGATAATGGAAAATCAATAATAATATTAATCCTTTTGTGATGAATAGAAAGAAGACTATATGATTGATTTGTAAACCATGGTCAAGGATGAGTGGCTAGGATTTAGTAGAGAATAAACTAAAGTTAGGGTTTGGTTGGGTTAAGAATGTGTCATCCAAAATATCTTAAGAATGACAAAAGAATAAAGCTTCTAGAAGGTGCATGAAGCATCCAACCCTAATCAAACCCTAACCTCAATTAATCATCCTTAAACATATTTAACAATTAATCATATCATGTCACAATAATATATATCACATATATATTATATATTTGCAACAAAAGAAAATAATACAATTAACATATATCGCATATATATCAATGTATCATCCAATGAGAAAATGAAATAATAAAGCGAGCCAATATTAGATAATGTAATAATATATCATATATATTATTATACATTAAATCATCGAATCAACACTTGATCCGACGATCCGGCTATATCGAATATTACCGACTAATATATCATGTACCGATTCATCGAATTAACACTTGATCCGATGACCCGGTTCATTTCTAAATATCGCGAGAATATAATACGGTATCCCATATCGCATTATTCTCGGTCCTGCACATATCACATATGTGCCTCTACTCCGTTTCGCCTGAGCCAAGAAACCTCTGTGTAGGACTCTAAAGAATCGTCAATACGCCGGTAGCAGGTGATGATCATATCAAACACCCACAAGCTGCAAGCGGTCAGCTAAACGTAACAGCCACCCAGGTATTAAGCGATCAGAAGATCAACAAGCTAGCCTGTGCGTTCTCCTGTGAATCCAACCAGTAACACTCCCGTACAGTCCGGTCTGTTCGTCTGATATGTCGCATATCAAGTCTAGGGGTGGTATACGTCAGACCCCAGTAACCGATAAGTCGTGTCGATGTGTGGCTCATAACGGGTCGAGAAACTACTAGTAACACTTACCAGTAAATCTCTATATCAGCCCTGGCCAGGGACTTCCAGTTATAGCCAATCGAACACAGCACAACATCAACTCCCTATACCGGGAGAGACGAATCCCCTCCTATCGCTCATTGCCTCCATGTGATTCGGGACCGTACCCAAAAGCCACCGTTTTGCACGCCCTCTTGGACGTGGTAAGGTGGAAATCAAAGCACAGTGGGAATCACACAAGACTCCATGACGATCTCGGGTCTACAGACTACCCTATACCAGTGTCACCGGAGAACTGCCATCTGACGTGCGGTATAACACCATCTGGGAGTTCTCGGCGAGTCCGTTCAGTGTACCCAGTCTCCACTGAGCACCTGTACACCATCTCTGATGTCTAACACCGATGGATATGGGATCATCCATCGCCCATCATATGGGTCAAGATGCGTATACGCTAGTCTACTCTGCTGTATCGATGCCCTGTCTCGATATACCCTCGACTAGGAACAGTTATAGGATGTACTCATCGACTAACGCGGCCCCACTAGTATGATCTCATCATAGTCCCAGTAGTCGAGTACAGATCCTAAGGGCTTTATCAACATGTGAGAGTAAAACAGTAAACCAATACGAGTCAACATGTTAAGATAAAGTAAAACCAAATAGCATACTATCATGATGAGCAAGAAAGTCATCTCTATATATAACCAAGCATCCATTATAATATACATCATATGTACAACAATGGCGTCTAGGGCATATACATAACTAACAATCTCCCACTTGCACTAAGGCCAGCTGCTGTAGTCTCATACCTAGCATCCCGAATAATCTCTCAAACTGTATCTGGGGAATAGCCTTCGTGAATGGATCCACAGTGTTGTCCTTCGTATCTACTCTCCTGACCTCGATCTCCCGGCGATCAACTATCTCCCTGATCAGGTGATACCGCCTCAGAATATGTCTGGACTTTTGATGGGATCTGGTTCCTTGGCCAAAGCCACAGCTCCATTGTTATCGCAATACAGAGGTATTGGATGCTCAATGGATGGAACCACACCAAGTTCACTAATGAACTTCTTGATCCAGACAGCCTCTTTGGCAGCATCGTTGGCAGCGATGTATTCAGCCTCCATCGTCGAGTCTGCAACGGTATCCTGTTTGGAACTCTTCCAACATACCGCCCCTCCATTGAGGGTAAAGACAAAACCCGAATGCGACTTAGAGTCGTCCTTATCACTTTGGAAGCTGGAATCGGTAAAGGACTCCACCTGGAGTTCTCCGTTACCATACACCAAGAACATCTCCTTAGTCCTTCGTAAGTACTTGAGAATGTTCTTCACAGCTGTCCAATGACTCTCTCCAGGATCTGCTTGATACCGACTCACTACACTTAGTGAGTATGCTACATCGGGTCTGGTACATAGCATCGCATACATGATAGAGCCTACTGCCGAAGCATAGGGTATCCCTTGCATGCGAGCTCTCTCCAAATCAGTCTTGGGAGACATCTCTTTGGAGAGAGTGAGTCCAGAGATCGTGGGTTGGTTCCCACGCTTGGATTCTTCCATACTAAACCTCTTTAGTATGGTGTCAATGTACCTGGATTGGGACAATCCCAGTATCCGTTTAGATCTATCTCTATAGATCATGATTCCTAATATGCAGGAGGCATCACCTCGATCTTTCATTGAGAATCTCTGTGATAAGAAGAGCTTGACTGATTGCAGCATAGGAATATCATTTCCTATCAAGAGTATGTCATCCACGTACAATACGAGAAAGACAACCTTACCCTCTGCTACCTTCTTATAGATACAAGGTTCATCTATATTTTTGATGAAGTCAAACTCTTTGACTACAACATCAAAACAGATGTTCCAACTCCGTGATGCTTGCTTTAACCCATAAATGGATTTAAGCAGCTTGCACACATTTCCGCTGCTCCCACTATCTACGAAGCCCTCTGGCTGAGTCATGTACACGCACTCTTCTAAATCACCGTTTAGAAAGTTGGTCTTAACATCCATTTGCCAGATTTCGTAGTCATGGTATGCAGCAATGGTAAGTAAGATCCGGATGGACTTAAGCATAGCCACTGGAGAAAAGGTTTCGTCATAATCCACACCTGGTCGTTGACGAAAACCCTTTGCTACAAGTCTAGCTTTGAAAGTCTCAACTTTTCCATCTACACCAAATTTCTTTTTAAAAATCCACTTGCTCCCAATGGGTTTTACCCCTTCAGGAGCATTTTCCAAAGTCCATACTTTGTTGGTGTACATGGATTCCATCTCAGATCGCATTGCATCCAGCCATTTCAAAGAGTCACCACTCGTGATGGCCTGTTCGAAACTAGTCGGTTCATCATCATCTATGATGCAGTCCTCGCTTCCACCATCAATGAGAAAACCGTAGTATCTCTCAGGTGGACGAGAAACCCTGCTAGATCGGCGGAGAGGCTGGGGTTCGTTAGGTACTACTGAATCTTCTGGTTCCACTAAATCTTCAGTTGTAGTTTGTGTTGCTGGAACCTCTTCCAGCTCTACCTCATTGCCACTAATTTCTTTTGTAAGAAATTCCTTTTCTAAAAAGGTGGCATGTTGAGCAATAAACACTTTTTGTTGTTCACTGTGGTAGAAAAAATATCCATTTGAATGTTTAGGATATCCTACAAACTTACATAGAACTGACCGTACCTCGAGTTTGTCTGGATTTTGCCTTTTGACATAGGCCAGACAACCCCATATCTTAACTCGTTTAAGACATGGTCTCTTCCCACTCCATATCTCATATGGTGTGGTAGGTACAGATTTAGTTGGAACTTGATTCAATAGGTATGCCGCTGTCTCAAGCGCATACCCCCAGAAGGAAATAGGTAACTCAGCTGTACTCATCATAGAGCGCACCATATCTAATAGGGTGCGATTCCTCCGCTCCGATACACTGTTGTGCTGTGGTGTATAAGGAGGAGTAAGCTGAGAGAGAATCCCATTCTCTTTTAGATAATCCAGAAAATCATTGCTCAAGTATTCTCCTCCTCGATCAGATCGAAGGATCTTAATACTTTTGCCCGTTTGTTTTTCTACTTCTTGTTTCTATTCTCTGAATTTCTCAAAAGCTTCAGACTTGTGTTTCATCAAGAATACATGTCCGAATCTAGAGAGATCGTCAGTGAATGTAATGAAGTAGGAAGAACCGTTCCTGGCATGCCTAGACATGGGACCACAAACATCACTATGTATTAGTCCTAAGAGTTCAGTAACTCTTTCTCCGTGTCCACTAAACGGAGCTTTGGTCATTTTTCCTTTGAGACATGAATGGCAAGTATCATAAGATGATAATTTGAACGGATTCAAATAACCATCCTTATGTAACTTAGCCAGTCGTGTCGCATTGATATGACCAAGTCTACAATGCCACAAGTAGGATTCGTTCACATCTGAACTTTTCCTCTTGTGTGTGTTTTGTATATTCAGCACTGTATTCTGATTTAGAATGAATATGCCATTATGTAACGAGCCTGATGCAATCAACTTTTGATCTAGGAATATGTTCATAACATTATCCTGTACTACAAAATTATATCCCTCTTTACTCAATAAAGAAACTGATATAATGTTGCACATCATGTTCGGTATATAATAGCACTCATTTAGAATCAGTGTATTACGACTTGGCAATACAAGGTGTAATTCGCCACTGCTTTGGCTACAATACTTGCACCGTTCCCTACTTGAACGGAATGATCACCTTTTCCCAGTTCTCTACCTTTACGTAGCCCATGTAACTGTTTACATATGTAGGATCCTGATCCGGTATCTAATACCCAGGACGTAGGGTGAACTGAGAAACAGTTCTCAATAACTAACACACCCGAAGAAGATGCATCAACATGCATGTTCTTTTGGGCGGCGTGAGAATCTAGATATTCTCCTGTTTCCTGTTCAGTCTTATAACTCTTATAAGAAAGAACGGGTCCAACATTCCCTAGCTCAGTACAATAATTGGGTTCAGTCAATACATCCATATTATTATCTTGATTATGGCATGACATGGTCGCTACCTGGAGAGAGAGAGAAGAAAACACTTTTAGCGTATACTCTTGCAAGATTAGATTGGTTATTATCTTATCTAATCAAGATGTCTCCCACTGTTTTTATCAAATCTACCTTAAAACCCTAAAAGGTAAGATTAGCTGGGATTAATTACACCTTACAATTTCGTCAATCTTTCAGCCAGATCAGTGTCGGTACTTTGAGGGAGGTTCCCCGTGCTTTCGCACGGACCTAATTAATGTAAACCTCGTTTTCCCAGAGGCATAACCCCGTTAACACTTTTCTAGACACCTACTTGATCGGCTAATTGTCCTGTATAAAACTCTCCCAGGAGTAACTCTTACTCGCAGTGGATATCAGGATCCAACTATCTCATAGGAGGTATGCAATCTCATTGCAAATTTCAACACTTGAAATTCCCGATAATATTTTGCCCCTAACGTTCTATGACCTTGACGAAAGCCAACAAACCATAGTCCGCTAGTCAAGTTCAACCCGAACATTTCTTGATTGAATTAAACCCAGCCGTACGTCCCTTGACGAAAGCCAACAAAGCCGCACGACTACCCTAACCCAATCTCATCATATGTAACAGATAAGTAATAATTAGCTACCGCACACTACGCCTTGACGAAAGCCAACAAACGTAGCACGAATACTAAGTATTACCTATCTGAAATGTCGGAGGGCTACGCAGGTTTTTCAGAAAACCCTGAGCGTAATGAACTTGATATCGTCGTAGAATCGAGTGTTTTTGAAAAAGAGTGTTTTGAGGCTTTTCTTAGTTTCGCTAAAGGGGTCACTCCCGGTGAAGAGATCGTCGGCCCTTTCCTCATCGAATAAGGTGCAGGATATATCATATATATCACTGTGCAAAGCAAAACACTAAAAGCAATCAAAAGACAAACCGCGTTTTTTAGCATCTGCCAGTTTTGCTAAAGGGGTCACTCCCGGTGAAGGGATCGTCGGCCCTTTCCTAATCGAATAAGGTGCAGGATATATCATATATATCACTGTGCAAAACAAAACTGTAGCTACCCTTTTTATAAAGTTTTTTTTTGATTCTACAACATCTTTAGGTTTCTTTTATTTTTATTAATCTCATTAATAAATATCCCATCAGCTTATGCTTCCTAAGCATCACAGAAGAAACGAAAGCAGTAATATTTATATATCAGCATATATACATAGTATAAGCATTCGTCTCAGGCAGTAATATGATCTCATCACAGAACATTGCAGCAGAAGAACATATATGAAATATTGGATATACTAGGACGTCCGTGTTTTCAATACGAGCCTGTATAAAACACGGATTCCACGGTCGCGACGAATAGCCAAACCCACGTCCCAAGACCCCTACGAGAGCGGCAAGTAACACTGCCAATTCTAGGGTTAGAAGACCCGGTCTCGACTCCTCGAGATGGCCTCCCACTGGACCCTAGAACCCGGTTACTTGTGCTCCCCTCCTTGGGTCTACCTAATGCGGAAAAGTAAATAATATACACTGGTGACAGCAACCGCAACCAGGAAGTGCCCCAAATAAAAGAATATTACATTACAAATGAATTTTACATGAATGAAAATAAAAACCCTCATCTCACATAAAACCCCCGGCTATTCAGAACGCGACGATCCAATATAACATATCACAGCAACACATAATATCACATATCATCAACGTAAGTAAATATGCGCATCCCAACTGTCGTTGACATATAGCAACGAAACCGGTGATATCACATATTACACTTACGGTCACAGAAAAGAAAGTGTAAAACTACAATATTTGGAATCCACAATCACTTTAGACATCGTAAATCCGAAATATCACATACTCCGCATTTCATGCCTATCTCTATAAATTCCACATATTATATCACATTCCAGACAAATAGACAGTATCAAACTTTTCGAACAGATAATCAAACACCCAAAATTTCCTAAACTGCTCAACACTTGAGCGGAGTTCAAAAAATCCCAGAATATGTCACAGTACCGGTGATCCAGCCGTAGAAGGGTCAAGCCAACGCCTCACATGTGGCACGCCGTACTGCCCCAAACCCGAAGGTTCAAAAGGCAGTTCAAGACGGTCACATAATCGAGTTAAGGTTTGTTGTCTTCTAGAGGGTCCACCGCTTAACTTGTACAATTTTTCCGAAAGATTTAAACCCGGAAAAAAATTTCAACACTTGAAAGTTTGCCGTACCGGGAAACAGTGAGTTAATGATATCCGTTCAAATAGTTTAACAGTTTCTAAATATCCGGAAAGAAATACGAATTTAAATATTCCGATCGAATCTACTATTACAAAACAAACCCCAGAATTTTCAACACCTGAAACAGATTAAAAATACCCAGAAGCATCAACAAGCACCTACGGACATTACCATAAAAGCCACGTGTCGCCAATCGATGAAGCCACCGCGGAACCGCCGCGCAAGCCTGCTTGCGCCGCGGTTCCGCCGCCGTTTGGTCGAGTTGGGGGCTCCGGTTTTATGGTAATTCTTAGAATTCCCTGCTGATTTTTTTACATATTTTTATATCAGAAAAATCCCAAAATTAAAAAAATTTCCAGAGAGGGGTCTAGTTTCGTCGTTTGGAGTTCGATCGGAGTTTTAACTTCGTAAACACATCGCCTAATACTCTAGCTAGGCTCTGATACCACTGTAGGGTTCCTAGGCACTCTTGTGAATGTTCATAAGACATCAAACATGCCCGGATAAAATTTTAGACGTGCCGAACAACCCAAAGCCGGGATCTTTGCTAGATTATTAGGGTTTAACATGCAAGATGATAACTTTTATCTAAGTGTGAGGGATTACAACCTTTGTAGTCCGCTCCTTCACTTCACAAGCTCCGAGTAGAAGTCCCTTTGCCGCGATCCACGATCTCCCGGACTCATGAGAGGCTCCATGACTCGAACGATCCATGATAGCTTGAAGTATTCCAAATCTCCGATGATCTACCTCGAAGTTGCAAAGACTCAAGCTTTCTCACTCAAAAGAGATGAACACACTTATCCCATGGGCTAGATGAGATGAGGATGAGAGAGTAGTAATTTTGCTTTCTTTTTATATCATTTTCTCATATTTATTCATCACTTAAGGATTTTCTAGCAAGCTTTTCAAGAGAGAAGAAGATGATAATGGAAAATCAATAATAATATTAATCCTTTTGTGATGAATAGAAAGAAGACTATATGATTGATTTGTAAACCATGGTCAAGGATGCGTGGCTAGGATTTAGTAGAGAATAAACTAGAGTTAGGGTTTGGTTGGGTTAAGAATGTGTCATCCAAAATATCTTAAGAATGACAAAAGAATAAAGCTTCTAGAAGGTGCATGAAGCATCCAACCCTAATCAAACCCTAACCTCAATTAATCATCCTTAAACATATTTAACAATTAATCATATCATGTCACAATAATATATATCACATATATATTATATATTTGCAACAAAAGAAAATAATACAATTAACATATATCGCATATATATCAATATATCATCCAGTGAGAAAATGAAATAATAAAGCGAGCCAATATTAGATAATGTAATAATATATCATATATATTATTATACATTAAATCATCGAATCAACACTTGATCCGACGATCCGGCTATATCGAATATTACCGACTAATATATCATGTACCGATTCATCGAATCAACACTTGAACCGATGACCCGGTTCATTTCTAAATATCGCGAGAATATAATACGGTATCCCATATCGCATTATTCTCGGTCCTGCACATATCACATATGTGCCTCTACTCCGTTTCGCCTGAGCCAAGAAACCTCTGTGTAGGACTCTAAAGAATCGTCAATACGCCGGTAGCAAGTGATGATCATATCAAACACCCACAAGCTGCAAGCGGTCAGCTAAACGTAACAGCCACCCAGGTATTGAGCGATCAGAAGATCAACAAGCTAGCCCGTGCGTTCTCCTGTGAATCCAACCAGTAACACTCCCGTACAGTCCGGTCTGTTCGTCTGATATGTCGCATATCAAGTCTAGGGGTGGTATACGTCAGACCCCAGTAACCGATAAGTCGTGTCGATGTGTGGCTCATAACGGGTCGAGAAACTACTAGTAACACTTACCAGTAAATCTCTATATCAGCCCTGGCCAGGGACTTCCAGTTATAGCCAATCGAACACAGCACAACATCAGCTCCCTATACCGGGAGAGACGAATCCCCTCCTATCGCTCATTGCCTCCATGTGATTCGGGACTGTACCCAAAAGCCACCGTTTTGCACGCCCTCTTGGACGTGGTAAGGTGGAAATCAAAGCACGGTGGGAATCACACAAGACTCCATGACGATCTCGGGTCTACAGATTACCCTGTACCAGTGTCACCGGAGAACTGCCATCTGACGTGCGGTATAACACCATCTGGGAGTTCTCGGCGAGTCCGTTCAGTGTACCCAGTCTCCACTGAGCACCCGTACACCATCTCTGATGTCTAACACCGATGTATATGGGATCATCCATCGCCCATCATATGGGTCAAGATGCGTATACGCTAGTCTACTCTGGTGTATCGATGCCCTGTCTCGATATACCATCGACTAGGAACAGTTATAGGATGTACTCATCGACTACCGCGGCCCCACTAGTATGATCTCATCATAGTCCCAGTAGTCGAGTACAGATCCTAAGGGCTTTATCAACATGTGAGAGTAAAACAGTAAACCAATACGAGTCAACATGTTATGATAAAGTGAAACCAAATAGCATACTATCATGATGAGCAAGAAAGTCATCTCTATATATAACCAAGCATCCATTATAATATACATCATATGTACAACAATGGCCTCTAGGGCATATACATAACTAACAGAATGCTGAGCTGTGAGGGTAGTTTCCTCAAATGCGCTAAGACGTTGTAATCCACCTTATTTCTCTTCGGCGGGTCTTTGGCACTTAGCTCCTCCACCACTTGGTCATCTAAGACGATATATTCAGAGACCTTTTCTTTCCCTTTATCTTTTCTATTTGAGGGTCCGAGATTCTTTTCAGGCAGCGTCCGATTACGCAGCCGGATATTTTCGCAAACCTTCGGCTCTTCATCTTTTCCCGAAGTGGACTCTTTAAAGAGAGGGCCAAGCTCTGGCTCTTCATCAGAATCACTCCCGAATGTAGGCACTTGTGGCCCGCCGGTGTTAACCATGTGACAATCGCCGGTAGTTCTTTTATGCCCTTCGGTCGTATTTCTTTGCTCCCGACGAGTTTTGCGCTTTTCCCACTTAAAGCGTTGTCGATGAGCAACGTATCCTTGCCACCATCTATCGAAAGCTTTGTACTCTTGAGTGGGGTGCGAAACCTTCTGATGATATAAGCAATAGGAGGGGTGCATTTCTATTTCATCAGTAATTTTTCCTTCGGAGGATGGTAGCTTCGTGCCCATTGATATAGCCTTAACAAACCTTTTCCTCATCTTGAATTGGCTTTTGTCGGTAGTGGAGGTATTTTGCTCCAGCGGGATCGTCTCAGCTCTTTCATCAAGTCGCTGGCGCTTGGCCCTTTCAAATACATCCGTTCCGTGTTCTCGATCAGCTTTACTTTTCAATCGAGCTTCGTTAAGGAATGCGTCAATTACTTCATCTGATGGCCCCAGAATTTTTGATTCAGGGTCTGCCCCTAGCGTTTCAGTACAAGAAGTCTCCGCATCGTCCATGAACGAATGGGAAATCACATGACAGCTCGCCACATATTCTTCAGATTCATCAGATGAACTTGCTCCCTCATCTTCCTCTTGAAAGAGATGATCGAGGAACTCTTGGAATGTAATGGGAGTCCGTGCCTTCAGGTTGTATTCCTCCAGCACGTCAATTTGTTTTTGCAAGTCCGTGAGCTTGTCGCCAGGCTTCACGGGCTTCTTAGATTTCTTCTTCTTCTTTTTCGAAGATTTTGACGGCTGGTTGCGAGTGCTTGGGCCACCACCATCGGTCTTTGGAGTTAGACGTGGCTTCAACATCCCTTCAATGACCTGCGGTTCCAACGGGTTCTTCCACTTGATCGCTGGGCATGCGTGAAGGTCGTTCAGCATTCTTTTTGTCTTAGCTGATAATACAACCTCCCAAGGAGCTTCTTCAACGACAGAGCATGTTGCCCCGGCGTATTCATCCCCTTAGATGTGTGGGGCTGCGGGGGATTCACCTTCCATTTGTCAGATAATGCGAACTTGCCCTGTCGGTACTGGTCTTCGAGCCAATTTTTGAAGACGTAGCAATCTTCGATCGGATGACCCAGTACTCGATGATAAGGATAGTAATTGGGCTCATTAACATCACTTGGTTGCGACGGACGTTTTGGATCCGGCGGATTTATGAGTCGGATGCGCAACGCCAGCTCGAATAACCTTCTCGTTTTATCACGGGGAAAAGAGTAAGAACGTCCTAGCCTCTCCTCAAGGGCTACGTACGGACGCATATTATTTTGACGAACAACCGGCTTCTAGTTGTTCAGTTGTTGTTGAGCATTAGCGACAACGATCGCTTTTCCCTTCCCTTTGTCATGGGAGTCCAGCTTTGGAAGAGGGGGTTTATTGTTGGAGATAGTGCCCTCATAGTCAATTATTGGATCGCAGGTACGTGATTGCAATGATTGCGGAGGACCTATCCCGGTAGGACAGTCTTACTCGAGATGATAGTTTGCTATCTGGTTTGCCTTTATCAGTCGTGTACATGTTCAGGTGACTGATTGCATGTTACACTTTGATAGAGCCCTTAGGATCTTGCTTTACTACCAACTGTATGAGGGCGATCATATACGTGAGAGTTGGGTAGTTTATATGCATATCCTTAATTGTGGTCCCTAGTCGTGGGAGTTTCGAGACAGGGCATCGATACTCCGGAGTAGACTAGTGTGTACAGTCGAGACCCCGACGAGGGGCGGTGGCCGGTCTCACAAGCCACTGGTGTCAGTTGGATCACCTAAGATGTATACAGGTGCTCATTGGGTTATGAGTACACCGGACAGGACTCGCCGGGAATCTGCTAGTTAGTATTATATCTACCGTCAGATAGCAGTTCCCTGGTGACATGTGTACAGGTTAGTTCATCGACCTGAGGTCGTCATTTGTCTCGTGTGAGTTCCCACTGTGCTTTGATTTCTACCCTACCACGGCTCAAAGGAGTCGTGCAAACAGGTAGCTTTTGGGTACAGTCCCGAGCCATATGGAGGCACGTGAGCGGATCGGCAGGGGATTCGTCTCTCCCGGTATTGGGGGCGAGATCGTGCTGTGTCTAGGAGAGCCATTACACAAATCCATGGCCATGGTAGGAGATTTACTGGTAGGTACTCCAGTAGTATCTCAGGGTGTTATTGGGCTTCACTCCGACACGACTTATACTGCTATTGGGGGTCTGATGTTGCTAGCCCCCTAGGCAGATATGCGATACTCATTGACGAACGGACCGGACTGTATATACATTGTCACTGTTAGGCTCAGTAGGGTTTTCGGAGGAGTTCGCTCATCGGTCTCCCTTGAGTTCGCTCCTCGGCCACCCTTGAGGTCAGTCCGTGGGCAGCCGTTACGCATTGCTAGTGCCGCTGACGGTTTGTGGTTAAACCCACTGCCAGGGTGCTGACGAGTCATTAGAGTCCCCCACAGACAGTTTCCCAAGTTCGGGCGAAACGTTGTAGAGGCCGTATGGTTTTATGGCAGGGTTCGGAAAATGCACGTGCGTTTACGCACGTGTCAGTTTTCGGACAGATGATACTGGTCGGCTTTGGTTTAAGCCGGATCCGAGTATTATATTGAGTAGGTATAATATCTTTGTCTCAGTTGCATTTGCATTCGGTCGTAATACAAATGCGGGTATATTTATACAGTTTCGGGGTTATCCTGAAAGTTGTTTTAGGATCACTTTTGGAAGTTGCCAGTTTCCAGTTTTCTATCAGCCGTCTTTTAACATTCTGTTAAAGACGGATTTATCTTTTCTACAGATGAGGTGAGTCAGTGTTCTAGAATATTCTAGATGAGGTGACTAGGCTATTTGGTGTAGTGTTCTTATTGGATACATTAAAGAGATGATGACTAGGTTTATATGTGTCATTGTTTTCATTAATGTGTTTTGGATTGCTTAAGATATTTAAGTGAGAAGCTTTTGGTTTATGGTCACCTCCCTCCTCCTACACTCACCTTCCTCCTTCTTTATAAGTGGCTTGCCCTCTCTCTCTCCTAACTCTCACTTGATTCATTCTTGAAAAGATTATGATAGATATTTGGGGTGTATGGAATTCACAGATCATTTCATTCCATCACCCGATACCTTCGGCAACTTCATTTACCGATCGTCCACGGATTTGGACGAAGTGAGACAAAGTCATCTACTCATTCTCTACATCAATCTTGGTCGTCTCTTTTAGCAAACTTGACGATCGAGTTGCCTCGAGTCAGAGGCGGGAGCCCGTTTAAAGAACCGATCATGTGGTGCCACCTCGACGAGGAGATCGGAGATCGACGAGATCGGAGCAGCCGCAACGGAGCGTGGGATGATGGTTGAAGAACGAAGGACTCGGATCGTTCGGTATAACCATTCTACACTCTTTACAGTATGTTAGTTTAGCAATAATGGCAGATCCGGGTTAAAGTATACGATAGCACCAGTTAAAAAGTTTTTGTTCCGCATTTGGCGTCTGTAGACTGCCGGGGTGCTAGCGTAGACTTACAGTGGTATCAGAGCCTAACCATTTTGCTATACTAACTTGTGCTAACGCGTTCAAAACATCGATCCGACCGAAAATCAAAAACGACAAAATCCTTGCACGACAGTTTCTGTTGATTTTAAACGGTGTCGAAATTAATTTCTGGATGTCTTAAAAATCCGTGCAGGGAATTCTAAGAACGACGAAGAAATTTGGGCACGTGACTCAATGATACCGCCGCGGAAAGGCGGTCAAACCATTGGTTTGACCGCGCTTCCGCGGCCAAACATTGAGCTCGTGGCCCCAAATTTTTCCAGTGGGTTCTTGGTGGGATTTTGTGGTTTTTGGTATATAAAGTTTTGGCCCAGATTTTGTTACTGTTCACCAGTAAGCTGTGGGGCCCACTTTTTAATATTTGGTCTTTGGTCGATCGAAATTTAAACACGTTAGTTTACAGTGCTTACATTATATCTCCGACCGGGAATGTCATTTGATCGGTAAACCGCGTCCGATTGCTATAGTTCTTTTAGACGGGTTTGCGAACGTGACATTCGCGTTGATGTTCTGTGTTGTGCTGTAATGTTGCGGATTTGTCGTGGTGGATAGCAGTGTGCAATGGTAGTACAGTTTGAGTTTATTTGTACATTTGATATTGCGGGGCGAGCGTCCAACTTGTGGACTGCCGTCACTGCCTGTTGTATAATATTCTTTTGGGGCACGACCAGGTTGCGGTCGATGTACCTATTGTACTATTTTTCATTACTGTACTAGGTTTTGCCCCGAGACGGAGTGCACGGATAGCCGGGTTCTGGGGGGCAACGGGTCCGCAGCTCATGGCTTTGAGAGGCAGAGGGGCCCCACTTCAAAATTGGCAGACTATTCGCCGCACTCGTAGGGGGTACAGGTTGACCCAAGGAGGGGTGCCCAAGCTTACCGGATTCCGTGGAGTGCTGGGTGGTCCATTCACTATGCTGTAAGGGGCTGCCTCGCTTCAGGTCTTGGCGGGTAACTTTCCGCACCCATAGGGGTCTAGGTTTCATTGCACAGGCTATCCACACGACAGGGGAACGTCGAGTTTCAGCAGCGGCTCTGTGAAACTCGGGGATCCCAGATATCTGTATTGTTCTGTGATGCTTATTACTTTTCTGTAATGTTGCATATTATCACGCCTGGAGCGATTATGTATATTGGTTTATATACTATTAGATGTTGTATATGTTTTACACCCGCGCTAGTCCAGTCCCCGCTCTGTCGTTAGTTAAGTAACCTAACGGGTGATGACGGGACCCAGTGATGAATGCGGATGGCATATACGTACATTTTATTTTCGTTCTTTTCTGGTGTGATTATTTGATGGGACTGCGTTGATTCTGATCAATGCAAAGTTAAACAAACCTGTATACAGTTGTTGGAACAATTTAAAAGGTGTTATTACAAAGACGTTTCTTTTTGTTATGCATAGCGGTATTCGGTGTGAATATCCAGCACCTCATTCGACGAGGCAAGGGTCGATATCCCTTCACCGGGACTGACCCCTTGGACAGAAGTTTGCGTCAGAGTAATAACTTCACTATAGTCGATTACATGTTGCTTTGCATAGCGGTATTCAGTGGAATATCCTGCACCTCATTCCACGAGGAAAGAGCCGAGATCCCTTTACCGGGAGTGATCTCTTTAGCAAAAGGTTTTCGCCACTATATTTTAAAAAGCTATCAGGTTCCTTCAGCGATATCAAGTTCACTACGCTAAAGGTTTTTCGCCAAAAACCAGCCGTAGCCCTCCGTCACTTCTTTTGGGTATTCAGTAGTATTCAAGCTACGCATTTTGACCAACGCCAAGGCATAGTGTTTGGTAGCTGCTGGGTATTCAATTGTTGCATAGATAGATGAGTTAGTTTGGGACAGTCGTTCTGCCGATTGGCCAACGTCAGGGGCATGTGCGGGTGGGTTCAAATTGACAAGATAGTGATGGGTAGAACTTGGCATGTGACTTATGACATTTTGACCAACGCCAAGGTTATAAGAGCATGGGGCAAAATTGATATCAGGAGTTTCTAAAGAAACTGAAACTTGCCGAGTATGCGCATACCTTCTGGAGTATGAGTAACGTGGATGCATTCCATCACGTTATCATGCGATGAGAGTTGGATCCTGATTCCCACTGATGAGTTGGTTTACTCTTCGGGTGATCCCGATTGATTCTTCTTTAGGTTTGGAGGAGAATTTGACAGGACAGTGGGAGGTTTCCGGATTAGATAAAATGATGACCATTCTGATCTAGGTTAGAGTGCACGCAGAGTGTTTCTTTTCTCTCTCTCTCTTTGGCAGCGACCTTTGACCGACCCTAGACTATGACTCAGTGACCAGGTTGACCGAACCTTCTTAAAATACTGACTTTTGGATTGTCTGAGTTGCATAAGTCATTGCCACTCCTTCTTTTACCCTTTGTATTTCTCAGAACATCCGTATTACTACGGATATCCACTTCCATTGGATAGAGCCATCGTATGGTTATATACGAACTCGAAGGGACTTCTTCGGGGATGGATCAAGGTTCAGGAGAAATAGAATTGGTTTATTCAGTTGTCTTTTATTATCACCTTCTCTCAGGTTGCGAGAGCTCCTTAGTTTAGGAGAGTATACCTATTACGCTTATTGGATAGTCATATTCCAAACCATAGGCTGGTGCCGAAAGGTAGGGAATGAAGAAAACCAATTAGCCTAAGTAGGGTGTGCAGAAGGTAATATGTAAAGACAAAATAAAGGGATTAGAAAGAGGGCAAAGTAAATTGCGACTGATATCATTCACGACCAAAAACCGCGTACTTCATCGCCACTCCTATTTCACCTTTAAAAAGAATAAGGTATTATTCAGTTGTCTTTTATCGTCACCTTCTCTCGAGATGCGAGTACTCCTTGGTTTAGGAGGGTACACCTATTATGCTTACTGGATAGTCTTCTTCCAAACCATAGGCTGGTGCCGAACGGTAGGGAAGGAAGAAAACCAGTTAGCCTAACGATGGTGTACAGAAGGTAACGACTAAAGACAAATAAAGGGATTTGGAGAGATGGCAATAAAATATACGGTTAAAGTCATGAATTGGATTATGGAAGAGGCATTGCTATGAATACCAGGATACCCCTACGAAACATTTTCATGTTTCAGTGCATTGTTAAAGGAAAAACTGTTTTCCCGATTAAACACTTACTCCAAGGGTATGTATTTACCAGGTTTCATTCTCATATCTGTATGGTTTTACAGATGATGAGTGGGAGTAAGATATTGGGAATTAGGTGATCATCCTCATTATATCGGAATTCGTTGTAATTGGTGATAGTTGAGGAAATCGCCAGGGTACAGTTTTCCACCTACAACGCACAGGTTTTTGAGTTGTTTAACTCAGCGGACTTATACAGAGTATTGTATGTTGTCCAAGTGTCCTTCAGGACAAAGGGGTAGGTCCTCGTACTATATTCTGTTTACTTATAACTTCTCTAGTATTTTGACGAGTGTTTCGTAGAAATACAAAGTCTAAGTTTTGAGAAGTTGTGGGTATAAGAATAAAGTAGAGAACCAGGTATCACAAGTATCGGGATTCTTCAAAGAGATCGAAGATGAAGATTCTTGTGATTGGTATTCAGATGATAGTGATGGTTTTGAGAAACGTGTTTCTCTTTCAGATTACTCATAATTGGATAGATTCCTAAGTTGAGTAATGCTGATTAGCCTCTTTCCATTAAGTTGATATGCACTGGAGACAGATGCATGGATTGAATATGGTTCCAAATTAAATAAGTGCCAAAGTTTCTGTATTGGATATAGAATGGATCGTACCTTAAAAGAAATTAAGGTACGGGGAGTTGTCCAGCTTATGATTAAAACCAGACACTGGATAACTCAGGGCACGATTCTGTAATGGCTGTTTGTGGGTTGACCCTGGCTATGACGAGGGTTGATATTCTACCATTTGGAAGATCAATAGTGATATTGTTCTTGACTCGCCACGGTTTTAGTAAAAAATGGATCTTTTCAGAAAACAGTAATGGGAGTATGGTAGAACTGGAAGTGATTCCAGAACCGCGAACGATTACGGAAAATTTAATAGGACCTATACATTCAATCAGGTTTGACATTCCAATAGCCACTCCGCAGGTATGGTAGGTAACCTCAGACACCCGAGAGGTACTTCGGTAGCCTCAAGGACGGTGACAGGGAGGTTCTTATCTACCAAGACTTGACACTACTGTTGTTCCAGGATATGAGACCCGGTAGGAGGGTTGTCATAGTCAGTGGGAGCAGCGGAAGCATAGTGGGCAAGATGCTTATATCTATTTACAGACTTGAGCAGTGATAGCGGAGATAGATCATCTAATTTTGATATGACAGTCATGGGTTTGACTTCAATCAGAATAGGGGATGGATCAGTTAAGAAGGTAGTAGGGTGTGATGTCATGGTATCTGAATGACATACACAGAGTAGGAAGTAAAATTCCTATACTACGATCGGTTGTACTGTGGTCGTCACACAGTTGTTTCTCCAGACAGGATATGGATATAATATTTGACATTCTGGTTTCTAGATCTATGGTTTTAGATCTGGATTTGGGTAGTTTCCCAATGTGGGTACTTTGACAGATATTCTAATGGTTTTTGGAATAGTTGACTCCTAGCATGGTGGTGTACCTGCAGATGATGGAGTCACCCTCTCTAAAGGTGTCGTACAGACTAAAGAGGAGAGGGATGTGCATGATTGGCAGATCACTTGCTTAGGCAATTGAGTCAATCATGAGATGTCAAGTACCACACCAAATGTTGGTTTTGCACTAGATGCAATAAGTTTGTATTAATCCAATCCTGGAGAAACATAAGGAAGCAGTTATAGAACATAAGTGCATGTTCTATGGATTTGATGACGGCAGCCTCCTTCGGGAGACGGTTATCGTTCAAAGCTTCAAAGGTGACATGGTTGACAGAGAGATTGTCAGAGTTATAGTTTTTCCCTCTGACGAAGAGGGACAGTATTATGGACAGGTGGTCCAAGAGGATACTGTGGGAAGCAAGGTGCCCGATACTGATTAGGTTCAGTGATCGATTCAGTCTAAGAACTTTGGATATGGAGTTCATTTATGAACCAAGGTCCCATCAGATATCCAGACATATTCTAAGACAGGTATTACTCGATTCGGGAGATGGCTTTCTCCGCGAACTTGAGATTAAGAGAGATATAGAAAGAAACATCTAGGCGGATCCACTCACTGAGGCTATTTCTCGAACACAATAGTTTTACAAACGGGCTTTGTGAAACTGATTAGTAGAGGAGTTGGATGTTCGGTTTCACACGGGCTGTAAGTAGTCGACATCGCAATATTAGCCTTGAGTGCAAGTGGGAGATTGTTGGAGATAGTGCCCTCATAGTCAATTATTGGATCGCAGGTACGTGATTGCAATGATTGCGGAGGACCTATCCCGGTAGGACAGTCTTACTCGAGATGATAGTTTGCTATTTGGTTTGCCTTTATCAGTCGTGTACATGTTCAGGTGACTGATTGCATGTTACACTTTGATAGAGCCCTTAGGATCTTGCTTTACTACCAACTGTATGAGGGCGATCATATACGTGAGAGTTGGGTAGTTTATATGCATATCCTTAATTGTGGTCCCTAGTCGTGGGAGTTTCGAGACAGGGCATCGATACTCCGGAGTAGACTAGTGTGTACAGTCGAGACCCCGACGAGGGGCGGTGGCCGGTCTCACAAGCCACTGGTGTCAGTTGGATCACCTAAGATGTATACAGGTGCTCATTGGGTTATGAGTACACCGGACAGGACTCGCCGGGAATCTGCTAGTTAGTATTATATCTACCGTCAGATAGCAGTTCCCTGGTGACATGTGTACAGGTTAGTTCATCGACCTGAGGTCGTCATTTGTCTCGTGTGAGTTCCCACTGTGCTTTGATTTCTACCCTACCACGGCTCAAAGGAGTCGTGCAAACAGGTAGCTTTTGGGTACAGTCCCGAGCCATATGGAGGCACGTGAGCGGATCGACAGGGGATTCGTCTCTCCCGGTATTGGGGGCGAGATCGTGCTGTGTCTAGGAGAGCCATTACACAAATCCATGGCCATGGTAAGAGATTTACTGGTAGGTACTCCAGTAGTATCTCAGGGTGTTATTGGGCTTCACTCCGACACGACTTATACTGCTATTGGGGGTCTGATGTTGCTAGCCCCCTAGGCAGATATGCGATACTCATTGACGAACGGACCGGACTGTATATACATTGTCACTGTTAGGCTCAGTAGGGTTTTCGGAGGAGTTCGCTCATCGGTCTCCCTTGAGTTCGCTCCTCGGCCACCCTTGAGGTCAGTCCGTGGGCAGCCGTTACGCATTGCTAGTGCCGCTGACGGTTTGTGGTTAAACCCACTGCCAGGGTGCTGACGAGTCATTAGAGTCCCCCACAGACAGTTTCCCAAGTTCGGGCGAAACGTTGTAGAGGCCGTATGGTTTTATGGCAGGGTTCGGAAAATGCACGTGCGTTTACGCACGTGTCAGTTTTCGGACAGATGATACTGGTCGGCTTTGGTTTAAGCCGGATCCGAGTATTATATTGAGTAGGTATAATATCTTTGTCTCAGTTGCATTTGTATTCGGTCGTAATACAAATGCGGGTATATTTATACAGTTTCGGGGTTATCCTGAAAGTTGTTTTAGGATCACTTTTGGAAGTTGCCAGTTTCCAGTTTTCTATCAGCCGTCTTTTAACATTCTGTTAAAGACGGATTTATCTTTTCTACAGATGAGGTGAGTCAGTGTTCTAGAATATTCTAGATGAGGTGACTAGGCTATTTGGTGTAGTGTTCTTATTGGATACATTAAAGAGATGATGACTAGGTTTATATGTGTCATTGTTTTCATTAATGTGTTTTGGATTGCTTAAGATATTTAAGTGAGAAGCTTTTGGTTTATGGTCACCTCCCTCCTCCTACACTCACCTTCCTCCTTCTTTATAAGTGGCTTGCCCTCTCTCTCTCTTAACTCTCACTTGATTCATTCTTGAAAAGATTATGATAGATATTTGGGGTGTATGGAATTCACAGATCATTTCATTCCATCACCCGATACCTTCGGCAACTTCATTTACCGATCGTCCACGGATTTGGACGAAGTGAGACAAAGTCATCTACTCATTCTCTACATCAATCTTGGTCGTCTCTTTTAGCAAACTTGACGATCGAGTTGCCTCGAGTCAGAGGCGGGAGCCCGTTTAAAGAACCGATCATGTGGTGCCACCTCGACGAGGAGATCGGAGATCGACGAGATCGGAGCAGCCGCAACGGAGCGTGGGATGATGGTTGAAGAACGAAGGACTCGGATCGTTCGGTATAACCATTCTACACTCTTTACAGTATGTTAGTTTAGCAATAATGGCAGATCCGGGTTAAAGTATACGATAGCACCAGTTAAAAAGTTTTTGTTCCGCATTTGGCGTCTGTAGACTGCCGGGGTGCTAGCGTAGACTTACATTTATGGCCCATCTGATCCATTTGCTCTAGCTTGTCAATCAAGGCCTGGAAGGTAGTCGGCTTGAAAAACATCATAAATTATAAGATGGTTGCTTGCGGATCAAGGGTTCCCACAAACATACCCACCGCGGGAGCTTCTTCAATGTGCTGCTCGCACTTCGACCATAAGTTCTGCCACCGTATAGCATATTGAACCCATGTCTCGCATGGTTTTACCCTGGCGTTAATCAGTGCCGTCATCGGGGTGCGTTCACTGGCGCTTGCAAAACGCTGAGTAAACAACAGCTCCATCTCCGCGAAGGTTTTGATAGAGTCGTTCGGGAGCTCAAAGTACCACTCGAACGCTGTATCTGATAAGCTTCCAACGAACTGGCGAAGCAACAACTTGTCATCACCGCCGGTGTTGCCACAGAGTGCCCTGAACTGGGCAACATGCTAGTGAGAATTGCCCGTCCCCTTGTAGACATGGAACTTGGGAATTGTGTAATCGGACGGGTACTTGATTTGGTCGTACCAACTTGGATATGGCCGCCCCGTTTTTACGACCTGGCCAGCTGCTTCAGTCGCATGATGAACCCGTATTTGCTGGGCTATGTACTCGTCCAAATCAGCTTTGGAGATTGTATCTTCCTTAGCTGTTGATAGAGCTGGCGGAGGATTTGACATCTCTCCCCTATCGTCTTCAAGGACGATCGGGGGATCTTCGGCCAGAGGATCTTGTTGGATCATCATCCCCACCATGTCTTGGAACAGGAGGCCCATACGCTTTATGTTGGTTGCTTGTTCAGCAGCTTCTTTGTCCTTCTTCTCCAATATTCGACGAAGGAATTCGGCGTCGGTTTCTTCCTCCGGGCGTTCATCCGAGGACGTTTCAGGGTTTTCTTTTGGCCCAGAAAGTGCGGCCATAGCGTTCATCATCTCCTGGAGCTTCTGCTGCTGCTCCTGCGCTTTGGTCACCGATCGCGTAAGCGGTCTATGACCTGTTGATATGCGGCTGTCCTCTTTGTCGGACGCCATGTAGACGGTATGAACTATGATGCCCCCGGACTTGTTGCGCCACGGCATCGCGGCGGCCGTCTACTTGAGGCCAAAATGCGGAATCAAAATTTTTCTTAACTTTTAAACTGGCGCTACCGCGGACAATAAAACCCGGATCATAACCATTAACCTAATCCAAGCAATCAAGAGACGGGGTGAGAGATATACCGAGTGATCCGTGTCCTCCGGTCTTCTCGTCGTCGTCCCGATCTCTCGCGGAATTCCGGTCTTCATCTCCTCTCCGGAAAGGACACCACGTAGCCGGATTCTTTTACGGGCTCCCACCTCTGGACCGAGGCAACTCGGGCGCAAAGTTGGCTAGCCGACGCGTCCAAGATTTGCTGTAGACAAGTGTAGAATCCATGTCTCTTTAGGGTTTAGTGTAGTTGCCATAATATGATGGAGGTATGAAGAACTTTGGAGAGAGCTAGAATTTGTGTAGCAAGAGAAAAAATGAGAGATGAATAATTTCCCTCATCCAAATGAAATCTCTCTCTCTCTCTCTCTCTCTCTCTCTCTCTCTTGAAGTGGCCGGCCCCCCATCAAGGAAATGGTGGTCAAAAAGCATAATACATGAGGGAGGTGAGTGTAGGAGAAGAATAATGGTGACCACACCCAAAACCATGATCACAATATCAAATCAAATTCTAATCACAATAAAGCAAGAAATGATGATAGAAAAGAATGGTATCAAAAGATGCTTTCATAATCTCCCATTTCACAAATAACACATCCACAAAGAGTTATTTGCAAACTTGCAAATAACCCCCCTCCACCAGAAAGTCCGGCCGGAAGGAACAAATGAAAACTGGCCGGAACGGAAAGCAAACTGGCAACTACAGAAAACTGATCCCGTAATAAATTACAGGAAAACCCCACTACTGCATATACATGCCCGCATTTGTATTCCCACTGAATACAAATGCAACGAGACAAAATCTACACTGTCTAATACTAGGATCCGGCTTAAACCAAAGCCGGCTAGTAAAATCCGTCCGATCACGATTCGTGCAATACCGCACGTATCTGATTGAAGCCTGCCATATCTCCATACGACCTCTACAGCGTTTCGCCCGAAACTTGAGTAACTGAGTGTGGTGGACTCTAAAGACTCGTCAATACTATGGCTGTGGATTTAACCACAAGCACGTCAGAGGTATTAGCCATACGTGACGGGCTACCAGCTATTGACCAAAAGGGACATCGATGAGCGAACTCATCCTAACACCCTACTGAGCCTGTCAGTGACAATATCCGTACAGTCCGGTCCGTTCGTCTATGAGTATCGCATGGCGGGCCTAGGGGGTTGGTAAAAGTCAGACCCCCAAGAGCGGAACAAGTCGTGTCGGAGTGTAGCCCAGAACACCCTGAGATACTACTGGAATACCTACCAGTAAATCTCCTGCCTCGGCCGAGGGCTTTGTGTAATGGCTCTCCTAGACAAAGCACGACCTCACCCCCAATACCGGCAGAGACGAACCCCTGCAGATCCGCTCACTACCTCCAAATGGCTCGGGACTGTACCCAACTAAAACCTGTTTGCACGACTCCTTTAAGCCGTGGTAGGGTAGTAATCAAAGCACATTGGGAACTCACACGAGACAAATGACGATCTCAGGTCGATGAACTAACCTGTACACATGTCACCAGGGAACTGCCATCTGACGTCTGGTATTAGACCAACTAGCAGGTTCCCGGCGAGTCCTGTCCGGTGTACTCATAACCCAATGAGCACCTGTATACATCTTAGGTGAACCAACTGACACCAGTGGCTTGTGAGACCGGCCACCGCCCCTCGTCGGGGTCTCGACTGTATACACTAGTCTACTAATAGAGTATCGATGCCCTATCTCGAAACTCTCACGACTAGGGACCTTTTAAGGATGTGCTTATAGACTCCAGCTCTCACGTATATGATCGTCCTCATACTGCTGGCGGTCAAGCAAGAATCCTACGGGCTTTATCAACGTGTAATAGCGATTCGTAAGGTCACCTAAAACAGTACACGATGATAAAGATAAACCAGATAGCATACTATCATCTTGAGTAAGACTGTCCTACCGGGATAGGTCCTCCCTCAATCATTGCAATCACATGCCTATGATCCAATAATTGGCTCTGAGGGCACTTTCTCCAACAATCTCCCACTTGCACTCAAGGCTAATTATTACGATGTCGCATACTCACAGCCCGTGTGATACCGAACACCCAACTCCTCTACTAGTCAGTCTCACAAAGCTCGTTTGCGAAACTATTGCATTTGAGGAATAGCCTCAGTGAGTAGATCCGCTCTGATGTTTCTTTCTATGTCTCTCTATATCTCAAGTTCGCGGAGAAAGCCATCTCCCGAAATGAGCAATACCTGTCTTAGAATATGTCTGGATATCTGATGGGACCTAGCTCATAAATGAACTCCAAATCCAAACTTCTTAGACTGTATCGTCAACTGAACTTAATCAGTATCCTGCACCATGCCTTCCCTCAGTATCCACCTGGACCACCTGTCCAAAATACTGCCCCTCGTTAGAGGGAAAACTATAACTCTGACAGCCACTCTGTCATCCGTATCACCTTGGAAGCCTGGAATGATAACCGTCTCCCAAAAGAGGCTGCTGTTATCATATCCCTAGAACATCAACTTATGTTCTAAAACTGCTTCCGATTGTTTCTCCAGGATTGGATCAATATCAACTTATTGCACCTACTGCAAGAACAACATCTGGTGTGGTACTTGACATCTCATGATTGACTCAATTGCCTAAGCAAGTGATCTGCCAATCATACACATCCCTCTCCCGTTTAGTCTGTAAGACACCTTTAGAGAGGGTGACTCCATTACCTGTAGGTACACCACCATGCCAGGAGTCGTCCATTCTAAATACTCTTAGAATGCGGTCAAAGTACCCAGATTGGGAAACCACCCAAATCTAGATCTAAAACCATAGATCTAGTAACCAGAATGTCTGATATAATATCCAAGTCCTGTGTGGAGAAACCATTGTGTGACGACCAAAGTATAACCGATCGTAGTATAGGAATATCACTTCTACTCTGTGTATGTCATCCAAATACCAGGACATCACACCTTACTACCTTCTTAACAGATCCATCTCCTATTCTGATGAAGTCAAACCTATGACTGTCACATCAGAAATAGATGATCTGTATCCGCTATATCTGCTTTAGTCTATAAATAAACATAAGCAACTTGTCCACCAATGCTTCCGCTGCTCCCACTGACTACGACAACCCACAGGCAGAGTCATATAGACGTGCACTTCTAAAGCTAGTTTAGAACGACGCTATACTCATCCTCCTGCCGGGTCTCACAGTCTGGAACAACAGCAATGACAAGTCTGGGTAAACAAGAACCTCCCTGCTACCGTCCTTGAGCATACCGAAGTACCTCTCGGGTGCCTGAGGTTACCCACCATATCTGCGGAATGGCCAATGGAATGTCAAACCAGATTGAATCTTTAGGTTCTTATCAAATCTTCTGTAATCGTTTGCGGTTCTGGAATCACTTCCAGTTCTACCATACTCCCACTACTGTTTTCTGAAAAAATCCATTTTTTATTAAAACTGTGGCGAGTCTAGAACAATATCACTATTGATCTTCCAGATGGTAGAAAGTCAACCCTCGTCATAGCCCGGGTCAACCCACAAACAGCCATTACAGAAACGTGCCTTGAGTTATCCAGAGTCTGGTTTTAAGCATAAGCTGGACAACTCCCCGTACCTTAACAATGTCAAGATATGAACTGTTCTATATCCAATATAGAAACATAGGCACTGATTTAACCAAGGAGGTTGACTGGGTCACATCAATGAGAGAAGGTTGACTAAGTTGCATAGAGAAGGATATTTGGACTCGTTCGAATATCAAACTTATGACACTTGTCAATCTTGTCTCAAAGAAAAGATGACAAAGACTCCATTCACTGGACAAGGAGTAAGAGCGAGCGAGCTCTTAGGACTCATACACAGCGATGTATGTGGTCCAATATCTACACATGCAAGAGGTGGTTTTTCCTATTTCATTACTTTCACGGATGATTACTCAAGATACGGATTCATTTATCTGATGAAACATAAATCCGAGGCTTTTGAAAAATTCCAAGAGTATAAGAATGAAGTAGAAAACCAAACCGGCAAAAGTATCAAGACACTTAGATCTGATCGAGGTGGTGAATACTTGAGTGCCGAGTTCCTAGGTTACCTAAAAGAGAAAGGAATTCTCTCTCAGCTTACTCCTCCATACACTCCACAGCATAACGGTGTATCGGAGAGACGGAATCGAACCCTATTAGATATGGTACGATCCATGATGAGTAATGCTGAGTTACCACGATCTTTCTGGGGTTATGCGCTAGAATCAGCAGCATATCTTCTGAACAGGACTCCTACCAAGACTGTGCCTACCACTCCATATCAGATGTGGACTGGGAAGAACCCCATCTTCAGCATATGAAGATTTGGGGATGTCCAGCTTTTGTTAAAAAGCAGCATGTGGACAAGCTCGAGGCACGATCAGTAAAATGTATGTTTGTGGGATATCCAAAGAACTCCAAGGGATATTATTTCTATTACGCAGAGGAACAAAAGGTCTTTGTTTCTCGTAATGCCCATTTTCTGGAACATGAGTTTTTAGAAAAGGAAATAAGTGGGAGCGAAATAGAACTGGAAGAAATTCCAGAACCACAAACTGCTACTGAAAGTTTGGTAGAACCGGAAGTTCAAGAAGAACAGGACATTCCCGCACCCCTCCGCAGGAGTAGTAGGCCGTCTCATCCGCCTGAGAGATACTACGGTTTTCTCATAGATGGGGATAGAGAGGATTGCATCATAGATGATGATGAACCTACTGACTTCCAGCAGGCCATCCAGAGCGGCGACTCGGTACGATGGCTAGATGCAATGCGGACCGAAATAGAGTCCATGTACACCAACAAAGTATGGACTTTGGACTTTGCTCCAGATGGGGTAAAACCCATAGGATGCAAATGGATCTTCAAGAAAAAGATTGGTGTAGATGGACAGGTGGAAACCTATAAGGCTAGACTTGTTGCAAAGGGTTTTCGTCAAAGACCTGGTTTGGACTATGACGAAACTTTTTCTCCAGTGGCTATGCTCAAATCCATTCGGGTCCTTCTTGCTATTGCTGCCTTCCATGATTATGAAATCTGGCAGATGGACGTAAAGACGGCTTTTCTGAATGGAAATTTAGAAGAGTGCGTCTATATGGATCAGCCAGAGGGTTTCAATCAGAGTGGGAGCAGCGGGAAAGTATGCAAGCTGCTTAAGTCCATTTATGAACTAAAGCAGGCATCGCGGAGTTGGAACATCTATTTTGATGAGACAGTCAAAGAATATGACTTTATCAAAAATCCAGATGAACCGTGCATATATAGTAAAGTTGTAGCCAGAAGTGTCGTATTCCTCGTATTGTACGTGGATGACATTCTATTGATAGGAAATGACATTCCTATGCTACAATCTGTCAAAGGATTCTTGTCACAAAGGTTCTCCATGAAAGACCTGGGTGATGCCTCTTACATTCTGGGGATCCGGATCTATCGTGATAGATCCAAGAGGATGTTGGGACTTTCGCAGTCCAGGTATATCGACACTGTACTGAAAAGATTCAGTATGGAAGATTCTAAGCGCGGTAATCTACCGGCTTGTTACGGAATCACCCTCTCCAAAGAGATGTCTCCCAAGACTGATTTGGAAAGGGAACGCATGTCTATTATACCCTACGCTTCTGCGGTAGGCTCTATAATGTATGCGATGTTGTGCACCGGACCAGATGTAGCTTACGCACTGAGCGTGGTGAGCCGGTATCAGTCAGACCCAGGGGAGAAACACTGGATAGCAGTAAAGAACATTCTCACGTACCTGAGAAGGACTAAAGAGATGTTCTTGGTTTACGGCGGAAAAGACCTCAGGTTGGAGGCCTTTGCTGATTCCGGCTTCCAGAGTGATAAGGACGATTCCAAGTTCATGTCGGGTTATGTCTTTACCCTCAATGGAGGGGCGGTGTGCTGGAAGAGCTCCAAGCAGGACATCGTTGCTGACTCGACGATGGAAGCGGAGTATATAGCTGCTTGCGATGCCGCAAAAGAAGCAGTCTGGATGAAGAAGTTCCTAACAGAACTTCAGGTGGTTCCTACCATAGTTGATCCAATACCTCTGTATTGCGACAACAACGGAGCTATAGCTTTAGCGAAGGAACCAAGGTCCCATCAGAAGTCCAGACATATCTTAAGGCGGTATCACCTGATCAGGGAGATCATTGATCGTCAGGAGATCGAGGTTCGAAGAGTTGCGTCTGAAGAGAACATTGCTGATCCATTCACAAAGGCCCTACCTCAGATTCAGTTCGAGAGGCTACTCGAGATCATCGGTCTTCGATATGCCAGTACATGGCCCTAGTGCAAGTGGGAGATTGTTAGTGTATATGCCCTAGGGGCCATTATTGTATCATACTAGTTTGTATATTACTTAATGGAAGCTTGGGATATTCACATGTATATAACAGTCTTGCTAAATATGGTAGTATGCTACTTGGTTTTTCTATCTTAATATGTGAGTATGCGTATTGATAGAGCTCTTAGGATCTTGCTTGACTACCAGCGTTGTGATGGCAGTCACACTAGTGGGGGCTGGGTAGTCTACAAGCACATCCTTATTCAGGTCCCTAGTCATTGGATTATCGAGATAGAGCATCGATACTCCGGAGTAGACTAGTGTGTACGCTTCTCATCCCAGTTGGGGAGATGGTCTGTCCCACAGCCGTCAGTACGTCGTACTGGAGATAGTATGCAGGTGCTCGTTAGGTTACGGGTACACCGGACAGGACTCACAGGGAACTGTTGGTTGGTTTTATACCAGTCGTCAGTGAACAGTTCCCAGGTGACATGAGTACAGCATAGTCCGCAGACTTGACATTGCTACTTCGCCTCGAGTGTGTCCCACTGTTCTTAGATTGCTACCCTACCACGACTCAAAGGAGTCGTGCAAACAGGTAGCAGTTGGGTGTAGTCCCGAGCACTTGGAGGCAGTGGCGGTTAGACAGGATTCGTCTCTCCCGGTATTGGGGGTTGATATCGCGCTGTGTCAGAGAGCCATTACGCAAAGTCCCTGGCCAGGGCAAGCGAGATTTGCTGGTAGGTTCCAGTAGTTTCTCAGGGTGTAATGGGCTTCCCTCCGACACGACTTATACCGCTATTAGGGGACTGACGCTTGCCGCCCCCTAGGCCCGATATGCGATAGTCATAGACGAAC
Source organism: Agapanthus africanus (assembly GCA_030015575.1). Lineage (NCBI taxonomy): Eukaryota > Viridiplantae > Streptophyta > Magnoliopsida > Asparagales > Amaryllidaceae > Agapanthus > Agapanthus africanus. The sequence goes on from CM057339.1 coordinate 266,778,179, forward strand.
GGACCGGACTGTATGGAGATTGTCACATCAGACTCAGTAGGAGTTCGGATGGGTTTCCTCATCGGCCTTCTTATCGACATCTACCTGGGGACCGTTACGTACAGCTAGTGTCGCTTGCGGTCTGTGGTTAAACCCACTGCCAGCGTAGTAGTCGAGTCTCTAGAGTCCCACACAGAGAGTTTCCCTACTCCAGGCGAAACGATATAGAGGTCGTATGGTTTTACGACAAGGGTTCGGACGCATACGTGTGTTTACGCACGTACGACTTTCGGACAGTTTTTACCAGTCGGCTTTGGTTTAAGCCAGTTACTGGTATCCGGTTATTGGATTTTTACAGTCTAAAGTTTTTCCGTATTTTTGCGGAAAGGAGGGGCGTTCTCGTAATTGTGCGAGAAGCTTCTAGAAGGTGGTGACTAAGGAGGTTAAGGTGGCATATACAATGATTGTGATTAGTGAGTCACCTAGATGATTCATACATGTCTTTTGTCCATGTAATGAATCATCACTAGATATTATCAAGCATGGTTGTTAAATTGTTATTTATTCTTTTCTTGATAAAAAGAAATGCTTGATATATATCATGTTATCTCACTATTCTCATATCATTATCTTTATCATCTTCTCTCTCCTCAAGCTCTCCCTCTTCAAACACTAATCCTCCCCTCTCATGAGTTGAGTACAAGGATTAGTTAGACTACTTAATCCATAACCCTCTCTATATTTCACCTAGCTTCTTTGATTAGCACTTAAAGAAGTTTAGTTGCCTCAAGTTTAGAGGCTAAGCATGGAGTAAAGCTCTCGGGTGGATCGTCTACTACTTCGAGAAGGCCGAGGAGGAGGAGGAATTCACAAAGACGAAGGACACGATTCGTTAGGTATAATCCCTAAACATAGTAGCATAGAAACTCTATGTTTCTTGTTATTTATCGTTTAGCTTCGATTCAAGCGGTTAGTCGATATTTGTTCACTAAACAAGTTCGTTTTTTGAAAATTCCGCCTCCCCACAAATATTGGGGTGTTCTACATCGACTTACAACGGCTTGTCGCACGTGCTCAATGCAATCGTGTTTGCCTACGAAAATGTGCTTAGTTTTCTTCTTTTTCTCCCTCTCTTGAATAAACTAGTTTGTTCGGGACGATCAAAGATAAGTTTGGGGGTATTTGTTCAGTTGATTAAACTGCACATTTATTATTACATTTTTCCTACAATTTCCTTATTTAAAAAGGTCTTTATTATAATATATCATACATATGAGGGTTTATTTGTAAAAATACAATTTTCCATATGTTGATATATTATAATTAGCATTTGGTAGGAAAATGTATATAATATTATTTACCTAATCCTAGTAGACTTAGTCTACTATATATTATTGTTGTGCAGAATTTTCAGATCTTAAATCAAGGAAATCAAGTTGTTAAAGCTAACTTGCCTAATTAAGAAATCAAAATTAAGAAATCAATTCTGGCAGAAGAAAAAAAGATTTCTAAATTATGAAGGTTCCAGAGATTCATACGTGGCATGAGAAGAATAACCAAGGAAACCAGATCAAAGGACCTGATCATCAGGCCGCGGATCCGCGGCCCAAGCCCCTTGATGCCGCAGATCCGCCGCGTTATAGAAGAGATAGAAGCTGGAATTTTTGTAGTTAGATCTTAACTGCTTTTCCCAAATTTAGGCATCTAACTTTCTGGCTTTGGGACTATAAATAAAGACCGAGAGCCCCTTGGAAAAATTCATCAAGCCAACGAGATCACGAAGTTCAAGACGGCTCACGCATCCAGGTTGATCATCAACTGTTCGTCTACTTCCTTAGAAGAGATCGAAAAGCAACTAAGAATTGTAATAATTTTCTAAGAAATCAAAGTGTAATGAATATTGTTGATTAATAAAGATAGCTTTTTTTTTCTTATTATATTTCTTCGTAATTTAATTATGCATTTTCTCTCCATCTCTCTTTCTCCCAACATGCACGAGTAATTCTCCGTTTGTTAGGATTCGTAGGATTAGGGTAGGCTAATGGATGATGAACATCCCTAAACCCTTTTTAAGTCCTATAAAATTTATAAACTTTATCAAAAGAATCATTAACATCCTAATTGTGCGCGCTAACAATTCATTGTTAGTCCCGACCGCGATTAGAGATTAGATTAATGATTGTTTTGGTAAAGGCTAGATATGAACGGAGTTCCGTGTCGAGATAAGGGTTAAGAGTGGGATTCCTTTTCCCTCCAGAAACCCTAATCTACACGCATCACCGTCGTTCTAGTTTTAAATCTATTAAAGGATAAAAAAAGTAAATTTTAATTAATCATCCATAACTACTAAATTCTAACGAACCCTACAAGCCCACTAATTATATTAACCACATCCCTAAAATAATCTAGATCTATATTTTTGCATTAGTGCATAACGTAGATCTAGAAATCATTCTACAACATTCTTATTTCTTCCTCTTTTCTCAACACATCTAAAGTAAGAGTAAAAGATTCAACGTTTCCCAGAGGACGACCCGTACTCATCTCGGTCTAGCTACATGTGACACCGTTATTGATTGCGGTTATTCTAAAAACAATTTTTCAAATCAATCAGTGATTAAAAGTCATCAAATAATATAATTAAATTCTATTAGGGAAAATATCTCCCTGATCTTTCTAAATGAGAAAGATATTCTCTGTTAAACAGAAAGCTGTTGGATCAAAAATCCAATGACAGAATTAAATTTTATTTTTGGAATATATTTTCCCAATCTTTCTAAATAAAAAAGATATGCTCTGTTAAACAAAGAACCCTTGGATCAGAAATCCAATAGTGATTAAAAATCACCGTTTAATAGAATAAAATTTTATATATGGGAAAATATTTTCCCAATCTTGTTAAAAACATGAAAATATATTCTGTAAAACAGAAATCACTGGATCAAAGATCCAACGGTGAATAAAATTCCTGACCTATTAAATCAATTGGAACCTCTTAATGAGAGATTTTTTCAAAACTGAGCAACAATTTGCCTTGCATATATAAAGGGCCTGAGACTTCAAGTCTCATACAAAGATAGAGAGAGAGAGGCAGATGAAAAAAGGAGAGAGTGTAGGGTGTTTTTCGTCACCCCATTGAGATGGGAATACGCGCGCGCTTGTCAGACGCATTACGGATTCCCCCTGCCTAGGATAGGCTGGGGTTTATTGATTGCGGGGATGTTTGGGGCATTTAGGGCATGTTTGGGCACATCTATGCCCCTGGATTAAAAGCTCAGATCCCATTTTTCCTCCGGTAAAAATTAGCTTGGATGACTTTTTGTGAAGCTATTTTTTTAATCTTGAATATTCTCCCCCACCCCCCTCCAGATCAAAATTCTAGTATTTACTTTAATTTGCCTATAACCTCAATTTCAACCTCTCTGTTTCTAAAAAATACGCTTCTTCGTTTCTTTTTGTTTCCTCAAAGAAATTTCTACACGTCATTGACTATATTGGTCGTGATGATGATCGGCAATCAAGAAGGGACAAACGAGGAGACCGAGAAAGATTTCAAGGCAAAATAGATCTAAAGTTGAAGGCGATGGACATTGAAGATGTATTTTCTTTCAAGAAATAACCACAGCCGGTTAAAATTTCTGCTTAGCTAAATTGATCGTGATGGTGATCGACGATGAAGAAGTGGCCAATGAGGAAACTGGGCAAGACTTCAAGACAAAAGAGATCTAAAATTGAAAACGATGGATATTGACGATACGTTTGCGTTTGAGAAATGACCATGAATTAATTAAATGTACTCATAGAAAGAGAAATAAAGATTCAAGACGAAGAAAAATAAAAGTTAAGACAATGAGAGGACACGTGGAAAGGATTAAAATAAGTTGTATTTTATTATTTAAATAATAATAAATTGAATCAACCAAGGAATAAGCATTTAATGGATATTTATTACCTCAAGTTATGCAAACATAGGTAAGATATAAAATTTTCTCTAGGAATGTTGTCTTGGAAATGCATATGCATTCCAAGATATTATAATCCCAAAATAAATACTTTGAATTTTAATCCTAACTATCAAAACAAATCATGTCTTTTCTTTTCTTCTCTTCTCTTAGATATCGGTTGATCACATCTCAATCTCAAAAATAAATAAAATAATTAATAAATCTCACAATAATACACTACCAATCATCATCATACAGATAGCATACCCATAATTAGAGCCAGCACGCAGGGGCAAAACCGTAACTTAGTCAGTACCTACACCTCGTGATCCTTGAGCAGCCGCGAGAGTAAGGGTTCGCCTGAGCCCCAGGGCGGCAGTTGTAGTACAAGGCTCCTCGCCTCGAGCAGGGTACACTGTCCCTCCTCAGCGCACCGTAGCTGATGTACCGATGCGCCGCTAATATGCGCCTGCTCCACTCCGACCCGAGTCCGAACTCCTCTTCGTCGGCGCCGATGCACTCCTCTCTCGTCCCGGCGCCGGAGAGCCAGCCGAGGGAGTCGGAGCCGCCGCCGCCGGCAATGGAGGCGGAGAGAGAGAGGAGGAGGTGGAGCACGAAGACATGGATCCTCGCCATTGATGAGGAATCTCTCTCTCTCTGTGGGGGAATTTTTTTTGGGGAATTTTGGTCGATTTATGAGGGACTGGGGATTTGGGGTGATATAAATGGAGAGGATGAGAAGGAATTGACGCAAATGGTCCCGAGAGTTGGAGAGAATTACGAAAGTGGCATTTGCGTAAAGAGGAAAGTGATTTTATTACTGCGGGTAGGGTTGCGTGAAGTGTGGAGGAAGTCCTGCTCAGATTATTTTGGTCAAAATTATCCAAAGAGCATAAAATTATTTTTGTTGAGTGAAGTTCCCGAGAATCCCGTTGAATGAAAAAAATGTTGGTTTTTAATGATTTATTGTGAATCAAAGTTTTAAAACTTTCATGGAGTTTAAAGTTTAGTTGATGGATTTCATATGTTTTGACTTTAGAGAAACAGCCCTTTTCTATCAGTCCCACGTTAGAAATGGGTTTATCAGTCCCACGTTAGAAATGGGTTTGGTATTTCATGCGGTTATATATGAAATCTCTATCCTTTATATTAAGCGTGTGATTAGAAGCAGTGTTGTCTAGCGGGCGCACAAGCCAAGCCTAAGGCCAAGGGAAATTTGAGCGAGCTTATCTAAAACCCTTTCAGATTTTGTTCTTTAAGGTTTTGCTGAGCCGAGCCATGTCTGTCCCGAGCTTAAGAGGCGGTCGGTTCAACTAATTGAGTTCCACCTCATCGGTTCCCGAGCTTCGCTGTGTGTGAGCTCATGAGACTCTTACTCGGGCTCGAGCCCTATATGATTCTGTTCTGATGGTTTGCAGATTTTGTGGAGAAATATCTACTGTGAACGTGGATTCCTGAGTGGGCAAAAAATCCTTTGTACATTATGTTCCTTTTCCAATGTATTGGAGCTACGTAAGGCTCGTGTTTGACAGAGAAAAAGACCTAGAGGAAACATAGAGAACCATGCATTATTCCTATGCTTTTCCTTCCACCGAATGTCCATTACTTTTGCTATGATTTTCTGTGTGTTCTTGAGCAAGGCTGTGATTGTATCAACCGCTGGGATCGTCGAGTGGACGACGTGAAGACTTACCTTGAAGGGGGTTCCGTTGTATCTTGTGAATAGACAACCGTTAATCCGGGAGTATCATTGAGATTGCCGAAATCTACTCTAAGTACAGCGTTGCTTGACGCACCTCGATATTTGTGCTGTAAAGTCTTGTTTGTTTTCTGTATTTTTTTTATTTGATTCAGTTAGTGGCCTTTGTCGTATTGCATCCAACAAAAAATACATAAAACTCACACTGTGCTTTCTATGTTAACAACTGTTGATATTTGGCTTGTTAAGTTGTTATGTGGGTTTTTTTGTCCAAAAATACTTCGCAGTGAAAATATGAATCATGAAGCGTTGATTAAATAATGGCTTAATAGATTTTATTAGATTTCGAATTCTGATGTAATAAGAGAACAAGGAATTAATTTTATACTATTGAAGGGCAAAGGCTTGTGTACTTTAGATATCGAACGGTAACCTTGCATATTATTTTCTATACCAATAACATTTTTCTCGGAGTTGCATATGTTTTTCTTATAGTAATTCCTTTTTAAATTATTTCTTAATATATACTTTGATTCTTTTGTACAGCCTCATCTGAATATACAGATGAAAAAGCTTGCACGATGTTGCAAGACCGTTAAGCATTTAAAAAACAACTACTAATAAAGCAGCGAAATTCTGCCATATATGGCAAGGTCAATAATGATTTTTTTTAATCACAAAATAATCGTGGTTATACGTAGTTTTATCTCACCTCAAGTATTCTTCAATTTTAAAGCTGTAATTTTTTCTCCCTGGTGAAGCGGTAATCATACAATTAAACAAGAGATTTGTATATTGTAATGACTGCTTAAGTTAGCTATACATCTTGATTATTACCACCGAATTATTGTGAGATTCGAATACCATTTCCTTTATTTAGGCAGAAATATCATTATTTAATCGCTAAAGCAATAGCATTATCATTTTATACTGTAAGAACTGTTATAATCAAAAGCAAAATAAATCTCAAAACAATAACTTAGAAATCAGTGCGTGAAGGTTTGACAAAGAGACGAGGCATTCTGTAGCCCGAGCAACTCTTTGGTGCTCCACCTGAGGCCGAGGTGCCGTCTGATCACCAGCAGGGGCCTTGAGTGGTGGGACTGTGTTGGCTGTCGGTTCGTGATGATGCTCAGAAGTGGGAATTCCTCAGATCATGACACGTGACAGATGACATGTCCCGGAGCTCACGGAAACAAGACAAGCACCACACATTGGAGGCGTCCACCGGGCTATCGTCCTGCTGCAAGACCCGACCTTCAAGGAATCCATGAACATTCCTGTGCTCGCCATTGGCTCGCCTCCGAGCCCTCCTATACGCCAAGCTTCTCGGCCCTTCGCCTCCGAGCTATCACAGAACCAAACTAGCTCGGCCTCCCGCCCAATTTTAGGTCTCTCACCGAGCTAGGCCTTTCCGATTCTACCGAACGACCTAGAACGCAGATTACAGGCGCCTTCGCCACGGCTCCGCGGATCTCGCCAGACGCGAGATATCCGCCGTCCCACGATCCCGCGTTCCACTCCGTCGCATCCCTCCATTAACGAGCGTATCTCGTCATTAATGGGGGATCCCGCCATTCATACAGGCGTGACGCCAGGAGCGTAACGGCCGGTGAAGAACTCGCGCCAGCTAGCTCATGGTGACCGCTATAAAACCCCTCTCTCAGACAACTTGGGTAAGGCAATTTTACTCCAACAAGCCGCTACTCTGCCCAAATATCTCGGCTAACTTGATCGTCGGAGGGTCCACGGTGGTACAACCACCCTGGGACTTCTTTGCAGGTAGCTCGGCTTCACTCCAAATCAAACCCACCGAGATCCACACGCTCAGGGAGACGACCCTCAACATCAATCTCAGCCTTTCACCAACGCTCGCGATAGATCGATGGAGGACATCATCTGAAGGAGATCCTGACCTCCATCAGTTGGTGCCGTTTGTGGGAATTCGATTTGAAAATTCCACTCATCGAAAGTTGATCTTCCGATCTCGAACTCATGGTGAGTGAACACCGTGATGATCCAAGCACAAGACGCCGCCCTCCCCACAATGGAGGCGCGGATGGATCCTCTCCTTTCCCTAACGCCGTTCACACCTATTTCCCCCCAATAATAAAAGAGTAAGGCTCTGTTCAAAATTTGAAAAGAGACAGCGTCTCACGTGTCTTGCATGAGAGCGCCGGCACCGATGGTTAAAAGCTCTGAGGCAGCGTCTCACGTGTCTTACACGAGGGCGTCAGTGCCTCACGTGCCTTGCACAAGGGCGCCGGCGCCAAGAGTTAAAAACTCTAAGGCAGCACCTCACGTGTCTTGCACGAGGGCGCCGGCGTTAGAACTAAAAGTTCTCTACCATTGGAATAAAAGTCCAACGGAGATGATAAATAATCAAAATACAGAATTAAACTCTGTTGAGGAAATATTCCTCAAATCTTTCTAAACGAGAAAGATCATTCTCTGAACCATTGGATTAAAAATCCAATAGTGATTAAAAATCACCAAGCTACAGAATAAGTTCTGTATGGGAAAATATTTCCCCAATTTTGTTAAAATAAGAAAAATGAATTCTGTAAAACAGAAGTCCTTAGATCAAATATCCAACAGTGGATAAAACCTCCAAATCAAGTAAAGATCTCTCAATAAGAGATTTCTTTAACTAAATCAACAAACTTGTCTCCGCTATATAAAAAACCCAAGACTTCAAATCTTGTACAACAGAACTCCCCCATAAACTTCAAGTTCAAAAAGAAAAGCAAGCAAAAAACATATTTAAGAGAGAAGAAAGAACTTTCTTCAAGGTAAATAAAAGTAATAGAGATCAGGTTATCTCATCTGCATATCTAAGGGTTTAACCCTCATAAAAGAACATAGTTCTTTCTCTAGATCTGAGATCCATGAGACAAGTATTCTACAAATAAGAATTTAATTCTCATGGGGATGAATTTGTTCTTGGAGATCGAAGATCCAGAGAAGAACAGAGAATTGAACTCTTCAGAACATAATACACGAAGAAAAATCAGCGCCAAGCGCCTCACGTGCCCTTCACATGGACGCTGCTCAATAAAGAGTGCTTAGCATGCAGTGGTTGGCTCTCAGCGCCAAGCGCCTCACGTTCCCCTTACGTGGGCGCCACTTAATAAAGAATGCTTAGCACTCGGTGGTTGGCGCTCAGCGTCAAGCGCCCCACGTGTCCCTCACGTGGGCGCTATTCAGCATAAAGTGCTCTGCACTCATAAACCAGTGTCCAACGCCTGGCACCAAGCGCCTTACGTGTTCCATACATGGGTGCCATAAAGAGTGTTTAACACTCCATAAAAAAACAAAAAAGAAAGAGGGGAAAAGCAAGATAAAGTGTGGGTGTCAGAACCCATATGGATGCTCAGCATCTTTAGCACAGAAAGGGGACCAAGCCCAAGCAAGTGTTTAACACTTTATTCAAAAATGAAATGACTGGGCTGAGCCTAAGTTTGGCCAAACTCCCAATCAACTGAGCACATGGGCTCTTTATTTTCCAGAGTGGTCTTAGTCCCAAACAAGACTACCGAGCTTCTGACGAATATTCATTGGTTTTAGGGTACATCGCCCCACACCTCTGATATATGTCGTTATAATTCTTCAACGTCTTCAGAAAGGTGGCGGGTCCCGACAACCAACAACTCCTTGGACCGCAACGTTCTTAAACTAGCTATGCACCACAACGTCCCTAAACTAAGACAATAGAGCCCAAATGCTCTTTTGTTGGATCAAAAATGATCCTGAACCCCCGTTAAGTAGATCTTAGTCCAATATCGGACTAACGTATCCTTAACAAATATTTAAGTTGATCATAATCTCAAACAAGGTTAACGATCCTTAAATCAAACCAAACCCAAATTTAAGAATATACGGATTTGGACCAATCCATGACCTACGGGCGACAACATAAATTAGTCTCCGTATACAATTCACGGGCAGCTAAAAATAAAACAAATATACACAACACGAAGTGACCTTATGGAGCAGGAGAAAGTGGTTATCGCTACGCGGTAACGTAATTAACTGTAGGGGCTTGTGCCTACAGGGAAAAACGTCCCCACAATCAAAAACCCCTCACAAACGAGGGGGAATCTGACGAAATCTGCTACAACGGCCGTATCCGTTCAAACCTCCGATACGCGGTGCCATAAATCAACTTGGCATCTTCGGAGAGGTGGACGGATAAAACCAAATAGCATCTACCCCCAAATTCAGGAAAGACATTTGTCTTCCCGGCTTTCGGCGATAAACAACGCCCTGTCTGCACGGATCGATAGGCTCGCGTCCATCGTGGATGCTCTTGTTCGCGTCCAAACGGCGGGACAAGCCCCCCACTCCCCACCTCGGGATCACGACCTCCGCAGAGGGCGAAATAACACTGCCCATGCTGGCACCACTGAATGGCGTCTTGCTATCTCCGGCGGCCGCAGGTTCCCATGGCGACCGATTCAATGACCCGTTGGGCTCCTCACAGCTCCACGCCGAGGTCTCGTGAAAGAGCTCCTCATCCCGCTGCCCATCGCACTCCCGTCTATCCCGAGGAGGTGTCGGTCAACTCGCTTGCTCTCAGGCATGGCCGGCATCCTCTCCCTCGACGGGGTCACACGGGCGGCACTCGCCGCGATGACTCGAGAATGACCTCGCTAGGATACCTGAGGAACCTGATAAAACGGAACAGCAGCCGCAGTCAGGTGCAGGCCACCAGCGGGAAGGGCCAAAATTCCGAATACGCCGAATCCTCAGGATACTACGACCGTCTCGACACCCTCGAAAAGAAAATTGAGGGTATACATCGGGAGGGTCATCCTTCAAATGAGGGGGCCAGGTATGCCACCGACTCGCTTACGAAGCCCTTCACTAAAGAGCTGCTCGCTGTCCATGTCTCATCCAGAAACAAGACTTTAAAAGTGGCCCTCTTTGATGCAAAATCCGACCCAAAAGACCATCTGGACGCGTTTACGGCGGGCATGAGCTTCCAGGACAACTCTGACGCTGCCCAATGCCGAGCGTTCCCCGCCACTCTTATCCGGGCTGGACGAGACTGGTTCCGAGGACTCACGCCACACTCCATGTCTACTTTTGATGAGCTGGCCGCCCAGTTCCTCGGACATTTCGTCGGGAACAGACGACAAAAGCGGACCGCCGATTACCTCTTCATTATAAAAAGCGGGGACAAGGAGTCCTTTAAAGGTTATGTCACTCGATTCTACAACGCTCTTCTTGAAGTTCCCGAACACAGGGACGAGACTGTAATCATAGCTCTGAGGTCAGGTCTTAGGCACAAGGAGTGGCTCCGCTCCTTTGCATTGGCGCAACCTAAGACCATGGTCGAGGTAAAAGTTTGGACCGAGCGCGAAATCCTTCTCGAGTCCGAAGTAAACGCAAACCTCCCCCTGGGGCGACCAGGCCGACCAAAAGAAGAAGGGCAGAGAAGAGAAGATGAAGGTCGACCAGCCACAACCCTACTCCCTGAAGTTCCAGGAGTACACTTCTCTCAGCATCTTTTAGACCGAGCTGTTGGAGGAGGTGAAGGAAGAGCGATTCTTCAAGCTCCCGCCGGTCACCCATAAAGTGGCTAAATGTATCCGGGGCCCATACTGTGCCCTTCCATAGGTCGCAGGGCCACCCGACCGAGAACTGCAAACAACTCCGCGACTATATTGAGGAGTTGATCCGCTCTGGCCACCTGGCGAAGTACCTGCGGGAAAAGCGGCAGGCGGAATGAGAACAAAAAGACCCGATCTCTCCTAAGGAATTAACCGTCGGCCAAATTATGGTCGTTACCTAGGACCCTGCTCGGGAAACTCCGGCTTTACAACGCCGCAAAGTTTAAGTTGTTTAAATAAAGTGTATTCCTTTTTGAAATAATGTAATTCTTGTCGGCGCTTAATTAAGTTCGTAGCATGAACGAGCAAAGAAAAGGAAGAACTTTATTCATTAAAGGTTATTATGGGCTCCTCAGTCTTACACAAAAATTATTATTACAATAAAGGGGGTCGGGGATGGAGGAAGCATTGTTGATGATACTCCGACGAAATCTCCGTCAGCCGAGCCCTAGCTTCCTAGGCCACCTCTGAAGCATCACCCATCGGGAAAAAATCAACAATCAGCCTTTTCTGAAAACACTCCAGAAGAAGGTCTGCCGATCTATCCCGCCTGCTCTTCGAGATCAGGCCGAGATGGTAAAGTGAGTGCATCTTCTCGATCGCCTCATCCCTCAACTGCGGAGACAAGGCATTGTGTAGACCTGGAGACCTCCTCTAGATCACATAAATGAACATTTGGAGGAGTGGAGATCGCCGGGGAAGAAGACGTTCAAAATGGGCCTCCACGCGGTCTATCACCGCCTCATATGTTTGTTCGGACCGATCGAGATTGTAGAGGTACACATCATTCCGGGAAATCATCTCGCTGATAAGCACACACGGACATCCGGCCATTTTCAGAAACCCAACGCTGAAAGAGACCAACACTCTTTCGCTATTTATAGCCCCAATAGAATCCCAAAAGGCCGAAGTTTGCGTGCGCGGCAGCGCGATTCACGGGGCCCTTTCAAAATCCCCAATGCTGGGCTGCCACGTGGCGACCATGCCCCCAAACGGCCAAATGGAAGTTGGAACGACACGCACTACGGAGAGCCACATCTTCCCACGCGTCTTTGTCACGTGTTGCTTTCGGCGGTCTCTCTCCCCAGATATTACGAGTCAAGAGAGACAGACCGACACCAAAGAAGCCTCGTCAAGAGGCCACCGAGCGGCTTCCCTGCTCGGTCAATCCTTAGCGGGCACGTCTTGCCCATCTACGTTAAGAATCGAATCCCTCCTCACGAAACCACCGAGCGGATACCCTGCTCGGTCAATTCTCAGCGGGCCCATCCTGCCCATCTATGCTAAGGATCGAAGCCCTCCTCACAAGGCCACCGAGCAGCTTCCCTGCTCGGTCAATCCATGGCGGGTAGCTCCTACCCATTCACGCCAGGGATCAAAACTCTCACCAAGAGGCCACCGAGCGGCTTCCCTGCTCGGTCAATCCTTAGCGGGCACGTCCTTTCTATCTAAGCTAAGGATCGAAGCCCTCCTCACGAGGCCACCGAGCGGCTTCCACGCTTGGTCAATCCTTAGCGGGCTCGTCCTGCCCATCTACTCTAAGAATCGAAGCCCTCATCACGAGGTCACCGAGCGGCTTCCCCGCTCGATCAATCCTTAGCGGGCCTGTCCTACCCATCTACGCTAAGGATCGAAGCCCTCCTCATGAGTCCACCGAGCAGCTTCCCTGCTCGGTCAATCCCTGGTGGGTAGCTCCTACCCATTCACGCCAGAGATCGAAGCCCTCCTCACGAGGCTACCGAGCAGCTTCCCTGCTCGGTCAATCCCATGCGGGTAGCTCCTACCCATTCATGCCATGGATCAAAGCCCTCACCAAGAGGCCACCGAGCGGCTTCCCTGGTCAGTCAATCCTTAGCGGGCACGTATTGCCCATCTATGCTAAGGATCGAAGCCCTCCTCATGAGGCTACCGAGCGGCTTCCACGCTCGGTCAATCCTTAGCGGGCACATCCTGCCCATCTATGCTAAGGATGAAAGCCCTCCTCACGAGGCCACCGAGCGGCTTCCCCGCTCGGTCAATCCTTAGCGGGCACGTCCTGCCCATCTACGCTAAGGATCAAAGCCTTCCTCACGAGGCCACCGAGCGGCTTCCCCTCTCGGTCAATCCTTAGCGGGCACGTCCTGCCCATCTATGCTAAGGATCTAAGCCCTCCTTACGAGGCCACCGAGCAGCTTCCCTGTTCCCCTCCGAAGGACGGCGCGACAAGGACGTCTTGCCTAAAATTTGGGGCAGATGCTATTTGGTTTTATCCGTCTACCTCTCCGAAGATGCCAAGTTGATTTATGGCACCGTGTATCGGAGATTTAAACGGATGCGGCCGATGTAGCAAACTTCGTCAGATTCCCCCTCGCTTGAGGGGTTTTTGATTGTGGGGACGCTCTTCCCTGCAGGCGCAAGCCCCTGCAGTTAATTACGCTACCGCATCGCGGTAACAACTTTCTCCTTCTCCAGCTGGTCACTTCGTGTCGTGGGTGTTTGTTTTGTTTGTGGTTGCCCGTGGATTATATACGGAGACTAATTTATATTGTCGCCCGTAGGACGTGGATTAGTCCAAATCCGTATTTTCTTAGATTTGGGTTTGGGGTTTTGGTTTAAGGATACGTTAGCCATATTTGAGGCTAAGATCAACTTAAACGTTTGTTAAGAATACGTTAGTCTAATTTGAGACTAAGATCAGCTTAACAGGATCGTTTAGATCCGACAAAAGAGTATTTGGGGGATCTATTGTTTTAGTTTAGGGACATAGTGGTCCATTGCCAGTTTAGGGACATAGTGGTCCAACATTCCCATTTTGGGGACGAATATCGGTTTAAGGAATCATATTCCATGAGTTTAAGGACCCCACAGTCCGTATTACCAGTTTAGGGACATGGCAGTCCAACATTCCCATTTTGGGGACGAATATTAGTTTAAGGACCTCATAGTCCATGAGTTTAAGGATCCTACAGTCCGTAGCAATGTGTAGTTGTCGGGACCCGTCACCTCTCTGACGACGTTGTAGGATTACAACGATAAATATCAGAGGAGTTCAGAGATGTACCCTTGAACCGGGTGCAAATTGATTTGGAAGAGCAGTTGTGCTCAGTTCAATTTAATTTGAGGACTTACGGCCAGAATTGGGTTAAGTCCATTTGAAAATGTTTAACATTTTGTTCATGATTGGCCTGTTTAGGCCTTTGCTTGGGCTCTGCCCTTTTTAAAATAATGCATAACATTGGGCTTTTTAATTAAATGCACAGCATTTAGTTTAATTGGGCTCTGCCCCCTTTTAATAATGCATAGCATTTGTTTTGGTCTGTTAGACCTTTTAATTGGGCTTTACCCCTTTTTAATAATGCAGAGCATTTAATGGTCTGACAGTGCGCCACGTGACCTGTCAGGCGCTCTGCGCCAGTTAAAGAGCGCAAGGCGCCAGCGCATGTGCAGGTGACACGTGTCACGCTCTGGTGAGCGCAAGTCTGTTAGCACGTGGCGCGCTCTGGTGCAGTGCGCCAACCCAAGAGCGCAGTGCTCTGTTTTTTAAAAGCGCAAGGCGCAGATTGACACGTTGCGCTCTCTGGTGACTTGCGCCAGTCCAAGGAGCGCAACAGTGCAAATCAAGAGTGCAAGGCACTGTACAGTAGCGCAGAACGCTTCTTGATCAAATTTAGATCAAAGAAAAGAATCTTTTTAGATGTTCTACCTCAAGATTCAAGAACCGATGGTTCATCAAAAGGCTGCGCCTTTATATAGATCAAAAGATCTAAAATTAAAGTAAATTACTTCTTTTAATTTCTTGTGATTGGATCTTTTTTGATCTTTTTCTTTTTCTTTTTCTTTTTATTGAAGATCGTGATCTTGTTCTTAGATCATTGATCTTTTTAGAAGAAATTCTTCTTTTTTCAAATGTTTACCTTTTTTTCTCTTTGAGCTTTTCTCAAAGTTTTTAGAGGGGTTCTCTATATTTTTTTTCCCTCTCCATCAGAGACTTGGAGTCTAGGGGCCTTTATATAGGGCCAATTAGTTTGTTAGGTTAGTTACAGAAATCTTTCTCTGGCTGATTTGGGGATATTTCCCCACCATTGGATCTTTGATCCTAAGGCCTCTGTTTTACAGAAGACAATCTTCCTGTTTTAATAAGATTAAAAAGATCTTTCTAGAATTTTAATTCTGATTTGGTGCTGGCACAGTTGGCGCAAGCGCACCTGCGCTTGACACGTGTCGCGCAGCGCAGTGCAACTGCTCTGACACGTGTCGCGCAGCGCAGAGCGCAACGCAACTGCGCTGACACGTGTCTTGCAGCGCAGAGCGCAAATTATCTGAAGCGTTGCTTTCTTTATTTTTATTTTTAAAACAGAGCCTTGCTCTGATTGGGGAAAACGGAAGCGTTGCTTCATTTCCCGTCTTGGAATTTGAACAGAGCTTTGCTCTGATTGGGGGAAACAAATGCCCACCCCCACCGTTGCACTTACGTGGCCCCAGACGTGAGCGCAGCGGTGGCAGAATTCCAACCGTTGCGCCATCTTTTGGAAGTTGAAACGGCTCTCACTGCCTATAAATAGGACCTTTGGTCCCTTAGATAATTTTCATCTCTTCATTAGAATTTTTGTTCAGAGCCTTGCTCTTTTGTTCAAGCACTTTTAAGAGTTAAAACTCTAGAAAATTTTTAGGTAAAAATTAAATTAGATTAAATTAAATTAATTTTAAGAGCCTTGCTCTCAATAGATCCCTGATCTAAAGAAAACCCATTTAGGGTTTCACTAGCATAACTTTGCTCTATAGGTCTAAAGGGATCTAAAGGGGACTAAAGAGAACCCTATTAGGGTTCCATTAATAGAGCTCTGCTCTCTAAAAGGATTTTTTTTGTTTTTCTTAATTCATTAATGGAGCTTTGCTCCTTCCAAATCATATAGAAGAACTCTTAAGAGTTTTTCATGGATCTTGGAGGTTAAAGATGGCATTTTATTTTTTGATGAACTATATCATATTTTCAGAGCAAAGCTCTCGTTGTTCTCGGGGGATTTCTTTAAACTCCTTTCATAACTGATATTGACGGGTGTCACTCCTGTCTGTAGAGCATTGCTCTCGGAGAGTTTAATTTCCTGTGCCTGTTTTGAATCAAAAATTGCTTAATCAGTCTGTCTGCTAATTTTGTTGATTTTCTTTTACAGGAGTAATGGAGGCCCACATGTACGATCTCGACGAGATTATCTCTTACCGGGACATCCGCCGACTTGGCCATTCTCAAATCGAGAATTCAAAAACGCCGAGTGTGCCGAAATCATGAGTTGCTTCGATGCATACAATGGTCAACTGCTTCCTCGACGCTCCCCTCTCCTGAAGCTTATTGTGGGAGAAATTTAGGAAGCGCTTCCCCTATTCTTTACCGGCGTGCCGCTTAAGGCGTTAGATGCCGGCGAAGATAAGGTGCACTCGGTGTACCTAATGAACCTAATCTTGAAGAGACGGCGAGACAATCTTGTCGATCTCCTGCACCAGGCCTTTCAATAGTCTGCCATACTTGCTGCTTATCGGAGGGTTGAGGACATCAGTGGGGATCCCGACGCTCGTGCTCGCGAAAGAAAACACACTAGGATGGTTCGCCAGGCTTGGAAAGTCCTGAACAAGGTCACTTTCGAGTTCCTCAATCCATGTCCTGGATTTGAGGTTCTTCCATTGTAATAGCATTTCAACAATGTTGTTTTTTGTTATTGTCTTTATTGATGTGAGAATTTTCCAAGTATGAATGACAAATCTTTTGCCCCCTTCCTTTTATTTTCTGCTTTGTGATTGGCATATTCCTTAAGTAAGCATAGCCTGTAGGTGATATAGAACATTTCGTCTTGAATACTGTGGGGAGTGGTGATGGCTTAGGAAGCAGGTTCAGATCTGCTACCTAAGGCTTTTCAACTCTATGAGCCATGAGGGTCTCATAAAGACTTTTCTCCCTACGGATCGAGAGGATCTCGTAGGTATATTTTCTCCTTAGGAATCGTGAGGATTCCTAAGTGCGTTTTCTCTTATAAGTCGTAAGGATCTTATAAGAGAATTTTCCCTCTTACGAGTCGAGAGGACCCGTAAACGGTTGTTTCCCTCCTTGTCGAGATTCGACTTTGGAGAGTGTGACCCGTGAATAGTATGGAAGAGTCCATTTTGGATCGACTCGTAGGGTCCCAGTGCTTAGGAAACAGTTTTTTTAATCCCCGCTGCCTAAGGCTTTATCTCACAAGTCGAGATGAATCGAGAAGTTTTCGCAAAGACATTAATTTCCTCACGAGTCGAGACGAATCGAGCAGTTCTCGCAAGAATATCCTAACATCGCAGTTAACCTCTGCTCTTTATGACAAAGGTCCGTTAGGGTCTGTGGTACTTAGGGTTTTATCCGTCGTACCGTCGTGTTGGCTGATGTATTCCTCGATAGGCAATCTTGCTGTTCGAGTAGCCTTGCGACTGTCGTGTCTTTGATCTCTTCGGGGACTGGACAAGACGTCTTCAAGTAATCCTCCTAGGCAGTTTGACCGTCGGAAGAGCAAGCGTTAGGAATTTTGCCATGCCGCTTTTTACTTGAGGTTAGGCTCATTTTGGAGAGCCCTGATGAGTCATAACCACTCCGCGCTGGTGTGGGATGATCTCCGATAGTCTTTCAGGTTTTATATGAGTTGCCGTCAAGACCCTGAAGCTAGGAACTTGGCTTTCGCTCCGTTTGCTGGCATTGCGTCCGCTATATCGAGACGAATGTCGCGGTTGTCTCTAGGTTGTTGGTGAACCGTCGAGGTTTGGAACTAGGAATTTTGCCGTGGCTCCGTTGTTTGATTGTCGCGTCTGAATCCTGCTAGAGAAAGAACGCTGGGGTGACGTCTCGTCTGCTGTATTGAGACGAACGTCGAGGTGGCGACCATTCCGCGCTGGTGTGAGATGATCTCCGATGGTCTTTCGGGTTTTATATGAGTTACCGTCAAGACCCTGAAGCTAGGAATTTGGCCTTCACTTCGCTTGCTGTGGTGTGTCCGAATCCTGTTGGAGGAAGGACGCTGTAGTGACATTTCGTCTGTTGTGTAGAGACGAACGTCGAAGTGGTGATCACTCCACGCTGGGGTGAGATGATCTCCGATTTTCTTTCAGGCTTTATATGAGTTACCGTCAAGACCCTGAAGCTAGGAATTTGGCCTTCACTTCGTTTGCTTTGTCACGTCCGAATCCTGTTGGGGGAAGAACGCTGGGGTGACATCGCGTCTACTGTATCAAGACGAATGTTGAGGTGAAGCTGGGATTTTGCCGTCGCTTCGCTTTGTTTCGACCGTAAGGTCTTTTGTTGATGTTGCATCTGCATCCTGCTGGATTGCAAAGGAACACCGTTGCTGATTCTTAGGCTGTAGATATTGCCGTTAAGATTTGGAACTAGGGACTATGCCGTGGCTCCGTTTCGTTGCGACTCTAAGGTCGGTTGTTGACGTCATGTCTGCATCTGGTTGGAGTGAGGAGAAACGCCATTCGTGATCTCTAAGTTGTCGATATCGACGTCGAGACCCTGAAGCTAGGGATCTTTTTTTGCTTCGTTTGTTGACATTGTGTCTGCAATATTGCGACAAATGTCGAGGTTGTCTCTAGGTTGTCTATGAACCGTCGAGATTTAGCTTCGCTTTCTGGTGGAGCCTGTTGGGAAGGTATGGTTCCCTCTTTGTTTGTGCCCCTGGATTGTATACAGGGATCGATGTGATCTCACCTGTAGGGCAAAAGTTTCATTCATTTTTTTTATATTATCATTTTATTTCCGCGATGCTCTATCATTTCAGCTTTTATATCGCGAAGGTTGCGATTGCCCAATCATTTCGGCTATTTTTCGCGGTGCCCAATCATTTCGGCTATTTTTCTTTTTACCCGCTGCTTTTTATTGCGAGTTGCCCAATCATTTCGGCTGTTTTTTTTATTTTACTCGCTGCTTTTTATTGCGAGTTGCCCAATTATTTCGGCTATTTTTGTATGCATACATTTTTACTTGCTGATTTCGTTGCAAGTTGCCCCATCATTTCGGCTATTTCATATGCATTTTTGGCTCGCTGATTTTTTATCGCGAGTGTGGAACTTGGAATCTGATGCCAACCTTAGCATCAACATCGCTACGACTGGAATATTGTCAGGAGCGAATCATCATTTGCCATGAAAGGACTTGGAATTTGATACCGATTTAGGCATCAGCATCGCTACAACTGGGATATTGCCAGGAGCTAATCATCATTTGCCTCTGTCGATGTCGAACAAAGGTGGCTTAGCAAACAAGGTTAGGATCCCGTCGACTAAGGCTTTTGACTTCATGAGCCGTAAGGGTCTCACAAAGGTATTTCTCCCTACAAGTCGTGAGGATCTCGTAGGTGTGTTTTCTCCTTAAAAATCGTGGGGATTCTTAAGTGTATTCTCTCTTATAAGTCGTAAGGATCCTACAAGAGTGCTTTCTCCTTATAAGTCGAGAGGACTTACAAGGGTTGTTCATCGTGCGAACATATCCCCAGTCACGGATGGGACTTGGTTAGGGAAATGTTTATTTGCGCCCGTGGATTGTATACAAGGGTCAGTATCGATCCACTTGTAGGGCAATATCGAAGGTTGTGGGGGTTGCTTAAGAACAAGTTCAGGTCTCTGTAACTTAAGACTTTCAAATCTTATGAGCCGTGAGGGTCCCATAAGAGAGTTCTCCTTACAAGTCGTGGGGATCTCGCAAGTGTAATTTCTCCTTAGGAATCGTGAGGATCCCTAAGTGTGTTGCTCCCTTGTGAGTCGTAAGGATCTCACGCGGGTGGTTTCTCCTTACAAGGTCGAGAGGACCTTATAAGTGTCTTTTAACGAGGTTGCGCCCTTTCCGGTTTTCACAAACACTCGCCGGTAGCCCTGCTGTTTTTACTCACGAAGCCCTTTCGGGTTTTCATCCGTGCCCATTTTGCTTATGGACATACCGTCTTCTTTTTTTTATTCTTTTTATTCTTTTTTCTAACGAGATTGCGCCCTTTCAGGTTTTCACAAGACTCGCCGGTAGCCCTGCTGTTTTTACTCACGGAGCCCTTTCGGGTTTTCATCCGTGCCCATTTTGCTAATGGACATACCGTTTTCTTCTTCTTTTTTTCTATTATTTCTCCCCCCTTTTTTATCACGTCAGCCTGAGGATGCTGCGGTAGTAGTTTAAAGATGTTTCGGTCATAGGTCAACGTATGATTATGCAGCTAAATTTTGCCGCAAATCTTCACATGTTTTGTGCCGGAGGTAGATTCCTTGAAGAGAGGGCTGAGGGCAACTTCTTCGTCAGCGTCGCTTCCAAACGTGATAACTTGCGATCCCTTGGTGTCGGCTATGTGACAATTTCCAACAGCTCTTTCACGCTCATCTGTCGTGCTTTTCCGTTCTCGACGAGCCTTGCGCTTCACTCGTTGAACGTGTCGTCGATGGGCAACATATCCATGCCACCAGTTTTTAAAGGCTATACACTCCTCGGTGGGGTGTGCAATCCTCTGATGGTATAGGCAGAAGTTAGGATGTATGTCTGCTTCATCAAGACGTATATTGCCAGGGGAATTTACGTTGAGAGAGGGCAACTTCATTCCTATTGCTAGGGCCTTAGCGAATTGATTCTTTACTTTAAGCTTGCTTTTTCTGGCGATAGGGACGCTTTGTTCCAGTCTGGGTGTCTCGACCTTTTCCTCCAGTCGTTGGCGTTTGGCTTTTTCAAATATAGCCAGTTCACGCATTCGATTGGCTTTGCTTTCCTAACGGGCTTCGTTTAGGAATGCATCAATCATTTCATCTGATGGTCCTAGAAGTTCTGGTTCGGGCCCTGCCCTCAGTTTCTCTGTGCAAGAAGCCTTTTCATCGTCTGTAAACGAGTGAGAGATCACATGACAACTTGCTACGTAACCCTCAGATTCATCCGACGAGGTTTCTCCATCATCTTCCTCCTGAAAGACGTGGCTGAGGAACTCTTGGAGCATGATGGGAGTCTGCGCCTTCTGATTATATTCCTCCGGCGCGTCAATCTGTTTTTGCAAGCTCGTGCGCTTGTCACCAGGCTTCACGGCCTTTTTGGACTTCTTCTTCTTTTTCGAAGATTTTGATGGCTGAGTGTGAGCATTTTGGCTATCACCAATCTTTGGAGTTGGGCACGGCTTCAGCATCCCCTTGATGATCTCAGGTTCCAACGGGTTCTTCCATCTGATCGCCAGGCATGTCTGGAGATCATTCAGCATCTTTTTGGTTTTGGCGGAAAGCACGACCTCCCATGGAGATTCTTCAACAAAAGAACAAGTTGCCCCCGGCGTGTCCGTCTTCTTTGGAGTGTGCGGCTGTGGTGGGTTTACTTTCCACTTTTCAGACAGCGCAAACTTGCCTTGTAGGTACTGATCTTCGATCCATCCCTTAAAGACGAAGCAATCCTCGATCGGGTGACTTACCGTTTGGTGGTAAGGGCAATAATTGGGATTATTCACCTCGCTGGGTTGCGGTGGTCTTCTTGGATTCGGGAGATTGATAAGCCTATTGCGCATCGCCAGCTCGAACAGCCTCTTCGTTTTATCCTGCGGGAATGAGTAAGGGCGCTTCATTTTCTCATTATAATACCTCCGTCTCTCTTCCGGTTGATCCGCTAGCTTTGGAGCACTGGGCTGCTGTTGGGTGTTCGCAACGAAGGTCGCCTTCCCTTTACCCTTGTCGTTTTGGGGTTCCGGCTTCGGAGAAGACGGTCTGTGACCCATTTGATCCATTTGGGCTAGCTTATCAATTAAAGCCTGGAACGTGGTCGGTTTAAAGAACATCATGAACTGTGAAATAGTTGCATGAGGGTCTAGGGTGCCCACGAACATGCCCATCGCTGGTGCTTCTTCGATGCGATGTTCGCACTTCGACCACAAGTTCCGCCATCGGATTGCATATTGAACCCAAGTTTCGCCCGGCTTTACCCTGGCATTAATCAGTGCTGTTATCGGGATGCGTTCACTAGCACTCACGAATCTTTGTGTAAACAGTAGCTCCATCTCCGCAAATGTTTTGACAGAGTCGTTAGGTAGCTCTGAATACCATTCAAAGGCCGTTTCTGCCAAGCTGCCGGCGAATTGGCGAAGCAACAGTTTGTCATCGCCTCCAGTGTTGCCTCATAAGGCCCTGAATTGAGCGACGTGCTGATGTGGATTCCCTGTCCCCTTGTACACATGGAATTTAGGGATCGTATATCCCGGCGGGTAACTGATTTGGTCATACCAGCCCGGATAGGGTCGTCCAGTTCTAACCATTTGCCCAGTCGCTTCATTCGCCTGATGAACTCGTATTTGTTGAGCAATATAATCATCCAGGACGGCTTTGGAAATGGTTTCCTCCTTGGCTGCTGAATGAGCCGGAGGAGGATTAGATGTCTCCCCTCTATCGTCTTCAATAATGATCGGAGGGTCTTCAGCTGGAGGGTCCGGCTGTAACATCATTCCTACCATGTCTTGGAAGAGAAGCGCCATTTGTTTTATGTTGGCAGCTTGTTCCGCTGCTTCTCTGTCCTTCTTTTCGAGGACCCTGCGTAGAAAGTTAGCGTTAGTTTCTTGTTCGTGATGCTGTTCTGATGATGCCTCCGATCTCTCTTTTGGCCCGGTGGGTGCAGCTATTTGCGTCAGCATTTCCTGAAGCTTCTATTGCTACTCCTGGGCTTTTGTCACGGATCGGGTGAGCGGTCGGTGACCTATCGAAGCGCGGCTATCCTCTTTCCCGGACGCCATATAAACAGTATGGACCGTTATGCCCCCTGACTTAGGGCGTTTGTGCTCAGCGCTTTTACGGTTCGCCATGTTCACAGGGGCTTTTTGTGGCCTCCTTTTTCTTTGAGCAGTTGATGTTGAGGGAGCCGTTGCAGTGGGCACCTAAGTAGCTGTTGCTTTTTCTGGCTTGACAGAGTAGTCCCCCTCCTGCCGAACCTTTATCTTTTTCTGTCGGCGGAGATAGTCTTGATCCATTACGGAGTCTTGGACTTGACGCCAGACCTTGTAAATTTTGGAGAACAGACATTGAGGAGGTTGCTCCGGCTTCTTCTCTGTATCATTCTTTGCGGGTGAAGGAAATATTTTCAGCACTGTAGTGGGTGAATTCCTGCGCACCTTTCTTAGTGGGTCAAAGCTATTCCCGGTCGGAACAACAGCATTGATTTCCGTCATCGGAGATGGCGGAGTTAACCCAGAGGGGGAGTTGCCCCTAGCTTTATTTACCGGGTGCCAGTGACGACGGCGAGCATGTCACGCGATTGGAGTTGGTTTAGCCGTAGGGGTGACCTCCTCATGCCCTCTGTGTTGGTCAGAATTCGCTGGTATAAGCCGTTTAAAGACCGACGTCCGTTGAATGGGGACGGCCAACCTATCAAAAGCAGACTTCCGAGTAGAGAAAGCAACCTTGGTGATTTCGCCTGGAACTGGAGCAAGGATGGCTATCCGCTTTGGGATAACGCCTTCTAGTATTGCAGGCTTCTTCATGGGCCCGTTAGAGCTCTGGCCTAGTCTGTTAAAAACTGAGGCACTGGAGTTGGGCGACCCGTTGAGAGGGGCCGCAGTAGTAGCAAGCCGATTGAATACCGACTTCTCAGGAGCTTCTTGTGACGGTACATGGGCGTTGAAGCTCATGGGTAGGAGTATGGTCCCGAAGAATAGTCCAGTAGTGGCTTGAGTTACCTGCTCCACTGGCATCTTGAAAAGGAAGGCCGCTTGGGGCCCGTATGTCACTCCTCCAGCAAGGACGGAGTGAGAGTTGCAGTTGCAGTTAGTGCAGTTTGAAACCATTGATCTTTTGTTTTCTGCACGGAGCAAGACACCAAATCTAAGTACCTCGAATCCACAGGCAACCACAGCAAACCGCGATTCGTTCGCGAACACGACACACGAAGTGTGGAGTGGAAAGAAGAAAAGGTCCCACCGGGCGTGCCAGAATCTGTTCCCCTCCGAAGGACGGCGCGACATGGACGTCTTGCCTGAAATTCGGGGCAGATGCTATTTGGTTTTATCCGTCCACCTCTCCGAAGATGCCAAGTTGATTTATGGCACCGTGTATCGGAGGTTTAAACAGATGCGGCCGATGTAGCAAACTTCGTCAGATTCTCCCTCGCTTGAGGGGTTTTTGATTGTGGGGACGCTCTTCCCTGCAGGCGCAACCTCCTGCAGTTAATTACGCTACCGCATCGCGGTAACAACTTTCTCCTTCTCCAGCTGGTCGCTTCGTGTCGTGGGTGTTTGTTTTGTTTGTGGTTGCCCGTGGATTGTATACGGAGACTAATTTATATTGTCGCCCGTAGGACGTGGATTAGTCCAAATCCGTATTTTCTTAGATTTGGGTTTGGGGTTTGGGTTTAAGGATACGTTAGCCATATTTGAGGCTAAGATAAACTTAAACGTTTGTTAAGGATATGTTAGTCTAATTTGAGACTAAGATCAGCTTAACAGGATCGTTTAGATCCGACAAAAGAGCATTTGGGGGCTCTATTGTTCTAGTTTAGGGACATAGTGGTCCATTGCCAGTTTAGGGACATGGTGGTCCAACATTCCCATTTTGGGGACGA
This sequence comes from Agapanthus africanus, assembly GCA_030015575.1. NCBI lineage: Eukaryota > Viridiplantae > Streptophyta > Magnoliopsida > Asparagales > Amaryllidaceae > Agapanthus > Agapanthus africanus. The sequence continues at coordinate 266,802,953 of CM057339.1, forward strand.
ATATCGGTTTAAGGACATCATAGTCCATGTGTTTAAGGACCCCACAGTCCGTATTACCAGTTTAGGGACATGGCGGTCCAACATTTCCATTTTGGGAACGAATATTGGTTTAAGGACCTCATAATCCATGAGTTTAAGGACCCCACAGTCCGTAGCAATGTGTGGTTGTCGGGACCCGTCACCTCTCTGACGACGTTGAAGGATTACAACGACAAATATCAGAGGAGTTCAGAGATGTACCCTTGAACCGGGTGTAAATTGATTTAGGAGAGCAGTTGTGCTCAGTTCAATTTAATTTGAGGACTTACGGCTGGAATTGGGTTAAGTCCATTTGAAAATGTTTAACATTTTGTTCATGATTAGCCTGTTTAGGCCTTTGCTTGGGCTCTACCCTTTTTAAAATAATGCACAGCATTGGGCTTTTTAATTAAATGCACAACATTTAGATTAGGCCTGTTAGGCCTCTTAATTGGGATCTGCCCCCGTTTAATAATGCATAGCATTTGTTTTGGTCTGTTAGACCTTTTAATTAAGATTTGCCCATTTTTAATAATGCAGAGCATTTAATGGTCTGACAGTGCGCCACGCGACCTGTCAGGCGCTCTGCGCCAGTTAAAGAGCGGAAGGCGCTAGCGCATATGCAGATGACACGTATCACGCTCTGGTGAGCGCAAGTCTGTTAGCACGTGGCGCGCTCTGGTGCAGTGCGCCAACCCAAGAGCACAGTGCTCTGTTTTTTAAGAGCGCAAGGCGCAGATTGACACGTGGCGCTCTCTGGTGACTTGCGCCAGTCCAAGGAGCGCAACAGCGCAAATCAAGAGTGCAAGGCACTGTACAGTAGCGTAGAGCGCATCTTGATCAAATTTAGATCAAAGAAAAGAATCTTTTTAGAGGTTCTACCTCAAGATTCAAGAACCGATGGTTCATCAAAAGGCTGTGCCTTTATATAGATCAAAAGATCTAAAATTGAAGTAAATTACTTCTTTTAATTTCTTGTGATTGGATCTTTTTTGATCTTTTTCTTTTTTTTTATTGAAGATCTTGATCTTGTTCTTAGATCATTGATCTTTTTAGAAGAAATTCTTCTTTTTTCAAAGGTTTACCTTTTTTTCTCTTTGAGCTTTTCTCAAAGTTTTTAGAGGAGCTCTCTATATTTTTTTCCCCTCTCCATCTGAGACTTGGAGTCTAGTGGCATTTATATAGGGCCAATTAGTTTGTTATGTCAGTTACAGAGATCTTTCTCTGGCTGATTTGGGGATATTTCCCCACCGTTGGATCTTTGATCCTAAGGCCTCTGTTTTACAGAAGACAATCTTCCTGTTTTAATAAGATTAAAAAGACCTTTCTAGAATTTTAATTCTGATTTGGTGCTGGCACAGTTGGCGCAAGCGCACCTGCGCTTGACACGTGTCGCGCACCGCAGAGCGCAGCGCAACTGTGCTGACACGTGTCGCGCAGCGCAGAGCGCAAGTTATCTGAAACTTTGCTTCCTTTATTTTTATTTTTTAAAACAGAGCCTTGCTCTGATTGGGGGAAACGGAAGCGTTGCTTTATTTCCCGTCTTGGAATTTGAACAGAGCTTTGCTCTGATTGGGGGAAACATTCCCCACTCAGTCAATCCTTAGCGGGCCCATCCTGCCCATCTACGCTAAGGATCGAAGCCTTCCTCACAAGGTCACCGAGCAGCTTCCCTACTCGGTCAATCCCTAGCGGGTAGCTCCTACCCATTCACGCCAGGGATCAAAGCCCTCCTCACGAAGCCATCGAGCGGCTTCCCTGCTCGGTCAATCTTTAGTGGGCACGTCCTGCCCATCTACGCTAAGAATCAAAAGCCCTCCTCAAGAGGCCACCGGGCAGCTCCACTGCTTGGTCAATCTCTGGTGGGTAGCTTCTACCCATCCACGCCAAGGATCGAAAGCCCTCAACACGAGGTTGACCGAGCAGTTTCCCGCTCAGTCAACCCTTAGCGGGTAACTTCCTACCCATCCATGCTAAGGATCGAATCCCTCATCAAGAGGCCACTAAGGATCCATGGCGCCAAGGATCGGAAGCCCCATCCAGAGGCTACCGAGCAATTTCAGTACTTGGCAAATGCCGACCAATTCTAACTTGGCTATTGTTTAACTTACGCTAAGAGAAGCGGTCACCGGTCCGACTCAAGGGAGTGGGAGAACCTCGACCTACCTACAATGAAGAATCTCCCGATGTATTCTAAGCAAACGATCGCCACCTCGACTCCGGGGGTGGGAGGGGACCGACCTTCCTGCACTTAGAGATTAACTGGCTTACTCTCGACGGACGATCGACATCTAATAGACCGGTCATCGACCTACGGCTTGACTCTTGGGACGAGGAAAACACTAACAAGCTCACGTTAACGAGCACAAGAAAACATTGCCACAAAGAAAAATAAAAATAGCTTTATTCACGATCTGAAAGTCTTTACAAGGTACTATGTGCTCCTCAACCTTACAAAAATTGCCCGAAGGCTTACAAAATTCAAAAAGAAAAAAGGAAGAAGGCAGGAAGGCTCAGGCCTTGGGACCGAGGAGGATCTTGACCTGCTCTGCGCCGAGGTCGGGAGCCGGGGTGACGGATTTAGGGTTGGTGCTCCTACCAGGAGCCTTGGCGCCGGGAGCCAGGGTGACTGTCTTTGGGTCGGCGCTCCCACCAGGAGCCTTATCTCCAGCACTCCCACCGGCGGCCTCTCCCCCGGTGGCACTTCCGGCGGTCTCCCCCTGCGTCTCATCCTCGGAGAGGGGGTACTGGAGCAGAAGCTCGCCATCCGCAAACCTCGGCATCAACGCCTTGACAGTGTCGAAGGCCTGGTGCCAAACGATGGCTGAGGTGTCAGCAAGGTCAGTGTAGAACTGGTCCGACATCTTGTACCTCTCCACCGACTTCACAGCCCGGAGGTCAGCGAGCTTCACCGCTTTCTTCGCCGTCTTGGTTTTCCTCTTGCAGGCGTCCCGCGACTTCTTCATCGTGGCGTTAAGCACCTTAACCTCCTCCAACTTATTCTGGACGACCTTGTTGGATTCACTCAGAAGGCGAATGGACTCCTTGCATTTGGAGTTCATCACCTCATCGGTGACCACCCGGGTCTCGAGGGTGGTTATCCTCTCCTTCGCCTGTTGCAGCTCCAGGAACATGTCTTCTTCCCGCGAGGACGACTCGCCCGCCTTCTGCATTTCCGGGGCACTCTTCCCGTGCTCCATGTTGGCGATGAGGACGCAGTGCTGGAAGACGTGAGGAAAGTAAAGGACGGGGTTAAAAGTATCCGATCCGAGAAAAAGATATTTGACGAAAATCTCAACGGAAAGCAGATACTGACCTAGACATCCTTCTGAGCGATGGCGGCCACTTGGGCCTTAAGGGTCCCCCGTGGAATTAGGCACCCAACCGATCGTTCCATCTCCGAAAGCAAGCAATCGGCAACAAAAAGTCCCGAGGTCACCTCGAAATAGACGTCCCCCTCCTGCACGAGGATCGGGGAGGCCAGAGATCAAGATACCGTCCTCTTGTACCTCTTCAGGGGGACCTCGGGAGGGGGGGGTCGGCTTCATCCTCCACCTCCCTCGTCTAGGGCTCCGGTTCCCGGGCATGCTTATGGCTCTCCCCGCAGCTGGTTTACGAGGGTTGGGGCGCAGCGGAAAGCTTAGCCGGTGTGGCTGGCTTCGGGGCCGGGATCGAACCGGGGCGGGACGAGCTAGCTCCCCCGGTCTTCCTCCCCTTCTTTGCAGCTATGTCAGCTAAAAATTTGGATCGGTCCATTGCCCGATTCAAAATTTAGACGTGCCGAACAACCCAAAGTCGGGATCTTTGCTAGATTATTAGGGTTTAACATACAAGTAAACATCTTTACAACTAAGAGTGAGGGATTACAACCTTTGTAGTCCACTCCTTCGCTTCATTAGCTCCGAGTAAAAGTCCCTTCGCCACGCTCCACGATCTCGCGGACTCAAGAGAGGTTCCACAACCCGAATGATCCATGCTTGCTTGTAGTCTTCCTTTTCTCCGATGGTCTACCTCGAAGTTCCTTTAACTCAAGCTCTTTCTCACTAATAAGGTGAACATCCTAATCTAATTGGCCAGATTAGATGAGGATGATTAAGTAGGATTTATGCTCTCTTTTATTATCAAATTCTCACTCTAATTCATCACATAAAGAAAACCTAGAAAGCTTTCTCAAATCTCAAGGATGAAGAAGAAGAAGGAAATTCCTTTTGTGATGAATAATGAAAAATATCATAATGATTAATAATGCAAATCATAATGATTAATAATGCAACCATGGTTGAATATGAAGAGGTTAACCATTGCAGAGACTTAACCTAGGGTGAAGGGTTTGGGTTGGGTTAGAAATATCTAGCAAAAATATCAAACATAATATCTTTGCCAGAAACGAAGCAAAACCTTCTAGAAGCATCAAGAAAGAACTAACCCAAATCAAACCCTAACCTTGTTTAATCTCCACTAAACATGTTGCATTAGTAATCATATCATGTTACAATATTATATATCACATATATAATATATATTTGTAACAAAAGAAAATAATACAATTAACATATATCGCATATATATCAATGTATTATCCGGTGAGAAAATGAAATAATAAAGCGAGCCAATATTAGATAATGTATTGCAATATATCATATATATTATTATACATTAAATTATCGAATCAACACTTGATCCGGCAATCCGGCTATATCGAATATAACCGACTAATATATCAACTACCGATTCATCGAATCAACACTTGATTCGATGATCCGGTTCATATCAAAATATCGCGAGAATATAATACGATATCTCATATCGCATTATCCTCGGTCCTGCACATATCACATATGTGCTCCTACTCCGTTTTGCCTGAGTCAAGAAACCTCTGTGTAGGACTCTAAAGAATCGTCAATACGCCGGTAGCAGGTGATGATCATATCAAACACCCACAAGCTGCAAGCGATCGGCTAAATGTAACAGCCACCCAGGTATTGAGCGATCAGAAGATCAACAAGCAAGCCTGTACATTCTCCTGTGAGTCCAATCAGTAACACTCCCGTACAGTCCGTTCTCTTCGTCTGATATGTCGCATATCTAGTCTAGGGGTGGTATACGTCAGACCCCAGTAGATGATAAGTCGTGTCGATATAAGGCTTATAACAGGTCGAGAACCTACTGATAACACTTACCAGTAGTACTCAATATCCGCCCTGGCCAGGGACTTCCAGTTATAGCCAATCGAAAACAGCACAACATCAACTCCCTATACCGAGAGAGACGAATCCCCTCCTATCGCTCATTGCCTCCATGTGATTCGGGACTATACCCAAAAGCCACCGTTTTGCACGCCCTCTTGGACGTGGTAAGGTGCAAATAAAAGCACAGTGGGAATCACACAAGACTCTATGACGATCTCGGCTCTACAGACTACCATGTACCAGTGTTACCGGAGAACTGCCATCTGACATGAGGTATAATACCATCTGGGAGTTCTCGGTGAGTCCGTCCAGTGTACCCAGTCTCCACTGATCACCCGTACACCATCCTTGATGTCAAACACCGATGGATATGTGATCATCCATCGCCCATCATATGGGTCAAGATGCATATACGCTAGTCTACTCTAGTGTATCGATGCCCTGTCTCGACACACCCTCGACTAGGAACAGTTATAGGATGTACTCATCGACTACCGTGGCCCCACTAGTATGATCTCATCATAGTCCCAGTAGTCGAGTACATATCCTAAGGGCTTTATCAACATGTGAGAGTAAGACAGTAAACTAATATAAGTCAACATGTTAAGATAAAGTGAAACCAAATAGCATACTATCATGACGAGCAAGAAAGTCCTCTCTATATATATCCAAGCATCCATTATAATATACATCATATGTACAACAATGGCCTCTAAGGCATATACATAAATAACAATCTCCCACTTGCACTAAGGCCAGCTGTTGTAGTATCTCATACCTAGCATCCCGAATAATCTCTCAAACTGTATCTGGGGAATGGCCTTTATGAGTGGATCCGCAGTGTTGTCCTTCGTATCAACTCTCCTGACCTCGATCTCCCTGCGATTAATTATCTCCCTGATCAGGTGATACCGCCTCAGAATATGTCTGGACTTCTGATGGGACCTGGGTTCCTTGGCCAAAGCCACAGCTCCATTGTTATCGCAATACAAAGGTATTGGAGGTTTAATGGACGGAACCACACCAAGTTCAGTAATGAACTTCTTTATCCAGACAACCTCTTTGGCAGCATCGTTGGCAGCGATGTATTCAGCCTCCATCGTCGAGTCTGCAACGATATCCTGTTTGGAACTCTTCCAACACACCGCCCCTCCATTAAGGGTAAAGACAAACCCCGAGTGCGACTTAGAGTCTTCCTTATCACTTTAGAAGCTCGAATCGGTAAAGGACTCCACCTGAAGTTCTCCATTACCATGCACCAAGAACATCTCTTTAGTCCTTCGCAAGTACTTGAGAATGTTCTTCACAGCTGTCCAGTGACTCTCTCCAGGATCTGCTTGATACCGACTCACTACACTTAGTGAGTATGCTACATCGGGTCTGGTACATAGCATCACATACATGATTGAGCCTACTGCCGAAGCATAGGGTATCCCTTGCATGCGAGCTCTCTCCAATTCAGTCTTGGGAGACATCTCTTTGGAGAGAGTGAGTCCAGAGATCGTGGGAAGGTTCCCACGCTTGGATTCTTCCATACTAAACCTCTTTAGTATGGTGTCAATGTACCTGGATTGGGACAATCCCAGTATCCGTTTAGATCTATCTCTATAGATCATAATTCCCAATATGCAGGAGACATCACCTAGATCTTTCATTGAGAATCTTTGTGATAAGAAGAGCTTGACTGATTGCAGCATGGGAACATCATTTCCTATTAAGAGTATGTCATCGACGTACAATACGAGGAAGACAACCTTACTCTCTGCAACCTTCTTATAAATACAAGGTTCATCTACGTTTTTGATGAAGTCAAACTCTTTGACTACATCATCAAAGCAGATGTTCCAACTCTGTGATGCTTGCTTTAACCCATAGATGGATTTAAGCAGTTTGCACACCTTTCCGCTGCTCCCACTATCTACGAAGTCCTCTGGCTGAGTCATGTACACACACTCTTCTAAATCACCGTTTAGAAAGGCGGTCTTAACATCCATTTGCCAGATTTCGTAATCATGGTATGCAGCAATGGCAAGTAAGATCCGGATGGACTTAAGCATAGCCACTGGGAAAAAGGTTTCGTCATAATCCATACCTGGTCGTTGACGAAAACCCTTTGCAACAAGTCTAGCTTTGAAAGTCTCAACTTTTCCATCTACACCAATTTTCTTTTTAAAGATCCATTTGCTCCCAATGGGTTTTACCCCTTCAGGAGCAACTTCTAAAGTCCACACTTTGTTGGTGTACATGGATTCCATCTCAGATCGCATTGTATCCGGCCATTTCACAGAGTCACCACTCATGATGGCCTGCTCGAAACTAGTTGGGTCATCATCTTCCATGATGCAATCCTCGCTCTCACCATCAATGAGAAAACCGTAGTATCTCTCAGGTGGATGAGAAACCCTACTAGATCGGCGGAGAGGCAGGGGTTCGTCGGGAACTACTGAATCCTCTGGTTCTACTAAATCTTCAGTTGCAGTTTGTGTCGCTGGAACTTTTTCCAGCTCTACCTCTTTACCACTAATTTATTTTGCAAGAAATTCCTTTTCTAAAAAAGTGGCATATTGATAAACAAACACTTTTTGTTCTTCAGCGTGGTAGAAAAAATATCCTTGGGAATTCTTAGGATATCCCATAAACTTACAAAGAACCGATCGTGCCTCGAGTTTGTCCGGATTTTGTCTTTTGACATAGGCCGGACAACCCCATATCTTAACTCGTTTAAGATACGGTCTCTTCCCACTCCATATCTCATATGGTGTGGTAGGTACAGATTTAGACGGAACTTGATTCAATAGGTATACCGCTGTCTCAAGCGCATAACCCCAGAAGGAAATAGGTAACTCAGCTGTACTCGTCATAGAGCGTACCATATCTAATAGGGTGGGATTCCTCCGCTCCGATACACCGTTGTGCTGTGGTGTATAAGGAAGAGTAAGCTGAGAGAGAATCCCATTCTCTTTTAGATAATCTAGGAACTCATTGCTTAAGTATTCTCCTCCTCGATCAGATCGAAGGATCTTAATACTTTTGTCCGTTTGGTTCTCTACGTCGTGCTTATATTCTATGAATTTCTCAAAAACTTCAGACTTGTGTTTTCATCAGAAACACATATCTGAATCTTGAGAGATCATCAGTGAATGTAATGAAGTAAGAAGAACCGTTCCTGGCATGTGTAGACATGGGACCGCATACATCACTATGTACCAGTCCTAAGAGTTCCGTAACTCTTTCTCCGTGTCCACTAAACAGAGTTTTGGTCATTTTTCCTTTGAGACATGAATGGCAAGTATCATATGATGATAATTCGAACGGATTCAAATATCCATCTTTATGTAACTTAGCTAGCCGTGTCGCATTGATATGATCAAGTCTACAATGCCATAAGAAGGATTCGTTCATTTCTGAACTCTTCCTCTTGTGTGTGTTTTGTATATTAAGGACTGTATTTTGATTGAGAATGAATATGCCATTATGTAACGAGCCCGATCCAATCAACTTTTGATCCAGGAATATGTTCATAACATTATCATGTACTACAAAATTATATACTTCTTTACTTAATAAAGAAATTGATATAATGTTGCACATCATGTTCGGTATATAATAGCACTCGTTCAGATCAATGTATTACTACTTGGTAATACAAGGTAATATTCTCCAACTGCTTTGGCTGCAATACTTGCACCATTCCCTACTTGTACAGAATGATCACCTTTTCCCGGTTCTCTACCTTTACATAGCCCACGTAACAATTTACATATGTGGGATCCCGATCCGGTATCCAATACCCAGGACGTAGGGTGAACTGAGAAACAGTTCTCAATAACTAACACACCCGAAGAAGATACATCAACATGCTTGTTCTTCGTTTGGGCGGCGTGAGAATCCAGATATTGTCCTATTCCCTGCTCAGTCTCATAACACTTATAAGAAAGAACGGGACCAACGTTCTCCTGCTCAGTATAATAAGTGGTTTCAGTCAATACATCCATATTATTATCTTGATTAAGTCCTGACATGGTCGCTACCTGGAGAGAGAGAGAAAGAAACACTTTAGCGTATGCTCTTGCAAGATTAGATTGGTCATTATCTTATCTAATCAGGATGTCTCCCACTGTTTTTATCAAATCTTCCTTCAAACCCTAAAAGGTAAGATTAGCCGGGATTAATTATACTCTACAATTTCGTCAATCTTTCAGCCAGATCAGTGTTGGTACTTGAGAGAGGTTCCCCGTGATTTCGCACGGACCTAATTAAAATAAACCTCGTCTTCCCATAGGCATAACCCCGTTAACACCTTTCTACACACCTACTTGATCGGCTAATTGTCCTGTGTAAAACTCTCCCAGGAGTAACTCTTACTCGTAGTGGGTATCAGGATCCATCTATCTCATAGAAGGTATGCAATCTCATTGCAAATTTCAACACTTGAAATTCCCGATAATACTTTTGCCCCTCGCAACTTATGACTGTAAGTCCATGCTACCTCTCCCGGTACTTTCGGGCATGTGGAATTTGGTAAAAAACGATTTTCTTAGAGGTGGTAACATGGACTTAAAACCCAGATCTTTGTTAAACATCTAACTAACAACCTAACTAGGAGTCGTTAACTACTCGGTTAGGGGGTTATACCTTTCTTTTTCTCGAACTCCTTCGTCTTCAAGATTCGATGGTCGTCCGAATCGGCTTCTTCCCGTCGTCTCCTTACGCCGAAGATAGATCCACCTGAAAGCTTCAACCTTTGGCTCCTTCTTCGAACTTTGATGAAACTAGTTCACTCGGTTTGCTAAACCTAATGAACTAGAGTGAGTAGAGAAGAGTTTGTATGGGATTTTATCTATGGTTCTTGGTTCTCAACTCATGAGACAAGTGAACCATAGAGTCAAGAGAGGGAGAGCAAGAAGAGGAGATGAGAGCTCAAGAACAAGAGAGAGAATGAGAATGAAAGAATGAGAGAAGACTTTTCTCATTTGGCTCTCATAATCCAAAACAATCATAACACCTCATATCAATCAAGTATTATGTGATGGTTCAAGCAACCATAGCCATATCATTTCATGCACTCATTTTGCACAAAAGAGCAAGCAAGAAAAAGTCTTTGCCATGAAATGATAGCTATGGTTATCATGATGGTCAACTAGTCAAGCCTAGTCAACCGGTCAACAAAGTCAACAAGTCAACAAAGTCAACCCCCAACAACCATGTCACCATAATACTTAATTAATATAATTGTTAATCACATATCATATTCTCATTAGGGTTGAGCAAAAAGTCAATAGTCAACGGTCAACAACCCTAATGAGAATCCTCTACCTCTGTCTCTCCGTAAACTGTGCATACACACCCGCATCTGCGTTCCGAGGAACACGAATGCATACTGGATAAATCCAATCCCAAAAGGTATACTAGGATCTGGCTTAAACCAAAGCCCGCTAGTGTAAACTGTCCGGACACTGTACGTGCACAAGTGCACGGATGTGACCGAACCCTGTCGCAAAACCATGCGACCTGTCGCAAAACCATGCGACCTCTACTATTTTGCCTAAAGGCGAATAGCTTTCTATGTGAGACTCTAAAGACTCGACACTACGCTGGCAGTGGGTTTAACCACAGACCGCAAGCGGCACTAGCTGTGCGTAACGGTCCCCAGGTAGATGCCGACAAGAAGACTGACGAGGTGAAACCCATCTGAACTCCTACTGAGCCTGAATGTGACATTCTTCGTACAGTCCGGTCTGTTCGTCTGATACATCGCATGGCGGGCCTAGGGGGCGGTAAACGTCAGTCCCCCAATAGCGGTACAAGTCGTGTCGGAGTGAAGCCCAAAACACCCTGAGATAACACTGGAAGCCTACCAGTATATCTCGTTTGCCCTGGCCAGGGACTACTCGTGTAATGGCTCTCCTAGACACAGCGCGATGTCAACCCCCAATACCGGGAGAGACGAATCCTGTCTAACCGTCACTGCCTCCAAGTGCTTCGGGACTGCACCCAACTACTACCTGTTTGCACGACTCCTTTGAGCCGTGGTAGGGTAGTAATCAAAGTGCAGTGGGAACACACTCGAGGCGAAGTGACAATGTCAAGTCAGCGGACTAAGCTGTACTCATGTCACCTGGGAAATGATAACTGACGATAGGCATAATACCAACTAGTCAGTTCCCGATGAGTCCTGTCCAGTGTACCCGTAACCTAACGAGCACCCGCATACTATCTCAAGTACGACGTACTGACGGCTGTGGGACAGACCGTCTCCCACACTGGGATGAGAAGCGCATGCTCTAGTCTACTCCGGAGTATCGATGCCCTGTCTCGATAGTCCTGCGACCAGGGACCTGCATAAGGATGTACTTATAGATTACCCAGCCCCACTAGTGTGACTGCCATCACATCGCTGGTAATCAAGCAAAGATCTTAAGGGCTCCACTAATGTGTATAGGCGATATACTAAAATAAACACATGTACACATTGAAGTAGAAACAAACCAAGTAGCATACTACTATTTTGAGCAAGATTGTATATACAAGGTGAATATCCCAAGCTTCCATTAAGTAATATACAAACTAGTATGATACAGTAATGGCCTCTAGGGCATATACACTAACAATCTCCCACTTGCACTAAGGCCATGTACTGGCGTATCGAAGACCTATCATCTCGATCAGCCGTTCGAACTGAGTCTGGGGCAGGGCCTTGGTGAATGGATCTGCAGTGTTATCTTCTGAAGCGACTCTCCGAACCTCGATCTCCTGGCGATCTACGATCTCCCTGATCAGGTGATACCGCCTCAAGATGTGTCTGGATCTCTGATGGGACCTGGGTTCCTTCGCTAAAGCTATAGCCCCGTTGTTGTCGCAATACAGAGGTATTTGATCAACAATGGACGGAACCACCTGAAGTTCTTTCAAGAACTTCCTTATCCAGACAGCTTCTTTTGCGGCATCAGATGCAGCGATGTATTCCGCTTCCATCGTCGAGTCTGCAACGGTTTCCTGTTTGGAACTCTTCCAACACACCGCCCCTCCATTGAGGGTAAAGACAAAACCCGATATGGACTTGGAATCATCCTTGTCACTCTGGAAGCTGGAGTCAGCAAAGGCCTCGATCTGGAGGTCTTTTCCGCCATACACCAAGAATATCTCTTTAGTCCTTCTCAGGTACTTGAGAATGTTCTTTACTGCTATCCAGTGTTTCTCCCCAGGGTTTGACTGATACCGGCTTACCACACTCAGTGCATAAGCTACATCCGGTCTGATACACAACATCGCATACATTATAGAGCCCACCGCAGAAGCGTAGGGTATAATAGACATGTGATCCCTCTCCAAATCAGTCTTGGGAGACATCTCTTTAGAGAGGGTGATCCCGTGACAAGCCGGTAGGTTACCGCGCTTGGAATCTTCTATACTGAATCTTTTCAGTATGGTGTCGATGTACCTGGACTGTGAAAGTCCTAATATCCTCTTGGATCTATCACGATGGATCCGGATCCCCAGGATGTATGAGGCATCACCCAAGTCTTTCATGGAGAACCTGTGTGACAAGAACCCCTTGACAGATTGTATCATAGGAATGTCATTTCCTATTAAGAGAATATCATCCACGTATAAAACGAGGAATACTACAGTTCTCGCTACAAATCTACTATAGATGCATGGTTCATCTGGATTTTTGAAAAAGCCAAATTCCTTGACTGTCTCATCAAAACAGATGTTCCAACTCCGCGATGCCTTCTTTAGTGCATAGATGGACTTAAGCAACTTGCACACCTTTCCGCTGCTCCCACTCTGAATGAAACCCTCTGGCTGGTCCATATAGACACACTCCTCTAAATTTCCATTTAGAAAAGCTGTCTTTACGTCCATCTGCCAAATCTCATAATCGTGGAAGGCAGCAATGGCAAGAAGGATCCGAATGGATTTCAGCATAGCCACTGGAGAAAAGGTTTCGTCATAGTCCAAACCAGGTCTTTGACGAAAACCCTTTGCTACAAGTCTAGCTTTATAGGTCTCAACCTGTCCATCTACACCAATCTTCCTTTTGAAGATCCACTTGCATCCTACGGGTTTTACCCCGTCTGGAGCAATGTCCAACGTCTATACTTTGTTGGTGTACATGGACTCCATTTCGGTCCGCATTGCATCCAGCCATTTTACCGAGTCGATGCTCTGAACGGCTTGCTGGAAGCTAGTAGGCTCATCATGATCCATGATGCAATCCTCTCTATCCCCGTCTATGAGAAAACCGTAGTATCTCTCGGGCGGATGAGACTGCCTACTACTTCTGCGGAGCGGCATAGGAATGTCCTGTTCTTTTGAACCCTCTGGTTCCACTAAGCTTTCAGTAATAGCTCGTGGTTCTGGAATTTCTTCTAGTTCTACTGTGCTCCCACTTATCTGGGTTTCCAAAAACTCAGTTTCCAAGAAGTAGGCATGACGAGAAACAAGAACATTTTGTTCCTCTTCGCAGTAGAAGAAATATCCCTTGGAGTTCTTTGGATATCCCACGAACTTACACTGTACTGAGCGTGCCTCGAGCTTGTCCGCATGCTGCTTGTTAACAAAAGCTGGACATCCCCATGTCTTAATGTGCTTAAGATAGGGTCTCTTCCCACACCACATCTCATATGGTGTAGTAGGCACAGTCTTAGTAGGAACTCGGTTCAAAAGGTATGCAGCTGATTCTAGCACATACTCCCAGAATGATCGCGGTAACTCAGCGTTACTCATCTTAGACCGTACCATATCCAATAGGGTTTGGTTCCGTCTCTCCGATACACCGTTATGTTGCGGAGTGTATGGAGGAGTAAGCTGAGAGAGAATTCCGTTCTCTTTTAAATAATCCAGGAACTCGGCACTTAAGTATTCTCCACCTCGATCCGATCTTAGAATCTTAATACTTTTGCCGGTTTGTTTTTCTACTTCATTCTTATATTCCTGGAATTTTCCAAAGGCTTCGGACTTATGTTTCATTAAGAAGACATAACCGTACCTTGAGAAGTCATCCGTAAAAGTAATGAAGTAAGAATAACCGCTTCGCGCATGTGTAGACATTGGACCGCACACGTCGCTGTGTACGAGTCCCAAGAGCTCGCTCGCTCTTACTCCGTGTCCAGTAAACGGAGACTTTGTCATCTTTCCTTTGAGACAGGATTGACAAGTGGCATACGATTGATATTCGAACGGATTCAAATATCCTTCTGTATGTAACTTAGTCAACCTTCTCTCATTGATGTGACCCAGTCTACAATGCCATAAGAAAGTCTGATTTATTTCCGGAGACTTTCTTTTGTGTGTATTCTGGACATTGAAAATCCGTGGTTGGTTTAATACGTATATACCATTACTCAATGTACCTGACCCAATCAGAACTTGATTAAGGTGGTGTTTACAACATTGCTTACAAACGCAAATTCATAACCTTCTTTAGAAACTAAAGATACAGAAATGATATTACAAGTTGCGTTGGGTACAAAAAAGCAATTACGCAAAACCAAAACATGTCCATCTGACATTCCCAGGTGATAGTCCCCCACGGCTTTAGCATCCATGCTAGCTCCGTTCGCAACTCTGAGGGTCATGTCACCCGTCTTCAAAACCCTACGGTTTCTCAACGCCTGCAAAGAATTACAGATATGAGATCCTGATCCGGTATCCAATACCCAGGAAGTAGAGTTTATTGAAAGACAGTTTTCAATAACATACACAACTGAAGCTGAAGCTGCAACCTGCTTCAATTCCTGTGTTCTGGCTTTCCAAGCCCTGCAATCATTCTTCCAGTGACCTTTCTTATGATAATAGAAGCATTCTTCCTTATCCACAAGCTTCCCCGCTTTCTTTGTTGCTTTTGCTTTTCCCTTCGTATCCACTTTACTAACACCGCCCCTTGGTTTGGCGGGGGCTTTCTTCTTCTTTCCCTTGGCTTTCGCCTTGGACTTAGAAGAAGATGATTCTCCTACAAACAAAGTGGATGCTTCCCTACCTTTCTGTAGGGTGCCCTCTGCGCTCCTCAGCATGTTGAGGAGCTCTGAAAGTTCAACTTCTTTTTCTTGCAAGTTGAAGTTCAGTATAAACTGGGCGTAAGTGGAAGGAAGGGACTGGAGAACTAAGTCCGTATAGAGCTCACTCTCCAATGTGGTCCCTAGGTCCGCGAGCTCCTCAATGTAGCCGATCATCTTAAGCACGTGCTCTGCTACTGACGATCCGACGGCCATCCTTGCCGAAAATAACTTTTTCAACCCTTCGTATCTTGCGATACGAGACTGCTCTCCATACAGTTCTTTTGTATGAAGAAATATGGATTCCAGGTCCATATTCTCGTGCCTCCTCTGATGTTCATTGTCCATAGAGGCAAGCACGAGGCATTTAGCCTTCGCGCTATCAATCTCCCAAGTCTTACAGATTTCCTTATCCGCGACGCTGGAAGTGGGACCAGGGACAGGGGGAGCTTTGGTGGTAAGAAGATACCCCAGCTTGTCGTAAGTGATTGCCATTTTGACATTCCTGAGCCAATCTTTGTAGTTTGGCCCTGTCAGTATGTTTTTATCTAGAAGTAACTTAAGTCCAGTCATGTCGATTGGTCGCTGCAATTAGGAGAGAGAAGAAGAAACACTCAGCATGATGCTCTTGCAAGTTTAGAGTGGTTTTTAGCTTGTCTAAACAGGATGGCTTCCACTGTTTCTCAAATCCCTCCTCAAACCATAAAGGAAGAATTAGTCGGGATCAATCCCACCGCACAATACTTGCTTAACCGTTCAGCCAGGCCAGTGTCGGTACTTCGAGGGAGGTTTTCCAACGCTTTCGCGAAGTTCCTTAATTCAAGAACCTCTTTTCCCTGGGGGCGTAGCCCCGCTAACACCTTTCTAGGCACCTACTAGGTTTATAGCATTGATCGTTTAGTAAGAAATTTCCCGAGGAGTAGCATATACTCACAGTAGGATCGGGATCCAAATATCATCGCGTGACGAAACTGAAGGAATCCTACCAGAATCATCACACTCCAAATGGTATGCAACGCTAGCAAGTTTCAGTACTTATGAAACTCCCGATGTGGATTTTTTCCCCATGCTCTTATGACATTGACTTTGGCCAACAAATCATAAGTCACATGTCAAGTTCTACCCGTCGTTCTCCAGGTTAATTTGAATCCACCCGCACCTACCCTTGACTTTGGCCAACAAGGCAGTACGACTATTCCAAACCAACGCATCTATCTATGCTGCACATGAATACCCAATAGCTACCAATCACTATGCCTTGACTTTGGCCAACAAACAAAGCTTGAATACTATTGACTATTCATGTGAAACGACGGAGGGCTACGAATGGTTTTGGCGAAACCGTAAACGTAGTGAACTTGATATAGTCGATGGAACGAGATAGCTTTTAAAAGGAGTGGCTCAAGCTCCGCATTTAAAAGTTGGTTTTGAAAAGAACCGAGTGGTTTTTCGAAAGTGTTCCAACGACTTTAACTTGGTTTATTATCTTGCATTAGTTCTTTTAATGCGTGATATTCTTGCATTAGTTCTTTTAATGTGTCCCATCATTTAATCCTACCATTGCAGAAAACAACCAAAATATGACGTACGCTTATGCCATTCGCATTCGCCACTGGGCCCCGTCATTACCCGTTAGGTTACTTAACTAACGACAGAGCGGGGGCTGGGCTAGCGCGGCTGTAAAACATAAGCAACGCCTAAATAATATCATATATAGATATATTGTAATGATAGCCATTTTAGCTCACAGATGAATACATTGGATATACTAGGAATCTGTAATTCGTACGAGCCTGTAACGAAAAGCAGATTACACGGTCGCGGTGAATAGCCAATACCCCACCCAAGATCCCTACGGGTGCGGCAAACTACCCGCCAAGTACCCGAAGCGAAGTGTCACGACCCGAAAGTACGGAACGTGACTGGCACTTAGATTACGAGACGTCTAAAGGCGTACCGTAACCTAAGTCAGCCAAACCCCAGAAATCTAACCCAAAAGCAAAAGAGAGTGAAGGAAAACCATAAATGAAAACGGTTTTGAAATCAATTAAGCCGCATAGAATCCAAAAAAGAACATCAAAAATTTCTGAAAATTTCGGCAGAGTTTCCCCTGTATTTTCTATCCCCAAAAATGGGTACAACAAGATAATACATATGAAATCATAAAAATGGCATCCCCAAGCGGGAGCTAGCTCTTCGCCCAAGGCGGATCACAACCACATGCAATATAATAGTAATATCAAGAAAAGAGCAGAAGAAACCCAATATATCAGAAAACGCAACGCCGGCTCAAGCGAGCTCGACCCAAAAGAAACCACAAATATATAAATCTCTCAGTCTCATCACTAGGTCGCATATACAATACAAGTGGTAGATGGAGAATACTAGATACAATGATAAAGCAAAAAGAAATAAAGCATACTCGCAACCCACCTACGGGCGATGTCGCGAGTCTGAGCAAAAGGAACTGATGACAAGATAGCCCGCCGCTACAAGACTGACGGGTCCGACCTGCAAGACACTGTGGCACAACGGGGGTGAGTTGCCAGCTCGTGAGTAAATATAACATCTAAAAGGCAATCGTAAGAATGCACGCAATGCGGAACAACATGTATGTCCATATGATGTAATAACTCTAGTATGCATGCACATGTATGCAATATCTTTTCTAACTCTTTAAGTGTTTTAAATGTTAAAGTTACTGCATTCTTAACTTTTAGAAAACGAATGTCTGCATAATAGCTAAATATCATCAAGAAATCCTCAGAAAACCCGTGTCAAGCATCGACACCAAATAGGAATCATATTTGTCTCAATGTCGGGCTCCGTCAGTCCGGATCGGCCCATATCATAAATCTCACGACAACGGTCGGTATCCTCTGGATATCCGCCGCGCCAGACATCACCGGTAGGTAGTCTTCCCCTGCCAGGCTCATCGTCTACAACTCGATCTTCTTGCCCCGGGGTACCATACCGGGCCCACCATGTACCCGAGACGGTTCATCCACTCCTCGAATCGGGTCTCGAAATCCAACAGAAAACATGAAAACTCATGGTGGACGACACATACGTCACGAGAAAACCGCAACTTTGTTTCGAAAAAGATAAATATAAAGTTTTGTTAAATTCTTGCGGTTTTCCCCCAAAATCCAGAAATCGCAGCAACTGAAATCCTCAAGAAATCATAATGTCCACATGTTATGTATGATAAGTGTCTATGATATCAATGTGTATGATGTGAGAGTTTGGCTAGAAATCTATGTAAATATGATAGTAATGCGAGGTATATGCGTACGATACAATCTCAAATATCATGCATGAATGCAATGGCGTTACTAGCTAAACAGGTTTTTATAGTGCACGTGGCATGGCAAATACCAAAGGCGTGTGTGTCACATGAATAGTGCGCGTGCAATAGATGCCAATGGTAAGGTGTTCGTGTCCTACGAAATGATATCGCATATGTATATATGAATGTCATATGAATGTCCATGCAATCTAGTATAGGGTTAGCTGTAAGGGTATGCAATGTGCGTAAATGGATAAGCTAGCTAACAATATAATTATTGCATAAAGTAGAGTAATCCTAACTAGGGAGGGGGCGCCTCGCGCCATCCAGACGATTCCCCCGTAGATGAATATATCTACTCACCAGAAATCCCCGCTAATCTGATCCGGCCACCGCTTTGCCTTTTCGCGCCGTATCCGAAGTTTCCCCGACCGATCCTAGAATTGCATAACACAAAATATAAGGTTACAGATTTCTGAAATGATGCAACTCACACTATGAAAAGATCGACGCTCTCGAATTAATCACAACGTGCACTCGGTACGCGGAAAATACACGAAAATCGCTAAAACCTTAACTAAAATCGCCGTATCGGGGAAATCGATTAAACTACAACCCGACTAGACAAAACCCCGCGTTCACGCATTCTAATAATCCTATATGAAGCTAATAACATTGCTATCCTAGCGAAATTTGAACGCATACTATTTTTCGAAAAAATCTAGTAAGCGATTTTCAAACCAAATCGATATAAACGTTGAAATTTGTCGTTTTAGCGAGCATACCAATACACAATTTACCACTCCAATCACCTAGATAACCATCCCTAGCATAATCCAAGCATCATGCTACAAACCCTAATTTCTAAAATTAAAACCTTCTCTTGATTTTTTTCCAAATCAACATTTACTACTAAACTAGTATTTAGAATTGAAATTCTAGCACAATTAAACCTCAAGTAAGCAACTAGTTTAGGATTTTCACCTTTTAAATCTTGAACCCTAACTTTAATACATCAACCATGCTTTAAACCCTAATCCAAAATCAAATCCCTTTCTTGAATTTCATGAACAAACAATTTCTATTAAATTGATACTTCAAAATTCTATTTTTAGCACCTTTAACTACAATTTGACAAAGAGATTAGAATTTTTCACCTCACAAGCTTGAACCCTAACTTGATCAAGTCTCCAAGAAGCCTCCTTTCATCATGTTTTGAACTAATATGGGTTGAAGAGAGAATGGATTAGGTTTTTGGTTTGAATGGAGATGGAAATTTGTTGATTTTTATGAATTTTTGCAAGAAAATAAAGCAAAATCAAGTGAGGAAATGGGGAAAACTGCAGGTGTAGGGTTTGGCTGCTGCTTTGAGGAGGGAGTGGGGAAATTTTGGAGAAGATTCTAGGTCTAAAACACCCCCACATGATCATTTAATGCTTTCATTTCAACCTTTTTACAAAAAAAAAACCCATTTTAAGCCATTTTTTTCATAATTTTCCCACCAAAAATCTAAAAGTTTGCAAGACATGATATAATAATTTTTTTTTTAACACCCTATTTTAGCTTATAAAGACTCCTAATTAAGAAATTTACCCAATTAAATTTGTATTTATCCCTAATTAAATGTATTTAAAAAGGCTTAAAATAATAAAAAAATAATTAATTACGAAAAAATTTTTATTTAACTAGAAAATTATAAATGACATTTTAGTGACAAAATTATAGTAATATTTTATTAAAATTTTGTATAATTAGGTCTACAATGAAAAATATAAATTTTGACTTTTTACGGAAAAAGCTGAAAAATTAGCCGATTACCGAAAAACTGCCTATTCGATTTTCGAAGGGTTACAATCTTCCCCCCTTAAAGAAATTCGGTCCCCGAATTTAGAATTTAACTACGCGTACCTTCAAAAAGATGGGGATATCTCTTCCTCATCTCGACCTCGGTCTCCCAGGTGACCTCCTCGCTGTTCGGGCCACGCCAAAGGACTTTGACAGACGGTATGACCTTCGACCTCAATTTCTTCACCTGCCGATCCAAGATGACCACCGGCTGCTCGGTGAAAGAAAGATCATGCTCTAACTGGATCGTCTGGTGCTGAATCGCCTGGGAAGGATCATGAAGGTACTTGCGGAGCATCGAGACATGGAATACGGGGTGAACATCGGGGAAGTTGGGCGGAAGAGCTAACCGATAAGCGACTGGACCAACACGCTCTAGGATCTCGAAAGGACCAACATATCTAGGACTCAGCTTTCCTTTCCGCCCAAATCTCATCACACCCTTCATCGGAGAGACCTTCAGGAAAACATGATCGCCAACAGCGAACTCAAGTCGGCGACGACGCCTGTCAGCATAAGATTTCTGCCTGCTCTGTGCCGCTCTCATCCTGTCCTGAATCAGCTGTATCTTCTCGGTCGTCTCCTGTACAATCTGCGGCCCCAAAATACTGCTCTCCCTGAGCTCTATCCAACATACTGGCGATCGACATCTCCTCCCATATAAAGCCTCGAAAGGTGCCATCTGAATCGTCTCCTGGAAGCTATTATTGTAGGAAAACTCGATCAAGGGCAAATGACGATCCCAGCTACCACCGAAATCTAAAACACAAGCTCTGAGCATGTCCTCAAGAGTCTGAATCGTACGCTCCGACTGACCGTCAGTCTGAGGATGGAAGGCTGTGCTAAAACTCAATCGGGTGCCCAAAGCTTCCTGGAGTTTCTGCCACAATCGGCTGGTAAACTGGGTGCCACGGTCGGACACGATGCAAGTCGGAACGCCATGCAGTCGCACTATCTCATCAATATAAACCTGGGCGTACTGAGAAAATCCAAAAGTGGTCTTCACTGGCAGAAAGTGAGCCGCTTTCGTCAGTCGATCCACAATCACCCAAATAGAGTCATACCCTCGACTGGTCCTGGGTAGACCCACAACGAAGTCCATGGAGACCTGCTCCCACTTCCACTCAGGGATGGGCAAAGGCTGTAACTCGCCGGCTGGCCTCTGGTGCTCGGCCTTGACTTGCTGACAAGTCAGGCATCTCGACACAAAATCTGTAATATCCTTCTTCATCCCGTCCCACCAGTAAACCTCTCTCAAATCACGGTACATCTTGGTGGAACCTGGATGCACACTGTATATGGATCTATGTGCCTCCTCGAGAATATCACGCCTCAGTCCCTCTGAATCTGGCACACACAGTCGAGTCCCAAATCGGAGTATCCCCTGATCATCAATCACGAACTCAGAAACTCTGCCCTGCCGAATCTGCTCAATAATCTCTAATGTACGGGCATCGCCGGACTGTGCCTCGTGGATACGGTCAAGTAACTGTGGGCGTGCTCTGAAATGGGCCAGCTGTCCCCCTGTAGGAGTAAACTCGAACTGCACTCTGCTATCACATAAAACCTGCCAATCCGCCGTCGACTGCATCTGTACTGCGCTCAAACAAGATAAGCTACCTCCGGGCCTCCTACTCAAAGCATCTGCCACCACATTCGCCTTGCCCGGATGGTATAGAATCTCGCAGTCATAATCTTTCACCAACTCCATCCAACGGCGCTGTCTCAGGTTTAGGTCTCGCTGCTGGAAAATATACTTCAAACTCTTGTGGTCAGTGAATATCTGGCACGACTCACCGTATAGGTAATGTCTCCAGATCTTGAGTGCAAATACCACTGCAGCCATCTCTAAATCATGGGTGGGGTAGTTCTGCTCGTGTTTCCTCAGCTGCCGAGAAGCATACGCGATAACTCTGTCGTGCTGCATCAACACACATCCCAGCCCCACTCTAGAAGCATCACAATATACCACGAACCCGCCTGATCCTGAAGGCAAAGCTAACACTGGAGCAGTAGTCAGACGAGTCTTCAACTGCTGGAAGCTATCCTCACATGCCTGGGTCCAATCAAAAGGAACCCCCTTCCGGGTCAACCCGGTCAACGGTGTAGCAATGCGGGAGAAATCCTGGACGAAACGTCGATAATAGCCGGCCAGACCTAGAAAGCTGCGAACCTCTGTAACTGATACTGGTCTAGGCCAACGCTGAACTGCCTCGATCTTCTTCGGGTCCACGCAAATACCATCTCTCGTCACCACATGACCCAAGAAGTCGACACTGTCTAACCAGAATGCGCACTTGGAAAATTTGGCGAACAGCTGATGCTCCCTCAAAGTCTGCAATGTGATACGTAAATGCTGCTCATGCTCCTCCCGGCTCCGAGAATAAACCAAAATGTCATCAATGAATACAATGATGAACTGATCGAGATACGGCCTGAATACGCGGTTCATCAAATCCATAAAAGCTGCCGGGGCATTGGTGAGCCCGAACGACATCACCAAGAACTCATAATGACCATATCGAGTACGGAAGGCAGTCTTCGGAATGTCCTCCTTCCGAACCCGCAACTGGTGATATCCTGACCGTAAATCAACCTTCGAGAAGAACCCTGCACCCTGGAGCTGATCAAATAAGTCATCAATGCGGGGTAGGGGATACTTGTTCCGCACAGTGACCCGGTTCAGCTGACGATAATCAATGCATAAACGCATACTTCCGTCCTTCTTCTTAACAAACAAGACGGGAGCACCCCAAGGTGACACACTCAGTCGGATAAGCCCCTTGTCCAGCAAGTCCTGTAACTGATCCTTTAGCTCTCTCAGCTCCGCCGGGGCCATCCGATAAGGAGGTATAGAAATAGGCCCCGTGCCAGGGATCAAGTCAATACAGAACTCAATCTCGCGCTCTGGTGGCAGACCAGGCAGCTCGTCAGGGAATACATCAGGAAACTCTCTCACAACAGGGACCTGGTCCAACGGAACCTCTGTGGAGCTAGTATCACAAACATAGGCTAAGAACCCCTGACACCCTTTCCTTAAGAGCTGACCAGCGCGAAGAGAAGAAATCAAGCTGGGAAGGGTAGCACTACGATCTCCCTGAATAATAAGAACCGGCTCACCAGGAAAACTGAATCTGACTGCTTTTTCACGGCAGTCCACAGATGCATAACAGGTGGCTAGCCAGTCCATACCAAGAAGAACGTCAAAGTCTAGCATATCGAGAAGAATCAAATCTACTGAAGAATCTCTCTCCCCGATACGAACGGAACAAGATCGGTACACAAAACGGGCAACAAAAGACTCGCCTACCGGGGTAATAACGACAAGCGGCTGATCTAACGGAGAAGACTCTCGGCCCAACCTCGGTGCAAAATACGTGGAAACATAGGAGTGTGTGGAGCCTGGATCAAATAATACCCGTGCATCAAAAGAACATACTGGCAGAGTACCTGTCACGACGGCATTGGATGCCTGTGCATCCTGAGGAGTCAATGCGAACACTCGGGCCTGTCCACCACTGATAGCTGGCTGTCCTCTGCCTCTACCTCGGCCTCTGCCTCTGCCTCTGTCGCCTCGTCCTCTCTGAACCGGACCGCCTCGCCCACGGCCTCTAGAAGCATCTGTCTGGCGTGAAGCATCATCAGGCGTAGGAAGTAAAGCTCTCTGAGAAGGTGGTGAAGGTGGTAAAGTCACATGCGGGACCGTCGCCGCACCCGGACGCCCCATGGTACAGTCTCTGATACGGTGGTACTGACTCCCGCACCGAAAACATCCTGGAGACGACTGCTGGGTCTGTGGATATGAACCAAATAACTGACCTCGTCTCAATCCTCTGCCTCCGCCATCTCCCGGAAATAATCTATCACGATGTCTGCCCATCTGCCGCTGAGCTGGCGTATCAGTACGGATCCTCTTTGGCCCAGAAGCGACCGGAGTCTCAGAAATACGATCCTCCAGAAGTAAGGCTGCATCCATCGCGGCTGCGTATGTATCAAAGTGCTGGGTGCCGATGGCAAGGAATAGCTGTGTATCAAGCCCTCGCACAAACCTCTTTATCCTCTTCTCTTCTGTGTCGACTAGGTACGAAGCATATCGAGACAACTGGGTAAACTGTATATCATACTCCGACACTGTCATCCCCGGAGTCTTGCGCAAAGACTCAAAACTACGGGCTCGAGCATCTCGGACACTATCCGGAAGAAAACGGGCAAGAAATGCAGATGTAAACTCATCCCAGGTCATAGAAGGCAGACCTGCAGCTCGGCCTCTCTCTACTGAGTCGTACCATGTCTGGGCAAGACCCTCCAGACGAAAACTCGCAAACTCCACCAATCTATCCTCAGAACACCTCAACGAACGGCCAATCCGTGCCATCCTATCGAGAAATGTCTGTGGGTCCTCTGTCGCATCTGTACCGGTAAAAGCTGGGGGTCTCAATCTCATGAACTCCTGTAGTGAAACAGGAATAGTCTCCGTGGTAGCAGCAGGAGTGACCATCTGTGCAGCAGGTACGATCGTGGTCTGTGGGGTGGAAGGAACGTCTTCGGATCTCTGTGCCCGGCTGGACTCAACTAAAGATCCCATCATCTGTCGCAACTCTTGCATGCCGGCCTCTAATCTGGCAATACGGTCAGGATAAGGCGGATCAGTAGGACCCTGAGGGGTAGGCGTATCCTCCCGCTCGATCCTCGCCTCAGACAAGCCCGCTCGAATCTCATCCCTAGCGGCAGCCCGCTGAGCTCTCGTAGTCTTTGGCGGCATCGAAGCTAGAATAAGAAAAAGGACTGATAAGATCATTGCAATTGAATCAAGGAATGCAAGGAATCAAGAAAGGAAATACAAGCAATTATGTCCTAAGGTCACTTAGGCGGAGTACCGTATCGTAAGTATGCCGCGGACCATACCCACGCTACGCCACTCTGCTTAAGTCACCTACTCCATCTACCAAGGTCGTCCTACACTCAGAAAGGTAAAACCTACGCTCTGATACCAACTTTGTCACGACCCGAAAGTACGGAACGTGACTGGCACTTAGATTACGAGACGTCTAAAGGCGTACCGTAACCTAAGTCAGCCAAACCCCAGAAATCTAACCCAAAAGCAAAAGAGAGTGAAGGAAAACCATAAATGAAAACGGTTTTGAAATCAATTAAGCCGCATAGAATCCAAAAAAGAACATCAAAAATTTCTGAAAATTTCGGCAGAGTTTCCCCTGTATTTTCTATCCCCAAAAATGGGTACAACAAGATAATACATATGAAATCATAAAAATGGCATCCCCAAGCGGGAGCTAGCTCTTCGCCCAAGGCGGATCACAACCACATGCAATATAATAGTAATATCAAGAAAAGAGCAGAAGAAACCCAATATATCAGAAAACGCAACGCCGGCTCAAGCGAGCTCGACCCAAAAGAAACCACAAATATATAAATCTCTCAGTCTCATCACTAGGTCGCATATACAATACAAGTGGTAGATGGAGAATACTAGATACAATGATAAAGCAAAAAGAAATAAAGCATACTCGCAACCCACCTACGGGCGATGTCGCGAGTCTGAGCAAAAGGAACTGATGACAAGATAGCCCGCCGCTACAAGACTGACGGGTCCGACCTGCAAGACACTGTGGCACAACGGGGGTGAGTTGCCAGCTCGTGAGTAAATATAACATCTAAAAGGCAATCGTAAGAATGCACGCAATGCGGAACAACATGTATGTCCATATGATGTAATAACTCTAGTATGCATGCACATGTATGCAATATCTTTTCTAACTCTTTAAGTGTTTTAAATGTTAAAGTTACTGCATTCTTAACTTTTAGAAAACGAATGTCTGCATAATAGCTAAATATCATCAAGAAATCCTCAGAAAACCCGTGTCAAGCATCGACACCAAATAGGAATCATATTTGTCTCAATGTCGGGCTCCGTCAGTCCGGATCGGCCCATATCATAAATCTCACGACAACGGTCGGTATCCTCCGGATATCCGCCGCGCCAGACATCACCGGTAGGTAGTCTTCCCCTGCCAGGCTCATCGTCTACAACTCGATCTTCTTGCCCCGGGGTACCATACCGGGCCCACCATGTACCCGAGACGGTTCATCCACTCCTCGAATCGGGTCTCGAAATCCAACAGAAAACATGAAAACTCATGGTGGACGACACATACGTCACGAGAAAACCGCAACTTTGTTTCGAAAAAGATAAATATAAAGTTTTGTTAAATTCTTGCGGTTTTCCCCCAAAATCCAGAAATCGCAGCAACTGAAATCCTCAAGAAATCATAATGTCCACATGTTATGTATGATAAGTGTCTATGATATCAATGTGTATGATGTGAGAGTTTGGCTAGAAATCTATGTAAATATGATAGTAATGCGAGGTATATGCGTACGATACAATCTCAAATATCATGCATGAATGCAATGGCGTTACTAGCTAAACAGGTTTTTATAGTGCACGTGGCATGGCAAATACCAAAGGCGTGTGTGTCACATGAATAGTGCGCGTGCAATAGATGCCAATGGTAAGGTGTTCGTGTCCTACGAAATGATATCGCATATGTATATATGAATGTCATATGAATGTCCATGCAATCTAGTATAGGGTTAGCTGTAAGGGTATGCAATGTGCGTAAATGGATAAGCTAGCTAACAATATAATTATTGCATAAAGTAGAGTAATCCTAACTAGGGAGGGGGCGCCTCGCGCCATCCAGACGATTCCCCCGTAGATGAATATATCTACTCACCAGAAATCCCCGCTAATCTGATCCGGCCACCGCTTTGCCTTTTCGCGCCGTATCCGAAGTTTCCCCGACCGATCCTAGAATTGCATAACACAAAATATAAGGTTACAGATTTCTGAAATGATGCAACTCACACTATGAAAAGATCGACGCTCTCGAATTAATCACAACGTGCACTCGGTACGCGGAAAATACACGAAAATCGCTAAAACCTTAACTAAAATCGCCGTATCGGGGAAATCGATTAAACTACAACCCGACTAGACAAAACCCCGCGTTCACGCATTCTAATAATCCTATATGAAGCTAATAACATTGCTATCCTAGCGAAATTTGAACGCATACTATTTTTCGAAAAAATCTAGTAAGCGATTTTCAAACCAAATCGATATAAACGTTGAAATTTGTCGTTTTAGCGAGCATACCAATACACAATTTACCACTCCAATCACCTAGATAACCATCCCTAGCATAATCCAAGCATCATGCTACAAACCCTAATTTCTAAAATTAAAACCTTCTCTTGATTTTTTTCCAAATCAACATTTACTACTAAACTAGTATTTAGAATTGAAATTCTAGCACAATTAAACCTCAAGTAAGCAACTAGTTTAGGATTTTCACCTTTTAAATCTTGAACCCTAACTTTAATACATCAACCATGCTTTAAACCCTAATCCAAAATCAAATCCCTTTCTTGAATTTCATGAACAAACAATTTCTATTAAATTGATACTTCAAAATTCTATTTTTAGCACCTTTAACTACAATTTGACAAAGAGATTAGAATTTTTCACCTCACAAGCTTGAACCCTAACTTGATCAAGTCTCCAAGAAGCCTCCTTTCATCATGTTTTGAACTAATATGGGTTGAAGAGAGAATGGATTAGGTTTTTGGTTTGAATGGAGATGGAAATTTGTTGATTTTTATGAATTTTTGCAAGAAAATAAAGCAAAATCAAGTGAGGAAATGGGGAAAACTGCAGGTGTAGGGTTCGGCTGCTGCTTTGAGGAGGGAGTGGGGAAATTTTGGAGAAGATTCTAGGTCTAAAACACCCCCACATGATCATTTAATGCTTTCATTTCAACCTTTTTACAAAAAAAAAACCCATTTTAAGCCATTTTTTTCATAATTTTCCCACCAAAAATCTAAAAGTTTGCAAGACATGATATAATAATTTTTTTTAACACCCTATTTTAGCTTATAAAGACTCCTAATTAAGAAATTTACCCAATTAAATTTGTATTTATCCCTAATTAAATGTATTTAAAAAGGCTTAAAATAATAAAAAAATAATTAATTACGAAAAAAATTTTATTTAACTAGAAAATTATAAATGACATTTTAGTGACAAAATTATAGTAATATTTTATTAAAATTTTGTATAATTAGGTCTACAATGAAAAATATAAATTTTGACTTTTTACGGAAAAAGCTGAAAAATTAGCCGATTACCGAAAAACTGCCTATTCGATTTTCGAAGGGTTACACGAAGCAACCTCCCTCATCTCCGTGAGTAGGCCACTCGGCACTTCGGCATACCCGGTAGTTTGTGCACCCCTTCTATGGGTCTATCCTAGGAGCAAAAACAGTAAAAAGAAATTATACAATGACGGCTACAACCCCGACCCGGTTGTGCGGTCATACAAATAATTGTTACATCAATTTACAAATTTACATGAATTGAAAGAAAAGAAAAACTCTCGCCTCACAACCCCCGGCTATTCACCCGCGACAATCCAACATATTCATATACACATTCCAGCAACATTACAGATCACAAATTTGTATAACCCCCACTAATCGACATATAGCGATTAGCAGACGTTCAATACAAATATCACATTACAGAAAAACCCGTCAGCTAAAGTCTTTTAGAAGTTCAATAAAAAAATACGGATTTTTAGGCCCCAAACACAAAATTTTCGTTCTGGAAAATCTGGGCTAAAAAGACATATTCCAAAAATCCCAAAATACCCCACTGAATATACTGTAGCAAATAAAACCCAGAGAGCAGGCAATACGGCCGCGGAACCGCGGCAATAGCAAGCTATTGCCGCGTTTCCGCAGCTCTTTGATGAGATCAGGGGACCAATTTTCTACAGTATACTCTAAAAACCCTGAGTCGATTTTTGGTGTATCTCAAAAAAAATTTCCAGCACTTTTAAAATCGACAGAAAGTTTAAAAAACGGGGTTCGTTTTGCGACTTTTTCTTTGATCGATCTTCTAGCTACTTTGCTAACATGTTAGATAGAGTTTAACTACTCTCTGATACCACTGTAAGTCCATGCTACCTCTCCCGGTACTTTCGGGCATGCGGAATTTGGTAAAAAACGATTTTCTTAAAGGTGGTAATATGGACTTAAAACCCGGATCTTTGTTAAACATCTAACTAATAACCTAACTAGGAGTCGTTAACTACTCGGTTAGGGGGTTATACCTTTCTTTTTCTCGAACTCCTTCGTCTTCAAGCTTCGATGGTCGTCCGAATCGGCTTCTTCCCGTCGTCTCCTTACGCCGAAGATAGATCCACCTGAAAGCTTCAACCTTTGGCTCCTTCTTCGAACTTTGAAGAAACTAGTTCACTCAGTTTGCTAAACCTTGTGAACTAGAGTGAGTAGAGAAGAGTTTGTATGGGATTTTATCTATGGTTCTTGGTTCTCAACTCATGAGACAAGTGAACCATAGAGTCAAGAGAGGGAGAGCAAGAAGAGGAGATGAGAGCTCAAGAACAAGAGAGAGAATGAGAATGAAAGAATGAGAGAAGACTTTTCTCATTTGGCTCTCATAATCCAAAACAATCATAACACCTCATATCAATCAAGTATTATGTGATGGTTCAAGCAGCCATAGCCATTTCATTTCATGCACTCATTTTGCACAAAAGTGCAAGCAAGCAAAAGTCTTTGCCATGAAATGATAGCTATGGTTATCATGATGGTCAACTAGTCAAGCCTAGTCAACCGGTCAACAAAGTCAACAAGTCAGCAAAGTCAACAAGTCAACAAGTCAACAAAGTCAACCCCCAACAACCATGTCTCCATAATACTTAATTAATATAATTGTTAATCACATATCATATTCTCATTAGGGTTGAGCAAAAAGTCAATAGTCAACGATCAACTGTCAACAACCCTAATGAGAATCCTCTGCCTCTGTCTCTCCGTCAACTGTGCATACACACCCGCATCCGCGTTCCGAGGAACACGAATGCATACTGGATAAATCCAATCCCAAAAGGTACACTAGGATCTGGCTTAAACCAAAGCCCGCTAGTGTAAACTGTCCGGACACTGTACGTGCACAAGTGCACGGATGTGACCGAACCCTGTCGCAAAACCATGTGACCTGTCGCAAAACCATGCGGCCTCTACTCTTTTGCCTAAAGGCGAATAGCTTTCTGTGTGGGACTCTAAAGACTCGACACTACGCTGGCAGTGGGTTTAACCACAGACCGCAAGCGGCACTAGCTGTGCGTAACGGTCCCCAGGTAGATGCCGACAAGAAGACTGACGAGGTGAAACCCATCTGAACTCCTACTGAGCCTGAATGTGACATTCTTCGTACAGTCCGGTCTGTTCGTCTGATACATCGCATGGCGGGCCTAGGGGGCGGTAAACGTCAGTCCCCTAATAGCGGTACAAGTCGTGTCGGAGTGAAGCCCAAAACACCCTGAGATAACACTGGAAGCCTACCAGTATATCTCGTTTGCCCTGGCCAGGGACTACTCGTGTAATGGCTTTCCTAGACCCAGCGCGATGTCAACCCCCAATACCGGAAGAGACGAATCCTGTCTAACCGTCACTGCCTCCAAGTGCTTCGGGACTGCACCCAACTACTACCTGTTTGCACGACTCCTTTGAGCCGTGGTAGGGTAGTAATCAAAGTGCAGTGGGAACACACTCGAGGCGAAGTGACAGTGTCAAGTCAGCGGACTAAGCTGTACTCATGTCACCTGGGAACTGATAACTGACGATAGGCATAATACCAACTAGTCAGTTCCCGACGGGTCCTGTCCAGTGTACCCGTAACCTAACGAGCACCCGCATACTATCTCAAATACGACGTACTGATGGCTGTGGGACAGACCGTCTTCCACATTGGGATGAGAAGCGCATGCGCTAGTCTACTCCGGAGTATCGATGCCCTGTCTCGATAGTCCTGCGACCAGGGACCTGCATAAGGATGTGCTTATAGATTACCCAGCCCCACTAGTGTGACTGCTATCACATCGCTGGTAATCAAGCAAAGATCCTAAGGGCTCCACTAATGTGTATAGGCGATATACTAGAATAAACACATGTACACATTGAAGTAGAAACAAACCAAGTAGCATACTACTATTTTGAGCAAGATTGTATATACATGGTGAATATCCCAAGCTTCCATTAAGTAATATACAAACTAGTATGATACAGTAATGGCCTCTAGGGCATATACACTAACAACGACCTTAACATAGTCAACAAATCATAATTTCTAGCCAAGTTCAACCCGTCATTTCCTGATTGAATTAAACCCACCTGTACGACCCTTAACATAGTCAACAAAGTCGTACAACTACCCTAATCCAATCTCATCTCATGTTTTAACAGATAAGCACTAAATAGCTACCGCACAATACGCCTTAACATAGTCAACAAACGTAGCTTAAATACTAAGTAGTATTTATCTGAAATGACGGTGGGCTACGCAGGTTTTTCAAAAAACCATGAGCGTAATGAACTTGATATCGTTGTAGAAACAAGTGATTTTGAAAAGGAGTGTTTTTAGGCTTTTCCAGTTTCGCTAAAGAGGTCACTCCCGGTGAAGTGATCTCGGCTCTTTCCCCATCGAATAAGGTGCAGGGTATATCATATATACCGCGGTGCAAAGCAAGAACTATTTAAGCTGTCAAAAACTAAACCGTGAGTTTGTAGCATCTGCCAATTTTGCTAAAGAGGTCACTCCCGGTGAAGAGATCTCGGCTCTTTCCTCATCGAATAAGGTGCATGGTATATCATATATACCGCTGTGCAAAGCAAGACTGTAGTTACCTTTTTTTTTTATAAAGTTTTGATTCTACAACATCTTTTAGGTTTCTTTTCTTTTTATTAATCTCATTAATATATCCTATCAGCTTATGCTTCCTAAGCATAACAGAAGAAACGAAAGCAGTAATATTTATATATCAGCATATATATATAGTATAAGCATTCGTCTCAGGCAGTAATATGATCTCATCACAGAACATTGCAGCAGAAGATAACATATGAAATATTGGATATTCTAGGACGTCCGTGTTTTATTTCGTACCTGTATAAAACACGGATTCCACGGCCGCGATGAATAGCCAAACCCACATCCCTAGACCCCTATGAGAGCGGCAAGCAACACTGCCAATTCTAGGGTTAGGAGACCCGGTCTCGACTCCTCGAGATGGCCTCCCACTGGACCCTAGAACCCGGTTACTTGTGCTCCCCTCCTTGGGTTACTTGTGCTCCCCTCCTTGGGTCTACCTAATGTGGAAAAGTAAACAATATACACTGGTGACATCAACCTCATCCCGGAAGTGTCCCAATAAAAGAATATTACATACAACTGAATTTTACATGAATGAAAATAAAAACCCTCATCTCACATAAAACCCCCGGCTATTCAGAACACGACGATCCAATATAACATATCATAGCAACACATAATATCTCATATCATCAACGTAAGTAAGTATGCATACACCGATCGTCGTTGATGTATAGCAATGAAAACCAGCAATACAACTACATACTACACTTATGGTCACAGAAAAGAAAGTGTAAAACTACAACATTTGGAATCCACAATCTCTTTAGATATCGTAAATCCGAAATATCACATACTTCGCATTTCATGCCTAACTATATGAATTCCACATATTGTATCACATTCCAGATAAATAAACAATATTAAACTTTCCGATCGAATAATCAAATACCCAAGATTTCTTATATAGCTCAACACTTGAGGTTCAAAAAGTCCCAAAATACGTCACAGTACCAATGGTCCAGCCGTAGAAGGGTCAAGCCAACGCCTCATATGTGGCAACGCCGTACTGCCCCAAACCCTAAGGTTTAGAGGCGGTTCAGACGGTCACATAATCGAGTTAAGGTTTGTGTTCTTCTAGAGGGTCCACCGCGTTACTTGCATCTTTTTCCGAAAGATTTAAACTCAAGAAAAATTCAACACTCGAAAGTTTTTCGTGCCGGGAAAAAGTGAGTTAATGATATCCGTTCGAACATTTTAACAGTTTCTAAAATACCCGGAAAACAGAACGAAGTTAAATTTTCCGATCGAATCTACGAATTCAAAATAACCCCCAGAACACTCAACACTTGAGTGAGATTAAAAATACCCAGAAGCAGCTACAAGCACCTACGGATATTACTATGTAAACACGTGTCCCCAATTCACTGTTCTGGCCGCGGAACCGC
The DNA here is from genome assembly GCA_030015575.1 of Agapanthus africanus. Lineage (NCBI taxonomy): Eukaryota > Viridiplantae > Streptophyta > Magnoliopsida > Asparagales > Amaryllidaceae > Agapanthus > Agapanthus africanus. Next base: position 266,836,498 of record CM057339.1, read on the forward strand.
CATGACAAGCATGTTCTTGCCGCGGCTCCTTAAGAGAGTTGGGGGCTCGTGTTTCATGGTTATCCTTAGAATTCCCTGCTGATTTTTTTGAGTATTTTTAATGCAGAAAAAATCATATTTTTACAAAATTTCCAGAGAGAGGGTCATTTTCGATGTTTCGAGGTTCGATCGGAGTTTTAACTTCGTATACACGTCGCCTAATGCTCTAGCTTGGCTCTGATACCACTGTAGGGTTCCTAGGCACTCATACAAGGGTCTATAAGGTATCAACCATGCCCGATTCAAAATGTAGACGTGCCGAACAACCCAAAGTCGGGATCTTTGCTAGATTATTAGGGTTTAACATGCAAGTAAATATCTTTAAAACTAAGAGTGAGGTATTACAACCTTTGTAGTCCTCTCCTTCGCTTCATTAGCTCCGAGTAGAAGTCCCTTCACCGCGATCCACGATTTTCCGGACTCAAGAGAGGTTCCACAACCCGAATGATCCATGCTTGCTTGTAGTCTTCCTTTTCTCCGATGATCTACCTCGAAATTCCTTTAACTCAAGCTATTTCTCACTAATGAGGTGAACACCCTGATCTAATTGGACAGATTAGATGAGGATGATTAAGTAGGATTTATGCTCTCTTTTATTATCAAATTCTTACTCTAATTCATCACCTAAAGAAAACCTAGAAAGCTTTCTCAAAGATCAAGGATGAAGAAGAAGAAGGAAATTCCTTTTGTGATGAATAATGAAAAATATCATAATGATTAATAATGCAACCATGGTTGAATATGAAGAGGCTAACCATTGTAGAGACTTAACCTAGGGTGAAAGGTTTGGGTTGGGTTAGAAATATCTAGCAAAAATATCAAACATAATATCTTTGCTAGAAACAAAGCAAAACCTTCTAGAAGCATCAAGAAAGAACTAACCCAAATCAAAGCCTAACCTTGTTTAATCTTCACTAAACATGTTGCATTAGTAATCATATCATGTTACAATATTATATATCACATATATAATATATATTTGTAACAAAAGAAAATAATACAATTAACATATATCGCATATATATCGATGTATTATCCGGTGAGAAAATGAAATAATAAAGCGAGCCAATATTAGATAATGTATTGCAATATATTATATATATTATTATACATTAAATTATCGAATCAACACTTGATCCGGCAATCCGGCAATATCGAATATAACCGACTAATATATCAACTACCGATTCATCGAATCAACACTTGATCCGATGATCCAGTTCATATCAAAATATCGCGAGAATATAATACGGTATCTCATATCGCATTATCCTCGGTCCTGCACATATCACATATGTGCTCCTACTCCGTTTTGCCTGATTCAAGAAACCTCTGTGTAGGACTCTAAAGAATCGTCAATACGCCGGTAGCAGGTGATGATCATATCAAACACCCACAAGCTGCAAGCGGTCAGCTAAACGTAACAGCCACCCAGGTATTGAGCGATCAGAAGATCAACAAGCAAGCCTGTACATTCTCCTATGAATCTAATCAGTAACACTCCCGTACAGTCTGTTCTCTTCGTCTGATATGTCGCATATCTAGTCTAGGGGTGGTATACGTCAGACCCCAGTAACTGATAAGTCGTGTCGATATGAGGCTTATAACAGGTCGAGAACCTACTGATAACACTTTCCAGTAGTACTCAATATCCGCCCTGGCCAAGGACTTCAAGTTATAGCCAATCGAACACAGCACAACATCAACTCCCTATACCGGGAGAGACGAATCCCCTCCTATCGCTCATTGCCTCCATGTGATTCGGGACTATACCTAAAAGCCACCATTTTGCACGCCCTCTTGGACGTGGTAAGGTGCAAATCAAAGCACAGTGGGAATCACACAAGGCTCTATGATGATCTCGAGTCTACAGACTACCATGTACCAGTGTCACCGGAGAACTGCCATCTGACGTGAGGTATAATACTATCTGGGAGTTCTCGATGAGTCCGTCCAGTGTACCCAGTCTCCACTGAGCACCCATACACTATCCTTGATGTCAAACACCGATGGATATGGGATCATCCATCGCCCATCATATGGGTCAAGATGCGTATACGCTAGTCTACTCTGGTGTATCGATGCCCTGTCTCGACACACCCTCGACTAGGAACAGTTATAGGATGTACTCATCGACTACCGTGGCCCTACTAGTATGATCTCATCATAGTCCCAGTAGTCAAGTACATATCCTAAGGTCTTTATCAACATGTGAGAGTAAGATAGTAAACTAATATAAGTCAACATGTTAAGATAAAGTGAAACCAAATAGCATACTATCATGACGAGCAAGAAAGTCCTCTCTATATATATCCAAGCATCCATTATAATATACATCATATGTACAACAATGGCCTCTAGGGCATATACATAACTAACAGATTTTGCCTCTGGAAAACTTAGCCAATTTGGGCTAAGCTGGCTTTAAAATAGTGTTAAACACTAGAGGACATCTGGTGGTCTCGTGTTCTCACGTGATGTATTTAAAACAGTGTTAAACACGGGAGACAAAATGCTCAAAATAGTGTTAAACACTAGAAAGGAAGGGGTCACAAGGGGGTACATGAGGGCACCCAAAGATGGAGCCAGACCTCCATTATTTTGTTCTCAAAATATTCAGATAAGTGTTAAACACTTTTGGTCTTCAGGCCATCACGTGTGGGCACGTGATGGGTACCCATGCATTGATTATTAAAGTGTTTATTAGGGGTCATGTGAAGACACGTGAGAGCGCCCAAAACCAGTACTGCCTTTTCCTTTGCTCCCTTTGTTTTGGAAGTCACGTGGGAGCACGTGAGGCATTGCCTCCAAGCTTTTTACCATCTCATTTTGGTGGATCTGTTTAAGGGTCACGTGAGGGCACGCGACCTAGTTTTATTCTTTCTTTTCTGATCATTGAGGACAGGGGTCACGTGTCACCACGTGACCAAGTTCCGTTTTTTCTTTTCTGCTCATTGAGAATGGGGCTCACGTGTTGCCACGTGATCAAGTTCTTTACGTGCATGGAGAGCTTTCAAGTTTCTTTGTTTTAAGAATTAAATTCTCTATAGGGTTAAACCCTAATTATGTTTTAGAGGAATTAAATTCCTATGTATGTGGAAGAATTAAATTCTCATATAGGGTTAAACCCTAGTTCTGTCTTGGAGGAATTAAATTCCTATGAATTTGGGAGAATTAAATTCTCATATATGGTTAAACCCTAGTTTTATTTGGGAGGAATTAAATTCTTGTGAAATTGGGAGAATTAAATTCTTATATAGGGTTAAACCCTAGTTTTATTTGGGAGGAATTAAATTCCTATGAATTTAGGGGAATTAAATTCCTCAAACTCAATTCTCCCTCTAAGTTTTGGAGCTGCATGGCAGAATCTCCCCGATGAGAATTAAATTCTCAACTTGTGGGGAGATCTGTTTCTGCAGATCTTCAGCCAAAGGAAGAACTAAGTTCTTTTGCAGAAGAGTTAAACTCTTAGATTGAGAATTAAATTCTCTTTTTTTGTTTTATGGAGCTTATATCTCTTTTCCCTTTCTCACCTAGGGTCACTACTACAATATGGGGTTGCCCCTACGGACTCAGAAATCCGTAGGGGCAAATATTTCTTGTCCTTACGGATTTATCCGTAGGTCCAAATTGTTGTCCCTACGGTGCCTTACGTTCTAATTTTCTCTTTGGCCCTACGGAACCGCAAGTCGGGGACCTACGGTTATGTCCGCAGGGGCATCTACATAGGTTATTAATAAAAAAAAGCACAGAAAAATTATATCATCGTTCCCAAATTTCTCTCTCTCACTCCCGCGCATCTCGTCGCCTGTTCCCGCGCTTCGTCGCCACCGCACTCGCGAGTCTGTGCCAGCTTCGTCGGTTTTCCCCACACCTTCGTCGACTTCCCGCGCCTCGTCGCCACATTCGCCGATCGTCGGCGACCACCAATTTCTACCGTCTCCTCCACCGCACGCACGGTTTGTAAGTAAATCTCAAATAATTTTTAATTTTGACGTTGTAGTCGAGGGTTCAGATCAGGTTCGGGTAGGGATGAGGGCATCGGCGTCGGCGTCGGCATCAATCGGGTTCGGTTAGGGTTAGGGTTAGGGTTAGGTTGTGGGGTTCAGTTGGGGTTGGGGCTGGGGCTGGGGCTGGGGCTGGGGCTGGGGTTTGGTTGGGGTTGGGGCTGGGGCTGGGGCTGGGGCTGGGCTGGGGCTAGGGTTCGGTTGGGCTGTGAGATGTGAACTGTAGAGTGCCCTATTTATCCCTTGCAGTAGGTGTAAGCTTGTAGTGTAAATATGCTTTGCTTGTTGATTTAGTTCCATCCCGGCAAAGCTTTAGGCTAATTCGAGGTCGAGTTTGTACTGGTGCATTTATTCTGTTACCTTCACTTTTGTGGACGTAACATTCGATGATAAGGTGATAGTTGTTCCAGATTTGGCGTCTGCAGGGACTTTATGTTTAATAATGTATCAGTAGAACTGTAAGCAAGCTGTTTGGCATATTTAGAGGGTATTTAAGCTTAAGAAATTGTTTTTCTGTTATTTTTCTTGATGGATTCATTTATATTCAATCAGAAAATATAGTATCTTTCAAGCATATTATCTTGTTCATCATTCTAATCTTATATTTTATCTGTCTCTGTCCTGTTGATCTTATTGACTGGAAACTGTATGTTCATCTCCACTCCCAGATCCTTGATAATTGATTCTTTTGAAGCATCATAACTATGTTTTGCGTTAATGTATTTGCAATGTTGTAAATATGTGATTAGCTTTATGGCTTGACTTTAATAGATCTATATTCCTCTGTTTTTCCCTTACTTTAGAGTTGAACATGATCTTTTAATAGCAAATATACTGCCCTTTAGAATTCAGATATGGACTGATAAGAAGAGATGATTGTTGTCATGTTAACGGCCACTTATAAAATTTCTCAAATCTTGATCTCGATGGTTTAAAATCATGTTACACATACAACACGAATGCACAACAAACGCATAATTAGAGAGTGATTCGAGATGTTCAAGTTAAAACCAATATATGATACTCGATGATAATATGAAACCTTCATATTCTCATCGATACTCATATATGAAACTAAAAGCGCCACTTAGTCCCCGTCTATCGGTTAACATACGTGCGATGTTCGTCGTGACATAGAACTATACGAAGGTTGTTAAATATCGGACGGTACAGCTCGATACTAACAACCGTCGTATAGTCTACGCGACGAGAAAATTCAATCGTATGGTAACCCATAGATTTGTCCCGTGTGGACAAGTTAAGAATGTATAAAGCAAACGCCTTCATTCGCTTGTGTTTTCATCCGTTTCGAGATATTTCGTCGATACCTTTCCGCTGGTTCTCCATGTACAAAGATAGATTAGATGTTCATTTCAACGTTGTTTCACAGCTTTGAAATGATTATCTATTCTATTACAGTGTACTCGGAGAACAGCGGGGAGGTGCTGCCGAAATTTACTCGAAACAGTTGAAAGCATAAGTGATGGGTGTTCGCTCTATACATTCTTAATGGGATAGAAGCCTACTCCCGACAGCCGGAACACACACATACAACAAGAATACACAACAAACGCATAATTAGAGAGTGATTCGAGATGTTCAGGTTAAAACCAATATATGATACTCGATGATAATATGAAACCTTCATATTCCCATCGATACTCATATATGAAACTAAAAGCGCCACTTAGTCCCCGTCCATCGGTTAACATACGTGCGATGTTCGTCGTGACATAGAACTATACGAAGGTTGTTAAATATCGGACGGTATAACTCGATACTAACAACCGTCGTATAGTCTACGCGACGAGAAAAATCAATCGTATGGTAACCCATAGATTTGTCCCGTGTGGACAAGTTAAGAATGTATAAAGCAAACGCCTTCATTCACTTGTGTTTTCATCCGTTTCGAGATATTTCGTCGGTACCTTTACGCTGGTTCTCCGTGTACAAAGATAGATTAGATGTTCATTTCAACGTTGTTTCACAGCTTTGAAATGATTGTCTATTCTATTACAGTGTACTCGGAGAACAGCGGGGAGGTGCTGCCGAAATTTACTCGAAACAGTTGAAAGCATAAGTGATGGGTGTTCGCTCTATACATTCTTAATGGGATAGAAGCCTACCCCCGACAGCCGGAACACACACATACAACAAGAATACACAACAAATGCATAATTAGACAGTGATTCGAGATGTTCAGGTTAAAACCAATATATGAGACTCGATGATAATATGAAACCTTCATATTCCCATATATACTCATATATGAAACTAAAAGCGCCACTTAGTCCCCGTCTATCGGTTAACATACGTGCGATGTTCGTCGTGACATAGAACTATACGAAGGTTGTTAAATATCGGACGGTATATGTAACACCCGAGCCCAATGCTACTAATTTCAGTTACCGTTCGAACGTAGTGTGTCACTTATTTCATTTATCTTGCTTAATGGTTAATAATTGTAAATTCTACTCGGAAATTAATTTCTACATATAACAAATTTTCGTATCTAAAATAAAATTAAAAATATTCATCTTGGCTTGCTTGACACCCCTAACCCTGTTGTAGCGTCCGTGCATCGTGTTCTCGTCCCGTTCAGTGAAACTGGCGAGTTTGGACGGCTACGTGCACGTACGTGTGTCCGTTTTGGGGGTATGCTTTTTGATCATAAAACACTTCATTTTAAATTTTGGATCCCGCCTAAAATTCTATTATTTCAATTTCAAATTTTTGGACCCGACCCGGGCGCGATTTGGAAATGTTTTATTTGGCGCCAAAATCCCAAATTTTAATATTATTAAAACCATCGCATATATTTTTCTAACTAACCTGATATCTTACTGTTCATTACCTATCTTTTAAATCTTTAAGTTAACCATATAATATTTTTACAATCTTTTATATCCTTCTCAATTTATTCTCTCAGCCAATCGCAACCTCCCCTTTAACCCCGTGGGCCCCACTTTCTCTCTCTCCCTCTCCACTTTTTTTTCTCTCTCTCTCCCTCATATATTCTCTCATACTTCTCTTTATCATTCTTTCTCTTCTTGCTTCATGTCTCGTTTCTCATTTTTTTAATTGTTCTTTTGTTGCTAGAATTCCGTCGTGCCGGTGACGCTTCTCGACGTTCCAGCGAGATACCCCGACCCGTGTGGTTCCTTTGTTCATCGTTTGGGTTCATTCCGTGAACCGTGCGCCCGTCGCGAGTTTTCCCCGCCGACGGTTAACGTTCCGTTTTCCCGATTCGCGACCCATCGAGGCAAGTTAATCTTACTACTTGCTATATAATTCATTTTATACCTATTTAAATAGATACCATACCTATAGCTTAATTCTAGTACCCCATATTTAATTTTATAACGTTTCGATGTTCCGTTTGCATCCGTTTATATCATATTAAATCTAGATCATGAAAACTTATCTTGTGACATACTAGATTACATTATACTGCATCCATATCAATTAAAATATACATCGTCGTAATATTTCTTATTATTATCTTTAATTAGTTTATAATATGCATTTTATGATATTATATATTTAAAATATTATAGTTTACACATGAAACGTCGTTGAAAAAGCGGATACGACAAATCTGAAATTTACTGTACACCTTACCTTATAAAATTCATTATAAATCATAGAAAAATTATTAGTATACGTTCTTTAGTTCGTTACGAAGATAACTCAGAATACTATAATTCTATGAAATATTTACTTGCAAAATAAATTTTTTAAATAACGTAAAATGCAAATGAAAATGTCTCCAAACTGCTGTCCAGGGAAATTCCAGCAGCAAACTTTCAATTTCGAATGTTCATAACTTTTTGTAGGGATAACCTGAGATGCTTATACTTATAAAACTTAAAATCTTATTGAATTATCTTTGTTTTGGTATAAGACACGTCCCTTTTGGAGAACGTTTGTTATTTTTAAGCTATTTTACAAATTAGGGTGACGCTTAATTTCTGAACGGAACTTTCTTGTGCATGGTTAATCAATACCACTTTTATAGTTATTAATCGCTTTGAATATGCTATTCATATTAATATTATTATATCAATATTTATATCACATATTGCTTAGTTGTACATCCCACTTTACCATTTTATATTTTTATAACTTTTCGGATACCCGTTTGCATCCATCGCATTTAAGATACATATAATTGCATCCATAGATCACATTACTATATAATAATGTGATATTAACACTCCATGTTTAATAAATTGCATCCTAATTAATATTGGAACTATAAATGTAACCCTAATCGATAACTGTGCATCCATATTCTTGAAATTATATCTATTTGCATATCATATTACATGTTCCAGTTTATTGTTCTGATAGTACTCATGCTTGTTTATTTATACACATGCTTATGTTAGTTTGATTATGAGCACCCACATGACATCTTGTGCTTCCTGACATGACCTGTTACACTTCCTACTTGACATGACATGGTACCGTACACTCTTGACATGACATGACACCTTTATACATTACCTGGCTTGACCTGATGTACCATGGCTTTACCTGTTACCTGATCTTGTGTCTAATGCCAACAAACATAACATGTAGTCCTCATGGACCGTTCCTGTTGTCTATCCAGACAAACCTGTTTACCTGATCCTGTGTTGGCATTAGTTTCTTGATTACTGGATACCTGACTTGACATACACATATAACTTGGGGGTATGGGGAAATCAAAGGTGAAATCTGACTTGTGACTCGACAGTTCACTACCTGTATTGAGTGTACACATTCCTGTTTTGTGCCTAGCGGCATGTCTCGGTTTCAACCGAGAATATTGTGGCCGTGGTCCCGGGTATGTACGGGATACTATCGAGTGTACACATTCCTGTTTTATGCCTAGCGGCATGTCTCGGCTGCCGCCGAGAATATTGTGGCCGTAGTCCCGGGTATGTACGGGATACTATTGAGTTATATCGATGATTCATCAATTTGGTTTCAAAGACTTTAGAACTGAGAACCTGATAGAACAATCCAGTTTACCCACTGCATACTACCCTGTACTGCTCTGATTTATATTATTGTTACCCTTGCTTTATTCATGTTTATATTCGCATTGCCTATTTACTATGTTATTACTTGATGACTTGACGCGCTGACGTCTTGGTTTTGCATGGCCCAGATTCTTCTACCTTGCTGCAGACTGATTAGGAGGTTTGCCGCTGTTAGACGAGCGGTGAGGTTCCTGTCGGTACGTAGTTTCACTCTAGGTATTTCATTTATTGTATCTTTTGGCTTCCGCATATTGTTATCTCTTGATTCTTTTACTCTGGCTTATGGACATGTACTAGGTAGTTAGTTTACTTTCCTGTTCTTGATATCTCTACAGCCGTAATGTAACCGTGGAAGGATTTTTCCTATCCACAGGTAGCATGGTTGGCTATGTCACTGTTCCCCTCCGAACGGCGGCCCGGACTTCGCGTCCGTTGCCTGAGGTTCGGGGCAGATGCTATTTGGTTTTATCCGTCCACCTCTCCGAAGATGCTAAGTTGATTTATGACACCGTGTATCGGAGGTTTAGACGGATGCGGCCGATGTAGCAGACTTCGTCAGATTCCCTCTCAGGGTGAGGGGTTTTTGATTGTGGGGACGCTCTTCCCTGCAGGCGCAAGCCCCTGCAGTTAATTACGCTACCGCATTGCGGTAACAACTTTCTCCTTCTCCAGAATTTCACTTCGTGTCGTGTGTGTTTGTTTTATTTTTGGTTGCCCGTGGATTGTATACGGAGACTGAGTAATGCCGTCGCCCGTAGGACGTGGATTAGTCCAAATCCGTATTTACTTAGATTTGGGTTTGGTGTTTTTAGTTTAAGGACGCATTAGTCGCGTTGCGGCTAAGATCAACTTAAACATTCGTTAAGGATACATTAGTCCTGTTTTAGACTAAGATCAACTTAACGTAATGATCCATTTAATGTATGGCCATCGGGACTCGTCACCTCTCTGACGTCGTTGAAGGATTACAACGATATGTATCAGAGGAGCTCGGAGATGTACCCTCGAACCAGAGTTGATTCGGAGTTTTATAATCCATTTGAATGTTTAAGGATACGTTAGCCGTGTTTGGGGCTAAGGTCAACTTAAACGGGACCGTTTAGATCCGGCGAAAGAGCGTTTGGAAGCTCTATTGTTTCAGTTTAGGGACATAGTGGTCTATCGCCAGTTTAGGGACGTGGTGGTCCGCATTCCAGTTTTGAGGACGTGGTGGTCCATCGCCAGTTTAGGGACGTGGTAGTCGATCGCCAGTTTAGGGACGTGGTGGTCCGATATTAGTTTAGGGACGTCTCGGTCCATTATTAGTTTAGGGACGTTTCGGTCCGATATTAGTTTAGGGACGTTTCGGTCCGATATTAGTTTAGGGACGTTTCGGTCCGATATTTGTTTAGGGACGTTTCGGTCCGATATTAGTTTACGGACGTTTCGGTCCGATATTAGTTTACGGACGTTTCGGTCCAATATTAGTTTAAGGACGTTTCGGTCCAATAATAGTTTAGGGACGTTTCGGTCCATTAGGGTGTGTGGTTGTTGGGACCCGTCACCTCTTTGACGTCGTTGAAGAATTACAACGACGGATGTCAAAGGAGTTCGGAGATGTACCCTCGAACCGGATGTAGATTGATTTAGGAGATCCATTTTGCTCAATCAATTTAATTTAAGGACTTATGGCCACGATTGGGCTAAGTCCAGTTCAACATTTTATTTGCTTTTGCATTGCATTTTTTATTTAGGCTCTACCCACAAAAGATACAGAGTATCAATTTATTTTGGGCTCTGCCCATTTGTAGATGATGCAAAGTATCTACCTTGTTTGGGCTTTGCCCTTTTTAAAATGCATAGCATTATGAATATTTTGTTTGGCCTCTGCCCATTTATAAATGATGCAGAGCATCTGTTTTGGTTTGGGCTCTGCCCCCTTAAAATAATGCATTGCATTTTATTTATCAGGCTTGTTAAGCCTTTTAATTGGGCTTGGCCCTTCAGGAAGTGAAATGCATTGCATTTGTCAGGCGCTTTGCGCCAATCACTGAGTGCAAGCGCTTATGGTGAGGACACGTGTCATGATCTGGTGAGCGCAAGCGCAACAGCGCAGTGCGCTGCGCTAGTGCGCTGTGCTGTTGTGTTGCTGACACGTGGCGCGCTCTGGTGAGTTGCGCCCGTTCCAGAGAGCAAAGCTCTATTTCAAGGCGCGTAGCGCAAGTTGTTCTGCAGCTGACACGTGGCGCGCTCTGGTGAGTTGCGCCAGTTCCAGAGAGCAAAGCTCTATTTCAAGGCGCGTAGCTCAAGTTGTTCTGCAGCTGACACGTGGCGCGCTCTGGTGAGTTGCGCCAGTTCCAGAGAGCAAAGCTCTATTTCAAGGCGCGTAGCGCAAGTTGTTCTGCAGCTGACACGTGGCGCGCTCTGGTGAGTTGCGCCAGTTCCAGAGAGCAAAGCTCTATTTCAAGGCGCGTAGCGCAAGTTGTTCTGCAGCTAACACGTGGCGTTCTCTCAGGAGCGCAACAGCGCAGTTTGGAAGTGCAAAGCACTAAGAATCTTTTTAGATTCCAGAACAGAAGTGCAAAGCACTATTTGTTTTCTTTGATCTAATTAGGATCAAAGAAAAATGAGTTTTTCTCTTTATTTCAAGAACCAGAGGTTCATAAAAGTGCAAAACACTAATTTTTTTATTTTTTTTATTTTTTTTTGTTTTAAAGAACCAGTGGTTCATACGAGTGCAAATCACTATTTTTATTTATTTTTATTTTCTTTTTTATTTTAAAGAACCAGTGGTTCATACGAGTGCAAAACACTATTCATTATGTGAAGATCATTGATCAATGATTTATCAAAAGAGATTTCTTTTCTCTCGTGAAGGTTTTTACCTTCTTCTTTAAATTTTTCTCAGAGTTCTCTCTGTTTGAAGCTCTTGATTTTTTTTTCTTTTCAAGAAATGTTCCTACCATCTCTTCTCTTCTTGGCTCCTATTTATAGGAGAATGAAAAGAATCAATTTGTTTAGCAAATCTCTCCTTGAAAGATTTGATTTGATCGTTGAGAGATTTGATTTATCTTTATCATTAATCTGGGCCTTTAGATCATTCAGTGAATTTTATTCACCGTGGATTTTAAATCCAAAAGATATTCTATTTGTTATTCTGGTGAGATTTTCAGGGAAATCTTTCCTTGTCCAAGATTTTTCCATAAATTGATGATTTTTAATCATCTTTGGATCTTTAATCCAACGGTTCCCATAATCCTTTTCCATTTGGAAAGATTTAGAAGCTTTTAGAATTTTAATTCTATTTCGAAAGATTTTTAGAGAAATTTAGAATTTTAATTCTACTAATCTGTAAGGTTTTCAAAGCCTGTCACGTGCTGGCACGTGACCCTTGGTCACGTGTGAGCATGTAACCTTTAATCAGGGAACAGATTTTAGAATTTAATTCTATTCATTATTTTAGAGGCCTTAAGAGCCCATCACGTGTCTGCACGTGGCCCATAGTCACGTGTGAGCACGTGATGCCCCGTTGGGGTCTTTTCTAAGTTTTTATTATATCTTCTAACTCCTCCAGCGGATTCTTAAAAGCCCATCACGTGTGAACACATAATGCCTCATAACTTTTGATCCCGGATGAATTATGAAGCCCATAATATATCAAATCGAAGGGTTTTTCGAGACGCTTTCAATACAATCAGAATTTATCCGTTTCTCCTTCGGGAGTTTGTCAAAAAATAGCCCGGAAGATACTGGTTCGTATTTCCTTAAGCGTATCGCTGCCATTTGATACCTTGGACTCTTTTGCGCAGAAATTTTTGGCGGGAACAAATGCCCCCCACTACTTTGCCCACGTAAGTATGTACGTGGGTGAAGTAGTGCAGAGTTATGCAGAGTTATGCATGGCGTATGACCAGTTTTGGGTTGATGTATCACTTTCAGAATCTTGATCTGAGAAGATAACGAGCGGACACAAGCGTCGTCATTTATCATTGACTCAAATCTCAACTCTTAAGGGATATAGTTCCAACCCTTAACTCCATGAGCCGCATCCTTCTATTTCTTTTTTTGTCTCACTCTGGCGTGGAGTAGTTCATACGCTTATGAGTAAGTTCTCCATTTCAGTGGCATGTAGCTTTGGCAAGTGTGGCCCATAGATGGTCGGCCCATCTTGACTTCTTTGTAGGGCAGTGATGGCTTAGGAGACAGGGGTAGGATCTGCCACCTAAGGCTTTTCAACTTTACGAGCCGTGAGGGTCTCATAAAGACTTTTCTCCCTACGAGTCGTGAGGATCTCGTAGGTGTATTTTACCCTTGGGAATCGTGAGGATTCCTAAGTGTGTTTTCTCTTATAAGTCGTAAGGATCCTATAAGAGAGTTTTCCCTCTTACGAGTCGAGAGGACCCGTAAGCGGTTGTTTCCCTCCTTATCGAGATTCGACTTTGGAGAGTGTGACCCGTGGATAGTATGCAAGAGACCGTTTTGGGCTGACTTGCAGGGTCCCAGTGCTTAGGAAACAGGTTTTTTAATCCCTACTGCCTAAGGCTTTATCTCACGAGTCGAGACGCATCGAGAAAATCTCGCAAAGACATCAATTTCCTCACGAGTCGAAACGGATCGAGCAGATCTCGCAAGAACATCTTAACGTCGCATTTAACCTCTGCTCTTTACGACAGAAGTCCGTTAAGGTTGGTGGTACTTAGGGTTTTGGCCATCGTACCGTCGCATAAGATGATATAGTCCTCGATAGGCAATTGTGCTGTTCGAGTAGCCCTGCGACTGCCGTGTCTCTGATCCCTTCGGGGGCTGGACAAGACGTCTTCAAGCAATCCTCCTTGACAGTTTGACCGTCAGAAGAGCAAGCGCTAGGAATTTGCCATGCTGCTTTTTACTTGAGGTTAGGCTCATTTTGGAGAGCCCCGATGAGTCATAACCACTCAGCGCTGGTGTAGGGATGATCTCCGATAGTCTTTCGGGCTTTATATGAGTTGCCGTTAAGACCCTGAAGCTAGGAATTTGGCCTTTGCTTCGTTTGCTGGCATTGCGTCTGCTGTATCGAGACGAATGTTGCGGTGGGAACTAGGGATTTTGCCGTGGCTCCGTTTGTTTGATGACGTTACGTCTGCTGTGTCGAGACGAACGTTGGGGTGACATCTCGTCTGCTGTATCGAGACGGACGTCGAAGTGGTGACCACTCCACACTGGTGCGAGATGATCTCCGATTGTCTTTCCGGTTTTATATGACTTTGCCGTTAAGACCCTGAAGCTAGGAATTTAGCCTTCGCTTCGTTTGCTGGCATTGCGTCCTCTGTATCGAGACGAATGTCGTGGTTGTCTCTAGGTTACTGGTGAACCGCCGAGATTTGGAACTAGGGATTTTGCCATGGCTCCGTTTGTTTGATGACGTTACGTCTGCTGTGTCGAGACGAACGTTGGGGTGACATCTCGTCTGCTGTATCGAGATGGACGTCGAAGTGGTGACCACTCCACACTGGTGCGAGATGATCTCCGATTGTCTTTCCGGTTTTATATGACTTGCCGTTAAAACCCTGAAGCTAGGAATTTAGCCTTTACTTCGTTTGCTGGCATTGCGTCCTCTGTATCGAGACGAATGTCGCGGTGGGAACTAGGGATTTTGCCGTGGCTTCGTTTGTTTGATGACGTTACGTCTGTTGTGTCGAGACGAACGTTGGGGTGACATCTCGTCTGCTGTATCGAGACGGACGTCGAAGTGGTGACCACTCCATACTGGTGCGAGATGATCTCCGATTGTCTTTCCGGTTTTATATGACTTGCCGTTAAGACCCTGAAGCTAGGAATTTAGCCTTCGCTTCGTTTGCTGGCATTGCGTCCTCTGTATCGAGACGAATGTCGTGGTTGTCTCTAGGTTATTGGTGAACCGCCGAGGTTTGGAACTAGGGATTTTTCCGTGGCTCCGTTTGTTTGATGACGTTGCATCTGCTGTGTCGAGACGAACGTTGGGGTGACATCTCGTCTGCTGTATCGAGACGGACGTCGAGGTTGTCTCTAGGTTGCTGGTGAACCGCCGAGGTTTGGAACTAGGGATTTTGCCGTGGCTCCATTCATTTGATGACGTTGCGCCTGCTGTGTCGAGACGAACATCAAGGTGGTGACCACTCTGTGCTGATGCGAGATGATCTCTGATTGTCTTTCCGGTTTTATGTGAGTTACCGTAAAGACGTTGAAACTAGGAATGTGGCCTTCGCTTCATTTGCTTTGTCGTGTCTGAATCCCTGCTGCAGGAAGAACGCTGAGGTTGACATTTCGTCTACTGTATCGAGACGAACGTCATGGAGGTGACCACTTCATGTGAGATGGTCTCCGATTGTCTTTCCGGTTTTATGTGAGTTACCGTTAAGACGTCGAAGTTAGGAATGTGGCCTTCGCTTCGTTTGCTTTGGTGTGTCCAAATCCTGTTGGAGGAAGAACGCTGGGGTTGATATTTCGTCTACTGTATCGAGACGAACGTCAAGGAGATGACCACTTTCTATGAGATGGTCTCCGATTGTCTTTCCGGTTTTATGTGAGTTACCGTAAAGACGTTGAAGCTAGGAATGTGGCCTTCGCTTCGTTTGCTTACACTGCTTCTGGTATATTGAGACGAATGCTGAGGTGAAGCTGGGATTTTGCCATCACTTCGCTTTGTTTCGACCATGGGGTCTTTTGTTAACTTTGCATGTACACCCCGCTGGGCTGCGAAGGAACGCCGTTGTTGACATTGCGTCTGTTGTAACGAGACGAATGCTAAGGTGGAGTTGGGATTTTGCCGTTGCTCCGCTTTGTTTCGACCGTGAGGTCTTTTGTTGACGTTGCATCTGCCTCCAGCTGGACTGCGGAGGAACGCTGTTGTTGACATTGCGTCTACTGTATCGAGACGAATGCTGAGGTGAAGCTGGGATTCTGCCATCGCTCCGCTTGATGGTGTAACATCTGTGTCCTGTTGGAATGAGGAGGCACACCGTTGTTGGTCTCCAGGCTTTAGACGTGGCCATTGAGATTTGGAACTAGGGACTTTGTCATGGTTCCGTTTCGTTGCGATTCTGAGGTCAGTTGTTGACGTCATGTCTGCATCTAGTTGGAGTGAGGAGAAACGCCGTTGGTGATCTTTAAGTTGTCGATATTGACGTCGAGACCCTGAAGTTAGGGACCTTCCTTTGCTTCATTTGTTGACATCGTGTCTGTAATATTGCGACAAATGTCGAGATGGTCTCTAGGTTATCTATGAACCGTCGAGATTTGGCTTCGCTTTCTGGTGGAGCCTGTTGGGAAGGTATTGTTCCCTTTTTATCTGTGCCCCTGGATTATATACAGGGATCGATGTGATTTCACCTGTAGGGCAAAAGTTTCATTCTTTCATTTTTTTTATTCTTTCCGCGATGCTCTATCATTTCAGCTTTTATATCGCGAAGGTCGCGATTGCCCAATCATTTCGGCTATTTTTCGCGGTGCCCAATCATTTCGGCTGTTTATTTTATTTTTACTCGCTACTTTTTATTGCGAGTTGCCCAATCATTTCGGCTGTTTATTTTATTTTTACTCGCTGTTTTTTATTGCGAGTTGCCCAATCATTTCGGCTATTTCATATGCATTTTTTTTTGGCTCGCTGATTTTTTCTTTCTCGCGAGTAGGGGATTTGGGATCTGATACCAATCTTGGCATCAGCATCGCTGCGACTGGAATATTTCCAGGAGCGAATCATCATTTGCCATGAAAGGACTTGGAATTTGATACCGGTTTAGGCATCAGCATCGCTGCAACTGGGATATTGCCAGGAGCGAATCATCATTTGCCATGAAAGGACTTGGAATTTGATACCGGTTTAGGCATCAGCATCGCTGCAACTGGGATATTTCCAGGAGCGAATCATCATTTGCCTCTGTCGATGGACTCGGAATTTGATACCGTTTTAGGCATCAGCATCGCTGCAACTGGGATATTGCCAGGAGCGAATCATCATTTGCCTCTGTCGATGCCGAACAAAAGGTGGCTTAGTAAACAGGGTTAAGGGTCTTGTCGGCTAAGGCTTTTGACTTCATGAGCCGTAAGGGTCTCTCAAAGGTATTTCTCCCTACAAGTCATGAGGATCTTGGAGGTGTGTTTTCTCCTTGGGAATCGTGAGGATTCCTAAGTGCATGTTCTCTTGTAAATCGTAAGGATCTTACAAAAAGGGGTTTTTTCGCTGTACAAGCATATCCCTAGTCACGGATGGGACTTTGTTAGGAAAATATTTATTCATGCCCGTGGATTGTATACAAGGGTCAATATGAGCCGCTTGTAGGGCAATATTGGAAGTTTGTGGGGGTTTGCTTAAGCACAGGTTTAGGTCTCTGTAACTTAAGACTTTCAAGTCTTACGGGCCGTGGGGGTCCCATAAGAGAGTTCTCCTTACGAGTCGTGAGGATCTCGCAAGTGTATTTTCTCCTTAGGAATCGTGGGGATCCCTAAGTGTGTTGTTCCTTTGTGAGTCGTAAGGATCTCACGCAGGTGGTTTCTCCTTACAGGGTCGAGAGGACCCTATAAGTGTTTCTTAACGAGGTTGCGCCCTTTCGGGTTTTCACAAACACTCGCCGGTAGTCCTGCTGTTTTTACTCACGGAGCCCTTTCAGGTTTTCATCCGTGCCCATTTTGCTTATGGACTTACCCTTTTTTTTATTCCTTTTATTTTTTTTCTCTTTCTCTTTTTTTTACGAGGTCGCGCCCTTTCGGGTTTTCATGAACACTCGCCGGTAGCCCTGCTGTTTTTACTCACGGAGCCCTTTCGGGTTTTCATCCATGCCCATTTTGCTTGTGGACATACCGTTTTTTTTTGTTTTTTTTTACTACGCCAGCCTGAGGATGCCGCGGGTTGATAGTAGTTTAACGACGTTTCGGTCATTTGCAAGTTTTAGGACATTGCGGTCCATCATTAGTTTAAGGACATCTCGGTCCGTTGTTAGTTTAAGGACGTTTCGGTCCGTTATCCAGTTTTAGGACGTAGTGGTCCGTTAGGCTTTCTCTATGAATGAGCATGATGCCCCCGGCGTGTCCATATTTTTCGGAGCATGCGGTTGTGGCGGGTTCACCTTCCAAATTTCAGACAACGCGAACTTGCCCTGTTGGTATTGGTCTTCAACCCAGTTTTTGAAGACGTAGCAGTCCTCGATCAGGTGACCTACTGTTTGGTGGTAAAGGCAATAATTAGGATTATTAATGTCGCCTGGCTGCAACGGACGTTTTGGATTCGGCAGATTAATGAGTCTGTTGCGCACTGCCAGCTCGAACAGTCCCCTTGTTTTATCTTGCGGAAACGAGTAAGGGCGTTTCAACTTTTCCTGGAGGGATTGCCGCTTGTTGCTTTGGCAAGCAACCGGTCTAGGGTCACCTGATTGTTGGTGAGTGCTGGCGACGAGGGCCTTTTTTCCTTTTCTTTTATCCTTTTTGTTCGATCCTTTGTTTACGGGGCCGAGATTTTTTCCGAGTAGCATGCGATTGCACGGCTGAACGTTCTCGCAGCTTCTCAATTCCTTTATTTTTGAAATAGATTCCCCGATGGAAGAGTTGGGGGTAGCTTCTTCGTCAGAGTCGCTTCCAAAGGTGATAATTTGTGATCCCTTGAAGTCGGCTATATGACAGTCAGCGGTGGCTCTTTTGCGCTCATCTATCGCATTTTTCCGATGTCCACAAGCTTCACACTTTGTCCTGTCGAAGTGTCGCTTTTGAGCGACATACCCTTGCCACCAACAGTTAAAGGATTCGCAGTCTTCGGTAGGATGTATGATCTTCTGATGATATAAACAGAAGTTAGGGTGCATCTCTACCTCAGAGAAAGGATTTTCTTCGGAGGGCGGTAGCTTCATTCCTACTGATAGAGCTTTGGCGAACCGTTTCCTCATCTTGAATCTGTTTTTACCCGCAGTGTGTGGCTTTTGATTTGACGGGAATACCTTGGTTCTTTCCAGTATGGCCATTTCATGCTTTTGATTGGCTTTTGCTTTCAGATGAATTTCATTTAGGAAGGCATCGATCAACTTGTCTGACGGCCGCGGAATTTCTGTTTCAGGGTCCGCCATTGATTTCTCAGTGCAAGAATCCTCCTCATCATCCGTCAGTGAATGAGAAATCATATAACAAGTCACTACGTAGTCTTCGGATTCATCCGATAAGTTTTCTCCATCGTTTTCATCCTCGACGAAAGAACAAGTTGCCCCCGGCGTGTCCGTCTTCTTTGGAGAGTGCGGCTGTGGAGGGTTTACCTTCCAGCTTTCAGACAGCGTGAACTTGCCTTGCAGGTATTGATCCTCAATCCATCCCTTAAAGACGAAACAATCCTCAATCGGGTGACTTACCGTTTGGTGGTAAGGGCAATAATTGGGATTATTAAGATCGCCTGGCTGCGACAGACGCTTCGGACTCAGCAGATTGATGAGTCTGTTACGCACTGCCAGCTCAAATAGTCTTCTCGTTTTATTTTGAGGAAACGAGTAATGACGTCCTAGCCTCTCTTCGAGGGATGGGCGTGGACGCACGTTTTGGCGAGCGACCGGCTTTGAGTTGCTCAACTGTTGCTGAGCGTTGGCGACGATGATCGCTTTTCCTTTCTCATTTCGGGGATCGGGTCTTGGAGGAGACGGTCTATGGCCCATCTGGTCCATTTGGGCTAATTTGTCGATCAAGGCCTGGAAGGTGGTCGGCCTGAAGAACATCATGAATTGCGAGATGGTCGCCTGCGGATCGAGAGTGCCCACAAACATGCCTACCGCAGGTGCCTCTTCTATGCTCTGTTCGCATTTCGACCATAGGTTTCGCCATCGTGTTGCGTATTGGACCCATGTTTCGCCTGACCTTATCCTGGCATTTATCAGTGCTGTAATCGGGGTGCGTTCACTAGCACTTGCGAATCTTTATGTAAACAGCAGTTCCATCTCTGCAAATGTTTTGACAGAGTCGTTAGGTAGGTCCGAATACCATTCAAAGGCTATTTCTGCTAAGCTGCCAACGAATTGACGTAGCAACAATCTGTCATCGCCTCCAGTATTGCCGCATAAGGCCCTGAATTGAGCGACATGCTGATGCGGATTCCCTGTCCCTTTATATACGTGGAATTTAGGGATCGTATATCCTGGCGGGTAACTGATTTGGTCATACCAGCTCGGATACGGTCGTCCGGTTCTAACTATTTGCCCAACCGCTTCATTCGCCTGATGAACCCGGATCTGCTGGGCTATATATTCATCTAGGTCAACTTTGGAGATTGCCTCCTCCTTGGCTGTTGATAGAGCCGGCGGAGGAATTGACGTTTCCCCCCTATCGTCTTCAAGGACGATCGGAGGATCTTCAGCAGGAGGGTCCGGCTGTAACATCATCCCTACCATATCTTTGAAGAGGAGCGCCATCTGTTTTATGTTAGCCGCTTGCTCTGCAGCTTCTTTGTCCCTCTTTTCGAGGACTCTGCGTAAAAAGTCAGCGTCGGTTTCTTGTTCTTGACGCTCATCCGAAGACGTTTCAGAGCTTTCTTTTGGCTCAGTGAGTGCAGCCATTGTAGTCATCATTTCCTGAAGCTTTTGTTGTTGCTCCTGGGCTTTCGTCACGGATCGGGTGAGCGGTCGGTGGCCCGTAGAAGTGCGGCTTTCCTCCTTTCCAGAAGCCATATAAACAGTGTGCACCACCATGCCCCCAGACTTGGGGCGTTTGTGTTCGGTGTCTTTGCGATTTGCCGAAGACACAGGGGCTTTTTGTGGCCTCCTTTTTTGAGTGATTGGAGTTAAGGGAGCCGTTGTAGTGGGCACCCAAGTAGCTTTTGCTTTTTGTGGTTTGACAGAGTAATCCTTCCCCTGCCGAACCTTCATCTTTTTCTGTCGTCGGAGGCAGTCTTGATCGATCACCGACTCTTGGACCTGTCGCCAGACTTTGTAAATTTTAGAGGACAGCCGTTGAGGGGGCTGCTCTAACTTCTTCTCTGGAGTATTCTCCACAGGTGAAGGAGTTCGTTTCAATATCGCAGTAGGAGAGTTTCTGCGCACCTTGTTGAGCAGTTCAAAGCTGTTCTTGGTTGGAAGAGCAGCATCGATCCTCACCATCGGAGCTGACGGAGTTATCCCAGAGGGGGAGTTGCCCCCAGCCTTCCTTACTCGACGCCAGTGGCGACGTCGGGCATGTCGTGCTGATGGAGTTGTTTCAGCTATAGGGATGACCTCCTCATGCCCCCTGTGTTGGTCAGAATATACCGGTACCAGCTTTTTAAAGATCGACGTCCGTTGAACGGGGATGGCTAACCTGTCAGAAGCGGGCTTCCGAACATGGGAAGCGACCCTGGTGACTTCGCCAAGAACGGGAGCTGGGATAGCTATCCATTTCGGGATAACGCCTTCTGGTATGGCAGGCTTCTTCATGGGCCCGATGGAGCTCTGGCCTAATCCATTAAAACCTGAAGCAGTGGAGTTGGATGACCCGTTGAGAGGGGTCGCGGCAGTGGTGAGTCGATCGAAGACCGACTTCTTTGGAGCTTCTTGCAATGTCATTGGGGCGTTGAAGCTCATTGGTGGGAGCATAGTCCCAAAAAATAGTCCAGTCGTGGCTTGAGCCACCTGCTCCACCGGCATTTTGAAAAGGGAGGCCGCTTGGGGCCCATAAGTCACTCCTCCAGCAATGACGGAGCGAGAGTTGTTGCTGCAGGCGATGCAGTTCGAAGCCATTGATCTTCTGTTTTCTACACGGAGCAAGACACCAAATCTTAGTACCTTGAATCCACAGGCAATCACAGCAAACCGCGATTTGTTCGCGAACACGACACACGAAGTGTGGAGTGGAAAGAGGAAGAGGTCCCACCGGGCGTGCCAGAATCTGTTCCCCTCCGAACGGCGGCCCGGACTTCGCGTCCGTTGCCTGAGGTTCGGGGCAGATGCTATTTGGTTTTATCCGTCCACCTCTCCGAAGATGCCAAGTTGATTTATGACACCGTGTATCGGAGGTTTAGACGGATGCGGCCGATGTAGCAGACTTCGTCAGATTCCCCCTCAGGGTAAGGGGTTTTTGATTGTGGGGACGCTCTTCCCTGCAGGCGCAAGCCCCTGCAGTTAATTACGCTACCACATTGCGGTAACAACTTTCTCCTTCTCCAGAATTTCACTTCGTGTCGTGTGTGTTTGTTTTATTTTTGGTTGCCCGTGGATTGTATACGGAGACTGAGAAATGCCGTCGCCCGTAGGACGTGGATTAGTCCAAATCCGTATTTACTTAGATTTGGGTTTGGTGTTTTTAGTTTAAGGACGCATTAGTCGCGTTGCGGCTAAGATCAACTTAAACATTCGTTAAGGATACATTAGTCCTGTTTTAGACTAAGATCAACTTAACGTAATGATCCATTTAATGTATGGCCATCGGGACTCGTCACCTCTCTGACGTCGTTGAAGGATTACAACGACATGTATCAGAGGAGCTCGGAGATGTACCCTCGAACCAGAGTTGATTCGGAGTT
Source organism: Agapanthus africanus (assembly GCA_030015575.1). Taxonomy (NCBI): domain Eukaryota; kingdom Viridiplantae; phylum Streptophyta; class Magnoliopsida; order Asparagales; family Amaryllidaceae; genus Agapanthus; species Agapanthus africanus. The sequence continues at coordinate 266,859,024 of CM057339.1, forward strand.
TTATAATCCATTTGAATGTTTAAGGATACGTTAGCCGTGTTTGGGGCTAAGGTCAACTTAAACGGGACCGTTTAGATCCGGCGAAAGAGTGTTTAGAAGCTCTATTGTTCCAGTTTAGGGACATAGTGGTCTATCGCCAGTTTAGGGACGTGGTGGTCCGCATTCCAGTTTAGGGACGTGGTGGTCGATCGCCAGTTTAGGGACGTGGTGGTCCGATATTAGTTTAGGGACGTCTCGGTCTATTATTAGTTTAGGGACGTTTCGGTCCGATATTAGTTTAGGGACGTTTCGGTCCGATATTTGTTTAGGGACGTTTCGGTCCGATATTAGTTTAGGGACGTTTCGGTCCGATATTAGTTTACGGACGTTTCGGTCCAATATTAGTTTAGGGACGTTTCGGTCCAATAATAGTTTAGGGACGTTTCGGTCCATTAGGGTGTGTGGTTGTTGGGACCCGTCACCTCTTTGACGTCGTTGAAGAATTACAACGACGGATGTCAAAGGAGTTCGGAGATGTACCCTCGAACCGGATGTAGATTGATTTAGGAGAGCCATTTTGCTCAATCAATTTAATTTAAGGACTTATGGCCACGATTGGGCTAAGTCCAGTTCAACATTTTATTTGCTTTTGCATTGCATTTTTTATTTAGGCTCTACCCACAAAAGATACAGAGTATCAATTTATTTTGGGCTCTGCCCATTTGTAGATGATGCAAAGTATCTACCTTGTTTGGGCTTTGCCCTTTTTAAAATGCATAGCATTATGAATATTTTGTTTGGCCTCTGCCCATTTATAAATGATGCAGAGCATCTGTTTTGGTTTGGGCTCTGCCCCCTTAAAATAATGCATTGCATTTTATTTATCAGGCTTGTTAAGCCTTTTAATTGGGCTTGGCCCTTCAGGAAGTGAAATGCATTGCATTTGTCAGGCGCTTTGCGCCAATCACTGAGCGCAAGCGCTTATGGTGAGGACACGTGTCATGATCTGGTGAGCGCAAGAGCAACAGCGCAGTGCGCTGCGCTAGTGCGCTGTGCTGTTGTGTTGCTGACACGTGGCGCACTCTGGTGAGTTGCGCCCGTTCCAGAGAGCAAAGCTCTATTTCAAGGCGCGTAGCGCAAGTTGTTCTGCAGCTGACACGTGGCGCGCTCTGGTGAGTTGCGCCAGTTCCAGAGAGCAAAGCTCTATTTCAAGGCGCGTAGCGCAAGTTGTTCTGCAGCTGACACGTGGCGTGCTCTGGTGAGTTGCGCCAGTTCCAGAGAGCAAAGCTCTATTTCAAGGCGCGTAGCGCAAGTTGTTCTGCAGCTGACACGTGGCGCGCTCTGGTGAGTTGCGCCAGTTCCAGAGAGCAAAGCTCTATTTCAAGGCGCGTAGCGCAAGTTGTTCTGCAGCTAACACGTGGCGTTCTCTCAGGAGCGCAACAGCGCAGTTTGGAAGTGCAAAGCACTAAGAATCTTTTTAGATTCTAGAACAGAAGTGCAAAGCACTATTTGTTTTCTTTGATCTAATTAGGATCAAAGAAAAATGAGTTTTTCTCTTTATTTCAAGAACCAGAGGTTCATAAAAGTGCAAAACACTATTTTTTTTATTTTTTTTATTTTTTTTTGTTTTAAAGAACCAGTGGTTCATACGAGTGCAAAGCACTATTTTTATTTATTTTTATTTTCTTTTTTATTTTAAAGAACCAGTGGTTCATACGAGTGCAAAATACTATTCATTATGTGAAGATCATTGATCAATGATTTATCAAAAGAGATTTCTTTTCTCTCGTGAAGGTTTTTACCTTCTTCTTCAAATTTTTCTCAGAGTTCTCTCTGTTTGAAGCTCTTGATTTTTTTTTTCTTTTCAAGAAATGTTCCTACCATCTCTTCTCTTCTTGGCTCCTATTTATAGGAGAATGAAAAGAATCAATTTGTTTAGCAAATCTCTCCTTGAAAAATTTGATTTGATCGTTGAGAGATTTGATTTATCTTTATCATTAATCTGGGCCTTTAGATCATTCAGTGAATTTTATTCACCGTGGATTTTAAATCCAAAAGATATTCTATTTGTTATTCTGGTGAGATTTTCAGGGAAATCTTTCCTTGTCCAAGATTTTTCCATAAATTGATGATTTTTAATCATCTTTGGATCTTTAATCCAACGGTTCCCATAATCCTTTTCCATTTGGAAAGATTTAGAAGCTTTTAGAATTTTAATTCTATTTCGAAAGATTTTTAGAGAAATTTAGAATTTTAATTCTACTAATCTGTAAGGTTTTCAAAGCCTGTCACGTGCTGGCACGTGACCCTTGGTCACGTGTGAGCATGTAACCTTTAATCAGGGAACAGATTTTAGAATTTAATTCTATTCATTATTTTAGAGGCCTTAAGAGCCCATCACGTGTCTGCACGTGGCCCATAGTCACGTGTGAGCACGTGATGCCCCGTTGGGGTCTTTTCTAAGTTTTTATTATATCTTCTAACTCCTCCAGCGGATTCTTAAAAGCCCATCACGTGTGAACACATATGCCTCATAACTTTTGATCCCGGATGAATTATGAAGCCCATAATATATCAAATCGAAGGGTTTTTCGAGACGCTTTCAATACAATCAGAATTTATCCATTTCTCCTTCGGGAGTTTGTCAAAAAATAGCCTGGAAGATACTGGTTCGTATTTCCTTAAGCGTATCGCTGCCATTTGATACCTTGGACTCTTTTGCGCAGAAATTTTTGGCGGGAACAGTCACGTGCCCACTTTAGCGTACTTTGGGAAGCGGGGCGTGACATGGTTCTTTTGGTATCAGAGCCATAGGATAGTCGGGTTGATTCTTTTGTAGTTGGGTATTGTACCCAATACACGAATCAGAATACCCGTGTTTAGGAAACATGTCCTGCCACCTTGACCATTTTACCATTATTGAATCACATTCTTTCTGATTATATCTTTTACGATGTGCAAACTTCCTTTGCATATCGATTCGAAAACCTGATTCCTTGTTATCTCTAGGACTTAGGCGACTTGGATGGAGTTATATAATTGTGGCTATGATACCGCGGCATAGTTATAATGCGACACTCTATTTAAGTATCTTGGAGTTCTAGCCTTGATCTATATTCAGAATCTATCATCATGCTAATTTTGGATGTTTTGAGTTCAGGAATATGGCCGGTAAGAATTTGAAGACGTACCAAAGCGTGTGGACGAAGCCGCCATGCTTGGAGTGATAAGGGGAATGCTGGAGGATCAAAAGAAACAGACCGAGCTGATCCAGCAGCAAGCGGACTCATTTCAGGAAGGTTTTGTAACGTTTCAGAAATCGTTTTGCGAATTTTCCAGTTTTTGGGCAAAATTGACGGTTTTTCCCGTTTTAACCCGATTTCGATAAAACGACCATATAAGCTTACCGACACCTAATTTGGCCAAAATAAAGCTTGTGCGCGAACTTTGGGAGTATTTGGGAGGTTTTGGTTCAGATAGATTTTTTCCCGAAAAAAATATTATTTTAAGCGGTGTTTTGTGCACGTAAATCGGGAAAATTTTTATTTTGTGAATAAATTATTTTTGTCACAAAAATTATTTTAGAAGGTTCTTTTTAAATATCTAGATTTTATTTGGTGACAAATGGGTTGGATTTTAAAAAGAAAAGAAAAGAGTGAAAGGTGGAAAAATGGCATTTTTATACTATTTATACTCTTTCCTAGCAATTTCCTCACTAATAATTCACAAAAATACCCTCCCACTCACCTTGGCCGACCTAAACACCCCCATTTCTGTCCTTAACAATTCCAAACTCAATTCTTCTCATTTTTCTTCAAAATAATCATGAATTATCCAAATAAATTCATAGAAATTCAAATAAATTCCAAAACCTTCATTCTCCTTCACTAATCCTTCATGGATCTTCATCAAAGCTTGGATGGGAGGATAAAATGATGGATCAAACTTATTTTTGGTGTTCTTGAGGAGGTATAAATTCTTACCTTAATTTATAATTATTTCTTTAATTTTTAACTAGCTAATTTAGATAGCTATTTAAGTGCTTAATTTAGCTTTTAATTCATGATAAATTCATTATATTTGGTTTAATAAATTCATTTTAGGGTTAAATTTTGATTAAGTGATTAGTGTTTAATTCAAGTGTTAAATTGTGTTTTGGTAAAGATTAATCTAGTAGAAAGTGTTAAAACTTGTTAATAAGCATTTTGTTAAATTAATTAAAATTGCTTACTAGATTTTTCCTAAAACTTAATTAAGCAAGTTTAAAAATATAGGATTGGTTTAGATAGCTTAGTTAAGCTATTTTAAGGTATTTGTAATTATTAGATTTGTGTTATCTTGAATCTAGTACGATATCTTGCGATAGGTTGCTTACTAGATTTCGGGGTTTTCCGACGTAGGGTTCGTTTGGTAGTTGCGAGGTTATATCCAGTGTATTCCTCGTAATTTTTGTGTTGTGTTGCGCGATCGAGACGATCGGGGTCCAGACTTGGTGTTTTGTAGTTTAGCAACCCCGATTAGGGTTTTGGCCGGTATCGTGCGCAATAGATGCGCTAAGCGCGCAGTGTAATTTTCGGGGCATTATTCTTGCGTTTCGATGTCTTTTCGTCGATGTAGAATATATGCTTATGTGATGTGTTTGTGAAATTTTAGGTTCGCAAGCGGGGACTTCGGACGCTACGACAAGGGGAAAACAGGTGGTAGGCTTCATCTAGCTTGGAGTGTTGGTGAGTAGATTTAACATCTACAGGGGAATCGCCCGCATGGCGTTATGCGTCTGGGCTAGAAATATTTACATTGTCGCATATTCTATGTCATGTTTAGAATTGCGCATTTACCCTATTAGTTAGATTGTAGCGTGCCTGGACTAGTAGTAGTAGGACACTGCACATATTATTGACGATTCATGTTGCACGAGCACTGATTATATGCTACACACACCGTCAATAATTGCCATATCACACACAAACCACTTATATATGTTATATTGCTTGGTTAGGGACATTGTGACATTGATTCATACTGCTTATCATATATGGCATTTAATATACCTGTATTCCTATAGAGTATTGTACCATTAGTGATAGGTACATACACACTCCCTGTCATAGCTACAGGTGTACTTGCATTTTATACTTTACTTATACCTGATAGGTATATCACATCATCATATAGGTAGGTACCTATATTTCTGCTATACTATTCATGTGTTCATTTATATCTGGTGAATGCTATGCTTTTCTTTTATACGCTTTCATTACAGTTTTTATGTTGCGTATACTTTATTCATGGATTATCGCATTGTTATATGGATTTTTCATGATGTTTTCTGGATTTGGGAACCGTGGTAGTTCATGAAATTATGCATACATTGAAAAACCCGGTTTCCTTGATATGATATTATAGCATCCACCATGAGATTTATCGGTTCTGATATATGCCCGATTCGAGGAGTGAGGAGGCACCGTCTGCGGGTACATGGTGGGGCCCGGAGGTACCCCGAAGCAAGAATGTTGTCGGAGTGAGCCGACGTCGCATTGAGGCGATGAGGCCTAGGAGAACCATACTTTCCGGTGACAGGACCATTGACTCATCGGCTATCGAGTGGATACCGACGGGAGTCATGTGCGTATGGATACGTCGAGAGGCGAGGGTCAGAGCTAGACACTCGAGCTATCGGGATAGCGTATGATACGTACTTATCAGGGGGCCAGTCATGGGGACAGCACCTGATGGATCAGTATTTCTGTGTCGATGCTTGACACATTGGTTTCATGGTATTTATAATTACTCCTTTGTATATATAAAAAGGGGATTGAACCGCTGTTATAAATACCTTACACCAATATTAGTGGAATGAGACGCTAATATATGTGTATTGCCCTCATCATATTATTATGACATTATACTTAGGATGTTAGAACTGTGCTGGAGATTTATTTAGGGATTTGAGAGATTCACTGGGATTGGATGATGATATCGTACACACTAGAGACGTGAGATCCACTTAGTGTTGTACATTGATATAGATGAGATATACGGATATGGTACATACGAGCGATGTGAGATCCACTTGCTGTTGTACATTTGATATAGGTGAGATATACCTGATATTGTACAGACGAGATATGTGGGATCCACTAGCTGTTGTACATTTGACATATGTGAGATATACCAGATATTGTACATACGAGAGATGTGAGATCTACTTGTGTTGTACATTTGATATATGTGAGATATACCTGATGTTGTACATACTAGATGTGTGAGATCCACTTGCTGTTGTACATTTGATATATGTGAGATATACTGAGATTGTACATACGAGATATGTGAGATCTACTTGATGTTATACATGCGATACATATGCGAGATATACTTCATATTGTGCAGTTGAGGAGATATGACACTTAGATGATATGAGAGCCAATTTGGGGGCTGATTTGAGGAATTGGGATTTTGATTTGTCTTGCTGGATTGTGATCCTACCACGATGTCAGGATTCCGTGGAAATGACATATTTCACTCCATACCTCATCTTTATATACTTGTGCATTGTTCCATGTATTAGGAGTACCTATGAGTGTACCTTTCATGAGTGTTGCACATTTACTTTCTCATATCCCCAGTGCATGATTATTGCATACTGTTGTCATATCATTATTGCTTTACATATTGGTGGTACTTGTTAGTGTACTTTCCATTATTTCGTACTCATGACATGTTATTACTGCAATTGTCATATATTAGATTCATGCTGTACGTACATTCTCGCGATTACCTGCATATGTTATTTACTATTCACGAGTTGGCAACTCACCCCCGTTGTGCCACAGGTTTTGCTGGAGTTTCCCCAGAGTAGTCAAGGCAAGCTATTTAGCTTTTCAGCTACATATTCATCTATCATCTTTTGCTACGGATACCGCATCAGCTCACAGTGTGCAGTTTGCTTAGGTGGGTTTTGTGGTTATTCGTTGTATTATATATTCGTTGTATCCATGTACTCTCCATCTACTATTTTCATATTGACTTAGAGACTTGGTGAGGACGATGTTGTTTATTATGTTGGATTTGTTGTCTTTTATACAGTTTCCTTTCTATCGTCTTCTATTTCTTCGCTACGGCGTCGTATATTTGTTGTGGTGGTTGTTTTCCGCCGTTGGGCGTGGATTTGCTCCCGTTGGGGATGCTTTACTTTATATATATGTTGTACCCATTTTTGGGGCTAGCTTTTACAAAGGAGGTGCTGCCAAAATTTTAAAGAAAAAGTGGACTCTTTTAAAGAATTTGGATTGTGATTTCAAATGTTTCAAAAACCTTTTATTATCTTTTCCGTATTTTTATGGTTTAGATTTCTGGGTTTTGGCTTTCTTTTACTGCGTTACGTCTGGAGGCGTTGCGTAGTATTAGGGCCATCACGTACCATTTTTGGGTCGTGACAAAGTTGGTATCAGAGCGTTAGGTTTTACCTTTCGGAGTGTAGGATGACCTTAGTATGATGGAGTAGGTAACCTAAGCGGAGTAACGTAGTGTGTGTATGTCTGCAGCATACTCACGATGCAGTATTTCGCCTAAAGTGCCTAAGTACAAATTGTTTGATATTCCTTCCTTGATGATTCATATCCTTGTGATTCGATTTTCCGTGTTCATATCGAATCCTATCTCTATTTATAGCCTTGCCGCCGATGACTATGGGGACTCAGAGTGATGCAGCGAGAGCCGAGGTCAGGGTTGGCTCGGGTGAGACGAGCACTGACCAGGAGGGCACTCGTATTGCACAGTTGCAGACGGATCAGCCTTCGACTGATCAGCTCGCTAGACTTGTGACAGAGATGCAGGATTTGCGCCAGACGATGAGATCATTGGTTGATGCCATTCGAGCGCAGCGACAGGTGGTTGAGACCCCAGTTACTCAGTTGTTCCTTGGGATTAACGTGCAGCAGTCTGTTACTTACGTAGCACCAGTGGATGTAGCTCCAGTCGACGAGACACGTATTCCAGAGACTTTGCGAGTTCCAGGACAGTGGAGGACCCGTACAGGTGTGCCAGTCCAGGGACAGAGGTTCAGTCGTCGTGATAGGTTTTGTGTACGTCATGGGAGTAGCAGAGGCTTGAGGCGAGGATAGTCGTCTAGCTCGTATACATAGGATGGTCAGCAGTTTTCTTCCGGATGTTATCGGTGCGGGAGTTTGGATCATCGGGTTCGAGTTTGTACTGAGCCATGTAGTCGCGAGACAACTTTACCGCATAGTGGAGGATTTCAGCCAGTTGTGGGTAGAAGGCAGACACGAGAGTTTGTTTCTACTAATCCGGACGCACGGACGTCCAGTGCAGACTTGTCAGGTATCCTTGTACATGTTCTTTTGATGTACTTGTTGGTTTTCGCACTTTGTGCCGTGGTTGGGACGGGGATTCGTGTTAGCTAGATCGGCCGTTTTGTTGTGTTAAGTTCTGTCAGCGATTCTTTTGTTGTGCGACACGTATTTCAGTCGTATGCCAATCGGTGAGGAGATTTTGCCATCATTGGATCCTTCTAGAGATGTTGGATTTGACGTTCTCCTGGGCATGGATTGGTTAGTTACGTGTTAGGCGTCTGTGGACTACCGTGAGAAAACAGTCAGGATTTGTTTTCCCGGCGAGTCAGTTCTTGTTGTGCAGGTGGATAGTTGTACCGCCTCTCACAGCTCGAATTCAGCCTTTTTCGCTAGTCAGCTTTGGAAGAGATGTCGTGGATTCTTGGCGTTTATTCGAGATACCGGAGCCACGGTAGATTTGTTGGACCGGGTACTTATCGTGCATGAGTTGTCCAACGATATTTCAGGAGAGCTAGCGAAATTCAGGGAGCTTAAGGATCTGCTGCAGAGTTGTTTGTTGGGAGGTTTGTATGTCCGAGTGTTTCGCTTTTGGGAGATCCTATTTCTGTTCGTCAAGGAGAAAGACGATAGATTGTGGTTGTGGATTAATAGATCGTCAATTGAACCGGCTTACGGTGCGGTTAGGTATCATTTACCTCGCTTTGACGATTTCTTCGATCGGCTCCAGAGTGCGAGACTTTTTCTAAGTTTGTTTGGGATCAGGTCATCATTGTTGCGGGTTAGAAGTGGTGGCATTCCGAATACTGTTTTTGTGCGTGCTATGGGCAGTTTGTGTGTTGGTGGTGTCGTTGGACTCGCCAATGCCCTAGCAGCATTTGTGGATATGATGTACCAGATTTCTTCAGGCCGTTCCTCGACCAGTTGCTGTTGTGTGTTGATGACATTCTGGTCAATTCTTTGTCTTGAGGGACAGGAGCAGCACTTGAGAATTTGTTTTGCAGACATTGGGAGAGCCCCGGATATTTGCTAGATTCTCGGAGTGTTCTTTCAGGCTTGTTTGTGTTGACTCCCAGGTCTTGTAGTTACGGGAGACAGTTTCGTATGGTTCCGGGGGAGATCGAGACCGTACAGCTTAGGCCCGGACTTGTGTGCAGGACGGAGGTCCTTTGATTTTGGGTTTAGCAGGTTTTACCGCCGTTTCGTGCAGGATTACTAGAGTATTGATGCACCGTTGACTGGACAGACCTGAAAGGAGGTTCTTTTCTTTGGACTGAGGCATGTGTACGGAGTTTTCGGCAGTTGAAGATTCAGTTAGCAACTGCATCAGTTCTTGTTTTTGATTCAGAGTCTGTGGTTGTGACAAGGTTGTGCTAAGTTAGGAATGCGTTTGTGTACCTGATGTTTTCGGGTAGAGACGTGAAATCCTAGAGCAAGCACATCAATCAACTCTCTATATTCATTCAAGTTCCGCCAATATTGACGTGACTGGTGAGATAGTTACGGGTGGACAGGAGTGTAAAGAGAAATTTCAGGTTTCGTTTCAAGGTGTTTGTCTTGTTGTGCATTTGTGTTAAGTGTTTGCGGCAGTTGGGATCGTCACTCGCCATTGTAGGATACTTCTGGATAGCTGTTATCAAGAGACATTCAATTGGCAACCTTTAGGTGTAGTCAGGTAGTGTCGATCACCAGTCTGTTTTTCTGACTCAGCGTAGTAGGATTTTTGGACCTTAGCTAGCCTAGAGACTTCGGAGATGGTCCAGTTGGTTCAGGTCAGGATGAGTAGCCCAGTGCAGATAGAGGTCATATGCCGACCATGTTGGTCGCAGATTTGAGTTCGCAGTGGGAGATCATGTATTCCTACGGACTTTCCGATGAATGACATGTTGAGTTTTGGGAAGCTTATCTCAGGATTTTAGGTCCTCTTGAGATCCTTTAAGCGAGTTAGTTTTCGTTGCCTTTAATTTAGCACTTCCGCCCAGATTATCGATTTTTCACCCCGTTTTCATTGTGTTGATACTTGCAAATACCTTCATGACTTTCTCACATGATTCAGCACTAGACATTTAGTTTGGATGCGATCTTTCATTCACTAGCAGCCAATTGTATTATTGGCTAGGCAGGTGGAGAAACTTCGGTCAAAGGTCTTGCCATCTGTGGAGAGTTTTCTTGGACGTAGCCGTATAGTGAGGGGATCACTTGGGAGGCTGCGAGCGAGATTTATGAGTTTTGTACTCTTCTCTTTGAAGGTATGCTTGGTGAAAATATTTAAATTCGGGGACGAATTTTTATAAGGGGGGGAGATTGTAACGTTTCAGAAATCGTTTTGCGAATTTTCCAGTTTTTGGGCAAAATTGACGGTTTTTCCCGTTTTAACCCGATTTCGATAAAACGACCATATAAGCTTACCGACACCTAATTTGGCCAAAATAAAGCTTGTGCGCGAACTTTGGGAGTATTTGGGAGGTTTTGGTTCAGATAGATTTTTTCCCGAAAAAAATATTATTTTAAGCGGTGTTTTGTGCACGTAAATCGGGAAAATTTTTATTTTGTGAATAAATTATTTTTGTCACTAAAATTATTTTAGAAGGTTCTTTTTAAATATCTAGATTTTATTTGGTGACAAATGGGTTGGATTTTAAAAAGAAAAGAAAAGAGTGAAAGGTGGAAAAATGGCATTTTTATACTATTTATACTCTTTCCTAGCAATTTCCTCACTAATAATTCACAAAAATACCCTCCCACTCACCTTGGCCGACCTAAACACCCCCATTTCTGTCCTTAACAATTCCAAACTCAATTCTTCTCATTTTTCTTCAAAATAATCATGAATTATCCAAATAAATTCATAGAAATTCAAATAAATTCCAAAACCTTCATTCTCCTTCACTAATCCTTCATGGATCTTCATCAAAGCTTGGATGGGAGGATAAAATGATGGATCAAACTTATTTTTGGTGTTCTTGAGGAGGTATAAATTCTTACCTTAATTTATAATTATTTCTTTAATTTTTAACTATCTAATTTAGATAGCTATTTAAGTGCTTAATTTAGCTTTTAATTCATGATAAATTCATTATATTTGGTTTAATAAATTCATTTTAGGGTTAAATTTTGATTAAGTGATTAGTGTTTAATTCAAGTGTTAAATTGTGTTTTGGTAAAGATTAATCTAGTAGAAAGTGTTAAAACTTGTTAATAAGCATTTTGTTAAATTAATTAAAATTGCTTACTAGATTTTTCCTAAAACTTAATTAAGCAAGTTTAAAAATATAGGATTGGTTTAGATAGCTTAGTTAAGCTATTTTAAGGTATTTGTAATTATTAGATTTGTGTTATCTTGAATCTAGTACGATATATTGCGATAGGTTGCTTACTAGATTTCGGGGTTTTCCGACGTAGGGTTCGTTTGGTAGTTGCGAGGTTATATCCAGTGTATTCCTCGTAATTTTTGTGTTGTGTTGCGCGATCGGGACGATCGGGGTCCAGACTTGGTGTTTTGTAGTTTAGCAACCCCGATTAGGGTTTTGGCCGGTATCGTGCGCAATAGATGCGCTAAGCGCGCAGTGTAATTTTCGGGGCATTATTCTTGCGTTTCGATGTCTTTTCGTCGATGTAGAATATATGCTTATGTGATGTGTTTGTGAAATTTTAGGTTCGCAAGCGGGGACTTCGGACGCTACGACAAGGGGAAAACAGGTGGTAGGCTTCATCTAGCTTGGAGTGTTGGTGAGTAGATTTAACATCTACAGGGGAATCTCCCGCATGGCGTTATGCGTCTGGGCTAGAAATATTTACATTGTCGCATATTCTATGTCATGTTTAGAATTGCGCATTTACCCTATTAGTTAGATTGTAGCGTGCCTGGACTAGTAGTAGTAGGACACTGCACATATTATTGACGATTCATGTTGCACGAGCACTGATTATATGCTACACACACCGTCAATAATTGCCATATCACACACAAACCACTTATATATGTTATATTGCTTGGTTAGGGACATTGTGACATTGATTCATACTGCTTATCATATATGGCATTTAGCATACCTGTATTCCTATAGAGTATTGTACCATTAGTGATAGGTACATACACACTCCCTGTCATAGCTACAGGTGTACTTGCATTTTATACTTTACTTATACCTGATAGGTATATCACATCATCATATAGGTAGGTACCTATATTTCTGCTATACTATTCATGTGTTCATTTATATCTGGTGAATGCTATGCTTTTCTTTTATACGCTTTCATTACAGTTTTTATGTTGCGTATACTTTATTCATGGATTATCGCATTGTTATATGGATTTTTCATGATGTTTTCTGGATTTGGGAACCGTGGTAGTTCATGAAATTATGCATACATTGAAAAACCCGGTTTCCTTGATATGATATTATAGCATCCACCATGAGATTTATCGGTTCTGATATATGCCCGATTCGAGGAGTGAGGAGGCACCGTCTGCGGGTACATGGTGGGGCCCGGAGGTACCCCGAAGCAAGAATGTTGTCGGAGTGAGCCGACGTCGCATTGAGGCGATGAGGCCTAGGGGAACCATACTTTCCGGTGACAGGACCATTGACTCATCGGCTATCGAGTGGATACCGACGGGAGTCATGTGCGTATGGATACGTCGAGAGGCGAGGGTCAGAGCTAGACACTCGAGCTATCGGGATAGCGTATGATACGTACTTATCAGGGGGCCAGTCATGGGGACAGCACCTGATGGATCAGTATTTCTGTGTCGATGCTTGACACATTGGTTTCATGGTATTTATAATTACTCCTTTGTATATATAAAAAGGGGATTGAACCGCTGTTATAAATACCTTACACCAATATTAGTGGAATGAGACGCTAATATATGTGTATTGCCCTCATCATATTATTATGACATTATACTTAGGATGTTAGAACTGTGCTGGAGATTTATTTAGGGATTTGAGAGATTCACTGGGATTGGATGATGATATCGTACACACTAGAGACGTGAGATCCACTTAGTGTTGTACATTGATATAGATGAGATATACGGATATGGTACATACGAGCGATGTGAGATCCACTTGCTGTTGTACATTTGATATAGGTGAGATATACCTGATATTGTACAGACGAGATATGTGGGATCCACTAGCTGTTGTACATTTGACATATGTGAGATATACCAGATATTGTACATACGAGAGATGTGAGATCTACTTGTGTTGTACATTTGATATATGTGAGATATACCTGATGTTGTACATACTAGATGTGTGAGATCCACTTGCTGTTGTACATTTGATATATGTGAGATATACTGAGATTGTACATACGAGATATGTGAGATCTACTTGATGTTGTACATGCGATACATATGCGAGATATACTTCATATTGTGCAGTTGAGGAGATATGACACTTAGATGATATGAGAGCCAATTTGGGGGCTGATTTGAGGAATTGGGATTTTGATTTGTCTTGCTGGATTGTGATCCTACCACGATGTCAGGATTCCGTGGAAATGACATATTTCACTCCATACCTCATCTTTATATACTTGTGCATTGTTCCATGTATTAGGAGTACCTATGAGTGTACCTTTCATGAGTGTTGCACATTTACTTTCTCATATCCCCAGTGCATGATTATTGCATACTGTTGTCATATCATTATTGCTTTACATATTGGTGGTACTTGTTAGTGTACTTTCCATTATTTCGTACTCATGACATGTTATTACTGCAATTGTCATATATTAGATTCATGCTGTACGTACATTCTCGCGATTACCTGCATATGTTATTTACTATTCACGAGTTGGCAACTCACCCCCGTTGTGCCACAGGTTTTGCTGGAGTTTCCCCAGAGTAGTCAAGGCAAGCTATTTAGCTTTTCAGCTACATATTCATCTATCATCTTTTGCTACGGATACCGCATCAGCTCACAGTGTGCAGTTTGCTTAGGTGGGTTTTGTGGTTATTCGTTGTATTATATATTCGTTGTATCCATGTACTCTCCATCTACTATTTTCATATTGACTTAGAGACTTGGTGAGGACGATGTTGTTTATTATGTTGGATTTGTTGTCTTTTATACAGTTTCCTTTCTATCGTCTTCTATTTCTTCGCTACGGCGTCGTATATTTGTTGTGGTGGTTGTTTTCCGCCGTTGGGCGTGGATTTGCTCCCGTTGGGGATGCTTTACTTTATATATATGTTGTACCCATTTTTGGGGCTAGCTTTTACAAAGGAGGTGCTGCCAAAATTTTAAAGAAAAAGTGGACTCTTTTAAAGAATTTGGATTGTGATTTCAAATGTTTCAAAAACTTTTTATTATCTTTTCCGTATTTTTATGGTTTAGATTTCTGGGTTTTGGCTTTCTTTTACTGCGTTACGTCTGGAGGCGTTGCGTAGTATTAGGGCCATCACGTACCATTTTTGGGTCGTGACAAAGTTGGTATCAGAGCGTTAGGTTTTACCTTTCGGAGTGTAGGATGACCTTAGTATGATGGAGTAGGTAACCTAAGCGGAGTAACGTAGTGTGTGTATGTCTGCAGCATACTCACGATGCAGTATTTCGCCTAAAGTGCCTAAGTACAAATTGTTTGATATTCCTTCCTTGATGATTCATATCCTTGTGATTCGATTTTCCGTGTTCATATCGAATCCTATCTCTATTTATAGCCTTGCCGCCGATGACTATGGGGACTCAAAGTGATGCAGCGAGAGCCGAGGTCAGGGTTGGCTCGGGTGAGACGAGCACTGACCAGGAGGGCACTCGTATTGCACAGTTGCAGACGGATCAGCCTTCGACTGATCAGCTCGCTAGACTTGTGACAGAGATGCAGGATTTGCGCCAGACGATGAGATCATTGGTTGATGCCATTCGAGCACAGCGACAGGTGGTTGAGACCCCAGTTACTCAGTTGTTCCTTGGGATTAGCGTGCAGCAGTCTGTTACTTACGTAGCACCAGTGGATGTAGCTCCAGTCGACGAGACACGTATTCCAGAGACTTTGCGAGTTCCAGGACAGTGGAGGACCCGTACAGGTGTGCCAGTCCAGGGACAGAGGTTCAGTCGTCGTGATAGGTTTTGTGTACGTCATGGGAGTAGCAGAGGCTTGAGGCGAGGATAGTCGTCTAGCTCGTATACATAGGATGGTCAGCAGTTTTCTTCCGGATGTTATCGGTGCGGGAGTTTGGATCATCGGGTTCGAGTTTGTACTGAGCCATGTAGTCGCGAGACAACTTTACCGCATAGTGGAGGATTTCAGCCAGTTGTGGGTAGAAGGCAGACACGAGAGTTTGTTTCTACTAATCCGGACGCACGGACGTCCAGTGCAGACTTGTCAGGTATCCTTGTACATGTTCTTTTGATGTACTTGTTGGTTTTCGCACTTTGTGCCGTGGTTGGGACGGGGATTCGTGTTAGCTAGATCGGCCGTTTTGTTGTGTTAAGTTCTGTCAGCGATTCTTTTGTTGTGCGACACGTATTTCAGTCGTATGCCAATCGGTGAGGAGATTTTGCCATCATTGGATCCTTCTAGAGATGTTGGATTTGACGTTCTCCTGGGCATGGATTGGTTAGTTACGTGTTAGGCGTCTGTGGACTACCGTGAGAAAACAGTCAGGATTTGTTTTCCCGGCGAGTCAGTTCTTGTTGTGCAGGTGGATAGTTGTACCGCCTCTCACAGCTCGAATTCAGCCTTTTTCGCTAGTCAGCTTTGGAAGAGATGTCGTGGATTCTTGGCGTTTATTCGAGATACCGGAGCCACGGTAGATTTGTTGGACCGGGTACTTATCGTGCATGAGTTGTCCAACGATATTTCAGGAGAGCTAGCGAAATTCAGGGAGCTTAAGGATCTGCTGCAGAGTTGTTTGTTGGGAGGTTTGTATGTCCGAGTGTTTCGCTTTTGGGAGATCCTATTTCTGTTCGTCAAGGAGAAAGACGATAGATTGTGGTTGTGGATTAATAGATCGTCAATTGAACCGGCTTACGGTGCGGTTAGGTATCATTTACCTCGCTTTGACGATTTCTTCGATCGGCTCCAGAGTGCGAGACTTTTTCTAAGTTTGTTTGGGATCAGGTCATCATTGTTGCGGGTTAGAAGTGGTGGCATTCCGAATACTGTTTTTGTGCGTGCTATGGGCAGTTTGTGTGTTGGTGGTGTCGTTGGACTCGCCAATGCCCTAGCAGCATTTGTGGATATGATGTACCAGATTTCTTCAGGCCGTTCCTCGACCAGTTGCTGTTGTGTGTTGATGACATTCTGGTCAATTCTTTGTCTTGAGGGACAGGAGCAGCACTTGAGAATTTGTTTTGCAGACATTGGGAGAGCCCCGGATATTTGCTAGATTCTCGGAGTGTTCTTTCAGGCTTGTTTGTGTTGACTCCCAGGTCTTGTAGTTACGGGAGACAGTTTCGTATGGTTCCGGGGGAGATCGAGACCGTACAGCTTAGGCCCGGACTTGTGTGCAGGACGGAGGTCCTTTGATTTTGGGTTTAGCAGGTTTTACCGCCGTTTCGTGCAGGATTACTAGAGTATTGATGCACCGTTGACTGGACAGACCTGAAAGGAGGTTCTTTTCTTTGGACTGAGGCATGTGTACGGAGTTTTCGGCAGTTGAAGATTCAGTTAGCAACTGCATCAGTTCTTGTTTTTGATTCAGAGTCTGTGGTTGTGACAAGGTTGTGCTAAGTTAGGAATGCGTTTGTGTACCTGATGTTTTCGGGTAGAGACGTGAAATCCTAGAGCAAGCACATCAATCAACTCTCTATATTCATTCAAGTTCCGCCAATATTGACGTGACTGGTGAGATAGTTACGGGTGGACAGGAGTGTAAAGAGAAATTTCAGGTTTCGTTTCAAGGTGTTTGTCTTGTTGTGCATTTGTGTTAAGTGTTTGCGGCAGTTGGGATCGTCACTCGCCATTGTAGGATACTTCTGGATAGCTGTTATCAAGAGACATTCAATTGGCAACCTTTAGGTGTAGTCAGGTAGTGTCGATCACCAGTCTGTTTTTCTGACTCAGCGTAGTAGGATTTTTGGACCTTAGCTAGCCTAGAGACTTCGGAGATGGTCCAGTTGGTTCAGGTCAGGATGAGTAGCCCAGTGCAGATAGAGGTCATATGCCGACCATGTTGGTCGCAGATTTGAGTTCGCAGTGGGAGATCATGTATTCCTACGGACTTTCCGATGAATGACATGTTGAGTTTTGGGAAGCTTATCTCAGGATTTTAGGTCCTCTTGAGATCCTTTAAGCGAGTTAGTTTTCGTTGCCTTTAATTTAGCACTTCCGCCCAGATTATCGATTTTTCACCCCGTTTTCATTGTGTTGATACTTGCAAATACCTTCATGACTTTCTCACATGATTCAGCACTAGACATTTAGTTTGGATGCGATCTTTCATTCACTAGCAGCCAATTGTATTATTGGCTAGGCAGGTGGAGAAACTTCGGTCAAAGGTCTTGCCATCTGTGGAGAGTTTTCTTGGACGTAGCCGTATAGTGAGGGGATCACTTGGGAGGCTGCGAGCGAGATTTAGGAGTTTTGTACTCTTCTCTTTGAAGGTATGCTTGGTGAAAATATTTAAATTCGGGGACGAATTTTTATAAGGGGGGGAGATTGTAACGTTTCAGAAATCGTTTTGCGAATTTTCCAGTTTTTGGGCAAAATTGACGGTTTTTCCCGTTTTAACCCGATTTCGATAAAACGACCATATAAGCTTACCGACACCTAATTTGGCCAAAATAAAGCTTGTGCGCGAACTTTGGGAGTATTTGGGAGGTTTTGGTTCAGATAGATTTTTTCCCGAAAAAAATATTATTTTAAGCGGTGTTTTGTGCACGTAAATCGGGAAAATTTTTATTTTGTGAATAAATTATTTTTGTCACTAAAATTATTTTAGAAGGTTCTTTTTAAATATCTAGATTTTATTTGGTGACAAATGGGTTGGATTTTAAAAAGAAAAGAAAAGAGTGAAAGGTGGAAAAATGGCATTTTTATACTATTTATACTCTTTCCTAGCAATTTCCTCACTAATAATTCACAAAAATACCCTCCCACTCACCTTGGCCGACCTAAACACCCCCATTTCTGTCCTTAACAATTCCAAACTCAATTCTTCTCATTTTTCTTCAAAATAATCATGAATTATCCAAATAAATTCATAGAAATTCAAATAAATTCCAAAACCTTCATTCTCCTTCACTAATCCTTCATGGATCTTCATCAAAGCTTGGATGGGAGGATAAAATGATGGATCAAACTTATTTTTGGTGTTCTTGAGGAGGTATAAATTCTTACCTTAATTTATAATTATTTCTTTAATTTTTAACTAGCTAATTTAGATAGCTATTTAAGTGCTTAATTTAGCTTTTAATTCATGATAAATTCATTATATTTGGTTTAATAAATTCATTTTAGGTTAAATTTTGATTAAGTGATTAGTGTTTAATTCAAGTGTTAAATTGTGTTTTGGTAAAGATTAATCTAGTAGAAAGTGTTAAAACTTGTTAATAAGCATTTTGTTAAATTAATTAAAATTGCTTACTAGATTTTTCCTAAAACTTAATTAAGCAAGTTTAAAAATATAGGATTGGTTTAGATAGCTTAGTTAAGCTATTTTAAGGTATTTGTAATTATTAGATTTGTGTTATCTTGAATCTAGTACGATATCTTGCGATAGGTTGCTTACTAGATTTCGGGGTTTTCCGACGTAGGGTTCGTTTGGTAGTTGCGAGGTTATATCCAGTGTATTCCTCGTAATTTTTGTGTTGTGTTGCGCGATCGGGACGATCGGGGTCCAGACTTGGTGTTTTGTAGTTTAGCAACCCCGATTAGGGTTTTGGCCGGTATCGTGCGCAATAGATGCGCTAAGCGCGCAGTGTAATTTTCGGGGCATTATTCTTGCGTTTCGATGTCTTTTCGTCGATGTAGAATATATGCTTATGTGATGTGTTTGTGAAATTTTAGGTTCGCAAGCGGGGACTTCGGACGCTACGACAAGGGGAAAACAGGTGGTAGGCTTCATCTAGCTTGGAGCGTTGGTGAGTAGATTTAACATCTACAGGGGAATCTCCCGCATGGCGTTATGCGTCTGGGCTAGAAATATTTACATTGTCGCATATTCTATGTCATGTTTAGAATTGCGCATTTACCCTATTAGTTAGATTGTAGCGTGCCTGGACTAGTAGTAGTAGGACACTGCACATATTATTGACGATTCATGTTGCACGAGCACTGATTATATGCTACACACACCGTCAATAATTGCCATGTCACACACAAACCACTTATATATGTTATATTGCTTGGTTAGGGACATTGTGACATTGATTCATACTGCTTATCATATATGGCATTTAGCATACCTGTATTCCTATAGAGTATTGTACCATTAGTGATAGGTACATACACACTCCCTGTCATAGCTACAGGTGTACTTGCATTTTATACTTTACTTATACCTGATAGGTATATCACATCATCATATAGGTAGGTACCTATATTTCTGCTATACTATTCATGTGTTCATTTATATCTGGTGAATGCTATGCTTTTCTTTTATACGCTTTCATTACAGTTTTTATGTTGCGTATACTTTATTCATGGATTATCGCATTGTTATATGGATTTTTCATGATGTTTTCTGGATTTGGGAACCGTGGTAGTTCATGAAATTATGCATACATTGAAAAACCCGGTTTCCTTGATATGATATTATAGCATCCACCATGAGATTTATCGGTTCTGATATATGCCCGATTCGAGGAGTGAGGAGGCACCGTCTGCGGGTACATGGTGGGGCCCGGAGG
The DNA here is from genome assembly GCA_030015575.1 of Agapanthus africanus. Classification (NCBI taxonomy): domain Eukaryota; kingdom Viridiplantae; phylum Streptophyta; class Magnoliopsida; order Asparagales; family Amaryllidaceae; genus Agapanthus; species Agapanthus africanus. The sequence goes on from CM057339.1 coordinate 266,879,125, forward strand.
TACCCCGAAGCAAGAATGTTGTCGGAGTGAGCCGACGTCGCATTGAGGCGATGAGGCCTAGGGGAACCATACTTTCCGGTGACAGGACCATTGACTCATCGGCTATCGAGTGGATACCGACGGGAGTCATGTGCGTATGGATACGTCGAGAGGCGAGGGTCAGAGCTAGACACTCGAGCTATCGGGATAGCGTATGATACGTACTTATCAGGGGGCCAGTCATGGGGACAGCACCTGATGGATCAGTATTTCTGTGTCGATGCTTGACACATTGGTTTCATGGTATTTATAATTACTCCTTTGTATATATAAAAAGGGGATTGAACCGCTGTTATAAATACCTTACACCAATATTAGTGGAATGAGACGCTAATATATGTGTATTGCCCTCATCATATTATTATGACATTATACTTAGGATGTTAGAACTGTGCTGGAGATTTATTTAGGGATTTGAGAGATTCACTGGGATTGGATGATGATATCGTACACACTAGAGACGTGAGATCCACTTAGTGTTGTACATTGATATAGATGAGATATACGGATATGGTACATACGAGCGATGTGAGATCCACTTGCTGTTGTACATTTGATATAGGTGAGATATACCTGATATTGTACAGACGAGATATGTGGGATCCACTAGCTGTTGTACATTTGACATATGTGAGATATACCAGATATTGTACATACGAGAGATGTGAGATCTACTTGTGTTGTACATTTGATATATGTGAGATATACCTGATGTTGTACATACTAGATGTGTGAGATCCACTTGCTGTTGTACATTTGATATATGTGAGATATACTGAGATTGTACATACGAGATATGTGAGATCTACTTGATGTTGTACATGCGATACATATGCGAGATATACTTCATATTGTGCAGTTGAGGAGATATGACACTTAGATGATATGAGAGCCAATTTGGGGGCTGATTTGAGGAATTGGGATTTTGATTTGTCTTGCTGGATTGTGATCCTACCACGATGTCAGGATTCTGTGGAAATGACATATTTCACTCCATACCTCATCTTTATATACTTGTGCATTGTTCCATGTATTAGGAGTACCTATGAGTGTACCTTTCATGAGTGTTGCACATTTACTTTCTCATATCCCCAGTGCATGATTATTGCATACTGTTGTCATATCATTATTGCTTTACATATTGGTGGTACTTGTTAGTGTACTTTCCATTATTTCGTACTCATGACATGTTATTACTGCAATTGTCATATATTAGATTCATGCTGTACGTACATTCTCGCGATTACCTGCATATGTTATTTACTATTCACGAGTTGGCAACTCACCCCCGTTGTGCCACAGGTTTTGCTGGAGTTTCCCCAGAGTAGTCAAGGCAAGCTATTTAGCTTTTCAGCTACATATTCATCTATCATCTTTTGCTACGGATACCGCATCAGCTCACAGTGTGCAGTTTGCTTAGGTGGGTTTTGTGGTTATTCGTTGTATTATATATTCGTTGTATCCATGTACTCTCCATCTACTATTTTCATATTGACTTAGAGACTTGGTGAGGACGATGTTGTTTATTATGTTGGATTTGTTGTCTTTTATACAGTTTCCTTTCTATCGTCTTCTATTTCTTCGCTACGGCGTCGTATATTTGTTGTGGTGGTTGTTTTCCGCCGTTGGGCGTGGATTTGCTCCCGTTGGGGATGCTTTACTTTATATATATGTTGTACCCATTTTTGGGGCTAGCTTTTACAAAGGAGGTGCTGCCAAAATTTTAAAGAAAAAGTGGACTCTTTTAAAGAATTTGGATTGTGATTTCAAATGTTTCAAAAACTTTTTATTATCTTTTCCGTATTTTTATGGTTTAGATTTCTGGGTTTTGGCTTTCTTTTACTGCGTTACGTCTGGAGGCGTTGCGTAGTATTAGGGCCATCACGTACCATTTTTGGGTCGTGACAGGTTTGCAGATCGTTAAGCAGTCTGTGAACAATGTTGGAGCTAAGCCAGTTGACCGAGTAGGGACAGTAGCAGATTTCAGACGTTTGGGTCCGTATACATTTACTGGATTGGAGGAGCCGTTGCCAACAGAGCAGTGGCTAGTTGACACAGAGAATTTGCTTATTGCGGCACAGATTCCAGATGAGAAAGAGTTGATGTGGTACGCATTCAGTTAGTGGACTATGCCCGAGAATGGTGGCTTGTGGAGGAGACCCGCTTGCCCAAGCCGATCAAGTGGGCGGATTTTTCTAAGAGTTTCCTGGAGAAGTTCTTCCCGTGGACTGCACGGGAGGAAATGGAAGAGAAGTTCATCGTGTTGGAGATAGTGCCCTCAGAGTCAATTATTGGATCGCAGGTACGTGATTGCAATGATTGCGGAGGATCTATACCGGTAGGACAGTCTTACTCGAGATGATAGTATGCTATCTGGTTTGCCTTTATCAATCGTGTACATGTTCAGGTGACTGATTACATGTTACACTTTGATAGAGCCCTTAGGATCTTGCTTTACTACCAACAGTATGATGGCGATCATATATGTGAGAGTTGGGCAGTTTATATGCATATCCTTAATTTTGGTCCCTAGTCGTGGGAGTTTCGAGACAGGGCATCGATACTCCGGAGTAGACTAGTGTATACAGTCGAGACCCCGACGAGGGGCGGTAGCCGGTCTCACAAGCCACTGGTGTCAGTTGGATCACCTAAGATGTATACAGGTGCTCATTGGGTTATGAGTACACCGGACAGGACTCGCCGGGAATCTACTAGTTAGTACTATATCTATCGTCAGATAGCAGTTCCCTGGTGACATGTGTACAGGTTAGTTCATCGACCTAAGGTCGTCATTTGTCTCGTGTGAGTTCCCACTGTGCTTTGATTTCTACCCTACCACGGCTCAAAGGAGTCGTGCAAACAGGTAGTTTTTGGCTACAGTCCCGAGCCATATGGAGGCACGTGAGCGGATCGGTAGGGGATTCGTCTCTCCCGGTATTGGGGGCGAGATCGTGCTGTGTCTAGGAGAGCCATTAAACAAAGCCCACGGCCGTGGCAGGAGATTTACTGGTAGGTACTCCATTAGTATCTCAGGGTGTTATTGGGCTACACTCCGACACGACTTATACCGCTATTGGGGGTCTGACGTTACTAGCCCCCTAGGCAGATATGCGATACTCATAGACGAACGGACCGGACTGTATATACATTGTCACTGTTAGGCTCAGTAGGGTTTCTGGATGAGTTCGCTCATCGGCCTCCCTTGAGGTCAGTCCATGGGCAGCCGTTACGCATTGCTAGTGCCGCTGACGGTTTGTGGTTAAACCCACTGCCAGGGTACTGACGAGTCATTAGAGTCCCCCACAGACAGTTTCCCAAGTTCGGGCGATACGTTGTAGAGGCCGTATGGTTTTATGGCAGGGTTCGGAAAATGCACGTGCGTTTACGCACGTGTCATTTTTCGGGCAGATGATACTGGTCGGCTTTGGTTTAAGCCGGATCCGAGTATTGTATTGAGTAGATATAATATCTTTGTCTCAGTTGCATTTGTATTCGGTCGTAATACAAATGCGGGTATATTTATACAGTTATGGGTTTATCCTGAAAGTCGTTTCAGTATCACTTTTGGAAATTGCCAGTTTCCAGTTTTCTATCAGCCGTCTTTTAACATTCGGTTAAATACGGATTTATCTTTTCTTGGATGAGGGTGAGTCATGCTTCTAGAAGGTTCTAGAAGAGGTGACTAGGTTTGATTGGTGTTGGTGTTTCATTGGTTGCTTTTGGTGTGTTCACACTTTGTGTTCACATTTGAGATATTTGTTTGTGTTCACACTAGAGATATTTATTCTTAAGGTCACCACTTCCCTCCTACACTCACCCCCTCTCTTGTTTAAAGTGGCCGGCCCCTCCCCTCTCTCTCTCACACACTCACTTGATGTTTCATTTGAGAAAAAGATTATGATAGTTTTTGGGGTGTATGGAAATTTCACAGCTCATTTCATTCCATCACCCGATTCCCACGGCAACTTCATTAACCGTTCGTCCACGGATTTGGACGAAGTGAGACAAATTTATCTACTCATTCTCTACATCATTCTTGGTCGTCTCTTTTAGCAAACTTGACGACCGAGTTGCCTCAAGTCAGAGGCGGGAGCCCGTTTAAAGAATCGTTGACGTGGTGCCACCTGGACGAGCAGATCGGAGATCGAAGAGATCGGAGCAGCTGCAACGAAGCGTGGGATGATGGTTAAAGAACGAAGGACTCGGATCGTTCGGTATAACCTTTCTACACTCTTTACAGTTTGTTAGTTTAGCAATAATGACAGATCCGGGTTAAAGTATACGATAGCGCCAGTTAAAAAGTTTTTGTTCCGCATTTGGCGTCTGTAGACGGCCGGGGCGCTACCGTAGACTTACAGTGGTATCAAAGCCTCACCATTTTGCTTTACTAACTTGTGCTAACGCGTTTAAAATATCGATCGAACCGAAAATCAAAACCTGCAAAATCCAAGTTCACAGTTTCTGTCGATTTTTAAAGGGGTCCTAAAATTATTCTACATATCACAGAAAGTTGTGCAGGGTTTCAGAAGCACACCGACCAAATTTGAGCACGTGATTCCACCATACTGCCGCGGAATCGCGGCCAAACGCATGGTCTGGCCGCGCATCCGCGGCCGTTCTATTGAATCAGTGCACCAAATTTGCACAATGTCTTCTCTGTTGGAATTTGGGGTTTTTGGTATATATCTTTTGGGCCCAGATTTTGTTACTGTTCACCAGTTGTTCGTGGGGCCCACTTCGTGATATTTAGTCGATCGAAATTTAAACATGTTAGTTTACAATGCTTACATTATATCTCCGACCGGGAATGTCATTTGATCGGTAAACCGCGTCTGATTGCTATAGTTCTTTTAGACGGGTTTGCGAACGTGATATTCGCGTTGATGTTCTGTGTTGTGCTGTGATGTTGCGGATTTGTCATGGTGGATAGCAGTGTGCAATGATAGTACAGTTTGGATTTATTTTTACATTTGATATTGCGGGGCGAGCGTCCAACTTGTGGACTGCCGTCACTGCCTGTTGTATAATATTCTTTTGGGGCACGACCAGGTTGCGGTCGATGTACCTGTTGTACTATTTTTCATTATTGTACTAGGTTTTACCCCACGACGGAGTGCACGGATAGCCGGGTTCTGGGGGGCAACGGGTCCGCATCTCATGGCTTTTAGAGGCAGAGGGGCCTCACTCTAGAATTGGCAGACTATTCGCCGCACTCGTAGGGGGTACAGGATGACCCAAGGAGGGGTGCCTAAGATTACCGGATTCCGTGAAGTGCAGGGTGGTCCATTCACTTTTGCTGTAGGGGGCTGCTTCGCTTCAGGTTTTGGCGGGTAACTTGCCGCACCCGTAGGGGTCTAGGTTTCATTGCACAGGCTATCCACACGACAGGGGAACGTCGGGTTTCAGCAGCGGCTCTGTGAAACCCGGGGATCCCAGATTATCTGTATTGTTCTGTGATGCTTATTACTTTTCTGTAATGTTGCATATTATCACGCCTGGAGCGATTATTGTATATTGGTTTATATACTATTAGATGTTGTATATGTTTTACACCCGCGCTAGTCCAGTCCCCGCTCTGTCGTTAGTTAAGTAACCTAACGGGTAATGACGGGACCCAGTGACGAATGCGGATGGCATATACGTACATTTTATTTTCGTTCTTTTCTGGTGTGATTATTGATGGGACTGCGTTGATTCTGATCAATGCAAAGTAAAACAAACATGTTTGCAGTTGTTGGAACAAATTTAAAAAGTGTTATTGCAAAGACGTTTCCTTTTGTTTTGCATAGCGGTATTCAGTGGAATATCCTGCACCTCATTCAACGGGGCAAGGGCCGATATCCCTTCACCGGGACTGACCCCTTGGGCAGAAGTTTACGTCAGGGTAATAACTTCACTATAGTCGATTACAAGTTGCTTTGCACCGTGGTATTCAGTGGAATATCCTGCACCTCATTCCACGAGGAAAGAGCCGAGATCCCTTCATCGGGAGTGACCTCTTTAGCAAAAGGTTTTCGCCACTATATTTTAAGAAAAAGCTATCAGGTTCCTTCAGCGATATCAAGTTCACTACGTTAAAGGTTTTTCGCCAAAAACCAGCCGTAGCCCTCTGTCACTTCTTTTGGGTATTCAGTAGTATTCAAGCTATGTATTTTGACCAACGCCAAGGCATAGTGTTTGGTAGCTGCTGGGTATTCATTTGTTGCATAGATAGATGAGTTGGTTTGGGACAGTCGTTCTGCCATTTTGGCCAACGTCAATGGTATGTGCGGGTGGGTTCAAATTGACAAGATAGTGACGGGTAGAACTTGGCATGTGACTTATGACATTTTGACCAACGCCATGGTTATAAGAGCATGGGGCAAAAATCATATCGGGAGTTTCTAAAGAAACTGAAACTTGCCAAGTATGCGCATACCTTCTGGAGTATGAGTAACGTGGATGCATTCCATCACGTTATCATGCGATGAGAGTTGGATCCCGATTCCCACTGATGAATTGGTTTACTCTTCAGGTGATCCCGATTGATTCTTCTTTCAGGTTTGGAGGAGAATTTGACAGGACAGTGGGAGGTTTCCGGATTAGATAAAGTGATAACCATTCTGATCTAGGTTAGAGTGCACGCAGAGTGTTTCTTTTCTCTGTCTCTCTTTGGCAGCGACCTTTGACCGACCCTAGACTATGACTCATTGACCAAGTTGACCAAACCTTTTTAAAATACTGGCTTTTGGATTGTCTATGTTGCATAAGTCATTGCCACTCCTTCTTTTACCCTTTGAATTTCTCAGAACACCCGTATTACTACGGATATCCACTTCCATTGGATAGATCCATCGTATGGTTATATACGAACTCGAAGGGACTTCTTCGAGGATGGATCCAGGTTCAGGAGAAATAGAATTGGTTTATTCAGTTGTCTTTTATTATCACCTTCTCTCAGGTTGCGAGGGCTCCTTGGTTTAGGAGAGTATACCTATTACGCTTATTGGATAGTCTTATTCCAAACCATAGGCAGGTGCCGAAAGGTAGGGAATGAAGAAAACCAATTAGCCTAAGTAGGGTGTGCAGAAGGTAATATGTAAAGACAAAATAAAGGGATTAGAAAAAGGGCAAAGTAAATTGCGACTGATATCATTCACGACCAAAACCGCGTACTTTATCGCCGCTCCTATTTCACCTTTAAAAAGAATAAGGTATTATTCAGTTGTCTTTTATCATCACCTTCTCTCAGTTGCGAGTACTCCTTGGTTTAGGAGGGTACACCTATTATGCTTACTGGATAGTCTTCTTCCAAACCATAGGCTGGTGCCGAACGGTAGGGAAGGAAGAAAACCATTTAGCATAACGATGGTGTACAGAAGGTAACGACTAAAGACAAATAAAGGGATTTGGAGAGATGGCAATAAAATATACGGTTGAAGTCATGAATTGGATTATGGAAGAGGCATTGCTATGAATACCAGGATACCCCTACGAAACATTTTCATGTTTCAGTGCATTGTTAAAGGAAAACTGTTTTCCCGATTAGATACTTACTCCAAGGGTATGTATTTACCAGGTTTCATTCTCATATCTGTATGGTTTTACAGATGATGAGTGGGAGTAAGTTATTGGGAATTAGGTGATCATCCTCATTATATCGGAATTCGTTGTAATTGGTGATATTTGAGGAAATCACCAGGGTACAGTTTTCAACCTACGACGCACAAGTTATGAGTTGCTCAACTCAGCGGACTTATACAGAGTATTGTATGTTGTCCAGTGTCCATCAGGACAAAGGGGTAGGTCCTCGTGCTATGTTCTGTTTACTTATAACTTCTCTAGTATTTAGACAAGTGTTTCGTAGAAATACAAGATCTAAGTTTTGAGAAGTTATGGGTATAAGAATAAAGTAGAGAACCAGGTGTCACAAGTGTCGGGATTCTTCAAAGAGATCGAAGATGTAGATTCTTGTGATTGGTATTCAGATGATAGTGATGGTTTTGAGAAACGTGTTTCTCTTTCAGGTTACTCATAATTGGATGGATTCCTAAGTTGAGTAATGCTGATTAGCCTCTTTCCATTAAAGATGATATGCACTGGAGACAGCTGCATGATTTGAATATGGTTCCAATTAAATAAGTGTCAAAGTTTTTATATTGGATATAGAAAAGTTCGTACCTTAAAAGATGTAAAGGTATGGGGAGTTGTCCAGCTTATGCTTAAAACCAGACTCTGGATAACTCAGGGCACGTTTCTGTAATGGCTGTTTGTGGGTTGACCCTGATTATGACGAGGGTTGATATTCTACCATTTGGAAGATCAATAGTGATATTGTTCTTGACTCGCCACAGTTTTAGTAAAATGGATTTTTTCAGAAAACAGTAGTGGGAGTATGGTAGAACTGGAAGTGATTCCAGAACCGCGAACGATTACGGAAAATTTAATAGGACCTATATATTCAATCAGGTTTGACATTCCAATAGCCACTCCGCAGATATGGTGGGTAACCTCAGACACCCGAGAGGTACTTCGGTAGCCTCAAGGACGGTGACAGGGAGGTTCTTATCTATCCAGACTTGACACTACTGTTGTTCCAGGCTATGAGACCCGATAGGAGGGTTGTCGTAGTCAGTGGGAGCAGCAGAAGCATAGTGGGCAAGTAGCTTATGTCTATTTATAGACTTGAGCAGTTATAGCGGAGATAGATCATCTATTTTTGATGTGACAGTCATAGGTTTGACTTCAATCAGAATAAGGGATGGATCTGTTAAGGAGGTAGTAGGGTGTGATGTCATGGTATTTGGATGACATACACAGAGTAGGAAGTAAAATTCCTATACTACGATCGGTTGTACTTTGGTCGTCACACAGTTGTTTCTCCAGACAGGATATGAATATAATATCAGACATTATGGTTTCTAGATCTATGGTTTTAGATCTGGATTTGGGTATTTTCCCAATTTAGGTACTTTGACAGTATTCTAATGGTTTTTAGAATAGTTGACTCCTGGCATGGTGGTGTACCTGCAGGTGATGGAGTCACCCTCTCTAAAGGTGTCTTACGGACTAAAGGGGAGAGGGATGGGCATGATTGACATATCACTTGCTTAGGCAACTGAGTCAATCGTGAGATGTTAAGTACCACACCAGATGTTGTTTTTGCACTAGATGCAATAAGTTTGTATTAATCCAATCCTGGAGAAACATAAGGAAGCAGTTTTAGAATATAAGTACATGTTCTACGGATTTGATGACGACAGCCTCTTTCGGGAGACGGTTATCATTCCAGGCTTCAAAGGTGACATGGATGACAGAGTGATTGTCAGAGTTACAGTTTTTCCCTCTGACGAGGGACAGTATTATGGACAGGTGGTCCAAGAGGATACTGTGGGTGGCATGGTGCCGGATACTGATTAAACTCAGTGATCGTTACAGTCTAAGAAGTTTGGATTTGGAGTTCATTTATGAACTAGGTCCCATCAGATATCCAGACATATTCTAAGACGGGTATTACTCAATTCGGGAGATGGTTTTCTCCGCGAACTTGAGATTAAGAGAGTTATATAGAAAGAAACATCTGGGCGGATCCACTCACTGAGGCTATTTCTCGAACACAGTAGTTTTACAAACGGGCTTTGTGAAACTGATTAGTAGAGGAGTTGGATGTTCGGTTTCACACGGGCTGTGAGTAGTCGACATCGCAATAATTAGCCTTGAGTGCAAGTGGGAGATTGTTGGAGATGGTGCCCTCAGAGTCAATTATTGGATCGCAGGTACGTGATTGCAATGATTACGGAGGATCTATACCGGTAGGACAGTCTTACTCGAGATGATAGTATGCTATCTGGTTTGCCTTTATCAGTCGTGTACATGTTCAGATGACTGATTACATATTACACTTTGATAGAGCCCTTAGGATCTTGCTTTACTACCAACAGTATGATGACGATCATATATGTGAGAGTTGGGTAGTTTATATGCATATCCTTAATTTTGGTCCCTAGTCGTGGGAGTTTCGAGACAGGGCATCGATACTCCGGAGTAGACTAGTGTATACAGTCGAGACCCCGACGAGGGGCGGTAGCCGGTCTCACAAGCCACTGGTGTCAGTTGGATCACCTAAGATGTATACAGGTGCTCATTGGGTTATGAGTACACCGGACAGGATTCGCCGGGAATCTGCTAGTTAGTACTATATCTATCGTCAGATAGCAGTTCCCTGGTGACATGTGTACAGGTTAGTTCATCGACCTGAGGTCGTCATTTGTCTCGTGTGAGTTCCCACTGTGCTTTGATTTCTACCCTACCACGGCTCAAAGGAGTCGTGCAAACAGGTAGTTTTTGGGTACAGTCCCGAGCCATATGGAGGCACGTGAGCGGATCGGCAGGGGATTCGTCTCTCCCGGTATTGGGGGCGAGATCGTGCTGTGTCTAGGAGAGCCATTACACAAAGCCCACGGCCGTGGCATGAGATTTACTGGTAGGTACTCCAGTAGTATCTCAGGGTGTTATTGGGCTACACTCCGACACGACTTATACCGCTATTGGGGGTCTGACGTTACTAGCCCCCTAGGCAGATATGCGATACTCATAGACGAACGGACCGGACTGTATATACATTGTCACTGTTAGGCTCAGTAGGGTTTCTGGATGAGTTCGCTCATCGGCCTCCCTTGAGGTCAGTCCATGGGCAGCCGTTACGCATTGCTAGTGCCGCTGACGGTTTGTGGTTAAACCCACTGCCAGGGTACTGACGAGTCATTAGAGTCCCCCACAGACAGTTTCCCAAGTTCGGGCGAAACGTTGTAGAGGCCGTATAGTTTTATGGCAGGGTTCGGAAAATGCACGTGCGTTTACGCACGTGTCATTTTTCGGGCAGATGATACTGGTCGGCTTTGGTTTAAGCCGGATCCGAGTATTGTATTGAGTAGATATAATATCTTTGTCTCAGTTGCATTTGTATTCGGTCGTAATACAAATGCGGGTATATTTATACAGTTATGGGGTTATCCTGAAAGTCGTTTCAGGATCACTTTTGGAAATTGCCAGTTTCCAGTTTTCTATCAGCCGTCTTTTAACATTCGGTTAAAGACGGATTTATCTTTTCTTGGATGAGGGTGAGTCATGCTTCTAGAAGGTTCTAGAAGAGGTGACTAGGTTTGATTGGTGCTGGTGTTTCATTGGTTGCTTTTGGTGTGTTCACACTTTGTGTTCACATTTGAGATATTTGTTTGTGTTCACACTAGAGATATTTGTTCTTAAGGTCACCACTTCCCTCCTACACTCACCCCCTCTCTTGTTTAAAGTGGCCGTCCCCTCCCCTCTCTCTCTCACACACTCACTTGATGTTTCATTTGAGAAAAAGATTATGATAGTTTTTGGGGTGTATGGAAATTTCACAGCTCATTTCATTCCATCACCCGATTCCCACAACAACTTCATTAACCGTTCGTCCACGGATTTGGACGAAGTGAGACAAAGTTATCTACTCATTCTCTACATCATTCTTGGTCGTCTCTTTTAGCAAACTTGACGACCGAGTTGCCTCAAGTCAGAGGCGGGAGCCCGTTTAAAGAATCATTGACGTGGTGCCACCTGGACGAGCAGATCGGAGATCGAAGAGATCGGAGCAGCCGCAACGGAGCGTGGGATGATGGTTAAAGAACGAAGGACTCGGATCGTTCGGTATAACCTTTCTACACTCTTTACAGTTTGTTAGTTTAGCAATAATGGCAGATCCGGGTTAAAGTATACGATAGCGCCAGTTAAAAAGTTTTTGTTCCGCATTTGGCGTCTGTAGACGGCCGGGGCGCTACCGTAGACTTTCACATCGGACTAAAGCAGAAGGGAGCACCCGTAGATGTGCATGCAGCAGCATGGACGAGACTCAGTAGTTTCACTGGACCTTTAGTTGCCAACGATGCAGACTGGGCATGGAGGTTCATGCGCAGCCTGGACGTGGACATCCAGAGGCAGATTGTCTCCCTGGGTTTGACCACTTTCTCATAAATACTTGCGGCAGCCGAGAGCAGCAGAGTTTATCTGGGATGAAGGGAAGTTTTTCTGTCGGGCCAGTCGAGTTTAGGGCTAGGCCGACAAACAATATTCTTTCAGCAATGGAAGTTGATGAAAGCAAAGAGCAGGCTGTTGTTCGTGATTTTGTGGACGTGTTTGAAGATATATCGGGTTTATCGCCGAGGAGAGACGTGGAGTTCGCAATTGATCTTATTCCTGGTGCAGCGCCAGTATCTAAAGCGTATTATCCAATGGCACCAGTAGAGTTGGAAGAAGTCAAGAAACAGGTTGCTGAATTGCTTGAAAAGGGTTGGATTCGAAGCAGTAACTCGCCTTGGGGAGCTCCAGTTCTTCTAGTAAAGAAGAAAGATGGCACAAGAAGGATGTGCATCGACTATCGAGAATTAAACCGGGTGACTATTAAGAACAAGTACCCGATCCCTCGCATTGGAGAACTTTTTGAGCAGCTTAGTGGCGCGAGGGTATTCTCGAAGCTGGATTTACGATCCGGATATCATCAGGTCCAAGTGAAAACATAAGATATTTGCAAGATGGCGTTCCGAACTCGGTATGGACATTACGAGTACTTAGCGATGCCCTTCGGAGTAACGAATGCGCCGGCAGTATTCATGGACTTGATGAACCGAATCTTTTCACCGTTCTTGGATCAGTTCATTATGGTATTCATTGACGATATTCTGGTTTACTCGAAGAGTTTTGAAGAGCATGCTGAGCATTTGAAGATCGCACTGTAGACGTTGAGACAGGAGAAATTGTATGCGAAGATGAGTAAGTGCAAGTTTTGGCTGGAGGAAGTAAGGTTTTTGGGGCATGTTGTGTCTGGCGATGGCATTGCCGTCGATGCAGAAAAGATTGCAGCAGTTCGAGATTGGCCTATTCTAAAGAATGTTGCTGAGATAAGAAGTTTCCTTGGATTAGCCGGATACTACAGAAGATTTGTGAAGAACTTTGCTCGTCTGGCAGAGCCGTTGACCAAGCTTACGCGCAAGGAGGTACCTTTTGTATAGGCGGATAAGTGTGCATTAGCTTTCGAGACGTTGAAGCAGAAGTTGATAACCGCCCCTATTCTGACCGTGCCAGACAATTCCGGAGGATTGGTGATTCACAGCGACGCATCTGGGAAAAGATTGGGATGTGTTTTGATGCAGCATGGGAAGGTTGTAGCATACGCATTGAGACAGTTGAAGACCCATGAGAAGAATTATCCAACTCATGACTTGGAGCTTGCTGCTGTGATTTTCGGAGACACTACCTTTTGGGCGAAAGAGTCGAAGTTTTTACAGATCATAAGAGCTTGAAGTATGTGTTCACACAGAAGGAGCTTAACATGAGGCAGCGTAGATGGTTGGAGCTGATGGCTGACTACGATCTTGATCTTAAGTACCATCCGGGGATGGTTAATGTTGTGCCGGATGCGCTTAGTCGGTTACCAGTAATTCAGGTGTTAACTAAGCAGAAGGAGATCGTCGCAGATTTTCGAAGATTTGACTTGGAGGTTGTGCTACCATATTATACGGGACAGTTGTTGCAGCTGCAAGTACATTCGTCATTGATCGAGAATATTAAAGTAGCTCAATCGCAGGATCCTAGACTGCAAAAGTTTCGAGAGCAGGTTGAAGCCGGGCTACGAACAGATTTATTGATCCACGAAGATGGTTCGTTGAGGTATGGTAGCCGTTTGTGTGTGCCAAAGGGTGATGTTCGTGAAGAGCTTATGAAGGAGGCACACAGTTCAGCTTATTCTGTACATCCAGGAGGCACAAAGATGTATCGAGATATTCGACAGCATTTCTGGTGGGAAGGCATGAAACGGGAGATTGCTCGCTTTGTGGCTAAGTGCTTGGTGTGTCAGCAAGTTAAGGCTGAACATCAAAGGGTTGCTGGTTTATTGCAACCACTTCCGATTCCTCAGTGGAAGTGGAAACATATAACCATGGATTTCGTGACGGCTTTACCGTGAAGTCCAAAGGGCAACAATGCTGTATGGGTGATTGTTGATTGGTTGACCAAGGCAGCTCACTTCATTCCTTTCCGGGTTGGTCAATCAACAGAGATTTTGGCAGAGCGGTACATGCAAGAGATTGTAAGATTGCATGGAGTACCGATGAGCATTGTATCCGATCGGGACACTCGATTCTTATCACACTTCTGGAGAAGTTTACAGGAAAGTTTGTTGCCTCGATTGAAGTTTAGCACAGCTTATCATCCTCAAACTGATGGTCAGTCGGAGAGAACGATCCAAACTCTTGAGGACATGTGAGAGCATGCATGTTGGACTTCAAGGGGTCTTGGGAGGATCATCTACTTTTGGTGGAGTTGTCTTACAACAACAGTTTTCAGGCAACTATTCGGATGGCTCCATTTGAAGCTTTGTATGGTCGTAAATTCCGTTCACCTGTTTGTTGGGACGATGTCGGTGAACGAAGATTATTGGGACCAGATTTGGTTGTGCAGACAGTTGAGAAGGTTAACACTATCAGAAATTATATGAAGGCAGCACAAGACCGACGGAAGAGTTGGCCAGACACGTCAAGAAGATCTCTAGAGTTCGCCGTGGGTGATTTGGTGTTCTTGAAGATATCACCGACTAGAGGGGTGATTCGTTTTGGAAGTCGAGGAAAGTTTAGTCCTCGATTCGTTGGACCCTTTGAGATCTTGGAGCGTGTTGGTGAGATAGCGTATCGTTTGGCTTATCGCAGTCCTTGGCGAATGTGCACGATGTGTTTCACGTATCTCAACTACGAAGGTATGTTCGAGATGAAACGCACGTATTGGATCATTCGGAGCTAACAGTACGAGAAGACTTGACTTTTGAGGAGCGGCCGATTGAAATCATGGATCGAAGGGAAAAGGTTCTTAAGAACAAGATGATCCCTCTTGTGCTTGTTTCTTGGGGTAATCGCTCGCATGGAGAGTCCACTTGGGAACGAGAAGATGAAATCCGGCAGAAGTTTCCTCACCTTTTGTTGTAGTTATCTATCTTTGTATTCTTGGAATTTCGAGAACGAAATTCTTTTTGTAGTTGGGTATAATATAACACCCGAGCCCAATACTACTAATTTCAGTTACCGTTCGAACGTAGTGTGGTACTTATTTCATTTATCTTGCTTGATGGTTAATTATTGTAAAATCTACCCGGAAATTAATTTCTACATATAACAAATTTTGGCATCTAAAATAAAATTAAAAATATTCATCTTGGCTTGCTTGAAACCCCTAACCCTGTTGTAGCGTCCGTGCATCGTGTTCTCGTCCCGTTCAGTGAAACGGGCGAGTTTGGACGGCTACATGCACGTACGTGTGTCCGTTTTGGGGGTATGCTTTTTGATCATAAAACACTTCATTTTAAATTTTGGATCCCGCCTAAAATTCTATTATTTCAATTTCAAATTTTTGGACCCGACCCGGACGCGATTTGGAAATGTTTTATTTGGCGCCAAAATCCCAAATTTTAATATTATTAAAACCATCGCATATATTTTTCTAACTAACCTGATATCTTACTGTTCATTACCTATCTTTTAAATCTTTAAGTTAACCATATAATATTTTTACAATCTTTTATATCCTTCTCAATTTATTCTCTCAGCCAATCGCAACTTCACCTTTAACCCCGTGGGCCCCACTTTCTCTCTCCCCCTCTTCTCTCTCTCTCTCTCCACTTTTCTCACTCTCTCTCTCCCTCATATATTCTCTCGTACTTCTCTTTATCATTCTTTCTCTTCTTGCTTCATGTATCGTTTCTCATTTTTTTAACTGTTCTTTTGTTGCCGGAATTCCGTCGTGCCGGTGACGCTTCTCGACGTTCCAGCGAGGTACCCCGACCCGTGTGGTTCCTTTGTTCGTCGTTTGGGTTCATTCCGTGAACCGTGCGCCCGTCGCGAGTTTTCCCCGCCGACGGTTAACGTTCCGTTTTCCCGATTCGCGACCCATCGAGGCAAGTTAAACTTACTACATGCTATATAATTCATTTTATACCTATTTAAATAAATACCATACCTATAGTTTAAGTCTAGTACCCCATGTTTAATTTTATAACGTTTCGATATTCCGTTTGCATCCGTTTATATCATATTAAATCTAGATCATGAAAACTTATCTTGTGACATACTAGATTACATTATACTGCATCCATATCAATTAAAATATACATCGTCGTAATATTTCTTATTATTATCTTTAATTAGTTTATAATCTGCATTTTATGATATTATATATTTAAAATATTATAGTTTACACATGAAACGTCGTTGAAAAAGCGGATACGACAAATCTGAAATTTACTGTACACCTTACCTTATAAAATTCATTATAAATCATAGAAAAATCATTAGTATACGTTCTTTAGTTCGTTACGAAGCTAACTCAGAATACTATAACTCTATGAAATATTTACTTGCAAAATAAATTGTTTAAATAACGTAAAATGCAAATGAAAATGTCTCCAAACTGCTGTCCAGGGAAATTCCAGCAGCAAAATTTCAACTTCGAATGTTCATAACTTTTTGTAGAGACAACCTGAAATGCTTATACTTATAAAACTGAAAATATTATTTAATTATCTTTGTTTTGGTATAAGACACGTCCCTTTTGGAGAACGTTTGTTATTCTTAAGCTATTTTACAAATTAGGGTGACGCTGAATTTCTGAACGGAACTTTCTTGTGCATGGTTAATCAATACCACTTTTATAGTTATTAATTGCTTTGAATATGCTATCCATATTAATATTATTATATCAATATTTATATCACATATTGCTTAGTTGTACATCCCACTTTACCATTTTATATTTTTATAACTTTTCGGATACCCGTTTGCATCCATCGCATTTAAGATACATATAATTGCATCCATAGATAACATTACTACATAATAATGTGATATTAACACTCCATGTTTAATAAATTGCATCCTAATTAATATTGGAACTATAAATGTAACCCTAATCGATAACTGTGCATCCATATTCTTAAAATTATATCTATTTGCATATCATATTACATGTTCCAGTTTTTTGTTCTGATAGTACTCATGCTTGTTTATTTATACACATGCTTATGTTAGTTTGATTATGAGCACCCACATGACATCTTGTGCTTCCTGACATGACCTGTTACACTTCCTACTTGACATGACATGGTACCGTACACTCTTGACATGACATGACACCTTTATACATTACCTGGCTTGACCTGATGTACCATGGCTTTACCTGTTACCTGATCTTGTGTCTAATGCCAACAAACATAACATGTAGTCCTCATGGACCGTTCCTGTTGTCTATCCAGACAAACCTGTTTACCTGATCCTGTGTTGGCATTAGTTTCTTGATTACTGGATACCTGACTTGACATACACATATAACTTGGGGGTATGGGGAAATCAAAGGTGAAATCTGACTTATGACTCGACAGTTCACTACCTGTATTGAGTGTACACATTCCTGTTTTGTGCCTAGCGGCATGTCTCGATTTCAACCGAGAATATTGTGGCCGTGGTCCCGGGTATGTACGGGATACTATCGAGTGTACACATTCCTATTTTATGCCTAGCGGCATGTCTCGGCTGCCGCCGAGAATATTGTGGCCGTAGTCCCGGGTATGTACGGGATACTATTGAGTTACATCGATGATTCATCAATTTAGTTTCAAAGACTTTAGAACAGAGAACCTGATAGAACAATCCAGTTTACCCACTGCACACTACCCTGTACTGCTCTGATTTATATTATTGTTACCCTTGCTTTATTCATGTTTATATTCACATTGCCTATTTACTATGTTATTACTTGATGACTTGACGCGCTGACGTCTGGGTTTTGCATGGCCCAGATTCTTCTACCTTGCTGCAGACTGATTAGGAGGTTTGCCGCTGTTAGACGAGCGGTGAGGTTCCTGTCGGTACGTAGTTTCACTCCAGGTGTTTCATTTATTGTATCTTTTGGCTTCCGCATATTGTTATCTCTTGATTCTTTTACTCTGGCTTATGGACATGTACTAGGTAGTTAGTTTACTTTCCCGTTCTTGATATCTCCACAGCCGTAATGTGACTGTGGAAGGATTTTTCCTATCCACAGGTAGCATGGTTGGCTATGTCACGTGCCCACTTTAGCGTACTTTGGGAAGCGGGGCGTGACAGTATAGCTCAATACTAACAACCGTCGTATAGTCTACGCGACGAGAAAATTCAATCGTATGGTAACCCATAGATTTGTCCCGTGTGGACAAGTTAAGAATGTATAAAGTAAACGCCTTCATTCACTTGTGTTTTCATCCGTTTCGAGATATTTCGTCGGTACCTTTCCGCTGGTTCTCCATGTACAAAGATAGATTAGATGTTCATTTCAACGTTGTTTCACTGCTTTGAAATGATTATCTATTCTATTACAGTGTACTCGGAGAACAGCGGGGAGGTGCTGCCGAAATTTACTCGAAACGGTTGAAAGCATAAGTGATGGGTGTTCGCTCTATACATTCTTAATGGGATAGAAGCCTACCCCCGACAGCCGGAACACACACATACAACAAGAATACACAACAAATGCATAATTAGAGAGTGATTCGAGATGTTCAGGTTAAAACCAATATATGATACTCGATGATAATATGAAACCTTCATATTCCCATTGATACTCATATATGAAACTAAAAGCGCCACTTAGTCCCCGTCTATCGGTTAACATACGTGCGATGTTCGTCGTGACATAGAACTATACGAAGGTTGTTAAATATTGGACGGTATAGCTCGATACTAACAACCGTCGTATAGTCTACGCGACGAGAAAAATCAATCGTATGGTAACCCATAGATTTGTCCCGTGTGGACAAGTTAAGAATGTATAAAGTAAACGCCTTCATTCACTTGTATTTTCATCCGTTTCGAGATATTTCGTCGGTACCTTTCCGCTGGTTCTCCGTGTACAAAGATAGATTAGATGTTCATTTCAACGTTGTTTCACTGCTTTGAAATGATTATCTATTCTATTACAGTGTACTCGGAGAACAGCGGGGAGGTGCTGCCGAAATTTACTCGAAACGGTTGAAAGCACAAGTGATGGGTGTTCGCTCTATACATTCTTAATGGGATAGAAGCCTACCCCCGAAAGTCGGAACACACACATACAACAAGAATACACAACAAACGCATAATTAGAGAGTGATTCGAGATGTTCAGGTTAAAACCAATATATGATACTCGATGATAATATGAAACCTTCATATTCCCATTGATACTCATATATGAAACTAAAAGCGCCACTTAGTCCCCGTCTATCGGTTAACATACGTGCAATAATTTATTCTTTTCAACGACAAACGTACACACAAAGCATATACACGGATTTTCTCCTTTGTCAGTAACTATCCCGTTCTTATATTTCTCAATATAGTCACCATAACCTACAATTTATATGTTATACAGTTTAACATGGCCCATGAGTACGTCGGAGTTAAGGACTGGATGTATGTGGATTGGCAACAACGTATGCAACCTAAGTTTGTCACGGGAGTTGCTGCTTTTATTGAATTTGCACGCGCACATAATAAGATCATAATAGAGAAGATTCTCTGTCCGTGCGATAGATGTGGCAATAAGTGCTGCTGCCCGGGCCCAGGCTCGTGCGTTAGTCACCGAAGGTATATATCACACTTCAATTTTCGTTTAAGCTTGATTTCTTAATACAACTTTGTCTTAATATTGATTGTCTTGATATTTCGTGCAGACGTAGGGCCTCCCCATCCCCAGAGGAGGACTCGAGGCCCGAATCAGTCCCATAGGCTGAGACCTGACAGAGCCAGGGGAGAGGCAGCATTCCCCCTCTTTTTTACCCTTGACTATTGCTATACCGGTCCTCATGCCGAAAGGTTCGGCCAGTATATGGGGGATGAGAGCCGGCTCGTGAAGAACTATCCACTTCACGTTGAGTGGGGCGAGCAGCACCGGCACTCATTCGCCATCTTCTTTGATCAGGCTCGGGTACGTATTAATATATATTTTCATTTGATTTATCCAATATATTTATTATTAACACTTGCAATCTAATAACAATGTTTTTTTTTGTATTTTCAGTCGGATTACGATTTTCAGCCTGTACCCGACCCTGATCACCCTGGGAGGGTGCTCGACCTTCATGCTCTGTACAATGGCCTGATGAAGAACATGCAGACCAAGGTCTGATACAACAGGATTGAGCTGAAGGCCGACTGCTACTCCCTGTGGATGGCGACCCCCGAGGCAGAGAGAGCGGCCCTCCTATCTACTCCGGCGTTTGCGAGAGTCAACGTATAGACATGGCCTCTATTGTGCGAATATTTCGACTCCCAACGCAAACAGGTATGTATTTTAAATGTAATTCATTGTTTAGGATATAATTTTTTTTTTTTTGTGTTCCTTAATTAGAAAACTAAATGTTAATGCGTTGTGCAGAAACAGGCCGCTCAGAATACAGAGAACAGGAAGTCGGCGAAGAGGGGTCGCCCCACTTACACAGGTGGCTCGAGGAATATTACTCGAGCCATGGAGTTATCGGTAAATTACAATAGACCGACCTTTGTGATATTCTGCAATATTAAGAGTTATTTTCTAATATTTCTAATATTAAGAGTTATTTTCTAATATTGCAGACAGCTCAGACCGTGGGGCAAGGTGGTACACCGAGCGTGCTGTCCGCATATCTTGCCGTCCACGGCACCTCGACAAATCCCTCCACGGGCGAGCTTCGATATCCCGACGTCGCTACCCAGGAGTATTGCGTAAGTGTTAATATTTATTCTACCCATATTTGAAATTTTAGTTTTGGAAGGTTCAAGTTTAAATTTTATACTTATACTTTACTGCTTAATGTGGGTGTAGGAGCGGGTGGTTGAGCAGGCCGAGGCCTCGGGGATCGATTTTACCGAACAGAGCGATCCGAGGCTGCTGACCCCAGTTCTGGACGCCGCACACGGAGGTTGGAAGAGAGGCCGGGGACTAGGCCCTAGCAGGGCCCATATGAGGTTGGACTCCAACCCGGTGGTTACTTCCTCCATCTCTAATGAGCGACGTGTCCAGCAGGAACTAAAGAGCTTGAGGGCCACCGTTCAGGAGTTGAAGGAGATGCTGGTATGTATACTACTTTATAGTAACATATCATGTCATATTATAGATATCAACATATCCATAATTAGTACGTAGCTTGAGCTTATTTGGTTTTAGACTTAGGTTTGATTAATCATACATACATATGTAATTAAAATAAACAACGGTTTTCTAAACTAGATATCCAAATGGGATTTCGAAATAACTTGATAATGATACGAATTCGAATAATACACAGTTCTTACATGCTTCTTACACACGTTAGGTCCAGACACGACAGGGTATATCGGCCGAGCCTCCACATGCATCTCCTTCGGCTGCAGCTCCGTAAGCCACTACATCGGCTGCAGTTCCGCAGACAGCTCCTATAGCTCCACTGCCCGCTCAGACTCCCGCAGCCGCGGCTCCGCAAGCTACTACCTCGACGGCGGCTGCGCAGACCACATCGCCAGCTCCACAGGACGCTCAGACTCCCGCTCGCGCCGAATTGCATGGTTTATTGACCGAGGAGCAGGCGCGCCTTATTCTATCGTTTATCAGAGGTGGAGCTGGACCGAGCTAGGGTAGCTTTTTTATTCTTATTTTTTGAAACATGTATTTATTTATATCATACATATTGTACTACATTTTGAAACGATATTGATATTGATATTGGTTTATATTTATATTATATTCAGTATTTGGGTTTCTTTTGTATATTATATGCGTGAGATGTGATTATGAATACTGCGATATATGTTGTGTGATGATTAATTTTATATTTTATTGATATATATATTATTGTGCACAGGGCGAGAAAAAAATCAGGTAGCCCTTTTTTAAAAAAAACCAGATAATGTGTACCTACGGATTAATCCATAGGTACACATGTTGCCCCTACGGTTTAAACCATATGGGCAAAATATCAGTATTAACTGATATTTCCCCCCTGATCTCAGTATTAGGGGGTTGGGCTTGCCCCTACGGATATATCCGTAGGGGCAAACATAGACCTCTACGGCGTTATCCGTAGGGGCAAAATATCAGGATTTCTGATATTTTGTCCCTACGGATAGGTACCTACGCATGTATCCGTAGGGGATAGTACTTGGCCCTACGGATACCTCCGTAGGTACAGTTAATATATTTTAAAAAACCGTAAATAAAATAACTTTTTTCCCCTACGGCCTACTCCGTAGGTGAAAATGGACCTACACAGAACTCCGTAGGGGCAAGTTTTTGCCCGTAGGGGCAAGTTCAGGGCTTCAACTTGCACCTACGGCGTTTGCACCTATAGATTATTTTTCGCCCCTACGGATATATCCGTAGGGGCAGTGGTTTGCCCCTACGGGTAAATCCATAGGGGCAACCCTTATTTGTAGTAGTGGGTTTCTTTTCTTGAGAATTAAATTCTCCTCTCTTTTCTCTCTGCTGTTGTTCTTTCTCTAGAAAATCAAAATTCCAAGATCCCAAAAATCCTCCCTTTCTCTTTTTCTTGGCTTCTATTTATAGGAGAAGGAAAAAAATCAATTTGTTTAGTGAATCTTTCATTGAAAGATTTTGGTTGTTTTTGTAACTAATATGATCTTTTAGATCACTTAGTGAATTTTATTCACCATTGGATTTTTAATCCAGAAGATATTCTGTTTGTTATTCTTGGTGAATTTCAAGAGGATCTTTCCTTGTATGAAATCTTTCCATAAATTGGTGATTTTTTAATCACCATTGGATTTTTAATCCAACGGTGCTCTATTTTACAGAGCACCATCTTTTTTGTTTGGAAAGATTTAAAGAAATACTTTCCCAGTTAGGGTCTTTGATTTTCCTTAATTAGAATTTAATTCTTTTTAGCTCAGAAGGCTTTTAAAGCCCATCACGTGTTGGCACGTGATCCCAATGTTTGATCATTTAAATAGAATTTAATTCTATTAATTAAAGAGTTAAGGGGCCTGTCACGTGACCCTCTTGATTAAACATTTTATTCAGAATTTAATTCTGCCTTTTAGCAGAGCTAAGGAATCATCACGTGTCAGCACGTGACACTTGGTCACATGCGAGCACGTGATGCTTGTTAGTTATATGTATGCCTTAGAGGCCATTACTGTACATACGATGTATATTATAGTGGATGCTAGGACATATATAGGGAGGACTTTCTTGCTCGACATGATAGTATGCTATCTGGTTGTACTTTATCTTAACATGTACTCTGATTGTCTCTATGTTACATGTTGATAAAGCCCTTAGGATATGTACTCGACTACTGGGACTATGATGAGATCATACTAGTGGGGCCACGGTAGTCGGCGAGTACATCCTATAACTATTCCTAGTCGAGGATGTATCGAGACAGGGCATCGATGCACCAGAGTAGACTAGCGTATACGCATCTTGACCCATATGATGGGCGATGGATGATCCCATATCCATCGGTGTTTGACATCAAGGATGGTGTACGGGTGCTCAGTGGAGACTGGGTACACTGGACGGACTCGCCGAGAACTCCCAGATGGTATTATACCATACGTCAGATGGCAGTTCTCCGGTGACACTGGTACAGAGTAGTCTGTTGATCCGAGATCGTCATAGAGTCTTGTGTGGTTCCCACAGTGTTTTGATTTCCATCATACCACGTCCAAGAGGGCGTGCAAAAAGGTGGCTTTTGGGTACAGTCCCGAATCACATGGAGGCAATGAGCGATAGGAGGGGATTCGTCTCTCCCGGTATAGGAAGTTGATGTTGTGCTGTGTTCGATTGGCTATAACCGGAAATCCCTGGCCAGGGTTGCTGAGATTTACTGGTAAGTGTTATCAGTAGTTTCTCGAACTGTTATAGACCTCATATCGACACGACTTATCGAGCTACTGGGGTCTGACGTTTACCACCCCTAGGTGAGATATGCGACATATCAGACGACGAGACCGGACTGTACGGGAGTGTTCCTGTTTGGATTCACAGGAGAAGTTACAGGCTTGCTTGTTGATCTTCTAAGCGCTCAATACCTGGGTAGCTGTTACGTTTAGCTGACCGCTTGCAGCTTGTGGGTGTTTGATATGATCATCACCTACTGCCGGCGTATTGACGATTCTTTAGAGTCCTACACAGAGGTTTCTTGACTCAGGCAAAACGAAGTAGGAGCACATATGTGATATGTACGGGACCGAGGATAATGCGATATGTGATACCGTATTCTATTCTCGCGATATTTGATATCAGCCGGGTCGTCGGATCAAGTGTTGATTCGATGAATCGGTACGGATTAATATTAGTCGATTATATGCGATATAGCCGGATTGTCGGATCAAGTGTTGATTCGATAATTTAATGTATAATAATATATTTGATATATTAAATTGCATTAACTAATATTTGCTCACTAAAAGATTCTTTTTCTCACTCGGGTAATACATTGATATATATGCGATATATGTTAATTGTATTATTTTATTTTGTTACGATAAATATTATATATGTGATATATAATATTGTAACATGATATGATAAATAATGCAACATGTTTAGAGGAGTTTAAACATGATTAGGGTTTGGATTAGGGTTAATACTTCTAGTTGATTCTAGAACCTTTTCCTTTGTCTTTCTTAAGATATTATGAAAGATATTTGTGTGTGACTCATATTTAACCCAACCCAAACCCTAACCCTAGTCTATTCTCTACAATGGTTAAGTAAACCATGGTTGCATATTCTATCATATGATTATTTTTCTATTCATCACAAAAGGATAATTACATTATTCATCATCTTCTTCCTTCTTCTTCTAAGCTTGAAATGGTTTCTTGCTTTGATTTTGTGATGGATAAAAGTGAGAAAAATATAAATAAATAGAGCAAAATTCCTACTTCATCATCCTCATCTTCCCTTGCCATTTAGATGAGGGTGTTCACATCATTTTATGAGTGTTATCTTGTGTTAAAGAAACTTCGAGGTAGATCATCTTAGTATCGAAGATCGGAAGCAAAGCTTGCGACTTTCTCTTCGTGGAACCTCTCGAGAGTCCGGATCCCGATGATCGCAGCGAAGGGACCACAACACGGAGCATATGAAGTGAAGGACCGGATCTACAAAGGTTGTAATCCCTCTCACTTAGTGTTAAAGTGTTTAGCATGCAAGTTATCGCCTAATCTCTAGTTTAAAGTTCCGTACTCGGGTAGTTTGGCACGGCTAAATTTTTATTCGGGCATGGTTGATGCCTTGTAGACCCTTGTGCGCGTGCCTAGCAACCCTACAGTGGTATCAGAGCTACTAGGCATTGGATGTCGACCTATGGGGGGTTCTCACTGTGTGACAGTGTGGCGAAGCATAGGCTCTTACCCCCAGGGTGTCCCGAGACCGGAAGGTGTTCCGGTGGGTTGTAGTCCTCGCAAGGGGGCATGCGTAAAAAGTAGCGGCTGAGGGACCCGTTGGTGCCACGGCGACCCCATTGGATGGGGTGACTGCCTGACCTACAGTGGTATCAGAGCCAAGCTAGAGCTTTAGGCGAAGTCTAGACGACGTTTGAAATCCGAACGAACCCGAAACCCCATTTTAGCCATGCTCTCTGTCCAATTTTCAAAAACTAGGATTTTTCAATATTAAAAATATCCAGAAAATCAAGCAGGGTTTTTTATGAAAAACTGTGAAAAACGGAGACCTAACTCCGTCATCACGGCGCGGAACCGCGGCCTAAGCCCACGTGGCGCGGCGGTTCCGCGGCGTCACTGTTGATTCGTTGACTCCTTTTTGCACAGTAATATTTATACTTAACCCCTGTGTTTTCTGGGTAATTTTAATGTATATTATACAGAAGAGTTTTTCCTGGGTTATTTTGGGGATTCAATGTTTCGATCGGAGTATCAGATTTTGTCAATGCAGTTTTCCGGATAACTTTTAGAAACTGTTAAAAAGTTCGAACGGATATCAATAACTCAATTTTTCCCCTGTCGGAAAATTTTTCAAAAGTTGGATTTTTCTCGTGTTTAAGAATGTTCTAAGTCATGCAAGTAACTCGGTGGACCCTCTAGAAGACAACAAACCTTAACTCGATTATGTGACCGTCTTGAACTGCCCTTTGAACCTTAGGGTTTGGGGCAGTACGGCGTGCCACATGTGAGGCGTTGGCTTGACCCTTCTACGGCTGGATCATTGGTACTGTGGCATGTAATGGATGTTTTAAAACTGTTTTCAAGTGTTGAAATATGTTGGGGAAATCTTGGGTGTTTGATGATTCGATCGGAAAGTTTAACTTTTTCTATTTATCTGGAATGTGATACAATAATTGGAATCCACAGGTAGTTATGTGATAACTAATTTTAATATTATAAACATAGCAGTTTAGTCTCAGATGATCGGTTGCCACGGAATTTTGATGTGATCAAAAGTCCGTCGCAATCACGTAGGGTACGCGGATACTCGCCGGGTAAACTTAATAGACAGCCTCACTCCATAGCCCCGACCAAGTGACTGTAGGAGAACCCCGTCGCCGAAAGCATCCGTTCGGGTGCTCGCGGCAGCGGTGTTCCGTCTTGGTGCACTTCGTCGACGGTATCGGGGGTGCGGCCGTCTACTAAAGTTTGCGACGAGCATTCGATCAGGACGTCGGGAATCTTGTTGAATTGCCCGACTAGATATTGAAAAGAGTTTTCGATAAGGAGACTAAAATGCGGGGTTTATAATTGTTAGGCATGTGATGTCTAAGGAATTCATTTGGTTAGGCATGCGATGTCTAAAGAGGTTGCGGATTCCAACCGTTGTACTTTTACACTTTCTTTTCTGTGACCGTAAGCATAGTATGTGGTGTATTGCCGGCTTCGTTGCTATACATCAACGAAAATCGGGATACGCATACTTGCTTACGTTGATGATATGAGATATTATGTGTTGCTGTGATATGTTGTATTGGATCGTCGCTTTTGAATAGCCGGGGGTTTTATGTGAGATGAGAGTTTTTCTTTTTTATTCATGTAAAATTCATTTGTATATAATATTCTTTTATTGGGGCACTTCCAGGTAGCGGAAGATGTCACCGTTGTATATTATTTACTTTTCTGCATTAAGTAGACCCAAGGCGGGGAGCACAAGTAACCGGGTTCTAGGGTCCAGTGGGAGACCATCTCGAGGAGTCGAGACCGGGTCTCCTAACCCTAGAATTGGCAGTGTTGCTTTCCGCTCTCGTAGGGGTCTAGGGATGTGGGTTTGGCTATTCATCGCGACCGTGGAATCCGTGTTTTATACTGGCTCGTATTCAAAACACGGACGTCCTAGTATATCCAATATTTCATATATGTTCTTCTGCTGCAATGTTCTGTGATGAGATCATATTACTGCCTGAGACGAATGTTTATATTATATATATGAGATATATGTTATATTGCAGATTTCGTTTCAAAAGAGATGGTTATGAAGCATAATTAAAATGGGACTTCATTAATGAGATTAATGAATTAAAAGAAACCTAAGATGTTGTAGAAACTTGTTTATAAAAACTGGAAGCTACAGTTCTTGCTTTGCATAGCGGTGTTCCTTGTAGAACATCCAGCACCTTATTCGATAGGGAAAGGACCGAGATCCCTTCGCCGGGAGTGACTCCTTTAGCAATAACTGGCAGATGCTACAAACTCGGTTTGTCTTTTGATTGCTTCTATAGTTTCTGCTTTGCACAGCGATATATATGATATATCCCGCACCTTATTCGATGAGGAAAGGGCTGACGATCCCTTCACCGGGAGTGACCCCTTTAGCAAAACTAGAAAAGCCTCAAAAACACTCCATTTAAAATCACTCGATTCTACAACGATATCAAGTTCATTACGCAAAGGGTTTTCTGAAAAACCCGTCGTAGCCCTCCGTCATTTCAGATAAGTGCTGTTTAGTATTCGTGCTGCGTTTGTTGGCCTCCGTCAAGGCGCAGTGTGCGGTAGCTAACCAGTATTTATCTTCTTATGCATATGATGCAGATTGAGTTAGGGTAGTCGTGCGACCTTGTTGGCCTCCGTCAAGGGTCGTGCGGGTGGGTTTGATTCGATCAAGAAATGGTGGGTTGAACTTGACTAGTAGCCTATGGTTTGTTGCCCTCCGTCAAGGTCATAGGGTGCTAGGGGTAAAATATTATTGGGAATTTCAAGTGTTGAAATTTGCAATGAGATTGCATACCTTCTATGAGATAGTTGGATCCCAATACCCACTGCGAGTAAGAGTTACTCCTGGGAGAGTTTTACACATTACAATTAGCCGATCAAGTAGGTGTCTAGAAAGGTGTTAACGGGGTTACGCCTCTGGGAAAACGAGGTTTACTGTAATTAGGTTCGTGCGAAAGCACGGGGGACCTCCCTCAAAGTACCGACACTGGCCTGGCTAAAAGATTGGCGAACTTGTAGCGTGTAATTAATCCCGGCTAGTCTTTCCTTTTAGGGTTTGAAGGAAGATTTGATTAAAACAGTAGGAGACATCCTGATTAGATATATTAGATAACCAATCTAATCTTGCAAGAGCATACGCTGAGTGTTTTCTTCTCTCTCTCTCCAGATAGCGACGATATCACGCCTTAATCAAGATAATAAAACGGATATATTGACCGAACCCGCTTGTTATACTGAGCTGGAGAACGTTGGTCCCGCTCCAACTTATAATTGTTATAAGACAGAGCAGGAAATTGGGGAATACCAGATTTCCCGTGCCGCCCAAACGAAGAAAGTGCATGTTGATGCATCATCTTCGGGTGTGTTCATTACACAGAACTGTTTCTCAGTATCCTTTACGTCCTGGGTATGTGATACCGGATCAGGATCCCGTATATGTAATCTATTACATGGGCTACAGATAGGTAAAGAACTGAGAACAGGTGATAAGTTTCATGAGACAGAAAACGGTGCAAGTGTTGCAGTCAAGTCTGTTGGTCACTATCACCCTGTATTACCTGAATACATTGATTCTGAACGAATGTTATTAGATACCGAACCTGATATACAAAATCATATCAGTCTCTTTATTAGTAAAGAAAGGATATAATTTTGTATTGTTGGATAATGTTTTGAACATTTCCTATATCAATAGTTGATCGGTTCAGGCACGTTATCTAAAAGCATTGATGTTCTAAATCAAACTACAGTTCTTAGTATACGGAACACACACAAGAGGAAGAGTTCAGAAATGAACGAATCCTTCTTGAGGCATTGTAGACTAGGTCATATCAATGCGACCCGACTGGCTGAAGTTACATTTAGATGCATATTTAAATCTGTTTGAATTTACATCTTGTGAAACTTGCCAATCATGTCACAAAGATAAGATGACCACAGCTCTGTTTATTGGAAACAGAGAAAGAGTTAGTGAACTTTTGGGATTGATACATGTTGATGTATGAAAGTCCCATGTATACACATGCCAAGATTGGTTCTTAGTACTTCATTACATTCTCTGATAATCTCTTAAGATTCAGACATATGTTCCTGTTGAAACACAAGTCCGAACCTTTTGAGATATTCACAGAATATAAGTTAGAAGTAGAGAACCAAAATACGGGTAAAAGTATTATGTCCTTTGATGAGATCAAGGAGGAGAATACTTGAGCACGGAAATCCTGGACTATTCTAAAGGAGAATGAGATTCTCTCTCAGCATTACTCCTCCTATACACCATAGCACGATGGTATATCGGGGCGGAGCAATAACACCCTATGTGATATGGTGTGCTCTATGATGAGTACTACTGAGTTTCCTATTTCCTTTAGGGAGTTATGCACTTGTGAAGATGCATACCTATTGAATAGGGTTCAAATCAAATAAGTTGCCTACCACTTCATATGTGATATGGAAAGGGAAGAGCCCATATCTTAAGCTAGTTAAGATTTGGGGTTGTCCGGCCTATGTCTAAAAGAAAAATCCGGACAAGCTCGAGGCAAGGTCTGTTATGTAGAACTGGAAATGTTCCAGCTATAAAAAATGCAGCTGATGATTTGGTAGAACCAAAGGATTCAATAGTTTCCAACGAACCTCAGCCTCTCTGCCGATCTAGTACGGTTCCTCACCCACCTGAGAGATACTTCGGTTTCTCTATGACAGTGGGAGCGAGGATTGCATCATGAGATGATGACCCAACTAGTTTCGAGCTGGCCATCAGGAGTGCGACTCTGTAAGAATGGCTGGATGCTTATCGATCTGAGATGGAATCCTTATACACCAACAAAGTATGGACTTTGGTTGCTTTATCTGAAGGGTTAAATCCCCATCAGGAGCAAGTATATCTTGAGAAGATTACTTGGTGTACATGGAAAAGTTGAGACTTTCAAAGCTATGCTTAAGTCCATCCAGATCCTACTTGCCACAGCTACATACCATGACTACGATATCTGGTGGTTGGGTGTCATGACTGCTTTTCTAAATGATGTTTTAGAAAAGAGCGTCTATAAGTACACAGCCAGAGGGCTTCGTAGACAGTGGGAGCAGCGGAAACGTGTGCAAGATGTTTTATATGATAAAACAGGCATCGCGGAGTTGGAACATCTGTTTTGATGTGATAGTCAAAAAGTTTGACTTCATCAAAATGGTAGATGAACCTTGTATATACAAAAAGGTAGTAGAGAGTATGGTGGTGATCCTCGTAGAGTACGTGGATGACATACTCTTGATAGGGAAGGAGTTTCCTATGCTACGCTCGGTCAATCTCCGCTTATCACAAGGATTCTCCATAGAGGATCAAAGTGATACCGACTAAATCCTAGGTTTTGGATCTATGAGATAGATCTAATTGGATGTTAGGATACTCACTAGTTGTAGTGAGATGGTATCAATTAATCCTGGGGAGAATCACTGGAAGGGTTCCAGGGTGATAAGGATGACTGAATGTCAGTCGCAGGCTTGTCTATACCCTCAGTGGAGGGACGGTATGTTGGAAGAGTTCCAAGCTAGATACCGTGACATACTAGACGATTAAAGGCAAGATGCATCGTTACCAAGGATACTACCAAAGAGGAAGTCTGGATATATATAAGTTCATAAGATGAACTTCGTTCCTACCATTGTGTGACAATGGAGTTGTGGCTTATGCCAAGGAACTACCGTCCCATCAGAAATCCAGATATAATTCTTAGGAAGTATCACCTGATCATGGAGATGGTTGATCTCCAGGGAGATCGAGGTTAGGAGAGTAGACACAGACGACAACAGCGCGAATCCACTCACAAAGGCCTTTTTCCCAGTAGAGACTTTTATGGGATGGTTGAGTATGAGATACTTCAACCGCAGCTAATTGTTGGGTATGCGATACCATAACAGATGGCCCTAGTGCAAGTGGGAGATTGTTAGTTATATGTATGCCCTAGAGGCCATTACTGTACATACGATGTATATTGTAGTGGATGCTAGGACATATATAGGGAGGACTTTCTTGCTCGACATGATAGTATGCTATCTGGTTGTACTTTATCTTAACATGTACTCTGATTGTCTCTATGTTACATGTTGATAAAGCCCTTAGGATATGTACTCGACTACTGGGACTATGATGAGATCATACTAGTGGGGCCACGGTAGTCGGCGAGTACATCCTATAACTGTTCCTAGTCGAGGGTGTATCGAGACAGGGCATCGATGCACCAGAGTAGACTAGCGTATACGCATCTTGACCCATATGATGGGCGATGGATGATCCCATATCCATCGGTGTTTGACATCAAGGATGGTGTACGGGTGCTCACTGGAGACTGGGTACACTGGACGGACTCGCCGAGAACTCCCAGATGGTATTATACCATACGTCAGATGGCAGTTCTCCGGTGACACTGGTACAGAGTAGTCTGTTGACCCGAGATCGTCATAGAGTCTTGTGTGGTTCCCACTGTGCTTTGATTTCCATCATACCACGTCCAAGAGGGCGTGCAAAAAGGTGGCTTTTGGGTACAGTCCCGAATCACATGGAGGCAATGAGCAATAGGAGGGGATTCGTCTCTCCCGGTATAGGGAGTTGATGTTGTGCTGTGTTCGATTGGCTATAACCGGAAATCCCTGGCCAGGGTTGCTGAGATTTACTGGTAAGTGTTATCAGTAGTTTCTCGAACTGTTATAGACCTCATATCGACACGACTTATCGGGCTACTGGGGTCTGACGTTTACCACCCCTAGGCGAGATATGCAACATATCAGACGACGAGACCGGACTGTACGGGAGTGTTCCTGTTTGGATTCACACGAGAAGTTACAGGCTTGCTTGTTGATCTTCTGAGCGCTCAATACCTGGGTAGCTGTTACGTTTAGCTGACCGCTTGCAGCTTGTGGGTGTTTGATATGATCATCACCTACTGCCGGCGTATTGACGATTCTTTAGAGTCCTACACAGAGATTTCTTGACTCAGGAAAAACGAAGTAGGAGCACATATGTGATATGTACGGGACCGAGGATAATGCGATATGTGTTACCGTATTCTATTCTCGCGATATTTGATATCAGCCGGGTCGTCGGATCAAGTGTTGATTCGATGAATCGGTACGGATTAATATTAGTCGGTTATATGCGATATAGCCGGATTGTCGGATCAAGTGTTGATTCGATAATTTAATGTATAATAATATATTTGATATATTAAATTGCATTAACTAATATTTGCTCACTAAAAGATTCTTTTTCTCACTCGGGTAATACATTGATATATATGCGATATATGTTAATTGTATTATTTTATTTTGTTACGATAAATATTATATATGTGATATATAATATTGTAACATGATATGATAAATAATGCAACATGTTTAGAGGAGTTTAAACATGATTAGGGTTTGGATTAGGGTTAATACTTGTAGTTGATTCTAGAAGCTTTTCCTTTGTCTTTCTTAAGATATTATGAAAGATATTTGTGTGTGACTCATATTTAACCCAACCCAAACCCTAACCCTAGTCTATTCTCTACAATGGTTAAGTAAACCATGGTTGCATATTCTATCATATGATTATTTTCCTATTCATCACAAAAGGATAATTACATTATTCATCATCTTCTTCCTTCTTCTTCTAAGCTTGAAATGGTTTCTTGCTTTGATTTTGTGATGGATAAAAGTGAGAAAAATATAAATAAATAGAGCAAAATTCCTACTTCATCATCCTCATCTTCCCTTGCCATTTAGATGAGGGTGTTCACATCATTTTATGAGTGTTAGCTTGTGTTAAAGAAACTTCGAGGTAGATCATCTTAGTATCGAAGATCGGAAGCAAAGCTTGCGACTTTCTCTTCGTGGAACCTCTCGAGAGTCCGGATCCCGATGATCGCAGCGAAGGGACCACAACACGGAGCATATGAAGTGAAGGACCGGATCTACAAAGGTTGTAATCCCTCTCACTTAGTGTTAAAGTGTTTAGCATGCAAGTTATCGCCTAATCTCTAGTTTAAAGTTCCGTATTCGGGTAGTTCGGCACGGCTAAATTTTTATTCGGGCATGGTTGATGCCTCGTAGACCCTTGTGCGCGTGCCTAGCAACCCTACAATGCTCCATTGGGGTCTTTCCTTAGTATCTTATTCTATTTTTTAATCCCTTTTGGTGGGTTTCAAAGGCCCATCACGTAGTGGCACGTGACTCCACTGATTGCCTGCTTGATTAGAATTTAATTATGTTATAACAGAGTCCCAGGAAACCATCATGTGTCAGCAAGCGATCCTTGGTCACGTGTGAGCACGTGATACCCCATTGAGGAATTTCCTGATATTTGATCAGGGAACAAATGCCCCCACAGCGTTATTCTTATGTGTTTGCACATGAGTGCAACGCTGTCACCTTTGTAACCGTTGGATCTGTCTAGGGAACATGGGAGATGAACCGTTCCCCATCACATCCTATAAATGCAGGAGTCCCTTCAGAAGCGCCTCCACCCTTTCCATCTTCTTCCTTGCTTGTTTTTCCTTTGAGAATTTAATTCTCTTTCCCAGAACTTAGTTCTCTGATTCAAAAATTTTCAGCGTTTAACTCTGTCAACAAAACATTTCCTTTTCCAGGTAAGAATCTTGAACGGCCGAAGAACTTTTTGTAGAAATTTTTGTTGGATTTTAAATCCATACCAAGGGTTTTTCCCTTTAACAAGAACCCATCTTTCTAAGTTGAAATAATGTCCAATCTTTAAATAATAAATCCCTTTTGTTAGGGCTCTTTTGATCTCAGAGATCGATGGCAATACTTGACCTTTCTCTGGAATTTAATTCCACTTCCAAAAGCTTAGCTCTGCCAAATTTCATAGGAATTTAATTTCTCTATTCAAAAGGAATTTAATTCCTCTAAAGAACCCAGTTCTTCCCAGAGAACTTCTTGGGGGTTTTTTTTGCCCTGAGTTGTTCTTTGCACAAAAAAAAAGTTTCCAGAGAGATCCTTCTCGATTTGCACAAAGCTTCTGTAATGGGTTTTTCTCTTTGGGGTAATGTGCAGAGTTGTTTGAAATCCATTGAGAATCTTCCCTTTATTCTCATGATGATTGCTTGGCCTCATTATTAGTGAGCCGCCATCTTGATTTTGTAGGACCCATGTATTTTGTAACCAATGGTCCTATAAAATAAGTCCCTTGTCGTTTTCTTCCACTGGCTTTTTATATATATACATTTATAGACATATATATATATATGCCCGTGTTGGCTTCGCTTAACAGTTTCGCCTCTTTTATTTCAGGCACAATGACTTCTGTTCCATACTTCCCTTTTACTCGCTCGGATGCTGTCTTTTCTTAGTCACCGTCTGACGAGGAGGTGATGGCGATGATCAGGGCTCATGACCTGAATCGCACCAATTTATTTTTATGGGGGACCTGGTA
Organism: Agapanthus africanus; assembly: GCA_030015575.1. NCBI lineage: Eukaryota > Viridiplantae > Streptophyta > Magnoliopsida > Asparagales > Amaryllidaceae > Agapanthus > Agapanthus africanus. The sequence continues at coordinate 266,914,016 of CM057339.1, forward strand.
CGGTCACATCATCCGCGGTCACCGCAGTTTTCTTTGCGAGATATCGACGGAGCCTACCTGTCCGTTTCTACCGATGGATCCTCCACGGACCATCTTTGCTGTGGAGATGCTGAATTGGACCCCTATGGGACGGCTTGAGCCTTCAACAACTGGTATTCCGAACCATCCGGTACCGGCTATAGATATTTTAGGGCGCCGCATTTGCCAGGGCGAAGCCCAGCCATTGGGACAGATTTACAAGATAGGGCTTACTCCTCGACATCCTACGGGCTACCTTCTCTGGGCCCGTTATATCCTGTCCGCCCATCGTGCGCGACTGCAGAGGGTCGGACTCTATCAGGCGATATATGCGTCTCTTTTCCACTATCAGTCTCCCCATGTCTGGTGGGTTAAGGCCTTCTTAAACCAATGGAATCTTCCCACTAACACCTTCCTTCTAGGGGACCGCGAAGTTTCAATTTCTCTAGAAGAATTTCGTGAGATCTCAGGGTTGCCGGTCAGGGGGACACTTTATGAAGAATTACTGCCTCCCGATGAGTATGTCTTCGAAACCGAGCCTACCATGCTTGACGGCCTGTCGACCGAGAATGCCGTCCGCCATAAGCGCTCAAGTTTGATCAAGACCCTAAGTATTTTTGAAAAACTATTCACAGAGTCAGAGGAGCAAGGCGTCACTTTTAAAACCTTTATCGCTTGCTTCCTTCGCGAAGATGTCCTATCAAAAACGGCTCCGAAGTTCACGAACATTAACGACCCTTGATTTAAATAAGCGGCCGACTAAAGAAGAGGACTTGCCGCAGTACTACATTCCCATCATGTCAGCGGTATCTTTCGCGTCGATTGCAGCTCCTGGTATGGATGAGGAGACTTTCTTTGTGGGCTTCATCAGTGTTTGGCTCAGTTGGTTCTCCATTCCCATACATCGCCGTTTCATGAGAGCCTTAGTTATCTACCCCGCTCATCGCATTGCTGAGGGGACGCGACTAGCTGTGGGCATTGCAGGGCTAGCGCATCTATATCATGGGTTAAGCGCCGCGGCCGATACCTCAGCTCCAGGCGTAGATGTGGTAAATTTCTCTCTTCATTACTTTATGTCCTGGATTAAGATGCACATGCTGGGGGCATTTGCTGCGCACCAAAGACCCAGCTTTTACGACGCTTACACTTTTCCGCGACTCATGCGGCTGGTGGGCGCTTCTGCTCCTGACCCGACTCAGTCTGGGGCTATTCGCGTGCTGGTTAATCCCTATGCCAATACAGGTGGGATGGTATTCAACGACCGAGTTCTTTCTGCTCCCTCAGGACCGGTTCAACAGCTCTGCGACTCGTCAAAAGAGAGGGTACCTTCTCTGAAGCCCAGGGAAGCCATGCACCTATATTCGATCAGACCAGGTTATCTGGTATTTCGTCAGAACGGTGCGGCCCTTTTTATGTGGTATAACCCACACCTCTTTGCTCGGCAACTTGGATATGACCAGGGCATCCCCTTCGAGGCATTTATAGTGGCGCCTAGCCCATCGCCAGAAGTTTTTCGTGACGCCGCTCATCACTTCATGCGGCTGAACACTGGTTCCCGCTTCATGATTCCTGAAGCTGATCATATTCCTCGATGTGTGGGGCCATTCACGGGCTGGTACCTCCACCGAGTCAGTCCAATCATTGCCAAGGAGAGGAGGGTGCTCCTCGGATATAGGGCTCCTACTCCGATCCAAGCCACGGGAGTTCCGCCGCAACCGCGTGCAACGGTTCGCCCTCCCTTGAGGGATACCAGCGTCGTGCTTACTCCGGAGGCAGCGGAAGTGGATTTAACTCCCACAGCTGGTATGCCACTGCGTACTAGGGCTCAATCAAGGGCTAATAGGGCACCAGTAGCAGTGTCATCGGCCGTGACATCAACAATAGCCGTGTCGTCATCGGTAGCACCGCCGAGCGACGACATTGAAGGCGAAGTGGGTCAATGCCGTACCAAAGCTCCACGGGGAAGGAAACGATCGTCTTCGGCGGTTAGTTCTGGGCCCAAGAAGCGGAGGAAGACGGTCACCAATCTGCTCGACTCTTTAATAGAGTCCGATCCTATTCTTCAAGATGAACCACTAGCCATGCAAGAATCGGATGGTGGTTTACTTTTCCCGGGTTCATCTGTCGAGGAAGCCGCACAATTGGTTGAGGCTATAAGACGTTCACAAGATGAATCTGAGAACGTAAGGATCCCGAAGAGGCCTTATCCTGCCGTCATTTTTTACGAAGACCCTCCATCGATACGGCGGCTATTCATAGGCCCTTTGAAAGAATAAGGTGAGAGGGCCCTTAAGCAGGCTATTTCAGCCGACGCCGAAGACGCACTTTCATTGTGGACCGGTGGCCACGAGTCTACTCTCGAACCTCAGCGAGCATATCTCCTCAGGAAGGAGCGTCGGTTTAAACAAGCCATATTAGAGGCTCCCTTGCGCATCGGTATGTTCATGTATCTCTTTGTAATATTTTGTATTGCTCGTATACATACATACATACATACATACATACATATATATATATATATATATATATCCTTATCCTCGTACAAACTTTGCAGGGACTTCGGCGATGGCGGAGGATCTGAATTCAAGTCGCGCTTTGACTGTAGATTCCGCTAATATCCCCAATGAAACACTAATCAGTGTGGAGGGGGTCGATGCAACCGTTGCTCCTGCGATGGAGCCTCCCTCGGTGATTCCCGCTCCCTAAGAGCTTGCTCCCCCGGGAGAGGCATCTTTGTTGATCTCTGATCCAATGGATCTTTCTGGGGGCGACCTGGAGATTAGGGGACAGGTAGTCGAAGCTACCGTCCTTCCGCTAAAGCCTGCAGTGGCAGCCACTGCTCCTCGCTCGGAAGTCGGTACACTAGCCCACGTCCTCGATGATGTGCCTTGGGGCACGGAGGAGGCCGCCGAAGCTGCTATCCCTCCAGCCCAGAATAGGAGAAGCATCGAAGGTAGCCTTCTATATTTTACATTAATAATCTCTCCATTATCTGAACCCTTCTGTCTTTTCAGAATTGCGTGGCTTGGCGGCGTCTATTGCCGATCTGTCTCCCAGGAAGTCCTTTCAGCGCCTGTTGGAGATGGCCGCTCCGCAGGCGATATCTCCTCAACGCATCGTCCTCTCTTCCAGGCAAGATCAGTGTCTTTTGCCCTCTCCTCACGGTGTTATTATTATTTCATATAATGACATTGATGTCTTCTACAGTTCTGGAAGCTGATGACGAGGTTGAGATTCTTGACGGGCCTGGGGAGCCTTCAGACCCCTCTTGCATGACTGTGTATAAGTAAAGTCTCAACGTTGTTCCATTTGTTCTTTGCTTACAAGTCTCGCTGACTGTTTATAAATCTGAACAGCTTTGCCAGTTCTTACCATGCTGGAGTCTCGCATCGTCATGCCACCCGGCCTCTATGCTCTACGTGCCTCGGAACGGATGGCAAAGTTAAGCCTCTACTCCCTGTCAGCCCTAATTGAGGATCTTCGCGCTGGCAGTCTGATCACGGCTGAAGCGTTTGCCGCAGAAGCCAACGGCTCTCTTCCCTTTTTTGCCACCTACCATGGTGAAACATTGGTGCAAGTCTGGGTTGAGTTTTATCGGCAGGTGGAGGCTTGCTTGCATATTCTTGAATGTACACGCCTTCCTTCGGAGGTTGTGGCTGCGAATGCGAGCTTACATGGGCTTATTGAGCGGTGCGCTGCGAACATGATATCATGTGAGAAGAGGCTTAGCCGCAAGTTTTCGGAGAGGGAGCTGGCTTTCAAAGCGCTGAAGGAGCTTCAAGCTAATCTTACGGCCAAGACCACTAGGGCATATGAACTTTGGCGGGTGCTTCAAGAGGCTATCAAGGAGGTGGTAGCCATTGATAAGGCTGCCGTCTTTACTCGTGAAATGGTCGAAGCCCATAAGGTTACTGAAAAAGAGCTTGAAGGCTGGCTTGCCTCATACCAGGCCCAACAGGCTCAAGCGGAGGCCTGTCTTTTGACGATAATAAATCATGAAGCTGAGGCCCAGCGGAAAAGGGGTGAACTGGCAAATCTACTGAATCGTCCGCCGGCTTGAAGAATTGTATATTTTTTTATTCTTCTTTTGTACATACTCCTGAATGAGAGTATATTTTCTTTTATTCTTTCATAAATTGTACTTTGTATTCATTTTAATTCATGAATAAAAGACATATTTTACTTCACGATGGTGTGTCCCTTTTAGTAAATGCATTTTGTGGATAGTCTATTTTGATTTCTCTGTAGGACAGCGATGGCTTAGGATTCAGGGTTAAGATATGCCTCCTAAGACTTTTCAACTTTATGAGCCATGAGGGTCTCATAAAGAATTTTTCCCCTACCGGTTGAGAGGATCCCGTAGGTGTAATTTCTCCTTAAGAATCGTAAGGATTCCTAAGTGCGTTTTCTTCTAAGAGTCGTAAGGATCTCCTAAAAGAGTTTTCTCCCTTACGAGTCGAGAGGACCCGTAAGTGATGGATGAGGTTGACATTATCCGCATTTCACGGGGTCAGGGGTTGCTCTGGCCATTTCCCGCGGGTTCAAGATTGACTTTAACCGTATTCTATGGGACCAGGATTTGCTCTGGATGCTTCCCACGGGGTCAGGATTGACATAGGCCGTGTTCTGTGAGGACTAGGATCCACTCTGGACGTTTCCTATGGGGTCAGGATTGATATAGGTCGTGTTCCAGGAATTTGCTCTGGATGCTTCCCACGGGGTCATAACCGTGTTCTGCGAGGACCAGGCTCCGCGCTGGATGCTTCCCACGGGGTCAGGATTGACATAGCCGTGTTCTGCGAGGACCAGGATCCGCTCTGGACGTTTCCCACGGAGTCAGGATTGACATAAGCCATGTTCCACATAACCAGGAATTTGCTCTGGATGCTTCCCACGGGGTCTGATTGACATAGCCGTGTTCTGCGAGGACCAAGATCCGCTGTGGACGTTTCCCACGGGGTCAGGATTGACATAGGCCATATTCCACGTGACCAGGAATTTGCTCTGGATGCTTCCCACGGGGTCATAGCCGTGTTCTGCGAGGACCAGGCTCCGCTCTGGATACTTCCCACGGGGTCGGGATTGACATAGCCGTGTTCTGGGAGGACCAGGATCCGCTCTGGACGTTTCCCACGTGGTCAGGATGTTAGTTATATGTATGCCCTAGAGGCCATTACTGTACATATGATGTATATTGTAATGAATGCTTGGACATATATAGGGAGGACTTTCTTGCTCGACATGATAGTATGCTATCTGGTTGTACTTTATCTTAACATGTATTCTGAGTGTCTCTATATTACATGTTGATAAAGCCCTTAGGATATGTACTCGACTACTGGGACTATGATGAGATCATACTAGTGGGGCCACGGTAGTCGACGAGTACATCCTATAACTGTTCCTAGTCGAGGGTGTATCGAGACAGGGTATCGATACACCAGAGTAGACTAGCACATACGCATCTTGACCTATATGATGGGCGATGGATGATCTCATATCCATCGGTGTTTGACATCAAGGATGGTGTACGGGTGCTCAGTAAAGACTGGGTACATTGGACGGACTCGCCGAGAACTCCCAGATGGTATTATACCTCACGTCAGATGGCAGTTCTCCGGCGACACTGGTACAGAGTAGTCTGTTGACCCGAGATCGTCATAGAGTCTTGTGTGATTCCCACTGTGCTTTGATTTCCATCATACCACGTCCAAGAGGGCGTGCAAAAAAGTGTCTTTTGGGTACAGTCCCGAATCACATGGAGGCAATGAGCGATAGGAGGGGATTCGTCTCTCCCGGTATAGGGAGTTGATGTTGCGCTGTATTCGATTGGCTATAGCTGGAAATCCCTGGCCAGGGTCGCTGAGATTTACTGGTAAGTGTTACCAGTAGTTTCTCGAACTGTTATAGACCTCATATCGACACGACTTATCGAGCTACTAGGGTCTGATGTTTACCACCCCTAGGCGAGATATGCGACATATCAGACGACGAGACCGGACTGTACGGGAGTGTTACTGATTGGATTCACAGGAGAATGTACAGGCTTGCTTGTTGATCTTCTGAGCGCTCAATACCTGAGTAGCTGTTACGTTTAGCTGACCGCTTGCAGCTTGTGGGTGTTTAATATGATCATCACCTACTGCCGGCGTATTAACGATTCTTTAGAGTCCTACACAGAGGTTTCTTGACACAGGCAAAATGGAGTAGGGGCACATATGTGATATGTGCAGAACCGAGGATAATGCGATATGAGATACCGTATTCTATTCTTGCGATATATGATATCAGCCGGGTCATCGGATCAAGTGTTGATTCGATGAATCGGTACGGATAAATATTAGTCGGTTATATGCGATATAGCCGGATTTTCGGATCAAGTGTTGATTCGATAATTTAATATATAATAATATATATGATATATTAAATTACATTAACTAATATTAGCTCACTAAAAGATTCTTTTTCTCACTCGGGTAATACACTGATATATATGCGATATATGTTAATTGTATTATTTTATTTGGTTACAATAAATATTATATATGTGATATATAATATTGTAACATGGTATGATAACTAATGCAACATGTTTAGTAAAGATTAAACAAGATTAGGGTTTGATTTGGGTTACTGGTTTCTAGATGTTTCTAGAAGGTTTTCTTTTTTGTTTTGGAAAAGATATTTACAAGTGACTCATTCTTAACCTAACCCAAACCCTAGCCTTGGATAATTCTTTACAATAGTTTAGTCAACCATGGTTGCATTATTGATCATATTTATTCTTTCATTATTCATCACAAAAGGTTTCATGTTGATTGTTCATCTTCTTCCTTCTTTCTTTCATAGAAAAAGCTTTCTAGCTTTTTCAAGGTGATGAAAAATGAGTGAGTAAATGAAAATAAAAGAGAGCAAAAATCCTATTTCATCATCGTCATCTATTCTTGCCATTTAGATGAGTGTGTTCACTTCATTTAGTGAGTGTTAGCTTATGTTAATGAAACTTCAAGGTAGATCATCTTTGTTATCGAAGATCGGAAGCAAGACTGCATCTTTCTCTTCGTGGAGCCTCTCGAGAGTCCGGAACACGATGATCGCAGCGAAGGGACCTCAACACAGAGCTTAAGAAGTGAAGGACCGGATCAACAAAGGTTGTAATCCCTCTCACTTAGTGTTAAAGAGTTTAACATGCTTGTTTTCGCCTAAACCCTAGTTTAAAGATCCGGCTTTGGGTTGTTCGGCACGGCTAAAATTTTAATCGCGCATGGTTGATGCCCCTTAGACCCTTGTGCGCGTACCTAGTAACCCTACAGTGGTATCAGAGCCAAGCTAGAGTTTTAGGCGAAGTCTAGACGAAGTTTAAAGTCCGATCAAACCCGGAAACCCTGAAGTTTACCCCTCTCTGTAAAAATGTACAGAAAAACAAGCAGGAAAAACTAAGAATTTCTGTGAAGTACGGTGCACTAAGTCTCTCACGTGACCGCGGAACCGCGGCCAAACCAAGGGTTTGGCGGCGGTTCCGCGGCCAAAATTTAGACTTAGTCCCTGATATTTCATATATTAATTCTTAGGTCCTTTCTTATCATTTTTTTCTGGGAATTTTTTTTATTTCCACTCAATTGTTAAGTTTTCTAGGGTTGTATTTGGGACTTGTTGATTCGATCGGATAATTTAAATTTTGTTTAGTTTATCCGGATAATTTTAGAAACTGTTAAAAAGTTCGCACGGATATCAATAACTCACTTTTTCCTCTGTTGGAAAATTTTCAAAAGTTGGATTTTTTCTCGAGTTTGAAAGTTTCGAAAAGTTGTGCAAGTAACGCTGTGGACCCTCTAGAAGACAACAAACCTTAACTCGATTATGTGACCGTCTTGAACTGCCTCTAAACCTTAGGGTTTGTGGCAGTACGGCGTGCCACATGTTAGGCGTTGGCTTGACCCTTCTACGGCTGGACCATCGGTACTGTGGCATGTGATGGATATTTTTGAACTCCGCTCAAGTGTTGAGCTATTTGGGAAATCTTGGGTGTTTGATTATTCGATCGGAAAGTTTAACACTGTCTATTTATCTGGAATGTGATACAATATTTGGAATCCACAGGTGGTTATGAGATAAATAATTTGAATGTTATAAATCTAGCAGTTCAGTCTCAGATGATCGGTTGCCACGGAATTTTGATGTGATCAAAAGTTCGTCGCAATCACGTAGCGTACGCGGATACTCGCCGGGTAAACTTAATAGACAGCTATACCCCATAGCCCCGACCAAGTGACTGTAGGAGAACCCCGTCGCCAAAAGCATCCGTTCGGGTGCTCGCGGCAGCGGTGTTCCACCTTAGTGCACTTCGTCGACGACATCGGGGGTGCGGCCGTCTACTAAAGTTTGCGACGAGCATTCGATCAGGTTGTCGGGAATCTTGTTGAATTGCCCGACTTGATATTGAAAAGAGTTTTCGATAAAGAGACTAAAATGCGGGGTTTATAATTGTTAGGTATGCGATGTCTAAGGAATTCATTTGGTTAGGCATGCAATGTCTAAGGAGGTTGCGGATTCCAACTGTTGTAGTTTTACACTTTCTTTTCTGTGACCGTAAGCGTAGTATGTGGTGTATCGCCGGCTTCGTTGCTATACATCAACGACAATCGGGATACGCATACTTGCTTACGTTGATGATATGAGATATTATGTGTTACTGTGATATGTTATATTGGATCGTCGCGTTTCTGAATAGCCGGGGTTTTATGTGAGATGAGAGTTTTTCTTTCTCATTCATGTAAAATTTATTTGTATGTAATATTCTTTTATTGGGGCACTTCCGGGCTGAGGATGCTGTCACCGTTGTATATTATTTACTTTTCCGCATTAGGTAGACCCAAGGCGGGGAGCACAAGTAACTGGGTTCTGGGGTCCAGTGGGAGACCATCTCAAAGAGTCGAGACCGGGTCTCCTAACCCTAGAATTGACAGTGTTGCTTGCCGCTCTCGTAGGGGTCTATGGATGTGGGTTTGTCTATTCATCGCAACCGTGGAATCCGTGTTTTATACAGGCTCGTATTGAAAACATGGACGTCCCAGTATATCCAATATTTCATATATGTTCTTCTGCTGCAATGTTCTGTGATGAGATCATATCACTGCCTGAGTCGAATGTTTATATTATATATATGAGATATATGTTGTATTGCAGATTTCGTTTCAAATGAGATGCTTGTGAAGCAAAATAAAATGGGACTTCATTAATGAGATTAATGAAATAAAAGAAACCTAAAGATATTGTAGAAACTTGTCTCAAAAACTGGTAGCTCTAGTTCTTGCTTTACATAGCGGTGTTCCTTGTAGAACATCCAGCACCTTATTCGATAAGGAAAGAGCCGAGATCCCTTCACCGGGAGTGATCTCTTTAGTGAAACTAGCAGATGCTACACACTCGGTTTGTCTTTTGATTGCTTCTATAGTTCTTGCTTTGCATAGTGGTATTTGTGAAATATCCTGCACCTTATTCGATGAGGGAAGAGCCGACGATCCCTTCACCGGGAGTGACCTCTTTAGCAAAACTAGAAAAGCCTCAAAAACACTCCATTTAAAATTCACTCGATTCTACAACGATATCAAGTTCATTACGCAAAAGGTTTTCTTAAAAACCTGTCGTAGCCCTCTGTCATTTCAGATAAGTACTAGTTAATATTCGTGCTACGTTTGTTGACCATGTTAAGGCGTAGTGTGCGGTAGCTGATTAGTGCTTATCTGTATAAGCATATGATGTGATTGGATTAGGGTAGTCGTGCGATTTTGTTGACCATGTTAAGGTTCGTACGGGTAGGTTTAATTCAATCGGGAAATGACGGGTTGAACTTGACTAGCACTTATGATTTGTTGACCATGTTAAGGTCATATAGCTGCTAGGGGTAAAATATTATCGGGAATTTCAAGTGTTGAAATTTGCAATGAGATTGCATACCTTCTATGAGATAGTTGGATCCTGATACCCACTACGAGTAAGAGTTACTCCTGGGAGAGTTTTACACATTACAATTAGCCGATCAAGTAGGTGTCTAGAAAGGTGTTAACGGGGTTACGCCTCTGAGAAAACGAGGTTTACTTTAATTAAGTTCGTGCGAAAGCACGGGGGACCTCCCTCAAAATACCAACACTGGCCTGGCTGAAAGATTGGCGAACTTGTAGCGTGTGATTAATCCCGGCTAGTCTTTCCTTTTAGGGTTTGAAGGAAGATTTGATTAAAACAGTGGGAGACATCCTGATTAGATATATTAGATAACCAATCTAATCTTGCAAGAGCATACGCTGAGTGTTTTCTTCTCTCTCTTTCCAGGTAGCGACCATATCACGCCTTAATCAAGATAATAATACGGATATATTGACCGAACCCGCTTGTTATACTGAGCTGGGGAACGTTGGTCCTGCTCCAACTTATAATTGTTATAAAACAGAGCAGGAAATAGAGGATTACCAGAATTCCCGTGCCGCCCAAACGAAGAAAGTGCATGCTGATGCATCATCTTCGGGTGTGTTCATTACATAGAACTGTTTCTCAGTATCCTTTACGTCCTGGGTATGAGATACCGGATCAAGATCCCGCATATGTAATCTATTACATGGGCTACAGAAAGGTAGAGAACTGAGAACGGGTGATAAGTTTCATGAGACAGAAAACGGTGCAAGTGTTGCAGCCAAATCTGTTGGTCACTGTCACCCTGTATTACCAGAATACATTGATTCTGAACGAATGTTATTAGATACCGAACCTGATGTACAACATCATATCAGTCTCTTTATTAGTAAAGAAAGGATATAATTTTGTATTGTTGGATAATGTTTTGAACATTTCCTATATCAAGAGTTGATCGGTTCAGGCACGTTATCTAAAAGCATAGACGTTCTAAATCAAACTACAGTTCTTAGTGTACAGAACACACACGAGAGAAAGAGTTCAAAAATGAACAGATCCTTCTTGAGGCATTGTAGACTAGGTCATATCAATGCGACCCGACTAGCAAAGTTACATTTAGATGCATATTTAAATTCGTTTGAATTTACATCTTGTGAAACTTGCCGGTCATGTCACAGAGATAAGATGACCACAGCTCTGTTTATTGGAAACAGAGAAAGAGTTAGTGAACTCTTGGGATTGATATATGCTGATGTATGAAGGTCCCCTGTCTACACATGCCAAGACCGGTTCTTTGTACTTCATTACATTCTCTGATGATCTCTCAAGATTCGGACATATGTTCATGTTAAAACAAAAATCTGAACCTTTTGAGATATTCACAGAATATAAGTTAGAAGTAGAGAACCAAAAATGGGTATAAGTATTATGTCCTTTGATGAGATCAAGGAGGAGAATACTTGAGCACGGGATTCCTGGACTATTCTAAAGGAGAATGAGATTCTCTCTCAGCATTACTCCTTCGTATACACCATAGCACGATGGTATATCGGGGCGGAGCAATAACACCCTATATGATATGGTGTGCTCTATGATGAGTACTACTGAGTTTCTTATTTCCTTTTGGGAGTTATGCACTTGAGAAGCTGCATACCTATTGAATAGGGTTCAAATCAAATCAGTTGCCTACCGCTTCATATATGATATGTAAAGGGAAGAGCCCATATCTTAAGCTTGTTAAGATTTGGGGTTGTCCGGCCTATGTCTAAAAGCAAAATCCGGACAAGCTCGATGCAAGGTTAGCTCTGTAAAACTGGAAATAGTTCCAGCTATACAAACTGCAGCTGATGATTTGGTAGAACCAAAAGATTCAGTAGTTTCCAACGAACCTCAGCCTCTCCGCCGATCTAGTAGGGTTCCTCACCCACCTGAGAGATGCTTCGGTTTCTCTGTGACAGTGGGAGCGGGGATTGCATCATGAGATGATGACCCAACTAAGTTTCGAGCTGGCCATCAGGAGTGGGACTCTGTAAGAATGGCTGGATGCTTATCGATCTGAGATGGAATCCTTATACACCAACAAAGTATGGACTTTGGTTGCTTTATCTGAAGGGTTAAATCCCCATCAGGAGCAAGTATATCTTGAGAAGATTACTTGGTGTACATGGAAAAGTTGAGACTTTCAAAGCTATGCTTAAGTCCATCCAGATCCTACTTGCCACGGCTACATACCATGACTACGATATCTGACGGTTGGGTGTCTTGACTGCTTTTCTAAATGACGTTTTAGAAGAGAGCGTCTATAAGTACACAGCCAGAGGGCTTCATAGACAGTGGGAGCAGCGGAAACGTGTGCAAGATGTTTTATGTGATAAAGCAGGCATCACGGAGTTGGAACATCTGTTTTGATGTGGTAGTCAAAGAGTTTGACTTCATCAAAAATGGTAGATGAACCTTGTATATACAAAAAGGGTAGTAGGGAGTATGGTGGTGATCCTCGTAGAGTACTGTTTCCTGATTTAAAATCAGAAAAGCTTATGGGAAAAGCTTATGGGAAAAGCTTCAGAAAGGGGGGGGCCACGTGCTTACACGTGACCAGCAGTCATGTGTTGACACGTGACATATAAAAGCAGCGGAAAAGGCACATTGGTTCCCTGATCAAGTCAAGGAAAAGGTTCCCTGATCAAGTCAAGGAAAAGGCTTCAGAAGAGGTCACGTGTTGGCACGTGACGCTCAAAGCAGCAGACTCGTCCTCCAGCTGAATCAAAGAAAGAGGCTCCAGACAGGGGTCACGTGTTCACACGTGACCAATGGTCACGTGTTGACACGTGATGACTGAACAGCAACCAGAAGACAGAGAATAAAAAGAAAAGAGGAAGGCTCGTTCCAAGGGGGTCACGTGGTCACACGTGACCGGCTTTCAAAGCCCGTTTTGTTAACAGAATTAAATTCTGAGGGAGATTCAAATCTTTCCAAAGGAAAGTGATTATCTGGAGCCGATCGGATTAAAGATTTAGAGGTGATTAAATATCGTCTATCTATGGGAAAATCTCGGGTTTGGAAAGATTTCCCCTTTAAATCTAACCGAAATAACGAAGGAGAATCCCTGGATTTGAAATCCAATGGTGAATAAAATTCACCTAATAATCCAAAGGTCCAAAACGAATGATGGATGCAAATCAAATCTCTCAATGAAAGATTTACCAAAACTAATTGACTCGGTTGCTTCTCCTATAAATAGGAGCCAAGAGATACAAAAAAGGAGACATATACGCAGAGGGAGAAAAAAGAAGAGAGCCTTGATTACTTTGAGGAATTTGGAGCTTCAGCAAAGGAAAACCCTAGGTAAGAAAGGGAAGGCTTTTGAAGGAAAGAGAATTTAATGTTAGTTATATGTATGCCCTAGAGGCCATTACTGTACATACGATGTATATTGTAGTGGATGCTAGGACATATATAGGGAGGACTTTCTTGCTCGACATGATAGTATGCTATCTGGTTGTATTTTATCTTAACATGTACTCTGATCATCTCTATATTACATGTTGATAAAGCCCTTAGGATATGTACTCGGCTACTGGGACTATGATGAGATCATACTAGTGGGGCCACGGTAGTCGACGAGTACATCCTATAACTGTTCCTAGTCGAGGGTGTATCGATACACCAGAGTAGACTAGAGTATACGCATCTTGACCCATATGATGGGCGATGGATGATCCCATATCCATCGGTGTTTGACATCAAGGATGGTGTACGGCTCAGTGGAGACTGGGTACACTGGACGGACTCGCCGAGAACTCCCAGATGGTATTATACCATACGTCAGATGGCAGTTCTCCGGTGACACTGGTACAGAGTAGTCTGTTGACCCGAGATCGTCATAGAGTCTTGTGTGGTTCCCACTGTGCTTTGATTTCCATCATACCACGTCCAAGAGGGCGTGCAAAAAGGTGGCTTTTGGGTACAGTCCCGAATCACATGGAGGCAATGAGCGATAGGAGGGGATTCGTCTCTCACGGTATAGGGAGTTGATGTTGTGCTGTGTTCGATTGGCTATAACCGGAAATCCCTGGCCAGGGTTGCTGAGATTTACTGGTAAGTGTTATCAGTAGTTTCTCGAACTGTTATAGACCTCATATCGACACGACTTATCGAGCTACTGGGGTCTGAAGTTTACCACCCCTAGGCGAGATATGCGACATATCAGACGACGAGACCGGACTGTACGGGAGTGTTACTGTTTGGATTCACAGGAGAAGTTACAGGCTTTCTTGTTGATCTTCTGAGCGCTCAATACCTGGGTAGCTGTTACGTTTAGCTGACCGCTTGCAGCTTGTGGGTGTTTGATATGATCATCACCTACTGCCGGCGTATTGACGATTCTTTAGAGTCCTACACAGAGGTTTCTTGACTCAGGCAAAACGGAGTAGGAGCACATATGTGATATGTGCGGGACCGAGGATAATGCGATATGTGATACCGTATTATATTCTCGCGATATTTGATATCAGCCGGGTCATCGGATCAAGTGTTGATTCGATGAATCGGTACAGATAAATATTAGTCGGTTATATGCGATATAGCCGGATTGTCGGATCAAGTGTTGATTCGATAATTTAATGTATAATAATATATATGATATATTAAATTACATTAACTAATATTAGCTCACTAAAAGATTCTTTTTCTCACTCGGGTAATACATTGATATATATGCGATATATGTTAATTGTATTATTTTATTTGGTTACAATAAATATTGTATATGTGATATATAATATTGTAACATGATATGATAAATAATGCAACATGTTTAGTAAAGATTAATCAAGATTAGGGTTTGATTTGGGTTAATGGTTTCTAGTTGATTCTAAAAGCTTTTCATTTTGTCATGATAAAGATATTTGTGTGTGACTCATTCTTAACTCAACCCAAACCCTAACCCTTGGTTAATTCTCTACATTGGTTAAGTGAACCATGGTTGCATAATTGATCATTATCTCCTTTTCCTATTCATCACAAAAGGATTATCATTATTATTCATCATCATCTTCCTTCTTCTTCTTTGCATGAAAATGGTTTCTTGCTTTGATTTTGTGATGTATAAATGTGAGAAAAATATAAATAAAGAGAGCAAAAATCCTACTTCATCATCCTCATCTTCCCTTGCCATTTAGATGAGAGTGTTCACATCATTTCATGAGTGTTAGCTTGTGTTAAAGAAACTTCAAGGTAGAGCATCTTAGTATCGAAGATCGGAAGCAAAGGTTGCATCTTTCTCTTCGTGGAACCTCTCGAGAGTCCGGATCCCGATGATCGCAGCGAAGGGACCACAACACGGAGCATATGAAGTGAAGGACCGGATCTACAAAGGTTGTAATCCCTCTCACTTAGTGTTAAATTGTTTAGTATGCTTGTTTTCGCCTAATCTCTAGTTTAAAGTTCCGTATTTGGGTTGTTCGGCACGGCTAAATTTTTAATTGGGCATGGTTGATGCCTCGTAGACCCTTGTGCGCGTGCCTAGCAACCCTACAGTGGTATCAGAGCCAAGCTAGAGTTTTAGGCGAAGTCTGAACGAAGTTTAAAGTCCGATCGAAACCCGAAACCCCGATAAAACATGCTCTCTGGAAAATTTCTAAAAATTGGGATTTTTCCACATTAAAAATATCCAAAAATTACAGCAGGTAATTATAAGAGTTACTGTGAAGCACGTGAGCGTAAGTCGCTCAAAGAGCCGCGGAACCGCGGCCCCACCCCAGCATGTGCGGCGGTTCCGCGGCCACGTGATCGACTCTGCGCACGTGCTTTCCACAGTAACTCCTATTTGTTAGTGTTGTATTTTCTGGAAATTTTTATTTTTTTTATTCAACTGTTGAATTATACAGGTTGTATTGGGGACTTAAAGTTTTGATCGGATATTATAACTTTTTTTTAGTTTTGTCCGGATAAATTTTAGAAACTGTTAAAAAGTTCGAACGGATATCAATAACTCACTTTTTCCCCTGTCGGAAAATTTTTCAAAAGTTGGATTTTTCCTCGTGTTTAAGAATGTTCTAAGTCGTGCAAGTAACTCGATGGACCCTCTAGAAGACAACAAACCTTAACTCGATTATGTGACCGTCTTGAACTGCTCTTTGAACCTTAGGGTTTGGGGCAGTACGGCGTGCCACATGTGAGGCGTTGGCTTGACCCTTCTACGGCTGGACCATTGGTACTGAGGCATGTGATGGATGTTTTTAAACTGATTTCAAGTGTTGAGATATATTGGGGAAATCTTGGGTGCTTGATGATTCGATCAGAAAGTTTAACTTTTTCTATTTATCTGGAATGTGATACAATAATTGGAATCCACAGGTAGTTATGTGATAACTAATTTGAATATTATAAACATAGCAGTTTAGTCTCAAATGATCGGTTGCCACGGAATTTTGATGTGATCAAAAGTCCGTCGCAATCACGTAGCGTACGCGGATACTCGCCGGGTAAACTTAATAGACAGCCTCACTCCATAGCCCCGACCAAGTGACTGTAGGAGAACCCCGTCGCCGAAAGCATCCGTTCGGGTGCTCCCGGTAGCGGTGTTCCGTCTTGGTGCACTTCGTCGATGGTATCGGGGGTGCGGCCGTCTACTAAAGTTTGCGACGAGCATTCGATCAGGACGTCGGGAATCTTGTTGAATTGGCCGACTTGGTATTGAAAAGAGTTTTCGATAAATGAGACTAAAATGCGGGGTTTATAATTGTTAGGCATGTGATGTCTAAGGAATTCTTTTGGTTAGGCATGCGATGTCTAAAGAAGTTGCGGATTCCAACTGTTGTAGTTTTACACTTTCTTTTCTGTGACCGTAAGCGTAGTATGTGGTGTATCGCCGGCTTCATTGCTATACATCAACGACAATCGGGATACGCATACTTGCTTACGTTGATGATATGAGATATTATGTGTTGCTGTGATATGTTATATTGGATCGTCGCGTTTGAATAGCCGGGGGTTTTATGTGAGATGAGAGTTTTTCTTTTTCATTCATGTAAAATTCATTTGTATGTAATATTCTATTATTGGGGCACTTCCAGGTAGCGGAAGTTGTCACCGTTGTATATTATTTACTTTTCCGCATTAGGTAGACCCAAGGCGGGGAGCACAAGTAACCGGGTTCTAGGGTCCAGTGGGAGACCATCTCAAGGAGTCGAGACCGGGTCTCCTAACCCTAGAATTGGCAGTGTTACTTGCCGCTCTCGTAGGGGTCTAGGGATGTGGGTTTGGCTATTCATCGCAACCGTGGAATCCGTGTTTTATACAGGCTCGTATTGAAAACACGGACGTCCTAGTATATCCAATATTTCATATATGTTCTTCTGCTGCAATGTTCTGTGATGAGATCATATTACTGCCTGTAACGAATGTTTATATTATATATATGAGATATATGTTATATTGCAGATTTCGTTTCAAAAGAGATGCTTATGAAGCATATTAAAATGGGACTTCATTAATGTGATTAATGAAATAAAAGAAACCTAAGATGTTGTAGAAACTTGTTTATAAAAAAAACTGGTAGCTCTAATTGTTGCTTTGCATAGCGGTGTTCCTTATAGAACATCCAGCACCTTATTCGATAAGGAAAGGACCGAGATCCCTTCACCGGGAGTGACTCCTTTAGCAATAACTGGCAGATGCTACAACCCTCGGTTTGTCTTTTGATTGCTTCTATAGTTTCTGCTTTGCACAGCGGTATATATGATATATCCTGCACCTTATTCGATGAGGAAAGGACCGACGATCCCTTCACCGGGAGTGACTCCTTTAGCAAAACTAGAAAAGCCTCAAAAACATTCCATGTAAAATCACTCGATTCTACAACGATATCAAGTTCATTACGCAAAGGGTTTTCTGAAAAACCCGTCGTAGCCCTCCGTCATTTCAGATAAGGACTGTTTAGTATTCGTGCTGCGTTTGTTGGCCTTTGTCAAGACGTAGTGTGCGGTAGCTGAATAGTACTTATCTGCTTATGCATATGATGCAGATTGGATTAGGGTAGTCGTGCGACCTTGTTGGCCTTTGTCAAGGGCCGTGCGGGTAGGTTTAATACAATCAAGAAATGACGGGTTGAACTTGACTAGCAGCCTATGGTTTGTTGGCCTTTGTCAAGGTCATAGGACGCTTGGGGCGAAATATTATTGGGAATTTCAAGTGTTGAAATTTGCAATGAGATTGCATACCTTCTATTAGATAGTTGGATCCCGATACCCGCTGTGAGTAAGAGTTACTCCTGGGAGAGTTTTACACATTGCAATTAGCCGATCAAGTAGGTGTCTAGAAAGGTGTTAACGGGGTTATACCTCTGGGAAAACGAGGTTTACTTTAATTAGGTTCGTGCGAAAGCACGGGGGACCTCCCTCAAAGTACCGACACTGGCCTGGCTGAAAGATTGGCGAACTTGTAGCGTGTAATTAATCCCGGCTAGTCTTTCCTTTTAGGGTTTGAAGGAAGATTTGACTAAAACAGTGGGAGACATCCTGATTAGATATATTAGATAACCAATCTAATCTTGCAAGAGCATACGCTGAGTGTTTTCTTCTCTCTCTCTCCAGGTAGCGACCATATCACGCCTTAATCAAGATAATAATACGGATATATTGACCGAACCCGCTTGTTATACCGAGCTGGGGAATGTTGGTCCCGCTCCAACTTATAATTGTTATAAGACAGAGCAGGAAATTGGGGAATACCAGATTTCCCGTGCCGCCCAAACGAAGAAAGTGCATGATGATGCATCATCTTCGAGTGTGTTCGTTACATAGTATTGTTTCTCAGTATCCTTTACGTCCTGGGTATGTGATACCGGATCAGGATCCCGTATATGTAATCTGTTACATGGGCTACAGATAGGTAAAGAACTGAGAACGGGTGATAAGTTTCATGAGACAGAAAACGGTGCAAGTGTTGCAACCAAGTCTGTTGGTCACTATCACCCTGTATTACCAGAATACATTGATTCTGAACAAATGTTATTAGATACCGAACCTGATATACAAAATCATATCAGTCTCTTTATTAGTAAAGAAAGGATATAATTTTGTATTGTTGGATAATGTTTTGAACATTTCCTATATCAAGAGTTGATCGGTTCAGGCACGTTATCTAAAAGCATTCACGTTCTAAATCAAACTACAGTTCTTAGTATATAGAACACACACAAGAGGAAGAGTTCAGAAATGAACGAATCCTTCTTGAGGTATTGTAGACTAGGTCATATGAATGCGACCCGACTGGCTGAAGTTACATAAAGATGCATATTCAAATTAGTTTGAATTTACATCTTGTGAAACTTGCCGGTCATGTCACAAAGATAGAATGACCACAGCTCTGTTTATTGGAAACAGAGAAAGAGTTAGTGAACTCTTGGGATTGATACATGCTGATGTATGAAAGTCCCCTGTCTACATGTGCCAGGACCGGTTCTTTGTACTTCATTACATTCTCTGATGATCTCTTAAGATTCAGACATATGTTCCTGCTGAAACACAAGTCCGAACCTTTTGAGATATTCACAGAATATAAGTTAGAAGTAGAGAACCAAAATACGGGTAAAAGTATTATGTCCTTTGATGTGATCAAGGAGGAGAATACTTAAGCACGGAATTCCTGGACTATTCTAAAGGAGAATGAGATTCTCTCTCAGTATTACTCCTCCGAATACACCATAGCACGATGGTATATCGGGGTGGAGCAATAACACCCTATGTGATATGATGTGCTCTATGATGAGTACTACTGAGTTTCCTATTTCCTTTAGGGAGTTATGCACTTATGAAGTTGCATACCTATTGAATAGGGTTCAAATCAAATCAGTTGTCTACCACTTCATATGTGATATGAAAGGGAAGAGCCCATATCTTAAGTTTGTTAAGATTTGGGGTTGTCCGGCCTATGTCTAAAGGCAAAATCCGGACAAGCTCGAGGCAAGGTCTGTTATGTAGAGCTGGAAATGTTCCAGCTATACAAACTGCAGCTGATAATTTGGTAGAACCAAAGGATTCAATAGTTTCCAACGAACCTCAGCCTCTCCGCCGATCTAGTAGGGTTCCTCACCCACCTGAGAGATACTTTGGTTTCTCTATGACAGTGGGAGCGAGGATTGCATCATGAGATGATGACCCAACTAGTTTCGAGCTGGCCATCAGGAGTGGAACTCTGTAAGAATGGCTGCGTGCTTATCGATCTGAGATGGAATCCTTATACACCAACAAAGTATGGACTTTGGTTGCTTTATCTGAAGGGTTAAATCCCCATCAGGAGCAAGTATATCTTGAGAAGATTACTTGGTGTACATGGAAAAGTTGAGACTTTCAAAGCTAGACTTGTTAAAGGTTTGCATCATAGACCAGGTATGGATTATGTTGAAACCTTTTCTAAGGATCTATGCTTAAGTCCATCCAGATCCTACTTGCCACGGCTACATACCATGACTACGATATCTGGTGGTTGGGTGTCATGACTGCTTTTCTAAATGATGTTTTAAAAAAGAGCGTCTATAAGTACATAGCCAGAGGGCTTCGTAGACAGTGGGAGCAGCGGAAACGTGAGCAAGATGTTTTATATGATAAAGCAGGCATCGCGGAGTTGGAACATCTGTTTTGATGTGGTAGTCAAAGAGTTTGACTTCATCAAAATGGTGGATGAACCTTGTATATACAAAAAAGGTAGTAGAGAGTATGGTGGTGATCCTCGTAGAGTACGTGGATGACATACTCTTGATAGGGAAGGAGTTTCCTATGCTACGCTCGGTCAATCTCCGCTTATCACAAGGATTCTCCGTATAGGATCAAAGTGATACCTCCTGAATCCTGGATTTTGGATCTATGAGATAGATCTAATTGGATGTTAGGATACTCACTAGTTGTAGTGAGAAGGTATCAATCGATCCTGGGCAGAATCACTGGAAAGGTTCCATGGTGATAAGGACGACTGAATATCAGTCGCAGGCATTGTCTATACCCTCAGTGGAGGGACGGTATGTTGGAAAAGTTCCAAGCTAGATACCGTGACATACTAGACGATTAAAGGCAAGATACATCGTTACCAAGGATGCTACCAAAGAGGCAGTCTGGATATATATAAGTTCATAAGATGAACTTCGTTCCTACCATTGTGTGACAATGGGGTTGTGGCTTTAGCCAAGGAACTACCGTCCCATCAGACATCCAGATATAATTCTTAGGCAGTATCACCTGATCATGGAGATGGTTGATCTCCAGGGAGATCGAGGTTAGGAGAGCAGACACAGAGGACAACAGCGCGAATCCACTCACGAAGGCCTTTTTCCCAGTAGAGACTTTTATGGGATGGTTGAGTATGAGATACTTTAACCGCAGCTAATTGTTGGGTATGCGATACCATAACAGATGGCCCTAGTGCAAGTGGGAGATTGTTAGTTATATGTATGCCCTAGAGGCCATTACTGTACATACGATGTATATTGTAGTGGATGCTAGGACATATATAGGGAGGACTTTCTTGCTCGACATGATAGTATGCTATCTGGTTGTACTTTATCTTAACATGTACTCTGATCGTCTCTATATTACATGTTGATAAAGCCCTTAGGATATGTACTCGGCTACTGGGACTATGATGAGATCAAACTAGTGGGGCCACGGTAGTCGACGAGTACATCCTATAACTGTTCCTAGTCGAGGGTGTATCGAGACAGGGCATCGATACACCAGAGTAGACTAGCGTATACGCATCTTGACCCATATGATGGGCGATGGATGATCCCATATCCATCGGTGTTTGACATCAAGGATGGTGTACGGGTGCTCAGTGGAGACTGGGTACACTGGACGGACTCGCCGAGAACTCCCAGATGGTATTATACCATACGTCAGATGGCAGTTCTCCGGTGACACTGGTACAGAGTAGTCTGTTGACCCGAGATCATCATAGAGTCTTGTGTGGTTCCCACTGTGCTTTGATTTCCATCATACCACGTCCAAGAGGGCGTGCAAAAAGGTGGCTTTTGGGTACAGTCCCGAATCACATGGAGGCAATGAGCGATAGGAGGGGATTCGTCTCTCCCGGTATAGGGAGTTGATGTTGTGCTGTGTTCGATTGGCTATAACCGGAAATCCCTGGCCAGGGTTGCTGAGATTTACTGGTAAGTGTTATCAGTAGTTTCTCGAACTGTTATAGACCTCATATCGACACGACTTATCGAGCTACTGGGGTCTAACGTTTACCACCCCTAGGCGAGATATGCGACATATCAGACGACGAGACCGGACTGTACGGGAGTGTTACTGTTTGGATACACAGGAGAAGTTACAGGCTTGCTTGTTGATCTTCTGAGCGCTCAATACCTGGGTAGCTGTTACGTTTAGCTGACCGCTTGCAGCTTGTGGATGTTTGATATGATCATCTCCTACTGCCGGCGTATTGACGATTCTTTAGAGTCCTACACAGAGGTTTCTTGACTCAGGCAAAACGGAGTAGGAGCACATATGTGATATGTGCGGGACCGAGGATAATGCGATATGTGATACCGTATTATATTCTCGCGATATTTGATATCAGCCGGGTCATCGGATCAAGTGTTGATTCGATGAATCGGTACGGATAAATATTAGTCGGTTATATGCGATATAGCCGGATTGTCGGATCATGTGTTGATTCGATAATTTAATGTATAATAATATATATGATATATTAAATTACATTAACTAATATTAGCTCACTAAAAGATTCTTTTTCTCACTCGGGTAATACATTGATATATATGCGAAATATGTTAATTGTATTATTTTATTTGGTTACAATAAATATTGTATATGTGATATATAATATTGTAACATGATATGATAAATAATGCAACATGTTTAGTAAAGATTAATCAAGATTAGGGTTTGATTTGGGTTAATGGTTTCTAGTTTATTCTAGAAGCTTTTCATTTTGTCATGATAAAGATATTTGTGTGTGACTCATTCTTAACTCAACCCAAACCCTAACCCTTGGTTAATTCTCTACATTGGTTAAGTGAACCATGGTTGCATAATTGATCATTATCTCCTTTTCCTATTCATCACAAATGGATTATCATTATTATTCATCATCTTCTTCCTTCTTCTTCTTTGCATGAAAATGGTTTCTTGCTTTGATTTTGTGATGGATAAATGTGAGAAAAATATAAATAAAGAGAGCAAAAATCCTACTTCATCATCCTCATCTTCCCTTGCCATTTAGATGAGGGTGTTCACATCATTTCATGAGTGTTAGCTTGTGTTAAAGAAACTTCAAGGTAGATCATCTTAGTATCGAAGATCGGAAGCAAAGGTTGCATCTTTCTCTTCGTGGAACCTCTCGAGAGTCCGGATCCGGATGATCGCAGCGAAGGGACCACAACACGGAGCATATGAAGTGAAGGACCGGATCTACAAAGGTTGTAATCCCTCTCACTTAGTGTTAAATTGTTTAGTATGCTTGTTTTCGCCTAATCTCTAGTTTAAAGTTCCGTATTCGGGTTGTTCGGCACGGCTAAATTTTTAATTGGGCATGGTTGATGCCTCGTAGACCCTTGTGCGCGTGCCTAGCAACCCTACATTTAATTCTCAAAAGAGTTTAACTCTGATATATAAAAACAGAAGAACATATTTCTTCTCTCTTTGATAGAGGATCTGCAAAGTGCACATCTCCCCTTTAGGTTGAGAATTTAATTCTCAATGGGTTGAGATCCTGCCATGCAGATCCAAAACATAGAGAGGGAATGGAAACATGAGAATTTAATTCTCACAGAACTATAGGAATTTAATTCCTTTAAGATAAAGTAGGGCTTGACCCTGTGTTATGGGAATTCAATTCCTTCAGAACAAAAAGAAACAGGGTTTAACCCTAATTAAGAACCTAGTTCTGTTGGAACAGCGGGGATTTAATTCCCTTGATCATAATTTAACAGAGAATGGGAATTTAATTCTTTAAAAGCCTTTTTTTTAGGGTTTAACCCTATTTAGTTCTTCACATTTATGAGGAATTTAATTCCTACGGAAAATTCAGAGTCTAACTCTATTCAGAATATAAATCTTCAAAAGGAAGTAGGAATTTAATTCCTCTGAAATTACTGTCAGGGTTTAACCCTACGAGGAATTTAATTCCTGGAAAAGATCAACAGATCTTCTAAACAGCATACATAGAGGCAGGGTCACGTGTCACCACGTGACCCCCCCAAGAGATCTACAGAAAGCCCCTTCGAGGCAGCACCCCACGTGACCCACGTGACCCTCGGTAGAAGCTTTAACATATAAGCATTTAAAAGCCCGTCACGTGAGGGCACGTGATGCTCAGAAAGATGCGATAATCTCAGCAGAATAAATGAAGGGAGGGCGCTCTCACGTGTTGCCACGTGACCCCTCTTGCCTTAGTGTTTAACACTAAATTGGAACCCTCGAATCCAGTATTGAAATACTGTTGGGCCTTAGTGTTCAACACTAATCAAAGAATTTTATTCGCAGTGTTCAACACTGATTACCTTAATATTTTACACTAATCTGAGATCTCCATTGCCAGTGTTCAATACTGATCTGTTTTAGTGTTTATGATAATTTGAAAGCCTTGCTGCTGGTGTTTAACACCAATTATCTTTTAGTGTTAAACACTAACTTGTCAACCTCATTCCCAGTGTTCAACACTGATTGCTCTGTAGTGTTTAACACTAGGCTTTGGCCCAATTGGCTAAATGGATAGAGGCAAAGCCTCTCCTTCAATGGACCAACAAGAAGCCAATATTCCAGACATGATAGGACTTAGCTCGAGCTAGGCCATGAGTCTTCAACTCGTAATTAACTGGGCTAATGGGCTCATAACATAATTAATTGGTCTTGACCCCAAATTGGGCCAAGGACTACTTAAGCCATTCCGGTTCTAGGGTACATCTCTTCACTCCTTTGATACTTGGCATTGTAATCCCTCAATGTCTTCAAAGAGGTGACGGGTCCCGACGACCACCCATGATATGGACCGTGGGGTCCTTAAACCCATGTCTAATGCAAAATTCCTGGTTACGTGGAAAGCGGATAACGTCACTCTTTGACCCCGTGGAAAATGTCCAGAGCGGAGCCTGGTCCTCGCCTAGCACGGCAGTGAACCCGTGTGAAGCATCCAGAGCACATACCGGACTGTGGAGTCCTTAAACCCATGGACTATGACGTCCTTAACCTTGACCGAGATGTCTTAAAACTAACAATGGACCGCAATGTCCTTAAACTACCCGTGGACCGCAATGTCCTTAAACTACCCGTGGACCGTGATGTCCTTAAACTAGAACAATAGAGCCCCAAATGCTCTTTTGTCGGATCTAAACGGTCCCGTTTAAGTTGATCTTAGCCTTAAAGATGGCTAACGTATCCTTAAACCTTCAAACAGACTGGACTATGAATCCCCCCAATTAACTCTGGCTCGAGGGTACATCTCTGAACTCCTCTGACATCCGTCGTTGTAATCCTTCAACGTCGTCAGAGAGGTGACGGGTCCCGACGGCCACACATACGATGGACCACTATGTCCCTAAACTGGAACAATAGAGCCCAAATGCTCTTTTGTCGGATTTAAACGATCCCGTTAAGTTGATCTTAGTCTCAACGTTAGACTAACGTATCCTTAACAAACGTTTGAGTTGATCTTAGCCTCAAGTATGGCTGACGTATCCTCAAACCAAACCCCCAAACCCAAATCTAAAATAAACACGGATTTGGACTAGTCCACGCCCTACGGGCGACGACATAATTCAGTCTCCGTAAACAATCTACGGGCAACCACAAATAAAACAAACACCCACGACACGAAGTGATCATCTGGAGAAGGAGAAAGTTGTTACCGAGATGCGGTAGCGTAATTAACTGCAGGGGCTTGCGCCTGCAGGGAAGAGCGTCCCCACAATCAAAAACCCCTCAAACGAGGGGGAATCTGACGAAGTCTGCTACATCGGCCGCATCCGTTTAAACCTTCGATACATGGTGCCATAAATCAACTTGGCATCTTCGAAGAGGTGGACGGATAGCACCAATTAGCATCTGCCCCGAATCTCAGGCAAGACAGCCCATGTCTCGGCCGTCATTCGGAGGGGAACAGATTCTGGCACGCCCGGTGGGACCTTTTCCTCTTTCCACTCCACACTTCGTGTGTCGTGATTCGCGAACCAATCGCGGTTCGCTAATAGTTGCCCTTGGGTTTCAAGATACTAAGAATTGGCGTCTTGCTCACTGCAGAAAGCAAAGGATCGATGGCTTCTACTTCTGCGAAATCCTCCAACCGCTCAAACTGCAATTGCGACCAACGCTTTGCCTCGCCAGGAGGTATAGCCTACGGACCCCAAGCTTCTTCGTTATTCACAATGCCGGTGGACCAGGTGACTCAGGCCACTACCGGATTGTTCTTTGGGACTATACTCCCACCGACAAGCTTCACGGCGCCGGTGCTGACAAAGGAAGCTCCCAAGAAGTCGGTCTTTGATCGTCTTACCCCTGCCGCGGCTCCCCTCAACGAGTCGCCCAACGTCAACGCCTCGGTCTTCTCCAGATTGGGCCAGAAATCCTGCGAACTCGTCATGGGGCCTACAATCTCAGAGAAGGCTGCTTCTAAGAAAGTGACCGCTCTTGCTCCCGAAATCGCCAAGGCGGCTTCTCCGGCCAAAAAGTCGGTCTTCACAAGATTGGCGGCTCCAGCTCCCGCTCCTACTGCCCGAAGGACATCGGTCTTTGATAGGCTAATACCAACAGCGAACCCCCACCCACACAGGGGGCAAGACGAAACCATTCTTACCGCTGACCCAACGCCGTCCGCTCGACACGCTCGACGTCGCCATTGGCGCCGAGTAAGGAAGGCTGGGGGCAACTCCCCTTCCGGGTTGACTCCATCAGCCCCGATGGCAGAAGTTAATGCTGTCGTTCCAACTGGGAACAGCTTCGAAATGCTAAATAAGGTGCGAAGGAATTCCCCTACTGCAGTGCTAAAGAGGTCTCCTCCCTCATTAAAAAAGGTTGTGGAAATAGAATCAGAACAGCCCCGATCTCCTCAACGGCTGTCTTCCAGAATCCATAAGGTTTGGCGGCAGGCCCGAGACTCGATCATCGATCCAAACTTCTCCCGCCAGCACAAGAAGCTGAAAATCCAACCGGAGGCTGGTCACCAGGCTAAACCCCGAAAGGATGTCGGGACGCCCACCTCAACGGCCCCCTCAACCTCCATGGCTCATAAAAGGAGGAGGCTAGAGAAGATCCCCCAGCCTGCAACAACGGCTAAAAGCACTGAGCCCAGACGCCCTAAGTCTGGGGGCATGATGGTGCACACTGTTTACATGGCCTCTGGAAAGGAGGAAAGCCGCACTTCTACAGGCCACCGACCGCTTACCCGATCTGTGACGAAAGCCCAGGAGCAGCAACAAAAGCTTCAGGAAATGATGAATGGTATGGCCGCACTTACCGGGCCAAAAGAAAGCCCAGGAACGTCCTCGGACGCACGCCAGGAGGAAGAAACCGACGCTGAATTTCTTCGCCGGATACTGGAGAAAAAGGACAAAGAGGCTGCTGAACAAGCAGCCAACATACAACGTATGGGCCTTCTCTTCCAAGATATGATAGGCATGATGATCCAGCAGGACTTACCCGCTGAGGATCCCCCAATCGTTCTTGAAGACGACCGAGGGGAGACGTCAAATCCACCACCAATCCTATCAACGGCCAAGGAGGAGGCAATCTCTAAGGCTGACTTGGTTGACTACATAGCCCAGCAAATCCGGGTTCACCATGCGACTGAGGCAGCTGGTCAAGTCGTAAAAACGGGGCGGCCGTATCCGAGCTGGTACGACCAAATCAAATACCCGCAAGGCTATACGATACCAAAATTCCACGTGTATAAGGGGACCGGCAATCCCCATCAACATGTCGCCCAGTTCCGGGCCCTCTGCGGTAACACCGGCGGTGATGATAAACTGTTGCTCCGCCAGTTCGTGGGCAGCTTATCAGAAACAGCGTTCGAATGGTATTCAGAACTCCCGAACGATTCTATCAAAACGTTCGCTGAAATGGAGTCGTTATTCACTCAGCGATTCGCAAGTGCCAGCGAACGCACTCCAATAACTGCATTGATTAACGCCAGGGTAAAACCAGGCGAAACCTGGGTCCAGTATGCTATACGCTGGCGGAATTTGTGGTCGAGATGTGAACAACGCTTTGAAGAGGCACCCGTAGTGGGCATGTTCGTGGGAACCCTAGACCCCCACGCAACTATCTCCCAGTTTATGATGTTCTTTAAGCCAACCACATTCCAGGCTTTAATCGACAAGTTGGCTCAGATGGACCAGATGGGTCATAGACCACCTCCCCCGAAGTCGGAACCTCGGAATGACAAGGGTAAAGGAAGGGCAACCTTTGTTGCGAATGCCCAACAGCAACCTAACGCCCCGAAACCGGCAGATCAACTGGAAGAAAGACGCTGGTATTATAATGAGAAGATGAAACGTCCCTACTCATTCCCACGAGACAAGACGAAATGGTTATTCGAGCTGGCAGTACGCAACAGACTTATAAACCTACCAAATCCAAGGCGACCGCCGTAACCCATCGAGGTGAATAACCCTAACTATTGCCCTTACCATCAAACGGTAAGTCATCCGATTGAAGATTGCTTCGTCTTCAAAGGATGGATTGAAGATCAATACCTCCAGGGGAAGTTTATATTATCCGAAAAGTGGAAGGTGAACCCACCACAACCGTATACTCCTAAGAAAGCAGATACACCGGGGGCAACCTGCTCCTTTATTGAAGAAGCTCCATGGGAGGTCGTGCTATCAACTAAAACCAAAAGAATGCTGAGAGACCTTCATGCGTGCCCTGCGATCGAATGGAAGGACCCTCTTGAACCTCAAATTATCGAAGGGATGCTGAAGCACCACCCAACTACGAAGACTCGCGATGAGGGCCCAAATACTCACGCCCAACCGTCAAAATCTTCGAAGAAAAAGAAGAAATCCAAGAAGCCCGTGAAGCTTAGAAACGAGCACACGAACTTGCAGAAGCAAATCGACGCGCTGGAAGAATACAATCAAAAGGCGCGAACTCCTGTCACACTGCAAGAGTTCCTCAACCACATCTTTCAAGAGAGAGATGAGGGAGAGAGCTCGTCGAATGAATCCGTAGGGTATGTGGCAAGTTGTAACGTAATCTCCCACTCGTTTACCGACGATGAAAAAACCCCTGGCACTAAGAAACTGGGGGCAGAGCCTGAACCAGAGCGTGCGTGGCCAACGAATGAGTTGATCAATGCCTTTCTAGACGAGATTCGTCTAAAGAGTAAAGCGGATCAGGAGCGTGAGATGGCCGCGTCAGAAGGAACCAGAGGCGGGCGACTGAACGAAAGAGTTGAACTACCCCTGCCAGAGCAAAAGGCATCCGAAGTAGACAAGAAGATATTCAAGACGAGGAAAAGGTTTGCCAAATCCATGTCAATGGGAATGAAGCTACCACCCTCGGAAGGAAACACGCACGGTGGGGCGGAGAGGCACCTTGATTATTGCGCATATCATCGGAAAATCTCATACCCCACGGAGGAGTGCGACGCCTTTAAGATATGGTGGCAAGGATATGTTGCTCGTCGGCAACATGTCAAGCGCATGAAACGCAAGATCCATCGGGAGCAAAGAAGCACTGACGAAGGGCACGACAGAACTACTGGCAATTGTTACATGGTTAACGCCGGGGAGTCACAAGTTCTCACCTTTGGGAGCGACTCTGATGAAGAAATGGCTCTGGGCCCTCTCTTTAAAGAATCCGTTTTAGGGAAAGAGGAGAAACCGGAGACCTGCGAGAACATTCAGCTGCGCAATCGCACACTCCCAGAAAAGAATCTCGGGCCCGTGAGTAGAAAAGATAAGGGAAAGGAAAAGGTCACTGAAGATATCACTTTAGATGACCAAGTCATGAGAGAGCTGGCTGCCAAAGACCCTCCTAGAAAGGATAAGGTGGACTATAACATCCTCGCGCACCTAAGGAAGCTACCTTCTCTGCTTAGCATTCTCGATACCCTCCTATTATCAAAAGAAGTGCGAGACTCACTAATTAAGGCGTTACAAGAACCTGAGCAATTCCAAGCCTTCCTCGCCACTGAAAAGATGAAGGATGAACTAGAGGAAGTGCATACGGCCGATATCACTTTCGGTGATGAAGACCTTCTTCTCGGGACGTGTGACCACAACCGTCCCCTATATGTCTCCGGATACTGCCATGATATCAAGATAGGCAAGATCCTGGTGGATAATGGATCCTCCGTCAATCTCCTTAATGTTCGGGTGTTGAAGGAAATCCGCATGAGTGTGCAACACCTCGCTCATGACAAAATTACTATCTCCGGTTTCGATTCACAATCGTCACGGACTCTTGGATCTGTGATACTAACATTACGCTTTGGACTTCTCATCACAGACATCAAATTCCATGTCATCGACGCCAAGACCTGCTACAACGCCTTGCTCGGCCGTCCTTGGCTACACGAGTACAACATCATCCCTTCTACGCAACATCAGTGTATGAAGTACTTTAAGGATGGTTTCGAGTATACTGTAACAGGTGAGTTGAACCCATTTTCCATGAACGAAGTCCGCAAATACGAAGATGCGAAGTACTTTTTGCCAGATTTCGAGGATACAGAAAGGTGTCGCAATCCGGAGAACAAAACCGCCGCCGCCATCCCTGTTTTCGGGAGCGATACCGAAGAAGAGGAAGAGATAGTTTATGCAGGGCCATCTCAACGCAACAACCTGGGGACGCCCGCCCCCATATTGGTCTTCGGAAGTGATTCAGAAGATGAAGTTAATGCCGTGTTCTCCAATCGGCTGTCAATACAAGCACCCCCTGGCGATGACCATAGTTTGCAAATCACCATGGTACCGCGAGAACACTACAAGGATCTCGACACGCTTCAAGCTCACAATGTGCAGGACCTGCAAACATTTTACGTCCCTCCCAGGCAAAGGGGTGAGAAGGTGATCCTATTCTACCGATCCTCAGAGTCGAAAATAGAGAAAGAGATCTGGCATGGCGCGGATGCTACACTTGACAGACTCCAACCCATCCGTCTGCCTAGATACTATACAAATGGATTAAAGAAGCTATTGAAGCGCCAAGGAGTACCCTCAAAACAGACTGTTCGGCAGGCTCGGTTCTACAACAGGATTTGGGATGTCCCCGGGACTCAACGCAAATTGCCCAACGGGAAAATGGAAACACTCGGGCTTGGATACACGAGAGCCAGAAAACGGGAACGGGCCCACAGTAGCTACGCCATATATACCTTTGATGAAGAAGAGGACGCCCTGTCGGGAGATGCCAACCCCTCGTCAAAACTAGACCCCGCGATTGAAGCGCCGAGTCCGTCGTCTGAAGAACGAATGGGCAAGCCTATCAGGAAAGCGGGTCAGAAAGCTCGGGAAGACCACAACCGCGAAATGGCCATCTACGAGAAGGCCAGGACGCAACGTCTATTTTAACAGGCTGCAAAAGACAAAGATGCTCATCCTTGTCAACCCGTTGTACGAAAGGCCTGACGCAGAGACGGAAATAAATCAAGAAGCGGAAAGAGAAGCCAACAACAACGACGCGGGATTAGAAGGTTACGTGATCGGGTATTGCACGGCTCGGATTTGTCCCTCATGAAGAAAACGAGTCGAGCGTACTCCTTCCCCCGAGACAAGACGGAGAGGTTACTCAAGCTCGCTATAAAACATCAAATGATCGCGCTTCCAGAGTCTAGACATCCTGAGCAAGCTAACAAGGCTTCTCATCTGAGCTATTGCTCTTATCACCGAGCCATAGGACATCCTACCGAAGACTGCTTCACCTTCAAGAACTGGGTCGAGGACCAGTACCAACAGGGCAGATTCGCTCTATCCGACGGCTGGAGGGTAACGCCGCCACAAAAGCATGAACCCAAGGCCGCAGGAGCAGAACCGGATCCGCCTCAATCCTGGGAGCGGATTCGCACCTGTTATACGATTACGATATTAAAAGAAGAACCCGAGAACATAGATGACCTTCCCCGGTGCTTTGAGAACAGCGATGATGAGGTGATCTCAGAATTTCCGCCCGCTCCGAAAGAACTGGAAGATGGTATACATACTACTGCAGATAACCTCAAGAAGATTGAGTTGGGATCGGCAGACGACCCACGACCGACATTTGTCAGCGAGCTGCTATCTGAAGAAAGAGTGGCTGCTTTAAAGAACGTGCTTCTACGACATAAAGATTGCTTCGCGTGGAACTACTCCGAGATGCCAGGATTAGATCCGGAGATCGCTGTGCATAAATTAGCAATATCCCCAGATATCAAGCCAGTCAAGCAGGCGCCAAGAAGGATGCGACTCGAGCTTGAGATGAGCATCAACGCCGAAGCCAAGAAGCTGATCGATTCTGGGTTTATCCAAGAAGTCCAATATCCCGATTGGATCGCCAATATCGTCCCGGTAATGAAGAAGAATGGGACGGTACGCATATGCGTGGATTTCAGGGATCTCAATAAAGCCTGTCCAAAGGATGATTTCCCAGTACCGGTAACCGAGCTAATGATAGATAACACGTCCACTCACGTGGTTTTCTCCTTTATGGACGGTTCGTCAGGATACAATCAGATAAAGATGCATCCCGAAGACCAGAAGCACACAGCTTTCCGGACCCCTTTGGGTATATTCTGCTACAGGGTTATGCCCTTTGGTCTGAAGAACGCTGGCGCTACCTACCAAAAGGCCATGACAAAGATCTTCGACGACCTCATACATGACATCGTCGAGTGTTATATCGATGACCTCGTAGTAAAGAGCATGTCATACGAAGAGCATTTAAACCATCTGGAGACTGTATTTCAACGCCTTCGGCAATATAATTTGAAAATGAATCCCCTCAAATGCGCGTTTGGAGTCTCCTCGGGCAAATTCCTGGGATTCATCGTTCGACACCGAGGTATCGAAATAGACCCGTCAAAGATTAAAGCGATCATGGAAATGCCTCCGCCAAGAACCCTCAAACAGTTGCGGTCTCTCCAAGGGAAGCTCGCATACATCCGGCGATTTATCGCCAATCTTTCAGGCAAATGCCGTCCTTACAGCCACCTGATGAAAAAGGGAACTCCATTCGTTTGGGATCACAAATGCCAAGGTGCACTAGACGAGATCAAGCAGTACCTGCAGAACCCTCCGGTGTTGGCCGCGCCGGTCAAGGGAAAACCCCTCATTCTTTATACAACCGCCCTCGAAGGTTCCTTGGGCGCATTATGGGCGCAAGAGAACGATCAGGGAAAAGAGAGAGCACTCTACTACTTAAGTCGAGTTCTACTGGGGGCAGAAAGCAACTACTCTCCCATTGAAAAACATTGCTTGGCACTAATCTTCGCGATAACAAAGCTCAGGCACTATGCGTTGGCGCATGAAGTCCGTCTCATTTCAAAGGTGGATCCCCTTAAATACTTGATGTCAAAAGCCATATTGACGGGACGACTCGCTAAATGGGCCCTGCTTTTGATGGAGTTCTCGATAACGTATCAACCTCTCAAGGCAGTAAAAGGCCAGGCCATTGCCGATTTCCTCGTTGAGCACCCGATACCGGCCGATTCTCCTCTGAACTGTGATTTGCCGGACGAGCATGCATTTGATGTAATTGGCGGCGGTAGCACCCGATGGGAACTCTATTTCGATGGAGCGTCCTCCGTAAAGAAACAGAAACAAGGTATCCCAATGATCAAATCGGGGATAGGCCTCATCTTTGCAACTCCACAAGGAGGGATAATGCGCTTCGCCTTCTCCTTAACAGAGCCGAGGACAAACAATGAGGCTGAATACGAAGCTCTGATAGCGGGCCTCGAAATCGCCATCGACTTGGGAATTGAAGACCTCCTTATATACGGGGATTCTCAACTGGTTGTTAGTCAAGTAAATGGTGATTACCAAACGTGCAAACCGGAGTTGGTGAGGTACGGCGAAAAGGTGCAACAACTATTGATCCAAATTCCCTCCTACACTTTAGAGAATATACCGCGCGCGGAAAACAGCAAAGCAGACGCGTTAGCCAAACTTGCTAAAGAACTGGCGGACGAAAACCTCGATGATGTGAGAATCGTGGTACAAAGACGTCGAGTGCTTGCCCCGGCAGAAATACCTCCGTAATTGTATAAAGAAAAGGGAGCGACTGAGCAGACGACCCTACAAATAAAAGATCATGAGAAGGCTGAGGACTGGAGGGAAGTCTTCATAGACTACTTTAATTCCCACCGAATGCCCAAAGATACATCCTCAAGGCATCAGCTCATGAAACGAGCTCTATCTTTCGCTTTCGTCAACGATACTCTATACAAGAGATCGTTTGATTCTCTATGGCTGAGATGCTTAGGACCTGACGAAGCGGAAAGAGTCATTCAGGAAGTCCACGACGGACTTTGCGGTTCTCACCAAGCAGGCCCAAAGATGAAGTTAAAAATTAAACGGATGGGTTACTACTGGCCCACGATGATCCAGGACTGCCTCGAGTATGCGAAGCAATGCCACTCGTGCCAGATCCACGGAGACTTTATCCACCAACATCCGAATCCACTACATCCAACGGTGGCTAGTTGGCCATTCGAAATGTGGGGGACTGACATAGTCGGCCCCATCGAGCCAGCATCATCCCGGGGACATCGTTTTATCCTGGCGACAACTGATTACTTCTCCAAATGGGCAGAAGCAGTACCACTGAAGGAAGTGAAGACGGAGAATATCCTCCATTTCTTTAAGACGCACGTCATCTATCGGTTCGGCGGATTATCTCCGACAACGGGCCAGCCTACAGAAGCCATAAGATTAGCCGCTTCGCGCAGCAGCACAATATAGACTGGAGATATTCTTCAGTTTACAACCCACGAGCTAACGGTCTGGCCGAGGCCTTCAATAAGACCTTGACGAAGATCATAAAAAAGACCGTTTCCCGGAATAAGAGAGACTGGCACGAGAGGCTGCAAGAATCCCTTTGGGCTTATCGAACTATATTCAAGACGGCCACGAACACAACGCCGTACGCGTTGGTATTTGGGACGGAAGCAGTACTCCCCCTCGAGGTAGAGTTACCCTCTCTGCGAGTGGCGGTCCACCACGAGCTGACAGACGAAGAAAGCGCTCACCTTCGGCTTGAGGAGCTTGATGCCCTCGACGAAACCCGGCTCATAACGCAACAACATCTGGAAGCCTACAAAGCAAAGATGACGCGCTCGTACGAAAGATTGACCAGGCCGAGGACATTCCGCCAAGGCGATCTCGTACTAGTGGTCAAAAGACCCATGATCCCCAATCGTGCCAAGCGGGGAAAATTTGAGCCAAACTACGAAGGCCCCTACATCATAGACAAGGTCTACCAGGGTGGAGCCTATCTACTCATGGACATGCACGGTGAAAGGCCTTTCAGGCCAATAAACGGCCGCTTCTTAAAGAAATACTATGCTTAATGAGTCATAGCCTGGGTCAATGATAGATGACGACGACTATGTCCACTCGCTATCTTCCTAGGCTCAGACTTTACAAGCAGCAGCTGGCCTTCCCGGAACGACGGACCGAAACGTCCTTAAACTAACGACGGACCGAAACGTCCTTAAACTATCGATGGACCGAAAACGTCCTTAAACTATCAACGGACCGAAACGTCCTTAAACTAACGACGGACCGAAACGTCCTTAAACTATCGACGGACCGAAACGTCTTTAAACTATCGACGGACCGAAACGTCCTTAAACTAACGACGGACCGAAACGTCCTTAAACTAACGACAGACCGAAACGTCCTTAAACTATCGACGGACCGAAACGTCCTTAAACTATCGACGGACCGAAATGTCCCTGAACTACTACCGCAGCATCCTTGGGCTGACGAGATAAAAAAAAATATATATATATATATATATAATAAAAACGGTATGTCCATAAGCAAAATGGGCACGGATGAAAACCCGAAAGGGCTCCGTGAGTAAAAACAGCGGGACTACCGGCGAGTGTTTGTGAAAACCCGAAAGGGCGCAACCTCGTTAAAAGACACTTATAGGGCCCTCTCGACCTTGTAAGGAGAAACCACCTGCATGAGATCCTTACGACTCACAAAGGAGCAACACACATAGGGATCCTCACGATTCCTAAGGAGAAAATACACTTACGAGATCCTCACGACTTGTAAGGAGAACTCTCTTATGGGACCCTCATGGCTCATAAGACTTGAAAGTCTTGAGTTACAGAAACCTAAACCTGTTCTTAAGAAAATCCTCCACAACCCTCGATATTGCCCTACAAAGGACTCAATACTGACCCTTGTATACAATCCACGGGCGCGAATAAATATTTCCCCAGCAAAGTCCAACCCTTGTAGGTCTTCTCGATCCATAAGGAGAAAGCCCTCTTGTAGGACCCTTACGACTTACAGAGGAGCACACACTTAGGAATCCTCACGATCCCTAAGGAGAAAATACACCTGCAAGATCCTCACGACTTGTAGGGAGAAATACCTTTGTGAGACCCTTACGGCTCATGAAGTCAAAAGCCTTGGTCGACAGGACCCTTAACCCTGTTTGCTGAGCCACCTTTGTTCGTCATCGACAAAGGCAAATGATGATTCGCTCCTGGCAGCATTCCAGTTGTAGCGGTGCTGATGCCGAAATCGGTGCCTAAAATCCAGGCTGGCAGCGAAAAAGCTAGCAAGCCACACATGCCTATAAAATAGCCGAAATGATGGGGCAACTTGCAATAAAAAGCAGCAAGTAAAAATGAAGGCATGAAAAATAGCCGAAATGATGGGGCAACTCGCAATAAAAAGCAGCGAGCAGAAAATAAATAAATAGCCGAAATGATTGGGCACCGCGAAAAATAGCCGAAATGATGGGGCAATCGCGACCTTCGCGATATAAAAAAGCTGAAATGATAGAGCACCGCGGAAAAAGAAATAAAATAAAAGTAAAATCTTCGCCCTGCAGGTGATGGTACATCTACCCCTGTATACAATCCAGGAGCGCAAACAAAGAAGGGATCATACTCCTTCCCCAGGTTTCATCATAAGGAGAAGCCAAATCTCGGCGATTCACAGATAGCCTAGAGATCATCTCGTCGTTCGTCTCATGGCAGCAGACATAACATCAAGCGAAACGTAACAGCGGCAACTCCCAGTTCCATGACTCAACGATGTATTCCCACAGAGAGTCAAACCCCAATCCCGCGAAATGCGGATACAATCAGCAAAATTCCTGGTTACGTGGAACGCGGATAATGTCACTCTTTGACCCTGTGGAAAACGTCTAGAGCGGATCCTGGTCCTCGCAGAGCACGGTAGTGAACCCATGTGAAGCATCCAGAGCGGAGCCTAGTCCTCGCCGAGCATGGCAGTGAACCCGTGTGAAGCATCTAGTGCAAAATTCCTGGTTACGTGGAACGCGGATAATGTCACTCTTTGACCCCGTGGAAAACGTCCAGAGCGGATCCTGGTCCTCGCAGAGCACGGCAGTGAACCCGTGTGAAGCATCCAGAGCGGAGCCTAGTCCTCGCCGAGCACGGCAGTGAACCCGTGTGAAGCATCTAGTGCAAAATTCCTGGTTACGTGGAACGCGGATAATGTCACTCTTTGACCCCGTGGAAAACGTCCAGAGCGGATCCTGGTCCTCGCAGAGCACGGCAGTAAACCCGTGTGAAGCATCCAGAGCAGAGCCTAGTCCTCGTCGAGCACGGCAGTGAACCCGTGTGAAGCATCTAGTGCAAAATTCCTGGTTACGTGGAACACGGATAATGTCACTCTTTGACCCCATGGAAAACGTCCAGAGCGGATCCTGGTCCTCGCAGAGCACGGCAGTGAACCTGTGTGAAGCATCCAGAGCGGAGCCTAGTCCTCTCCGAGCACGGCAGTGAACCCGTGTGAAGCATCTAGTGCAAAATTCCTGGTTACGTGGAACGCGGATAATGTCACTCTTTGACCCCGTGGAAAACGTCCAGAGCGGATCCTGGTCCTCGCAGAGCACGGCAGTGAACCCGTGTGAAGCATCCAGAGCGGAGCCTGGTCCTCGCCAAGCACGGCAGTGAACCCGTGTGAAGCATCCAGATCAAATACCGGACTGTGGAGTCCTTAAAATCCACGGACTATGATGTCCTTAACCTCGACCGTGATGTCTTAAAACTAACGATCAACCACCCCGATTCCCTACGAATTCTGCCTTGGTTTAAGGGTACATCTCTTCACTCCTTTGATACCTGGCGTTGTAATTCCTCAACGTCTTCAAAGAGGTGGAGGGTCCCTGCAACCAAACACCGGACTGTGGAGTCCCTAAATTCACGGACTATGAGGTCCTTAACCTTGACCGTGATGTCTTAAAACTAACATCGGACTGTGGAGTCCCTAAATCCACGGACTATGAGGTCCTTAACCTTGACCGTGACGTCTTAAAACTAACATCGGACTGTGGAGTCCCTAAATCCACGGACTATGAGGTCCTTAACCTTGACTGTGACGTCTTAAAACTAACAGCGGACTGTGGAGTCCCTAAATCCACGGACTATGAGGTCCTTAACCTTCACCGCGATGTCTTAAAACTAACATCGGACTGTGGAGTCCCTAAATCCACGGACTATGAGGTCCTTAACCTTGACCGTGATGTCTTAAAACTAACATCGGACTGTGGAGTCCCTAAACCCACGGACTATGAGGTCCTTAACCTTGACCGTGATGTCTTAAAACTAACATCGGACTGTGGAGTCCTTAAATCCACGGACTATGAGGTCCTTAACCTTGACCGCGAAGTCTTTAAACTACAATACCTGGAGAAACCCCTGACTCCGTAAAACACAGATAAGGGTGACCACATTCAGCACTTGCAGGTCCTCACGACCTGTAAGGAAGAAAAAACTCCCTTGTGAGATCCTTACGACTCTCAAGGGAAAACCCGCTTAAAATCCTCACGATTTTTTAAGAAGAACTTACACCTATGGGATCCTCTCGACCTGTAGGGAGAAAAACTCTTTATGAGACCCTCGTGGCTCATAAAATGCAAAAGTCTTAGGAAGCAGATCTTAACCCTGAATCCTGAGCCATCGCTGTCCTGCAAGGAGATCAAGATAGAATATCCGCAGAATACATTCAATAAAAAGGGGATACACCATTGAGGGGAAAATTGTATCTTTTATTCATAAGCCAAAATGGATACAAAGTATAATTCATGAAAGAAACAAAAAGAAAGATACTCTTATCCATGAGTATGTACAAAAAAAAAGGAGAAAAGATACAAGTCCTCAAGCCAGCGGGCGGTGCAATAATTTTACCAGCCCATCGTTCTGTTGCTGAGCCACGGCTTCATGACCCAAGATCTCCAGAAGACGAGCCTCCGCCTGAGCTTGCTGAGCCTGATACGAAGCAAGCCGAGCTTCGAGCTCTTTCTCGGTTGCTTTATGAGCCTCGACCCTCTCACGAGTGAACGTGGCAGCTTTATCAAGAGCCACCACCTCCTTGATAGACTCCTGAAGCACCCGCCAAAGTTCATACGCTTTGTTGGCTTTAGCTGTGAGATTGGCTTGAAGCTCACCCAGCGTCTTGGAGGCTAGCTCCCTCTCCGAGAACTTGCGGCCAAGTCTCTTCTCGCACGACGTCATGTTGGCCGCACATCGTGCTATCAGACCTCGTAACTCCGCTTTTGCAGCCACGGCTTCCGAGAAAAGGCGAGAACATTCCAGGGCATACAAACAAGCCTCCACCTTCCTACAGAACTCCACCCAGACCCGCACTACCTCCTCGCTATGATAGGTGGCGAGAAAAGGGAGGGAGCCGTTAGCTTCAGCGGCAAACGCTTCGGCTGTGGTCGCACTACCAGCACGTAGCTCCTCGATGAAAGAAGATAGGGAGACAAGGCTCAATTGGGCCAAGCGTTCTGAAGCCCGCAAGGCGTAGGGGCCGGGCGGCATCACAATGCGTGATTCCAAAGCCATGGAGACTGGCAGGGTTGTTCAAATTCGGCGAATGTTAGTAAAACTTTTAAACACAGAATGAGCGGGACTATAATAAAATGTCACTCACCGACAGTCATGCAAGTAGGAGCTGAAGGTTCCCCTGGCCCTTCAACGACCTCAACCTCATCGTCGGCTTCTAAAACTATAAGAGACATCAGCGTCATTTCGCAAAATAGTAACAATGCTACGGTAAAAAATGGCGAATGACACTAACCTTGCCCAGAGGAAAGGACAATACGCTGAGGGGAGATCGCCTGCGGAGCTGCCATCTCCAATAAACGCTGAAATGACTGGCGAGGCGACTGATCCGCGATCGTGGCCGCTAAGCCGCGCAATTCTGGGAAAGATAAAAGAGTTCAGACTATGAAGGGGTTACTAAATTAAAACGCAGAGGGATACCTTCAACACTCCTCCCATTCTGAGCCGGGGGGATAGCAGCTTCAACGGTCTCCGCCGTGACCTCAGGCTCCAACAAAGGGAGAGTAGTCCCGACTACCTCGCCTCCAGCCTTTGGGTCGCCCTCAGCAAGAGTCATTGGGGCGGCGGCCTCTAAGGGAGCCTCCCCCAAAGGGGCAAGCACTCCCTGATCAAGAACCGCCGCTGGAGGTTCTATCATGAGAGGAGCAGCCTCATCAGCCCCCTCCACATTCAGCAAGGCTTCATTGAGAATTTCGGCGGGCTTTAGCTTTAATGGGCCAGTAGGGAGCTCCCCCAGCGTCGAAGATTCTGCACGATTCAAATGAGAATAATGATACATACCCACGAGCATAAATAATCGAAAAGACTACAAAAGAAGCACAACGTACCTATACGCAAAGAAGCCCTCAATATGGCTCCCTCAAGCCGTTTCTCCTTCTCAAGGAGGTGAGCTCGCCGGGGTTTAAGGGTAGATTCATGACCGCCGGTCCATAAAGAAAGCGCATCAGTGGCGTCTTCTGAAGCGGCCTGCTTCAAAGCCCTTTCCCCCCATTCCTCCAAAGGGCCGATAAATCGCCGCCGAATCCACGAAGGGTCTTCGTAAAAAATTACAGCGGGATAAGACTTCTTCGGAACCTTGGCGTTATGGGACGCGTCTTTTGAACGCCGTATGGCCTCAGCCAACTGCGCAGCCTCCTCATCAGCTGAACTCGGGAAGAGAAGTCCAGCGTTTGACTCTTGCAAGGCCAATGGTGCGTCTTCAAGGATAGGCTCAGACTCCACCACAGAATCAAGCGGGGTGGTAGCCGCTTTCTTCCGCCATTTAGATCCAGAGCCGGTCGCTGAGGATGACCGCTTCCTCCCTCGCGAAGCCTTAGGGCGACGCTAGCCCACATCGCCTTCAGCGCCCTCATCCCTGTTACTTTCGCTCAGTGCCACAACCGAGGACGACATCGCCATTGTCGACGCCACGGGGGGCGGTGCCGCCACCGGCAGAGGTGCTACTACTGGATCCCGTTTACCCCGCGATCGGGAACCCAAGGGCATACCAGCTGTTGGAGTAAGGTCTACCCCTGACTCCCCCGGAATGAGGGCGGTGCCAATCTCCCTCAAAGGGAAGCGGACTGGAACCCTCGGTCGCAGCGAAACCTGAGGAGGGGCGTCGTGACCAAGAAGAACCCTTCTTTCTTCAGCAATAATTGGGGTAATCCGATGAAGATACCAGCCCGTAAATGCACCTACGCATCGGGGCATGTACTCGGCTTCAAGGACCATGAAATGAGAGCCGGTGTTCAGCCTCATGAAATGATGAGCGGCATCGTGAACAGTATCGAGCGAAGGGATCGGGGCGACTATAAAAGCCTCAAAAGGAACACCCTGGTCGTATCCAAGCTGCCGGGCAAATCGATGAGGATTGTACCGCATAAAAAGAGCTGCACTGT
Source organism: Agapanthus africanus (assembly GCA_030015575.1). NCBI lineage: Eukaryota > Viridiplantae > Streptophyta > Magnoliopsida > Asparagales > Amaryllidaceae > Agapanthus > Agapanthus africanus. The sequence goes on from CM057339.1 coordinate 266,955,820, forward strand.
CCTGGCGAAACACCAAGTAGCCCGGTCTAATTGTATACAAATGCGTGGCCTCCCGAGGCTTCAGAGAAGGCGCGTTGTCTTTCGACCGGTCCCAGAGTTGTTGAACGGGACCCGAAGGAGCAGACAAAACCCGATCATTAAAAACCAACCCTCCAGCGGGGGCATGAGGAGAAATCAGCACCCGAATAGCCCCAAATTGAGTTGGGTCGGCAGCAGAAGCACCCACCAGTCGCATAAGTCGCGGGAAAGGATAGGCGTCGTAAAAAGCGGGCCTCTGATGCATAGCAAAAGACCCCAGCACATGCATTTCGATCCACGACGTGAAATAATGAAGCGAAAAGTTCACTACGTCCATGCCAGGCGTAGAGGTATTAGCCGCGGTGCCCAATCCGTTATAGAGGTGCGCCAAGGCCGGGATGCCGATAGCCAACCGCATCCCCTCAGCAATACGATGAGCCGGGTAGACGACCGAGGCTCTCATGAAGCGGCGATGCATGGGGATAACGAACCAACTAAGCCATACACTAACGAACCCCACAAAGAACGTCTTCTCGTCCTCGCGATCTCCCAGAAGGAAAGTATTAGTGGGAAGGTTCCACTGGTTCAAAAACGCCTTGACCCACCAGGCATGTGGGGACTTGTAATGGAATAGTGACGCGTATATGGCCTGGTAGAGCCCGACTTTCTGCAACCGCGCCCGATGGGCAGAAAGGATGTAACGAGCCCAGAGAAGGTAGCCCGTAGGATGCCTATGAGTGAGCCCTATCTTATAAATTTGCCCCCACGGGTGGGCCTCACCTTGGCAGATACGCCGTCCCAAGATGTCTATGGCTAGGATCGGATGGTTCGGAATACCGGTCGTCGAAGGCTCCAGCCTCCTCGTTGGAGTCCAGTTGGGCATTTCCACAGCAAAAGCTGTCCTTGGAGGATCCATCGGTAAAAATAGGAAAGTGGGCTCCGTTGGCCCCGCGCAAAGAAAACTCCTGCGACCTTGAATAATCTGACTATACCAAGATCCCCATTAAAGAAGGTTGGTACAGTTCGGGTCTTGGGCCCGAATCATCGCCATCGCTTCCTCATCAGATGGTGACTGAGGAAAAGCCGCCTCCGAGCGAGAAAAGGGAAAGCGTGGAACAGAAGCCATCGCACCTGGAATCCAGTAAAGGAAGACCGTTAAAAGGAAAGTCAGCGATATATATTCATGCATGAACATGAAGACTAGTTAAAGAAAGCAACAGCAGAGTCTTCTGGGACCATGGGCTACAAAACACATGGGCCCCACAGAATCCAGATGACGGCTCATTAATAATGAGGCCAAATCATTACAATAAAACAAAGGGAATATCCTCATTTAATAAAGAATGATGACCATGCAGGATTTGTCTCGGGCTCCACAATGAATCCAACAAAATCGAAGGAATTAAATTCCCACAAAAAGACATCATTACAAAGCTCCCATTGCATTAATGGCAGGAAGAATGACCTAGGGCGAAGAGACCCAGGAAGCCTCCGTGTGAAGAAATCAAGTCCTTCATTGGAATTAGATTCCTTATTAAGGAAAAGGGAATTAAATTCCCAGAAATATTTTTGATGGAATTAAATTCCATGGGGTTGAAACGCCATCATCATCTCCCCAAAGATCATCTAAACCCTAAGAGATCTACAGTTTGAAGGTTAAGCGGTTTCATGTTCTTATGGAAAATATGAAGAAAAAGGGTAAAAACCCTTGTTTTGGATTTAAAATCCAGAGAAATGTGAAGGTCCATCGTTGTCCAAGAACATTACCTGAGAAAAAGGATTCCATTCGAACAGAGTTAAACTCTGAAGATTGTTTCAAGACAGAGAACTAAGCTCTGAAAGCGAGAATTAAATTCTCAAGGAAGAAGTCCTCAGAAGAAAAAGATAAAGATGAACAAAGTGAAGGCTCCTATGAAGAGACAGTGGTATTTATAGAAGGCAATGGAAACGTTTCATCTCCCCAAATCCCTAAATGAATCCAACGGTCACAAAAGTGACAGCGTTGCACTCACGTGCAGACACGTGAGAACAACGCTGTGGGGGCATTTGTTTCCTGATTTAAAATCAGAAAAGCTTATGGGAAAAGCTTCAGAAAGGGGGGGCCACGTGCTTACACGTGACCAGCAGTCACGTGTTGACAAGTGACATATAAAAGCAGCGGAAAAGGCACATTGGTTCCCTGATCAAGTCAAGGAAAAGGTTCCCTGATCAAGTCAAGGAAAAGGCTTCAGAAGAGGTCACGTGTTGGCACGTGACGCTCAAAGCAGCAGACTCGTCCTCCAGCTGAATCAAAGAAAGAGGCTCCAGACAGGGGTCACGTGTTCACACGTGACCAATGGTCACGTGTTCACACGTGACCACTGAACAGCAACCAGAAGACAGAGAATAAAAAGAAAAGAGGAAGGCTCGTTCCAAGGGGGTCACGTGGTCACACGTGGCCGGCTTTCAAAGCCCGTTTTGTTAACATAATTAAATTCTGAGGGAGATTCAAATCTTTCCAAAGGAAAGTGATTATCTGGAGCCGATCGGATTAAAGATTTAGAGGTGATTAAATATCGTCTATCTATGGGAAAATCTCGGGTTTGGAAATATTTTCCCTTTAAATCTAACCGAAATAACGAAGGAGAATCCCTGGATTTGAAATCCAATGGTGAATAAAATTCACCTAATAATCCAAAGGTCCAAAACGAATGATGGATGCAAATCAAATCTCTCAATGAAAGATTTACCAAAACTAATTGACTCGGTTGCTTCTCCTATAAATAGGAGCCAAGAGATACAAAAAAGGAGACATATACGCAGAGGGAGAAAAAAGGAGAGAGCCTTGATTACTTTGAGGAATTTGGAGCTTCTGCAAAGGAAAACCCTAGGTAAGAAAGGGAAGGCTTTTGAAGGAAGGAGAATTTAATTCTCAAAAGAGTTTAACTCTGATATATAAAAACAGAAGAACATATTTCTTCTCTCTTTGATAGAGGATCTGCAAAGTGCACATCTCCCCTTTAGGTTGAGAATTTAATTCTCAATAGGTTGAGATCCTGCCATGCAGATCCAAAACATAGAGAGGGAATGGAAACATGAGAATTTAATTCTCACAGAACTATAGGAATTTAATTCCTTTAAGATAAAGTAGGGCTTGACCCTGTGTTATGGGAATTCAATTCCTTCAGAACAAAAAGAAACAGGGTTTAACCCTAATTAAGAACCTAGTTCTGTTGGAACAGCGGGGATTTAATTCCCTTGATCATAATTTAACAGAGAATGGGAATTTAATTCTTTAAAAGCCTTTTTTTAGGGTTTAACCCTATTTAGTTCTTCACATTTATGAGGAATTTAATTCCTACGGAAAATTCAGAGTCTAACTCTATTCAGAATATAAATCTTCAAAAGGAAGTAGGAATTTAATTCCTCTGAAATTACTGTCAGGGTTTAACCCTACGAGGAATTTAATTCCTGGAAAAGATCAACAGATCTTCTAAACAGCATACATAGAGGCAGGGTCACGTGTCACCACGTGACCCCCCCAAGAGATCTACAGAAAGCCCCTTCGAGGCAGCACCCCACGTGACCCACGTGACCCTCGGTAGAAGCTTTAACATATAAGCATTTAAAAGCCCGTCACGTGAGGGCACGTGATGCTCAGAAAGATGCGATAATCTCAGCAGAATAAATGAAGGGAGGGCGCTCTCACGTGTTGCCACGTGACCCCTCTTGCCTTAGTGTTTAACACTAAATTGGAACCCTCGAATCCAGTATTGAAATACTGTTGGGCCTTAGTGTTCAACACTAATCAAAGAATTTTATTCGTAGTGTTCAACACTGATTACCTTAATATTTAACACTAATCTGAGATCTCCATTGCCGGTGTTCAACACTGATCTGTTTTAGTGTTTATGATAATTTGAAAGCCTTGCTGCTGGTGTTTAACACCAATTATCTTTTAGTGTTAAACACTAACTTGTCAACCTCATTCCCAGTGTTCAACACTGATTGCTCTGTAGTGTTTAACACTAGGCTTTGGCCCAATTGGCTAAATGGATAGAGGCAAAGCCTCTCCTTCAATGGACCAACAAGAAGCCAATATTCCAGACATGATAGGACTTAGCTCGAGCTAGGCCATGAGTCTTCAACTCGTAATTAACTGGGCTAATGGGCTCATAACATAATTAATTGGTCTTGACCCCAAATTGGGCCAAGGACTACTTAAGCCATTCCGGTTCTAGGGTACATCTCTTCACTCCTTTGATACTTGGCATTGTAATCCCTCAATGTCTTCAAAGAGGTGACGGGTCCCGACGACCACCCTGATATGGACCGTGGGGTCCTTAAACCCATGTCTAATGCAAAATTCCTGGTTACGTGGAACGCGGATAACGTCACTCTTTGACCCCGTGGAAAACGTCCAGAGCGGAGCCTGGTCCTCGCCTAGCACGGCAGTGAACCCGTGTGAAGCATCCAGAGCACATACCGGACTGTGGAGTCCTTAAACCCATGGACTATGACGTCCTTAACCTTGACCGAGATGTCTTAAAACTAACAATGGACCGCAGTGTCCTTAAACTCCCGTGGACCGCAATGTCCTTAAACTACCCGTGGACCGCAATGTCCTTAAACTACCCATGGACCGTGATGTCCTTAAACTAGAACAATAGAGCCCCAAATGCTCTTTTGTCGGATCTAAACGGTCCCGTTTAACTTGATCTTAGCCTTAAAGATGGCTAATGTATCCTTAAACCTTCAAACAGACTGGACTATGAATCCCCTCAATTAACTCTGGCTCGAGGGTACATCTCTGAACTCCTCTGACATCCGTCGTTGTAATCCTTCAACGTCGTCAGAGAGGTGACGGGTCCCGACGGCCACACATACGATGGACCACTATGTCCCTAAACTGGAACAATAGAGCCCAAATGCTCTTTTGTCGGATCTAAACGATCTCGTTAAGTTGATCTTAGTCTCAACGTTAGACTAACGTATCCTTAACAAACGTTTGAGTTGATCTTAGCCTCAAGTATGGCTGACGTATCCTCAAACCAAACCCCCAAACCCAAATCTAAGATAAACATGGATTTAGACTAGTCCACGCCCTACGGGCGACGACATAACTCAGTCTCCGTAAACAATCCACGGGCAACCACAAATAAAACAAACACCCACGACACGATGTGATCAACTGGAGAAGGAGAAAGTTGTTACCGCGATGCGGTAGCGTAATTAACTGCAGGGGCTTGCGCTTGCAGGGAAGAGCGTCCCCACAATCAAAAACCCCTTAAACGAGGGGGAATCTGACGAAGTCTGCTACATCGGCCGCATCCGTTTAAACCTTCGATACATGGTGCCATAAATCAACTTGGCATCTTCGGAGAGGTGGACGGATAGCACCAATTAGCATCTGCCCCGAATCTCAGGCAAGACAGCCCATGTCTCGGCCGTCATTCGGAGGGGAACAAGTACATGGATGACATACTCTTGATAGGGAAGGAGTTTCTTATGCTACGCTCGGTCAATCTCCGCTTATCACAAAGATTCTCCATATAGGATCAAGGTGATACCTCCTAAATCCTAGGTTTTTTATCTATGAGATAGATCTAATTGGATGTTAGGATACTCACTAGTTGTAGTGAGATGGCATCAATCGATCCTGGGGAGAATCACTGGAAAGGTTCCAGGGTGATAAGGACGATTGAATGTCAGTCGCAGGCATTGTCTTTACCCTCAGTGGAGGGACGGTATGTTGGAAGAGTTCCAAGCTAGATACCGTGACATACTAGAAGATTAAAGGAAAGATATTACCAAGGATGCTACCAAAAAGGCAGTCTGGATATTTAAGTCCATGAGATGAACTTCGTTCCTACCATTGTGTGACAATGGAGTTGTAGCTTTAGCCAAAGAACTACCGTCCCATCAGAAATCCAGATATAATTCTTAGGCAGTATCACCTGATCATGGAGATGGTTGATCTCCAGGGAGATCGAGGTTAGGAGAGTAGACACAGAGGACAACAGCGCGGATCCACTCACAAAGGCCTTTTTCCCAGTAGAGACTTTTATGGGATGGTTGAGTATGAGATACTTCAACCACAGCTAATTGTTGGGTATGCGATACCATAACAGATGGCCCTAGTGCAAGTGGGAGATTGTTAGTTATATGTATGCCCTAGAGGCCATTACTGTACATATGATGTATATTGTAATGGATACTTGGACATATATAGGGAGGACTTTCTTGCTCGACATGATAGTATGCTATCTGGTTGTACTTTATCTTAACATGTATTATGATTGTCTCTATATTACATGTTGATAAAGCCCTTAGGATATGTACTCGACTACTGGGACTATGATGAGATCATACTAGTGGGGCCACGATAGTCGACGAGTACATCCTATAACTGTTCCTAGTCGAGGGTGTATCGAGACAGGGCATCGATACACCAGAGTAGACTAGCGTATACACATATTGACCCATATGATGGGCGATGGATGATCCCATAACCATCGGTGTTTGACATCAAGGATGGTGTACGGGTGCTCAATAGAGACTGGGTACACTGGACGGACTCGCCAAGAACTCCCAGATGGTATTATATCTCACGTCAGATGGCAGTTCTCCGGTGACTCTGGTACAGAGTAGTCTGTTGACCCGAGATCGTCATAGAGTCTTGTGTGATTCCCACTGTGCTTTGATTTCCATCATACCACGTCCAAGAGGGTGTGCAAAAAAGTGTATTTTGGGTACAGTCCCGAATCACATGGAGGCAATGAGCGATAGGAGGGGATTCGTCTCTCCCGGTATAGGGAGTTGATGTTGTGCTGTGTTCGATTGGCTATAGCTGGAAATCCCTGGCCAGGGTTACTGAGATTTACTGGTAAGTGTTACCAGTAGTTTCTCGAACTGTTATAGACCTCATATCGACAAGACTTATCGAGCTACTAGGGTCTGACGTTTACCACCCCTAGGCGAGATATGCGACATATCAGACGACGAGACCGGACTGTACGGGAGTGTTACTGATTGGATTCACAGGAGAATGTACAGGCTTGCTTGTTGATCTTCTGAGCGTTCAATACCTGGGTAGCTGTTACGTTTAGCTGACCGCTTGCAGCTTGTGGGTGTTTGATATGATCATCACCTACTGCCGGCGTATTGACGATTCTTTAGAGTCCTACACAGAGGTTTCTTGACTCAGGCAAAACGGAGTAGGGGCACATATGTGATATGTGCGGGACCGAGGATAATGGGATATGAGATATCGTATTCTATTCTCGCGATATATGATATCAGCCGGGTCATCGGATCAAGTGTTGATTCGATGAATCGGTACGGATAAATATTAGTCGGTTATATGCGATATAGCCGGATTGTCGGATCAAGTGTTGATTCGATAATTTAATATATAATAATATATATGATATATTAAATTACATTAACTAATATTATCTCACTAAAAGATTCTTTTTCTCACTCGGGTAATACATTGATATATATATACGATATATGTTAATTGTATTATTTTATTTGGTTACAATAAATATTATATATGTGATATATAATATTGTAACATGATATGATAACTAATGCAACATGTTTAGTAGAGATTAAACAAGATTAGGGTTTGATTTGGGTTAATGGTTTCTAGATGTTTCTAGAAGGTTTTCTTTTTTGTTTTGGAAAATATATTTACAAGTGACTCATTCTTAACCTAATCCAAACCCTAGCCTTGGTTAATTCTCTACAATAGTTTAGTCAACCATGGTTGCATTATTGATCATATTTATCCTTTCATTATTCATCACAAAAGGTTTCATGTTGATTGTTCATCTTCTTCCTTCTTTCTTTCATAGAAAAAGCTTTCTAGCTTTTTCAAGGTGATGAAAAATGAGTGAGTAAATGAAAATAAAAGAGAGCAAAAATCCTACTTCATCATCCTCATCTATCCTTGCCATTTAGATGAGGGTGTTCACTTCATTTAGTGAGTGTTAGCTTGCGTTAATGAAACTTCGAGGTAGATCATCTTTGTTATCGAAGATCGGAAGCAAGACTGCATCTTTCTCTTCATGGAGCCTCTCGAAAGTCCGGAACACGATGATCGCAGCGAAGGGACCTCAACACAGAGCTTAAGAAGTGAAGGAACGGATCTACAATGGTTGTAATCCCTCTCACTTAGTGTTAAAGAGTTTAACATGCTTGTTTTCGCCTAAACCCTAGTTTAAAGATCCGACTTTGGGTTGTTCGGCACAGCTAAAATTTTAATCGCGCATGGTTGATGCCTCATAGACCCTTGTGCGCGTGCCTAGCAACCCTACACAGGATTGACATAAGCCGCGTTCCACGTAACCAAGAATTTGCTCTGGATGCTTCCCACAGGGTCTAATTGATATAACCGTGTTCTGCGAGGACCAGGATCCGCTCTGGACGTTTCCCACGGGGTCAGGATTGACATAGGCCGTGTTCCACGTGACCAAGAATTTGCTCTGGATGCTTCCCACGGGGTCATAGCCGTGTTCTGCGAGGACCAGGCTCCGCTCTGGATGCTTCCCACAGGGTCGGATTGACATAGCCGTGTTCTGCGAGGACCAGGATCCGCTCTGGACGTTTCCCACGGGGTCAGGATTGATATAAACCGTGTTCCACGTGACAAGGAATTTGCTCTAGATGCTTCCCATGGGGTCATAGCCGTGTTCTGCGAGGACCAGGCTCCGCTCTGGACGTTTCTCACGGGTCAGGATTGACATAAGCCGTGTTCCACGTGACCAGGAATTTGCTCTAGACGTTTCCCACGGGGCCAGGATTGACATAGGCCGTGTTCCACATGACCAGAAATTTGCTCTGGATGCTTCCCACGGGGTCATAGCCGTGTTCTGTGAGGACTAGGCTCCGCTCTGGACGTTTCTCACGGGGTCAGGATTGACATAAGCCGCGTTCCACGTGACCAGGAAGGGTTGACTTTATCAGCATTTCACGGAGTCGGGGTTTGACTCTCGGTCATCTGTGCTCCGCCGAGTCATGGAACTGGGAATTGTCGCGGTTCCACTTTGCTTGATGTTGCGCCTGTTGTAATGAGACGCATGTTGAGATGATCTCCAGGCTGTCTGTGAACCGTTGAGATTTGGCTTCTTCTTCCGATGGAGCCTGGGGGGGAAGGTGTGATTCTCTCTTTATTTGCGTCCCCAGATTGTATACAGGGATTGATGTGATATCACATGTAGAGAAAAAAAATTCATTCATTTTTTTTATTTCTTTCCGCAATGCTCTATCATTTAAGCTTTTATATCGCGAAGGTCGCGATTGCCCAATTATTTCGGCTATTTTTTGCGGTGCCTAATCATTTCGGCTATTTGTTTTAATTTTACTCGCTGCTTTTTTATTGCGAGTTGCCTAATCATTTCGGCTATTTTTTTATGCATACATTTTTACTTGCTGATTTTGTTGCAAGTTGCCCTATCATTTCGGCTATTTCGTATGCATGTGTGGCTTGCTGGCTTCTCGCTGCAAGCTTGGAATTAGACACCGATTTCGGCATCAGCACCGCTACAACTGGGATATTGCCAGGAGCGAATCATCATTTGCCTCTGTCGATGACGAACAAAGGTGGCTTAGTAAACAGGGTTAAGATCCTATCGACTAAGGTTTTTGACTTCATGAGCCGCAAAGGTCTCATAAAGGTATTTCTCCCTACAAGTCGTGAGGATCTTGTAGGTGCATTTTCCCCTTAGGGATCGTGAGGATTCCTAAGTGTATGGTCACTTATAAGTCGTAAGGATCTTACAAGAGCGCTTTCTCCTTATAAGTCGAGAGGACTTACAAGGGCTGTTTACCGTGTAGACATATCCCTAGTCACGGATGAGACTTTATGAGGGAAATGTTTATTCGCGCCCGTGGATTGTATACAAGGGTCAGCATTGAGCCACTTGTAGGGCAGCATTGGAGGTTGTGGTGGCCGCTTAAGAACAGGTTCAGATCCCTGTAGCTTAAGACTTTTTAATCTTATGAGTCGTGAGGGTCTCATAAGAGGGTTCTCCTTACGAGTCGTGAGGATCTCGTAAGTGTAATTTCTCCTTAGGAATCGTGGGGATCCCTAAATGTGTTGCTCCCTTATGAGTCGTAAGGATCTCATGCAGGTGGTTTCTCCTCACAAGGTCGAGAGGACCTTGCAAGTGTCTTTTAACGAGGTTGCGCCCTTTCGGGTTTTAACAAAAACTTGTCGGTAGCCCTGCTGTTTTTACTCACGGCGCCCTTTCGGGTTTTCATCTGTGCCCATTTTGCTTATGGACATACCGTTTTCTTGTTCTTTTTTTATTATTATTCTTTCCCTTTTTTGTGTCAGCCTTGGGATGCTGCAGTCCACAGTAGTTTATCGACGTCTCGGTCAATAGCTAGTTTTAGGACATAGTGGTCCATCGTTAGTTTAAGGACGTTTCGGTCCGGACCGGCTACTACTTATAGAGTTTGGGCTTAGGAAGATAGAGAGCGGATATAGTCGTCGTCATCTATCGTTGACCTAAGCCGTGACTCGTCAGGCATAGTATTTCTTTAGGAAGCGACCGTTTATTGGCCGGAAAGGCCTTTCGCCATTCATGTCCATGAGTAGATATGCTCCACCATGGTAAAATTTATCTATGATATACGGGCCTTCATAGTTCGGCTCGAATTTTCCCCGCTTGGCATAATTGGGGATCATAGGTCTTTTGACCACCAGCACGAGTTCGCCTTGGCAGAATGTTCTCGGCCTAGTCAGTTTCTCATATGAGCGTATCATCTTCGCATTATAAGCCTCCAGATTTTGCTGCGCCATGAGCCTGGTTTCATCAAAGGCGTCGAGCTCCTCAAGCCGAAGGTGAGCATTTTCTTCGTCTGTTAGCTCGTAGTGAACTGCCACTCGTTGAGAGGGTAACTCTATCTCGAGGGGGGGTACCGCTTCTGTGTCGAATACCAACGCATACGGCGTTGTGTTCGTGGCCGTTTTGAACGTAGTTCAATACGCCCAGAGAGCTTCATGCAGTCTCTCGTGCCAATCCCTCTTATTTCGAGACACCGTCTTTTTCACGATCTTCGTCAAGGTCTTGTTGAAAGCCTCAGCTAGACCGTTAGCTCGGGGGTTATAGACCGAAGAGTATCTCCAGTCTATGTTATGCTGTTGCGCGAAGCGGCTGATCTTGTGGCTCCTATAGGCTGGTTCGTTATCGGAGATAATCCGTCGTGGAATGCCAAACCGGTAAATGATGTGTGTTTTGAAGATATGGAGAATATTCTCCGTCTTCACCTCTCTCAGCGGTACTGCTTCTGCCTACTTGAAGAAGTAATCAGTTGTCGCCAAAATGAATTGATGTCCTCTGGACGATGCTGGTTCGATATCGCTGATTATGTCAGTTCCCCACATTTCGAACGGCTAGCTAGCCACCGTTGGATGTAGTGGATTTGGATGCTGATGGATAAAGTCTCCATGAATCTGGCACGAGTGGCACTGCTTCGCATACTCGAGGCAGTCCTGAATCATTGTGGGCCAATAGTAGCCCATCTTTTTTATCTTCAGCTTCATCTTCGGCCCAGCTTGGTGAGAACCGCGGAGTCCGTCGTGAGTTTCTTGGACGACTCTTTTTTCCTCTTCAGGTCCTAGGCATCTTAGCCACAGAGAATCAAATGATCTCTTATACAGAGTATCATTGACGAAGGCAAAAGATAAAGCTCGCTTCATGAGCTGATGTTTTGAGGACGCATCTTCAGGTGTTCGACGGGATTTGAAGTAGTCTATAAAGACTTCTCTCCAATCCTCATCCTTCTCCTGGTCTTTTATTTGCAGAGCCATTTGCTCGATCGCTCCCTTTTCTTTGGATGACTCCGGAGATATTTCTGCCGGTGCAAGAATCCGACGGCTTTGCATAATGATCCTCACATCATCGAGGCTCTCGTCAACCAGTTCTTTAGCGAGCTTGGCTAACGTATCCGCCTTGCTATTCTCCGCACGCGGTATGCTTTCCAATGTGTAGGAAGGAATTTGAGTCAGCAGTTGCTGTATTCTCTCGCCGTACTTCACCAACTCTGGCTTGCACGTTTGATAGTCACCGTTTACTTGACTAACGACCAGTTGGGAGTCTCCGTATATGAGGATGTTTTCAATTCCCATGTTGATAGCGATCTCGAGACCTGCTATCAAAGCTTCATATTCGGCTTCATTGTTCATCCTCGGCTCTGTTAAGGAGAAGGCAAAGCGCATTATCCCTTCTTGTGGAGTCACGAAGATGAGGCCTACTCCTGATTTGATTATAGGGGTGCTTTGTTTGCACTTCTTCATGGAAGATGTTCCGTCAAAACAAAGTTCCCACCGGGTATCATTCTCTCTTCTTTCCCCGTCAATCGTATCAAACGCGTGTTCGTCCGGCAATTCGCAGTTCAAGAGAGAGTCGGCAGGTATCGTATGCTCAGCGAGGAAGTCGGCGATGGCCTGGCCTTTCACTGCCTTGAGGGGTCGATAAGTTATCGAGAACTCCATCAAGAGCAGGGCCCATTTAGCGAGTCGCCCCGTCAATGTGGCCTTTGACATCAAATACTTGAGAGGATCCACTTTTGATATGAGATGGACCTCATGTGATAACGCATAGTGTCTGAGCTTCGTTATTGCGAAGATCAACGCCAAGCAGTGTTTTTCGATGGGGGAGTAGTTGCTTTCTGCTCCCAGTAGAACTCAACTCAGATAGTAGAGAGCTCTTTCTTTTCTTTGGTCGTTCTCTTGTGCCCACAACGCGCCTAAAGAACCTTCGAGGGCTGTTGTGTACAGGACGGGAGGTTTTCCTTTAACGGGAGCGGCCAGCACTAGGGGATTCTGTAGGTATTGCTTGATTTCCTCCAGTGTGCTTTGGCATTTGTGATCCCAGACGAATGGGGTTCCCTTCTTCATTAGGTGAATGTAAGGACGGCACTTGCCTAAGAGATTGGCTATAAATCGCCGGATATACGCGAGCTTTCCTTGGAGAGACCGCGGTTGCTTGAGAGTCCTTGGCGGAGGCATTTCCATGATCGCCTTGATCTTTGACAGATCTATCTCGATGCCTCGATGTCGGACGATGAATCCCAGGAACTTACCTGAGGAAACTCCGAACGCGCATTTGAGAGGGTTCATCTTCAGGTTGTATTTCCGAAGGCGCTGGAACACGATCTTCAGATGCTCTAGATGTTCCTCGTATGATTTGCTTTTAATTACGAGGTCGTCGATATAGCATTCGACGATTTCATGTATGAGTTCATCGAAAATCCTCGTCATGGCCCTCTGATAGGTGGGACCAGCGTTCTTTAGACCGAACAGCATCACCTTGTAGCAGAATATGCCCAAAGGGGTCCGAAAAGCAGTATGCTTTTGGTCCTCAGGATGCATCTTTATCTGACTGTATCCTGATGAGCCGTCCATGAAGGAGAAGACTTCGTGAGTGGATGTGTTATCTATCATCAGCTCGGTGACTGGTACTGGAAAGTCGTCTTTTGGACAAGCTCTGTTGAGATCCCGAAAGTCCACACATATACGCACTGTCCCATTTTTCTTCATTACTGGAACAATGTTGGAGATCCAGTCGGGGTACTGAACCTCTTGGATGAAGCCGGAGTCGATTAGCTTCTTGACCTCGGCGTTGATGCTCATTTCAAGCTCGAACCGCATTCTTCTTGGCACTTGTTTGATCGGTTTGACGTTTGGAGAAATCGCCAATTTGTGGACAGCAATTTCTGGATCGAGTCCTGGCATCTCTGAATAGTTCCATACGAAGCAGTCTCTATGCTGCATGAGCACATTCTTAAGCGTAGCCACCCTTTCTTCAGACAACAGCTCACTGATGAATATCGGCCGCGGGTCACTTGCCGTCCCCAAATCAATCTTTTTGAGGTTGTCTGCAGTAGTATGTATCCCATCTTCCAGCTCTTTTGGCGCCGGTGGAAACTCTGAGATCACCTCGCTATCATCGTTTTCGAAGCACCAGGGGAGATCATCCATATTCTCGGGCTCTTCTTCCGACAGCGTTATCACGTGACAGGTATGAGATCGTTTCCAAGATCGACGTTGATCTGGTTCTACTCTCGCGGTTTTCGGTTCATGCTTCTGCGGCGGGGTTACCCTCCAGCTGCTGGATAGAGCGAACCTGCCTTGCTGATATTGGTCTTCGACCCAGTTCTTGAAGGTGAAGCAGTTTTCGAGAGGATGTTTTATCGCTCGGTGATAGGAGCAATAGTCTGGGTGGGAGACCTCATTCTCTTGCTCGGGGTACTTGGACTCCGGGAGTGTCATCATCTGATGCTTTACGACGAGATCGAATATTTTCTTTGTCTTGTCTTGAGGAAAAGAATATTCCCGACCCATCTTCTTTATAAGGGACGGATCCCGGCCACTCGACTCTTGCTCGCGTGGCTTCTTGGACCCGCTTGGCTGCTGTCGAACGTTTTTTCCGTTCTTCGGTTTATTTTTGCCTCTGCGCCGGGTCTTTTGTATGACGAGCTGGCGACGGGGAGCATTGTCATTCTCCACGGCCTGCTGAAGGAGGCGCTGCGTCCTGGCTTTCTCGTAAATGGCCATTTCACAGTTATGGTCATCCTGGACCTTTTGACTTGCTTCCCTTATTAGCTTGTCCATCCGTTCTTCGAACGACGGACTCGGCATTTTGATGGTAGGATCTCGTTTTGGTTTAGGGTCAGCGTCTTCTAACAGGGCGTCTCCTTCTTTATCGAAGTCATGTATGACGTAGCTACCATGGACTCGTTCCTGTTGCTTGGATTGGACATATCCAAGCCCGACCGTTTCTATTTTCCCGTTGGGCAACTTTCGCTGAGTTCCGGGGACGTCCCAAATCCTGTTGTAGAATCGAGCTTGTCGAGTAGTCTGTCTGAAGGGTACCCCTTGGCGCTTCAATAGCCTTTTCAAGCCTTCCGTGTAATATCTAGGCAGACGGATGGGCTGGAGCCTGTCAAGTGTAGAATCCGCACCATGCCAAATTTCTTTCTCCAGTTTGGTTTCCGTGGATCAGCAGAATAGGATCTCCTTTTCATCTCTTCGCCTGGGAGGGAGGTAGAATGTTTGCAATTCCTGCACACTATAAGTTTCAAGTGCGTCGAGATCTTTGTAATGTTCTTGTGGAACCATGGTAATTTGCAAACTCTGATTATCGCCAGCAAAGGCTTGTATTGACGGCCGAGCGGAAAATATAGCGTTGACCTCATCTTCCGAGTCGCTGTCGAAGATCAACATAGGGATGGACGGTCCCGGCTTGTTGTATTGGGGCGGCACTGAATAAACTATCTCTTCTTCCTCCTCGGTATCACTCCCGAAGACCGGAATAGTAGTGATGGCTTTGTTCTTCGGTCTGTGACATCTTTCCGTGTCCTCAAAATCTGGTAAGAAGTATTTCGCATCTTCGTATTTTCGGACTTCATTCACAGAGAACGGGTTCAGCTCTCTTGTTATGGTATACTCGAGACCATCCTTGAAATACTTCATACACTGATGTTGCGTAGAAGGGATAATGTTGTACTCGTGTAACCAAGACCTGCCGAGCAAAGCATTGTAGCATGTCTTGGCGTCAATGACATGAAACTTAATGTCTGTGATAAGCAGCCCAAAGCGTGGTGTCAATATTACAGACCCAAGCGTCCGTGATGACTGAGAGTCAAACCCGGAGATGGTGATTTTATCACGAGAGAGGTGCTGAACGCTCATGCATATTTCCTTCAACACTCTCATGTTGAGGAGATTGACGGAAGATCTATTGTCAACCAGGATTTTGCCTATCTTGATATCATGACAGTATCCGGAGACATAAAGGGGACGGTTATGCTCGCATGTCCCAAGGAGGAGATCTTCATCGCCGAAGGTGATATCCGCTGTGTGCACTTCTTCCAGTTTGTCCTTCATCTTTTCTTCAGCGAGGAAAGCTTAGAACTGTTCAGGTTCTTGTAACGCCTTGATCAAAGAATCTCTTACTTCTTTTGATAGTAGAAGGGCGTCAAGAATGCTGAGCTGCGAAGGTAGCTTTCTCAAGTGTGCCAGAACGTTGTAGTCCACCTTACTTTTCTTTGGCGGGTCCTTGGCTGTCAGTTCTTCAACGGCTTGGTCATCAAGGATGATATCCTCAGGGACTTTTTCCTTTCCCTTATCTTTTCTATTCTCGGGCCCGAGATTCTTTTCGGGCAGCGTACGATTGCGCAGCTGAATATTTTCACAGCTCTTCGGTTCTTCATCTTTTCCCGAGGTGGATTCTTTAAAGAGAGGGCCAAGATTCATTTCTTCATCAGAGTCGCTCCCGAAGGTAAGAACTTGCGATCCCCCAGCATCCACCATGTGACAGTTGCCGGTAGATCTTTTACGCTCCTCGGTCGTATTTCTTTGCTCCCAACGAGTTTTGCATTTCATCCACTTGAAATGTTGCCGGTGAGCAACATATCCCTGCCACCATCTTTTTAAAGCGTTGCACTCTTCGGTGGGGTGCGCAATCTTTCGATGATATAAGCAGTAGCTAGGATGTATTTCCGCTTCACCAAGAGCGTTCCCTTCGGAGGGTGGCAGCTTCATTCCCATCGATATGGCTTTAGCGAACCTCTTTCTCGTCTTGAACCTGCTTTTATTTACGGCGGATGTACTTTGATCTGGCGGGGGTGTTTCAACCCTTTCGTCCAGTTGCCAGCGTTTGGCTTTTTCGAATATAGCCATCTCACGCTCTCGATCGGCTTTGCTTTTCAGAAGAGCTTCGTCCAGGAATGCATCAATCATTTCGTCTGATGGCCCTAGAAGTTTTGGCTCAGGACCTGCCCCCATTTTCTCTGTGTAAGGAGCTTCTTAATCGTGTATCGACGAGTGAGAGATCATATGGCAACTTGCTACGTAATTTTCAGATTCATCCGACGAGTCTTCTCCATCATCTCCGTCCTCAAGGACGTGACTAAGAAATTTTGGAGTGTGACTGGAGTCCGCGCCTTCTGGTTATATTCTTCCAGCGCGTCAATCTGCTTTTACAGGTCCGTGCGCCTTTCACCAGGCTTCACGAGCTTCTTGGATTTCTTCTTCTTCTTCGAAGATTTTGACGGCTGGGTGTGAGCACTTTGACTATCACCACCAATTTTTGGAGTTGGGCGCGGTTTCAGCATTCCCTTGATAATCTCGGGTTCCAGCGGATTCTTCCACCTGATCACCGAGCAAGTTTGGAGATCCTTCAGTATTCTTTTAGTTTTGGCTAAAAGAGCGACCTCCCATGGAGCTTCTTCTATGAAAGAGCATGATGCCCCCGGTGTGTCTGTCTTCATGGGAGCGTGTGGCTGTGGTGGGTTCACCTTCCAATTCTCGGACAACGCAAACTTGCCCTGTTGGTATTGGTCTTCGATCCAGCCTTTAAAGACGAAGCAATCTTCAATTGGATGGCTTACCGTTTGATGGTAGGGGCAATAATTGGGACTATTAGCCTCATCAGGTTGCAACAGTCATTTTGGATTCGGCAAATTGATGAGTATGTTGCACACCGCCAGCTCGAACAGTCTCTTCGTTTTGTCTCGGGGGAACGAATAAGGACGCTTCATTTTCTCATTATAGTATCGCCGTCTTTCCTCTAGGCAATCCGTTAGTTTTAGGCCACTGGGCTGCTGTTAAGTATTCGCAATGAATGTTGCCTTCCCTTTACCCTTTTCGTTCCGCGGCTCTAGCTTTGGAGGAGACGGTCTATGACCCATCTGGTCCATTTGGGCTAGTTTGTCAATTAAGGCCTGGAACATAGTCGGCTTGAAAAACATCATGAATTGGGAAATAGTTGCCTGAGGGTCCAGAGTGCCCACGAACATGCCCACTGCCGGCGCTTCCTCGATGCGCTGCTCACATTTTGACCATAAATTTCTCCACCGTATTGTGTATTTTACCCAAGTTTCTCCTCGCTTCACCCTGACGTTAATTAATGCAGTAATCGGGGTACGCTCACTAGCGCTCGTGAATTTCTGCGTAAACAGCAGTTCCATCTCCGCAAATGTCTTGACAGAGTCGTTTGGAAGTTCAGAATACCACTCGAATGCCGTCTCCGACAAGCTACCAACAAACTGGCGGAGTAGAAGTTTATCATCACCCCCGGTGTTGCCGCACAAGGCTCTGAATTGAGCGACGTGCTGATGCGGATTCCCCGTCCCTTTATATACATGAAATTTAGGGATCGTATATCCCGGCGGGTACTTTATTTGGTCATACCATCCTGGATATGGTCGCCCAGTTTTAACAATTTGGCCGGCCGCTTCATTCGCCTGGTGAGCTCATATTTGCTGAGCAATGTAGTCATCCAGAGCGGCCTTGGAGATGGTTTCCTCTTTGGCTGCTGAAAGAGCCGAAGGAGGGTTCGATGTCTCCCCTCTATCATCTTCTATAATGATCGGGGGATCTTCAACTGGAGGTTCCGGCTGTAACATCATCCCAGCCATGTCTTGGAACAAAAGAGCCATTCGTTTTATATTGGCTGCCTGCTCCGCAGCCTCTTTTTCTTTCCTCTCGAGCATTCTTCGGAGGAACTCGGTATCATTTTCTTGTTCCCGACGCTGCTTCGAGGTTTCTGGATTTTCTTTTAGCCCAGTGAGCGCGGCCATTGCAGTCAGCATCTCCTGAAGTTTCTGCTGCTGTTGTTCCTGAGCCTTCGTTATCGATCGGGTAAGTGGTCGATGACCCGTGGAAGCATGGCTTTCTTTTTTTCCGGAAGCCATATAAACGGCATGTATTACCATGCCCCCGGACTTAGGACGTTTAGATTCGACATCCTTGCGGCTTGCCGCATTCACGGTGGCTTTCTCTGGCCTCCTTCTCTTGTGAGCAGTTGAAGTGGAGGGAGCCGTTGCAGCGGGCACCCAAACGGCTATCGCCTTTTATGGCTTGACAGGATGGTTTTCTCCTTGTCGAGCTTTAAGCTTCTTTAATCGGCGAGAGTAGTCCTGGTCAATCACCGATTCTTAGACCTGTCGCCAGACTTTATAAATTTTGGAGGACAGACGCTGAGGGGGCTGCTCCGGCTTCTTTTTTGTAGTAATCTCCATAGGTGGTGGAGATCTCTTTAGCACGGCAGTCGGAGCGTTCTTGCGAACCCTCCTAAGCGGTTCAAAGTTGTTCCCAGTTGGAACGGCAGCATTGATTTCCACCGTTGGAGCCGGCGGAGTCAGTCCAGAAGGAGAGTTGCCTCCAGCCTTCCTTACTCGGCGCCAGTGGCGACGTCGAGCGTGTCGAGCCGTTGGGATTATCTCAGCTGTAGGAGTGACTTCCTCATGCCCCCTGTGTTGGTCAGAAGTTGTCGTTGTCAGCCTATTGAAGACAGACGTCCGTTGAGAGGGAATATCCAACCTATCAAAGTCATACTTCTGAGTAGGGGAAGCAACCTTGACGATTTTTCCTGGAACAGGAGCTGAAATAGTCAGTCTTGTGAAGACCGACCCTTTGGCAGGAGAAGCCGCCTTGACGACTTCGGGAGCAGGGATGGCTATCCTTTTTGGGATAACCCTTTCTGGTATTGCGGGCTTCTTCATGGGCCCAACTGAATTTTGGCCTAGTCTGTCAAAGACTGAGGCGTTGGAGCTGGACGACCCGTTGAGAGGGGCCGCAGTAGTTGTAAGCCGATCAAAGACCGACTTCTTCTGAGCTTCTTGTGTTGGTACAGGAGCGCTGAAGCTCGTTGGCGGGAGCATGGTCCCGAAAAACAATCCAGTGGTGGCCCGAGTGACCTGTTCCACCGGCATAGCGAAGATGGAGGTCGCTTGGGGCCCGTAAGTCACTCCTCCGGACGGGACGGAGCGAGAGTTGCAGTTGCAGTTAGTGCAGATTGAAGCCATTGATATTCTGTTTTCTGCATGGAGCAAGACACCAAATCTTAGTACCTCGAACCCAAGGGCAACCATATCAAACCGCGATTCATTCGCGAACACGACACACAAAGTGTGGAGTGGAAAGAGGAAAAGGTCCCACCGGGAGTGCCAGAATCTGTTCACCGCCGAAAACCGGGAAGACAAACGTCTTGCCTGAATTTGGGGGCAGATGCTAATAGGTGCTATTCATCCACCTCTACGAAGATGCCAAGTTGATTTATGACACCATGTATCGAAGGTTTAAACAGATGCGGCCGATATAGCAGACTTCGTCAAATTCCCCCTTGATTGTGGTGACACTCTTCCCTGTAGGCGCAAGTCCCTGCAGTTAATTACGCTACCGCATCGCGGCAACAACTTTCTCCTTCTCCAGATGGTCACTTCGTGTCGTGGGTGTTTGTTTTGTTTATGGTTGCCCGTGGATTGTATACGGAGACTAATTTATGTCGTCGCCCGTAGGGCGTGGATTAGTCCAAATCCGTATTTTCTTAGATTTGGGTTTAGGGGTTGGATTTAAGGATACGTTAGTCTCATTTGAGACTAAGATCAACTTAAACGTTTGTTAAGGATACGTTATTCTAATTTTTAGGCTAAGATTAACTTAACGGGATCGTTTAGATCCAACAAGAGAGCATTTGGGCTCTGTTGTTTAGTTTAAGGACTTTGCGGTCCATTGTTAGTTTAAGGACATTATGGTCCATTGTTAGTTTAAGGACATCTCGGTCCAAGGTTAAGGACATCATAGTCCATGAGTTTAAGGACCCCACAATCCGAGGTTAAGGACATTATAGTCCGTGAGTTTAAAGACCTCACAGTCAAGGTTAAGGACATCATAGTCCGTGAGTTTAAAGACCTCACAGTCAAGGTTATGGACATCATAGTTCATGAAATGTATGGTTGTTGGGACCCGTCACCTCTCTGAAGACGTTGAAGGATTACTACGACAAATATCATAAGAGTTCAGAGATGTACCCTTAAACCGATGTTGATTGGGAGATCTATAGTCCAATTTTGGAACTAAGATCAATTAATTAGATTATGAGCACATTGGCTCAGTTAAATCTGAATTGAGGACTTATGGCCAATTTGGGCTAAGTACAATTAAGTTTGAAATGCTGGCCTTTTGTTGGACCATTAAACATTTGTCTGGGTTCAGCCCCTCATTATTTAGCAATGCTAAATAAGAGTTTGAGAGCTCTGATAACATTTTTGTCTTTGGTTGAGCATTAAACATTATAGCTCTGGATTTTAAAGTCCATTTGAAGGGGAGATTTTGCCTCTGGAAAACTTAGCCAATTTGGGCTAAGCTGGCTTTAAAATAGTGTTAAACACTATAGAGCATCTAGTGGTCACGTGTACTCACGTGATGTATTTAAAACAGTGTTAAACACTGGAGACAAAATGCTCAAAATAGTGTTAAACACTAGAAAGGAAGGGGTCACGTGGGGGCATGTGAGGGCACCCAAAGGTGGGACCAGACCTCCTTTATTTTGTTCTTAAAATATTCAGATAAGTGTTAAACACTTTTGGTCTTCAGGCCATCACGTGTGGGCACGTGATGGGTACCCGTGTATTGATTATTAAAGTGTTTATTAGGGGTCAGGTGAAGACACGTGAGAGCGCCCAAAGCCAGTACTGCCTTTGCCTTTGCTCCCTTTGTTTTGGAAGTCATGTGGGAGCACGTGAGGTATTGCCTCCAAGCTTTTTCCCTTCTCATTTTGGTGGATCTGTTTAAGGGTCACGTAAAGACACGTGACCTAGTTTTATTCTTTCTTTTCTGATCATTGAGGATAGGGGTCACGTGTTACCACATGACCAAGTTCTGTTTTTTCTTTTCTGCTCGTTGAGAATGGGGGTCATGCGTTGCCACATGATCAAGTTCTTTACGTGCATGGAGAGCTTTCAAGTTTCTTTGTTTTAAGAATTAAATTCTCTGTAGGGCTAAACCCTAATTATGTTTTAGAGGAATTAAATTCCTATGTATGTGGAAAAATTAAATTCTTATATAGAGTTAAACCCTAGTTCTGTCTTGGAGAAATTAAATTCCTATGAATTTGGGAGAATTAAATTCTCATATAGGGTTAAACCCTAGTTTTATTTGGGAGGAATTAAATTCCTGTGAAATTGGGAGAATTAAATTCTCATATAGGGTTAAACCCTAGTTTTATTTGGGAGGAATTAAATTCCTGTGAAATTGGGAGAATTAAATTCTCATATAGGGTTAAACCCTAGTTTTATTTGAGAAGAATTAAATTCCTATGAATTTGGAGGAATTAAATTCCTCAAACTCAATTCTCCCTCTAAGTTTTGGATCTGCATGGCAGAATCTCCCCGATGAGAATTAAATTCTCAACTTGTGGGGAGATCTGCTTCTGCAGATCTTCAACCAAAGGAAGAAATAAGTTCTTTTGCAGAAAAGTTAAACTCTTAGATTGAGCATTAAATTCTCTTTTTTTGTTTTATGGAGCTTAGATCTCTTTCCCCTTTCTTACCTAGGGTTTCTTTTCTTGAGAATTAAATTCTCCTCTCTATTCTCTCTGCTGTTGTTCTTTCTCCAAAAAATCAAAATTCCAAGATCCCAAAAATCCTCCCTTTCTCCTTTTCTTGGCTCCTATTTATAGGAGAAGGAAAAGAATCAATTTGTTTAGTGAATCTTTCATTGAAAGATTTTGCTTGTTTTTGTAACTAACATGATCTTTTAGATCACTTAGTGAATTTTATTCACTATTGGATTTTTAATCCAGAAGATATTCTGTTTGTTATTCTTGGTGAATTTCAGGGGAATCTTTCCTTGTATGAAACATTTCCATAAATTGGTGATTTTTTAATCACCATTGAATTTTTAATCCAACGGTGCTCTATTTTACAGAGCACCATCTTTTTTCTTTGGAAAGATTTAAAGAAATACTTTCCCAGTTAGGGTCTTTGATTTCCCTTAATCAGAATTCAATTCTTTTTAGCTCGGAAGGCTTTTAAAGCCCATCACGTGTTGACACGTGATCCCAATGTTTGATTATTTAAATAGAATTTAATTCTATTAATTAAAGAGTTAAGCGACCTGTCACGTGTTGGCATGTGACCCTCTTGATTAAACATTTTATTCAGAATTTAATTATGCCTTTTAGCAGAGCTAAGCAATCATCACGTGTCAGCACGTGACCCTTGGTCACGTGTGAGCACGTGATACTCCATTGGGGTCTTTCCTTAGTGTCTTATTCTATTTTTTAATCCCTTTTGGTGGGTTTCAAAGGCCCATCACGTGATGGCACGTGACTCCATTAATTGCCTGCTTGATTAGAATTTAATTATGTTATAACAAAATCCCAGGAAACCATCACGTGTCAGCACGTGACCCTTGGTCACGTGTGAGCACGTGATACCCCATTGGGGAATTTCCTGATATTTTATCACGGAACAGGAACTACTAATACCCCCGACCCGCCCGCCCCTCCCTTGCGTTTTTTGAAGGAAATGTACACCCAGCTCGGCTCATCCTTACGGGTGCCGGGATGATTTTTATAACAAAGGAAGGAAGTGAGAAGGGTCGAGCTGAAAGGGATTTCTTCAAGTCTCAACCGGGCTAGGAACCCGAGGAGAATTCTCCGTGAGTTCGGCGCTAGCTGGCCCGGGGCAAGTTGGAAGCATCACAGTATCCCGCATATTTCGGGGGGAAAGGGCAGGCGCATCCTAGCCTAGAATGCGTCCAAGTACAAAGCAATCTCCTTGCCCTGCACTTGGTCCTCCCTAGCTAAACGAAGCGAATAGCTAAGGGGAATGTGGAAACGAGCACGGATCTCAGTGAGCTCGTCCACGTTTCTTAGGAGGGAGGGGGCATCGCGAGCGTTCCCAATACACACTTTGAGGACCCTTACCGTCGCCTAGCGGCGAGCAGCGTGGGTGGCCCTAACTCTATGAGGGGAACCCGACTCGGATGGGGCAAAGGAAGAAGCAGAAGAAGACTCCCTAGACTCTACCCTAACCATCTCGACAGACTTCTCAGAGGAAGACATCTAACCTGATTCAAAGAAAGGAGTCCTCCGAGGAAAGAGTGTGACGGATCCGATCTAGAAGACGGAGCGCCGAGTTATCTCTCGCAGCAAAAGGAAGATGATGGCGAAAGTGTGGACCCTGGGGAGATCCCACCCCTATTTATAGTGCTTGGGTGATGCGTCCGACGGCTCGGATCGTTTCCCGCATAAACGAAGCTTCGTGCCTGTCTGCCGTCGACGTTCCACGTGTCAAACGACCAGTGGAGACGTCTTTTCGGGCGCAGGCGACAGTGACAGCCCGTCACGTTCGCCAATCTGCATCGGACACGTGGTCTGCGCCTTAACGGACATACAAGCGAATCGGCGCTCCCTCTTAAAAGCACGATTTCCCCGATGATCCGCTGACGTCATTGAAGATACGCCTAATCGCCCCGGAGATCCGCGCTAGTAGATTCTTGACTTCAAGCTGAGCCCGGGGGACCGATCAGACCACTCTTGACCCGACCCTTAAATAGGTTGGGACGAGAGTGGGGGGCTAATGATGATGCTCATAAGTGGGAACTCCCCAGATCATGACACGTGGCAGATGACGTGTCCCAGGGCTCACGGAAATAGGGCAAGTACCACACATTGGAGACGTCCACCGGGCTATCGTCCCGCTGCTAGACCCGACCTTCGAGGAATCCTTGAACATTCCTATGCTCGCCATTGGCTCGCCTCCGAACCTTCCTACACGCCTAGCTCCTCGGCCCTTCGCCTCCGAGCTATCACAGAACCGAACTAGCTCGGCCTCTCGCCCCCTTTTATGCCTCTCACAGAGGTAGGCCTCCTCGGTTCTACCGAATGACCTGGAACGCAGATCTCAAGCGTCTCCGCGGATCTCGCCAGACGCGAGATATCCGCCGCCCCACGATCCCGTGCTCCACGCCGTCACATCCCCCATTAACCAATGTGTCTCGTCATTAATGGGGGATCCCGCCATTCACACAGGCGTGACGCCAGGGGCGTAACGACCGGCGAAGATCTCGCGCCAGCTAGCTCATGGCGACCGCTATAAAAACCACTCTCTCAAACGACTCAGGTAAGGCAATTTTACTCCAACAAGCCGCTACTCTGCCCAAATAGCTCGGCTAACTTGATCATCGGAGGGTCCACGGTGGTATAACCACCTCGAGACTTCTTTGCAGGTAGCTCAGCTTCACTCCAAATCAAGCCCATTAAGATCCACACGCTCAGGGAGACGACCCTCAATATCAATCTCAGCCTTTCACCAACGCTCGCGGCAGATCGACGGAGGACAATATCTAAAGGAGATCCTGACCTCCATCGGTTGGGGATTCGACCTTTGTGCTCCTTTGTGTATCTTTTTGTTGGGCTGAGCTTATTCTTGTTTTGGCTATGACTTTAAGGTGTTATATCTTATTTAGAAGTAGATTTTGTTGTGTTGGTTGTTGTGACAGGTTTTATTTCAGTAGGCTCATTTTATGGAGCATGACGGCGTGCTTTAGCTATAACTTATGTATCGTGTTGAACTTGTATTGTTTCATTATCATCTTTTCAATAAATCTTTGCTGGAAATACCGTTTATATATATAAAAAATAACTTAGAAATCAATTGCAATATAAAAATTAACAACAAAATGTGCATTTGCCACGTCATTACTGCGTCCATGGGACCCACGGGAGTGGTCGGTTGCACCCGTCGCCATACCCAGGTGTATACTCTCTTTATTCTTGTCTTTTTCACTATTTTTATATTATTTTAAATTTCTAAACTTCTTATTTTAATTTCTCACATATTCCAGCTCTTCATAAATTCAGACGAATCAAAAACTTCGGAAAAATCATTCCTTTTGCTCTCTTCACAAATCTGACAAATCTGCCCAACTCATATCCAAAAACATTCACCATGTTTTATAATTTCTGTTAATATCTTTAAATTGCGACTAATTTTTTTTAACCAATCACTAAACCGCTAACCTATGGCGAATGATATTATTGCATAGGAGTATAATCTTTTACCATCCAGCATAAAATCAGAAAATCCCCTTTTTATTAGATTACAACCTACTATTAACGCTCACCGTCAAAAAAAGATAACCTAGGAGGAATCCACCATGTTGGTATGTTAAAATATTTGTCATATAAAATAAGTAAATGTTACAAATATCTACTATAATGTAATCAGATTTGTATTTTTCCTAAGAAGGAAAATGACCAAAATTTATTAACATATCATAAATCATAACTAATATGCAATTGTTAGTATTGTACATGTGTTGATCTTAGTTGTAACTTGCAGGCAGATCTGAGTAGTATAAAACATAAATTGTTTCTGAATTTTCTCAATTAATGTTGCCAGCATCTCAGTTATTTGCATATTTGTATATATTAACAATTTTGGGCAAGCAGGGTGCACATGAGGTAGCTCTAAATTTACAAGAGCACCATGCACATTTAAAACCATCATGAATAATGAACCAACCAAGAAAACTCTAGGGGACAATAAATGTTGGAAAGGGGAAGAAGATTTTACTAGAAGAACTAGTATGCAATTAGTATCAATCAAAAAATGATAAGTTGCATCAAGCAAAAATTAGATCCAGCTGTTTAAACAACTATGAAACTTCACATGTTTTTGTATAAATAAAAAAGTTGAAGCAAATCATGCTATCAAATCTATGTCGCAACTTAAAACAAAAATATAAATAAAAAGGTTGTTTCAAGAAATGTTTGCAAAGATTTCGAATAGGCACATATACACTAATACAAAAAATGCAAACGAGTAAATGCACAAGAATTTATGGGGGATCATACGGAAACCCTTTCTTAGAAATAGGAACAAACGAGACTTATTTGAATTTTATCTGCATGACAAGCAAAGCGATTTCAAAGTTGAAAGCCCAGGTTTGGATAAATTTATTTTTCCATCAAATAGTTTATCACTAACAGTTTTGTCGCAACCAATAATTGACTACAACTTCTAATGATGCCTGATTGAGACGAAGAAGGAAATTCAGCACATTAACCTCCAATGATACCAAAAATGAATTATCTGATGAGAAAACGCAGCCGGTACACGAATATTTCCTCACTCTATCCCAGGAAAAGAAGGCAACACAGCAACAAGGGGGTCACCATAGCCAACTGGTTCTGTAAGCATAACAGAAGAAAGCGATGAAAGGAGATGCTATAACACATCATGTATATTTTTAAAAAATTGAAGAGTTAAGGTTCTTTTATATATTATATATATAACCTTTTAAGTCTTTTGTATCACATACACCACCTAGAATTCTTCCGGTTTCTACATATCTCCGAGGCTCCTATAATTGTTCATTATTAAACTCGCCAAATGTATATATAGAGAATATTATTTTATATAAAGTTACATCTTTTATATTTCTATTGTAACCTGTTATTTTGGTTTTTGTCACTAAACTATGCAGCTTTACACTTACAATTAGTCTACAAATACAATTCATATTTTAAAATTTAATCTTCAATTGTTTTACTCAAATACGCAGCTTTAATATTGTGATCTGTAATTTAACCTTCGATTTTTTTTACTAAAATATGCAGCTTTACACTTTTTTTGAGAGAGAGCTTTACACTTACTTATAGTCTATAATTCATCTTTTAAAATTTTATTATTTAAATCCTAGTTAAGTGAAAGAAAGATGATATATTAAAATAGATGAGAAACTATGGAAATATAACCAAATTAAGAATCGCGAAATTTGATGAAATGTCAAACGAAAATATAGGATATATTTAGCAAAAGATGATGAATGTGTTTGAATAGTCATGAAAAGTTTATGATATATACTCTTTAACTGAGAAGGTTTGAGCAATAATGAATGAAAAAGAGTTTTATTAAGCAAAATTCAAAGTTCCAGCTATCAAATATAGAGCAAATGGGAAGTCAAAGAAAGCCCTTTGCAAGCAAGTAATTTTTTTTTAAATATAGAGTTGGTATTGGATATTGAGCATTACCTCCATCCTTGTAGAGGACCTTTAGTACTTCTCCAGCTGCATCTGACTGTAGTATAAAAAGTGAAGAATAAGATATAAATAGTGTTTGTAACCAAGAGGAAACCATTTCCTACCCAACATATCATTGAAAATTGTAATCAACCATCTATAATGGCTAAAATCATTTTTACGTAGCCATTATGAAGGAACAAGAAACATTTGCAAGTGAAGAATACCAACTTACTTTAATACGAAGCTCACTGTCAAATTGATCCAAGAAGCCGATGATTTGTCCTTCCTTGATCACATCTCCCTGTTATTGGGAAATAGCGACGTATATGTATTGGGTTAGCAATAGGATATTTACTATCATAGAAACAGCCCAACCATACTGATGTATGGTCAGAATGTGAAGCCATCATCAAAAGAGAGTGAAAAAATTGTTAAGTAGGGTATATGTCGTGTTTCCGCCCTTTTGATCTGAAAGCGCCCCCTTGTCATTTTTCTCTACCAACGGATGCATGAATATTCGATCAAAAACTGTTAAAGAGAGCATTCAAATTTGTTAGGAATACTGAGAGAGACGACCCATTGTTTTAGAAGTTTTGCCCAACCATGCCACGAGCGGTGGGTTTATAAGTTATGGATTCAGACAATATAATACTGATGGGAATCAATTCAATGAATTACCTCTTTCCAGCTGGGAGGTTGCTTATTCCCTTTCAATGTTCTTCCGCTTCGGAACAAACCAACCTACAAGTGAGAAGACATATATATCACAATGCAGTATATTAAAATTGGCTAAGGGCTTGGAGTAGCCCATTGGTGGGGCTGGAAGTTGCCCATGAGAGAGACCCGGGTTCGAGCCGGAGTACCCCATTAATGAGAAGAGGGTGGCTAATTTATTCCACTTATCATCCCGGGATCTCATTTTTTTATATTAAAATTGGCTAAATTGAAGGAAAACTATTCTTTCCTGAATAGCAGATAACCATTCTAACTTTTAAAGCCTCGCATTATTACTTTTTTCCCAATCACTTTCTTTCCTCCCCAAAATGGAAAAAGGGGTAATTTGGGAAGGAAATGTAGCATAAACTAAACTCATAACGACTAAGACAATTGTGGGTAAAGTGCAAATTTTCATAAGTTAGAGCGGTTTCTCAGCACACGAGCAGAAAGTAAGAAGAGTTCATACAGTAGGAGAAGATAAGTGTTTGATCCAGAAGCCTCAAGAGCTGCAAGCTTTGATTCCTTAAAGAGGAGATATTGGGAAATGGACTAGTACATGCTGGGGTGGGTTTTGTAGGTGCAGGCTGCGGTGCCGATTCTACCTTTGGCTTGCTTGGAACTGGTGCTGGCGGTGGTGCAGTTGGTTCAATAGAAGGTGCAAATGAGACTCCTGGAGTTCCTATGTCCCTTTTTAAATGCATTTCAAATTGACCAACCTGAAGATCATGAATGTACATCATAAATATTACTAGATTTACTGCAAACCTTTTTGTCGTATCAAGAGTGTTGCATTACAACAGCTTACGTAAAAATGTGTTTTTTTTGCTGAAAGTAATATACACTAGTTTTGGCACGTTTGATGCAGGTATACATATAGTAGACGATTTTCATAAAAATTGAATATTTATAGAGTTTCAAAATTCAAATACGAAAGTCACACATGTTATAGAAACACTTTAGTGTAAAAAAAAAATTATTTTCTGTCTATTTTAACTTTGTTCCTTTACTGATACTATTTTCTAAAAGTAATTCTCATTTCTATGTAAATAATTATACTGTGGACGTCTTTCTGTGCAAATTGTGGAGGCAAATAGGCATGGAAAATTGACTAAAGTAATAGGTGGTTGTAACTTGTAATATAACCTGCTTATTTAATTATTACACATAAAATTCTTTTTATGTATCTTCAACACATAATTAAATAAATTAATTTGAAGTAAAATCTCAAAGTAAATTGTATTTCATGCGTAACAAGAAGTAGCCAACAAGATACTACTTCACTAGCTATTCCTCTGTATAGCTTTAACATATTTTATTTGGCCATCCACTTATGAGATGTGAGCTAAAAAAACTCTTCTTGTGCCATATATGTGTCATAACGATATTAAGAGAAGCAAAGTCATGCTCATCGTTATTCAAAAGAAAGTGTTCTATTTTATTTTAAATGCAAAATTAGGTGAAATCTTAGTTGGGGACCTATGAAGCACGGATACGGACACGGACACAGACTCGGACATGGGACACGACTAGTTTGTAAAAAAGAGGACACGAGGACACGGCTATATATATATATAAACACAAAATATAGTAAGCTATAATAAGAAATATGTATTAATACAATCTTAAAAGCATAATAAAATAAAACAAAGGTTATAACTTTATCCATAATCGTAAGGCTTTTTAGCACAAACAAATACACATATAAAACTAAGGGTAAAACACATTAGAATACAATCCATAAGAGTGTTAAAAAAACAAAATATTAACCCTTTTTTATTAGAGCCGACTTTCATATGCCTGAGTATCAATATGGACATTTATTGTTTCTAGTTGTAGTTCGTCACGAAAAAGATTTAACCCCTTACACTATTTAGAAGTCCCCTATACTATTTAGAAGTGACATTTACTCTTTCTAGTAGTCCGACATGAAAAAGATTTAACTCGCCACACTATCTAAAAGGTCGGGCACACCCAATATGGACAGATACGACCCAAGTATGTCCGGTGGAATGTCCAATACGTGTCGGAGTGTCGGACACGGACACGGCAATCAAATAGAGGTGACCGTGCTTCCTAGTTAGGGACCTAAAATACCTTTAGATTGAGTTCGGCAACGTCTGTCTCATCACATACTCGCAATACCAGTGCCTGTAATAGAAAACAAGAGAACATTTTAATAAATTTTTATGTACTAGAAAGCAATGTATCACACAAAACGTGAGAGGTATTAGTATTTAAGCTGTTTGATTGAGGATGACTTGGTAGAATTCATGAATAAATGGATGTTCTTCTCAATTTACCATGATTTAAGAAGTTGAGAACTTAGTCATACTAATCTCTCTCTCTCTCTCTCTCTCTCTCTCTCTCACACACACACACACACACAAATTAGCCTGCGGCCTTTTCAAAAAATGGTTGCTCTCTTCAAATCAGATGACGGATCATGTTTATGGATGATCTGCATGGTTCATTGTGATTTTCACATCTAAACAAGAATTATGCAAATTCGGGTAAGAAAAATTATAGTTGAAAGGATAAGATGATAAATTTGACAACGAAATTTATATTTATCTCAAGGCATATATATAAACCAAAGAGTTCAAACAGAAAAACATTCTCAATATGCATGGTGCATGAGAAGTGAAACTAAGGTCTAGGTTAAAAGTGCTAAGAGTGGTTTTCAAAAAAAACTACAGCATTAGCAGAAACTAAAATAGCGACTGATCGTATTATATAACATATTTTCATGCAGCTGCATTTCTTCTTCCATCCCTGAAGGCATTGTATTTGAAACAAGAAGACATGAATGGGTTGCAAAGAAACATTCTAATGAGCATTTATTAAGAAGAGACAAATTAACTGGAGGAATGTTTCATTTCATGTGGATAAGTATAGAAGAACAACATTATGATATTTTGTTGTGCATTAGTGTATCCAAACAAAAAAAAATAAAAAAAAGAATATATATCACTAAAGATCTAAGACAAAGAAATTTTGCTTCATAAGTAAACCCCAACCTTGACTTCTTAGAACATTATATACCAGGAAGCAATTTAGCATTTCATAACAATTCTCTACTCCAAAGATCAAAGGCATAAATCAAAGAAGTTGCATGCCTCAAAAAGAGGGAAGAATAGATTTGACCTCAAAGCCATTGGGAAACGCTGATTTATGAGCATTTTCCACGTGAGAAAGCCCTTGCAGAGCACTCTCTGAAGAGACAAAAGCTAAGAGAATTGTGCATTAGCAATCCATTCATCACCGGATGTGAATGAAACAGCGATAATATATAGCGCTGTGTACAAATACAGCGGCTACTGTAGAGCTCAGGGATGTGTTATCAACTAGCTTGTCCTTTTATTGATCATAATTAAGACAAATGAAATTCCCAGACAAAGAATACAGACTCAACAATTTATTACCATTTATATCTTTTAACTACTTAAAAATTTTCTATAAACAAGACAGTATAATCCCAGATTAGGCCATACCATAAATTAAACCAAGGAAATCTTTGGACTTAATTGGGAGACGGTTAAAAGTTAAATTTTTTATCAAAATTTACCAGTTTTCTTCTGATGGCTGATGCATTTAAGATTTTATTCTGTATGAAAAGACCCCCGCACTGAGGAATAAATTGACTAATTAAATTTTAGCTCTGGTACAATATATTCTTTACTTCACGCCACATGTCAAAATCTCATATAGAACTATACGCTGTATAGCTGCTTCTATATGGACCTAGCTTTATTTGTGTGAGATTCTAAAGTTGCGAAAAATTAAAACCAATAAAAATTAATGAAGTATATTTGCAGAGAACTTTTAACCTTTAATTTGGAATTAGTTCTTATGTTCCGAAAGGCTATCTTGAACCTTCCAGTGTTTAATTTCTCTCATAATTTTGTCATCGGATGTCAGTTGAGATCTTCAACTTAGAAATTAGATACTTGGAATACACATACAAGCACCTCATATAAATATATCACAATGCAAAAGAAATGAAAAGTTAACTACTTCAGAAATTAACTCACCGCTGCATGTCAATGCTGATGTAGTCTCTGCAGCCTTTACAGAAGTCAGAAATGACGTTCTTTTGGATGGTTTAGAGATTATAATCCTCTGAGATTCCACCGGGACTTGGAAAGACAAACACCTTGAAGTAGGAATTGAAGCAGGCTTCTCACGAAAAGATTGAACATGTGAAACAGACTGTGGAGCACCTAAGGATCAGTGGTAAGAGGAGAAGTCAGTTGCAGAATAAACCGAAGGACGGAGTTCAAAAAATATTTGTTTACAACATACAAGCATATAACTATCACGATTTGGTTAAAAAGAACCGACGACATGTAAGCTTTTCGATTTTATGGAAACAATGAATTACAGAGGTA
The DNA here is from genome assembly GCA_030015575.1 of Agapanthus africanus. Classification (NCBI taxonomy): domain Eukaryota; kingdom Viridiplantae; phylum Streptophyta; class Magnoliopsida; order Asparagales; family Amaryllidaceae; genus Agapanthus; species Agapanthus africanus. Next base: position 266,988,758 of record CM057339.1, read on the forward strand.
TATTGGGGTGGGCATGAAATAAATATATCAACTGCGCAAAAAAAGAAATTAAAACTTTAGCGACAACGATTGTACAAGTAACTTCTTTTCATTTATGCATGATTGAACTCCCTGTAAATGACTGTAATTTAGAAAATTATATAATAAAAAAAATGCTACTTTTAATCAAATGAAAACTCTGAAATATTAATTTATAGTCTCTCCAAACTTTTACAAGCTTATGTACATTGTACTATATGATATTCTAGCTAACTGGCTATAGTGTTTCTTATAGTGTTAGGTAGTAGAGTAAGCTATTAGTTATTTTATATGTCATCAATTGCATTTTGAGGATCCAGAATATTTGGAAATATACATGATGGACTGACCAACTCAGCAGATAAAGAAGTACTTCTCTGAATAGATACACAATTCTTTTAAAACTTTTTAAGTTTAATTATTAAGTTAAGATAGTTTTTATTGAAATAATTACGAAGTTCTTGATTCCAAGTAGACGTGGCCTCACCAGATGGCCCAAACCCCAGAAATCTTTATCATAGTCTTCTTTATAAACCACCACAGTAAGTGATGACATTTCGTGGTAGTCATACAATGATAAATGTCGGATTAGTTCTAAGACTAAAATTTCAGTTATATAATAATTAATTTAGTGTACATAGTTAAATAATTTTGACCAAGTCTAACAGCTAACTGTTGTACACTTGGCAAATCAATGGTTACAGGCCTAAGTGATCCTGACGGGTAGTAAATTATCGTTACCGCTAGGAATACTGGAGTTGTGACTATATATGCATGAACATTACCAAAGAAAATGGCAATCTCTCTACTGCATCGACTTCCATCTAAAAATTACTCTCTAGCATTGAAATTTTATGTTTCAATCATCTTTTATTGGGCATTAGCTAGCAACGGGTGGTCCCTACCTTTGGTGGTCAGTGCTCTTCGAAAGCTACTTTTTGAGAAAAGGATTTTTGTCGCTAAAAGGCACATATTTTGCAATGGTTCTCATTTCATATTTCCAGTGTCATGTAGCTAAGTAAAACATTTCATTGAAATATATAAAATGAGAACCATTGCAAAATATTATAATGGATTATCTACAACTACAAACAATGTTTAGCTGATATACTATTTCGGATAATCTATCTCAACACCAAACCAACTCTCTATTCTATTGTTCAATTTTGATTATTTAGTTCATAACTTATACTGTTTATTGATCATAATAATCAAACCTTGGACCTTTTGTGTGAGCCAATATATATATATATATATATATATATATATATATATATATATATATATATAAGCCAAATCACTTAGCAGCATGGAAAAACATCGGCTGATATATCATATCAGGACCGGTACTCTAAAATTCTAAATATCTGTGATATACATCAGACATCGGCCGGTATATCAAGAATGGAAAAGAAATCATATGATTTATCAATATAATAAAATACCGGCCTATATATCCACATATCAGCCCATATATATGTTATTTGATATCAGTTGATATATCGCGATTTTTTCTAATAAATTTTATTTTGGGTTTAAAGGTTATATTCGAACAGATTTGACCCAACCCTCAATGGAGAAATATGTTATGTTAAGAAGGGAAAAAAACCCAGCAGATCCTTGTGTACTCAAGAAACCCAAGATTTAAACCTTCCTGCGTGTCCTCGAAATTATTCTATCGTCTCAAAGTTCGACGGTCCAACCATTTTGTCATGAGCTATTAAGGAAAAACTCATTTTTAGAAGAAGATTATTAATTATTGAGTTACATTAATAATATTTATAATATAAAAATTTACAATTCAATATTTAGAAAATATCACCCGATATATCACAATATCTGATATCCGATATGAAAACTTTTATGTCAATATCGTATTTAGAACATTGATCGGGGCTATCACGATAAGATAAAACCAATATATTTTTGCCGATATATATATGGCAATATCGGGGCCGTATATGATCGATGTATGAAATACCTATCATTCCGATATCAGCCAATATTGGTGGATCCATAGTGAACACAAAGGAAGTCCTCTTGTTTTTAAATTAATCATTCACAAACTACCAAAGACGATTTTTTGCAGCCAACTCCAAGATGGAAATTTCATAAAGACTCTAATTATGAAATTATTCGCATGATCTCGAATAGACAAAAATGCAACAGCAATCAGGGCTTAAGAACATCACAGTAAGATTAAACAACAAATTAAGAGCTCGAATATTGGGAAATTTACCGGTAAGAGATCTGAAAACGACGGTGGATTCCATGGCGAGAGCACGAATCTAACAATTTGTCTGAGAGCGAGAGAGAGCATGAATTTATACAAAACAAAAGAGGGATCTTTGAAAATGTCCTCCGTTTTCCTAAGTTTCTTCACCGCTACCAAATTATTCACAAATGGGAATCGCAATATAGAATTTGAGAATCGGAACTGGAGTGGTCGGGTTAGGTTCGGGTCGGTTTGGGATCCAAATAGATCCAGGTCCAAATTGAACAAAAAGATAAAAACCTAGACCGCGTGTACGCACAGCTTTGGGGTCACAAAATTTCTTTTGGAGAGAACCAAGTAAAACTTACGCTAACGTAAAGCTTTACTCATGAATTGAAACGCAATCAATATTTTTCAGAGTCATAGCACTATCATGAATATATTTATCTTTTTTGTTTCTGCAATATAAAGGAAATTATAAAGATTTAATGTATTTTAATTTATATTTTTATAAATAAATGATTTTTCTATAAATTAGCGATATAGTTAGATTCAAAACTTGAATTAATAAATCACTAAATCCGCCTAACATGTGGCCTTAATATTTTTAAGAAAAGAAGTAAGTTGAACTATTAGGACTTGAAGCCAATAGGGTTAGGGCCAAAGTACAATGCCTTGACCAGTAGACTAACTATAAATCTAGACATTCTATATTATTATATAAATTTTTATAGTAATTATACATAAACTTCATAACCGAAATGTATAGCATTTTACCTGTACCTAGGTATGCAAGGACAGGGGACCCTATAGCCCCCACGCTTCGTCCCTGCGTATTCCTTCTTTAAACAACATAGAAATTTTAGAGTTAAAACAGATGATCATATGAATATGTTTAAGTTGCATTTAAGAATCGTTTGAGGTGTTGTTGGTCGATGAACAAATATGTCATTTTGCACTTGATGAAATATCAAACGCTATAAGAAATACGCATGTACAACTGGGTATCAGTGCTACCCCCATACGATGCAGTCATAAGGATGTCGATGTAAGAATTAGTAGAGATTTTTCAAAATTCAGTTGTGTTCAATAAAAAAAAGTGAGAAATTTAAAAAGATGAAGTTTTATGTAAATTCACACATAAAATATCCTTATCGTTTTGTGATACACGTGCGAAGCCGACAGCTGTCACGTGTCTAGGGTTTTAAATCCCCCGTATAAAAATACCTTCAGATTTGTTCCCTCCCTCCATATCGTCGGCGCTAGGGTTTTCATTTATCCTTCAAGAGGTAAGCAAAACACGAAGAAATTTTCTATTTTTTATTCTTATTCATGAAATTAGATCTAAATCAATAAAAAAATCCCCCCAAAAATAGAGCTCTTGAACCTCAAATTCAAACATTATTCGTTGATTTGATGGCATTTATGATATAGGGTGCGGAATCGGCGGTCTAATTCTCTGAAAAGGATGCAGAACGAAGAGGGAACAGTGGTGGATCTCTATATCCCAAGAAAATGGTACATTTTGATTTTTCTTTAATTTTTATTTCTTTTTTAGGGTTTTGAGTTGTGATCTTGATGCTTGATTGTTAAGCTGAATATATATGAGATGATTGATATTTGTAGCTCGGCGACGAATCGGCTGATTACTGCAAAGGACCATGCATCAGTGCAGATCAACATTGGGCATGTAGATGAGAATGGGATGTACACTGGGCAGTTCACCACCTTTGCCCTCTCTGGATTCATTCGAGCTCAGGTATTCGCTCGTTTGATTCATTTCATGTTGAATTCTGTTGGATGCGATCGGTTGCTTGTATTGTAGTTTGAGATGTGTGTTTGGTTTCTAACATGCATGTTCAATTTATAATCATTTCGCTATTTATGAACCGAAATTGTGGATCCAACAGTATATTAGGGGCAACGATTAATTGAAACCAAAACATCTGATTTTAAACCTTTACCATATGCCTCAAACTCATGGTTTTCACATCTTAAGTAAACAGAGGGAATATCGCCCCAAGCTCTCTACGACAAAGTCTAGAATTCAGCATCGGAATTTTAAAAAATTAAAAGCTGCTACCTTTCTATATTACACGAAACGGTATTCCATTTTCTATAATTCTACCTATGAGTACCTAGTTGGTGTGCTTTGGTAGTATTTTTTTGTGCTTGTTATTGTGTATGTTATATAGTTATGCTACACAATAGTTGTACTTCTTGCATTGTTTAGTATGCTTTTTGGTCTAGAAACATAATTCAAGTTCCCTAAATGCCCATCATGTTAACTTCTCAACATAGTTTACAGATTATAGACATTAAGGTATCTAAGTTTAAGTAAATGGCTAAAAGTTCAGGACACTTAATTAATATTTACCTTACCTAAAAGAGGAGCAGCTGATGGTTTATTTTGGTTTTTGGATATTGTTGTGTTTTTTCAATTATATTATCTTGAAGCAATTTTCTCAATTATAGATAGGCTGTTAAGCAAGATCCCTAATTAACAAATCTTTGCTTTTTTACAACGCCGACTTGCACAAATATTCTGAAACTTAATTTTATGTGCATTATAGACGATTTGGGGTCCATGCTATTATTTTGCCTATGCTATCCCATACCGACGCAATGGTGAGTGAGAGGGTAAAAAGGGGTCCATCGGTTTGTTTTGTGTTGATCTGTGATGCGAAGCTAGGATTTAATAATGGCATGAAATAATTATCTACACTGCACGCATTGTTTAGTTAGCAACAGATTTGCTTCCTTATCTTATCTCTTGCCTAAAATGACATGCAATTTGATTTTGACATGTATACAAGGGTAGATATTCATAATGTAGGGACCATGTTCTGTTCTTGCTTCCCCTTTATTGATACTAATATTTAGCACGTGTGATGCACATTAGTATGTTTTAACATTGCAAAAAATTGTGAATTTTTTTATGAGAATTAGTTAAAATAATATAGATTTTAAAGGTTTTTCGCTTGATTTTTTTAATTTTTTTTAATAAGTTACCTATCTTAAATTATTTTTAAAAATCGTTATTATCTTAATTACAAGTATTTAAGATATTTCTCAAACAAAAAATAAAGTGAGTTAAACTATAAAAACATACAAATTTTTTTCTATGTCTTATTTAGTACATTGCACGTGTCATGATAAGTTGACATGTCATCGCTGCTTAGGTGGCGACAAATTTGACAAATTAGAGAGGTTTCTTTTGCACATGCTCCGTACATCCCTCCTTGGCATTGCCTTTATGCTGTTTGCTCACTATTATCATTTTTTTTCCATTTTGTAGGGAGATGCGGATAGCGCCCTAGATAGACTTTGGACCAAGAAGAAAGCCGAAGTCCGACAACAATAGATCATCAATTACATGCCTTGTCTAATCCGATTGCGTTATGAATTTTGAAGTTTTTGCTTGGAACGCTTTGGTTTTATTTTCGGTGTCAAGAGGTTAATCTAGATTTTCTTTTCACCGGACCAAGGATTTTTGCTCTTTTATTTGTCTCTAATGTTACATCACTGGAGATTTAAACATGTTACGTACCTTATTATTTCTTACAATCATTTAATGTGTGAACCTTTTTTGGGAAGTTTGTTACTCTTTCCGTTCATAATTATTTACTTGTCCTTTTGGACTTTTGCACATAATTTAAAGTCTATTTAAAATAAATATTATAATATTGAATTATCCTCAATTACCTTCGTACTAAATGAATGTTGACTTTTCATCTTTCTTAAATTTTCTTTTTAAATGAGATTAGTTTAGGTATTTTACAAAAATAAAGTAATAAATGTGGTGAAAAATTTTATACTATTCATCTCTATATTATAAAAGGACAAGTGATTTAAGACGATAAAAAAGTTACAAGTAATTGTGAACGGATGGGTACAAGTTTTGTATTATTTCTTCAATTTTAGGGTTATTTTAATTTTTATGGAGTGAGTTATCATCAGTATGTTTACTGTCATATTAACTGGACAGACCGCAATTAACAGGAGTGTATAATAGACAGTTCATATGGAGTATTTGTAGAATTTCCATTTGAAGCAACAACATAGCAATGCCCTACCCATTGTTGTCATGGACGGTTAAGATTTAAATGAGAAAATTAATAGCTTTAAAAATAGAAATTTGTTATTTTTTTCAATCTCAACTGTATGTATGTCACATTCCGGATGATGGATAGCCGTTTCTATATTATATTTTTACTTCAAATGGAGATTCTATGGAAACTTATTAGCGGTAATTAGGTAAAAACATTTTGAGCTTCAATATATTATATTTCATATGTCTTTTTTGTAAATTTCGTTGCATGTTACTGGATTAATCCAGTTTTGTTTGCAACACACAGTCACAGCTATGTTTGAAATATTCTATGTTTATAATTAATTCACTTCTCTCCACCATTGATGGTTAATATTTAGCAAGTAACAACCCTTTCTTTCTTTTTCATTTCAAAATTGTAGGCCGTAATGTAGTGCAAACGGAATTTGAACCCTAAACCTCTTGATGTACTTTTTTTTTATCTCTACTTTCATCATTCTTTCTTAATACCTAGCTTAATTACTGAGGAGATGATGCAAATGAAGTTTGCTGAGTTGTATCACTAATTATGAAATAGCAATTTTGAGCTGTTTGAGTTTGAAATGCATATTGATCTATTTATGGGAAAGTTGCCTTCATTCTTGCGACCGTTGCAAATCTTAATTCATGGCCGAGTTACTACAAAGTGCGGAGAGGGTTGATACAGATTTTGCCATTTTCTATATTTATTTCCTTTTTAGGACAACAGTAGGGGCAAGCCGTCTTATTCTAACAATATATTAAAAACGTTGTGGGTAAAGTGGATATGATTATGAATGTCTTTTTACTTTTTGGAAGCAATATCCCGTTTGATAAACCAACTTCGAATTAGGATGGAAATGAGTTGTTGATATATATTGAAAAATATAAAATCCCAATATGCCAAGAGAAACTACCCTTAATAAGGGAAAAAAATACTCAAATGCTCAGTAAAATCTCTAGAGCAGGATGACAATAACAGTAGATAACATGGATTCTATGTAGTGAAGGGAAAAATATTAATTTCGTCTAATTTCGTAATAGAGATGGTAAAAGATAAACATTATGGTTGACCATAGCTATATTAACATAATAAAGATTAACGATTTTTACTAGAAATATTTATTGATTTGATAACTAATGATTTTAAAAATATTTCTGTCCGAAATTTTGAATTGATAAACCACATAAATTTAAGAAATTTTAATTACTTTTCTATTAATTTATTTATATATTAATATGGACTTGCCATGTATCCTTTTAGATTTATATTTAAATAGAAGAGATTCACCAACTAAGCTCAGTTGGTATCAATTTTCTTTCCAGTACGAGAGCTCGTAAATTCTGGATAGATTCAAACTAATTTCTTTAGTGTACATTTATTGTTATTGGTTTTTTGGGTTTTCTTGGGAATTGGACACTATTTGGATACAAGAATCTAAAAAAAGCATGAGTAGGTTTTTTGGATTTGCTTGTTTTATGTGGAGAGAGCTACCATTTTTTAGGATTCATGAATCCTAAAAAAAAACCCAAAAACCATGGATTCATAGGCCTCTTGGTTCAACGATTATGGTGGAGTTTGCACAGTTTGGATTTCACAGTCCAAAAAAAATGCGAGCATTTAAGGGTCTTGTGTTTGGTTTAGAAATTCCAAAACTAGGATTTGGTTGTCTTTTAGTAAAGGGGCCCGCCAGCAAAGAGGATTTTGCAATCCTAAAAAGTTTGCAGATTCTTCTGCGTTTACACTGTTCTGGGGGCGCGTTATTTTTTAAATGTTAAAAACTCCTCTTTCTCTCTATAATCCTCAAATTCAAATCCTAATTTTTTTCACTAACCAAACAAGAATCGCAAGGATTTACTAATCCAAAACTAGAATTCGGTACCAACCAAATAACAAATAACACAGTCCATAAAATTTTAATTTAAGAATCTTGAAATCCAAATTTAGCAATCCTGCAACCAAACAGCCCCTAAGGATTATCACTGTTTAGTGGGGCCCACTGTACTTTAACTCCACTCTCCATCTCTCTGAAATACTAAAATCCAAATCTCACTTTCTTTTCACCAACCAAATAAGAATTATAATGATATATAAATCCAATATAGGAAATCCAGTATCAACTAAACAAAATTAGTTAATCTAAACTTTTCCAATAATACTGTTTTGAAATCCAAATTTCACAGTACTACAACCAAAAAGCTTGGAGCCGTTGGATAAAAGTGTAAATCTCTAATGACTCCCATGACTATTAATCTTTTCCATCACATCAATAATCCAATCCAACTTTTTCCAACACTCAATTAAACCATTTTGTATCGATAAAGTGAAATGCAACCTCGAACAAACTCAACATCTAAAATAGAATTGAAAAACTAAACTTATCCATTTATTTCCATTTAATTGAGTTAATCAAATACTAGAAATCCAATAATAGAAATCCATTATCAAACAAACACAAAATTAGTTAATCTAAACTTTTCTAATAATACCGTTTTGAAATCCAAATTTCACAGTATTGTAACCAAAAAGCTCGGAGCCCCGTTGGATAAAAGTGCAAATCTTTAAGAACTCCCATGACTATTAATCCTTTCCATCACATCAATAACCCAATCCAACTTTTTCCAACACTTAATTAAATCATTCTTTATCGACAAAGTGAAATGCAACCTCTAAATCTGAACAAACTCAACATTTAAAATAGAATTGAAAAACTAAACTTATCCATTTATTTCCATTTAATTTAGTTAATCCAATACTTGAAATCCAATATTAGAAATCCAGTATCAACCAAACACAAAATTAGTTAATCTAAACTTTTCTAATAATACTGTTTTGAAATCCAAATATCACAGTACTGCAACCAAAATGCTCAGAGCCCTTGGATAAAAGTGCAAATCTCTAATGACTCCCATGACTATTAATCTTTCCCAGCACATCAATAACCCAATACAACTTTTTCCAACACTCAATTAAACCATTCTGTATCGACAAAATGAAATGAAACCTCCAAATCTGAACAAACTCAGCATCTAAAATAGAATTGAAAAACTAAACTTATCCATTTATTTCCATTTAATTTACTTTCTTGTGTCAATTTCTTCAAACATCTTAATATTGAAAATTTATATTCACATCTGAAAAATATGCTCATAATTTAGAAAATAAAAACCAGCACAACCTCTATGTGAAAGAACAAATAAATAGTATTTAATGAAAAATCAATACTCATCATGTAAACCTAATGGATGCATGAGAAAAGCGTGAAAGCATGGATTCACAATGCATGCATCTTCGAATAATAAAATTTATAGTTTTTCGACATAAAATAGAAAAGGCTACTCTTGCTTACTCGATACTAAAAAAATTATGTATCTAGAAACAAAAACATAATATCTAGACAGGTCTGGACTTGTGTGGGGGCGGAGGAAAAACATAATAAATAACCATGAGGCACAATTACAAAATCTTCAAAATTATTTTTGAAATAGAAGTAATGCTTACGTCCCATTCATCCATAGTTAGAGTTGCATCCGGATCGGATGCGATAAGAGCATAAGAGCATTACAATATCCATATTTATTTTATGGTGACGAATACGGATACATGTATAATTCGGTAAAAAAACTTATATCTGTATTTGACAAAATCGAATATAGATACAAAGCTAATATTAACGAGACGGATGCGTTTGCTAATTGAATATGGATATAATAAAGATTTAAGATAAACCATATATATGAATGTGGTGCGGTAATATGGATATAATCAGTGCATTTCATTGACTCTTATTTAACATGACTTAAAATGATGGATATATACAAATATGCATACAAATAATGTATTAAGTAATAAATAAAAGTATACTACATATTACTATTTACTGGCCTATGTGGGATATTAAAAAAAACTGATCTGAACCAAACCCAAACCGTGCTCAGCTCTGTCTATCGTCCTTCCACTTGCTTGATTAGCAATGAAATAGGGATCTGGCAGGGGACACCATCAGGAGATCAAATTGTGAGAACGACAACAAACAAAATCCTCAAGACAACAAGAAATTCAAAATTTTCAGTCTTCCGAAAAATTGCACATCAGCGAAAACTAACCAAACTCTACAAAAAATACTTGTCCATTTCTTCATTCTATGATTTTTCGCTTAGCACTGTGGCTTGAATCAAATATCGGTAATATATATATATATATATAAATATATAAATTTGGTGTATCCACATCTTAGATGATGACGATGAAGATGGTGGGTGCCGATCGTCGGAAAAAACTAAGGAGAGGGTATTTTTTCGACGCCATAGGAGGGAATTCCCTCCTATGACATCTTTTCTCCATTATTCTCTCTCTCTATATATATGAGGCCATAGGAGGGAATTTACTCCTATGGCGTTGATATATAATGAAGGAAAGAGGCCATAGGAGGAAATTTCTTCCTATGGCGTCGAAAAAATATCTCTTCCATCATTTTTTCAACGATCTGCACCCGTCATTTTCATCGTTATCATCTAAGATGTGGGTACACCAAATTTCATGTGATTCTACAACTTTTTCACCGTTGATTTAGTGGGTTCAAAATTAACGGTTTACCGATAATAGAACTTTGTACATTGTTAAATCAACGGTGAAAAAGTCGTAAAATCACATAAAATTTGTTGTGCACACATCTTAGATAACAACAATGAAGATTATGGGTGCCGATCGTCGCAAAAATTGAGGGAGAAAAGAGGTCATATAAGTGGATTTCCTTTTATGGCGTCGAAAAAATACTATCTCTACCATTTTTTCCGACGATCGGCATCCATTATCATCGTCATCATCAAAGATGTGAATACACCAAACTTCATGTGATTCCACCACTTTTCACCATTGAATCAGAAATGTAAAAAGTTCTATTGTCGGTAAACAATTAATTTTGCACCAACTAAATCAACGGTTAAAAAATGGTACAATCACATAAAATTTGGTGTATCCACATCTTAGATGATAAAAATGGAGGTGATGTATGCCGATCGTCGAAAAAAATCATAGAGTGTATTTTTCCAACGCCATAGGAGGATATTCCCTCTTATGACACCTTTCCTCCATTAACCCTTCTCTCTCTCTATATATATAGAATAATGAAGGAAAGAGGCCATACGAGGGAATTTTCTCTTATGGCGTTGAAAAAATACGCCTTCCATCATGTTTTCCGACGATCGGAATTCATCATTTTCATCGTTATCATCTAAGATGTGGGTACGCCAAATTTCATGTGATTTTATGACTTTTTCACCGTTGATTTAGCAATGTAAAAAGTTCTATTTTCGGTAAAACGTTAATTTTGAACCCACTAATTCAACGGTGAAAAGGTTGTAGAATCACATGAAATTTGGCGTATCCAAATCTTAGATGATAACGATGAAGATGATAGGTGCCGATTGTCGGAAAACACGATGGAGATTGTATTTTTTTGACGCCATAGGAGGAAATTCTCTCCACATCTTTCCTCCGTCTTGTTTTCCGACGATCGTATTCCATCATCTTCATCGTTATCATTTAAGATGTGGGTATGCCAAATTTCTTGTGATTCTATAAATTTTTCATCGTTGATTTAGCAATGTAAAAAGTTCTATTGTCGGTAAACCGTTAATTTTGCTAAATCAACGGTGAAAAAGTTGTAGAATCAAATAAAATTTGGCGTACCCACATCTTAGATGATAACGATGAAGATGATGGATCCCGATCATCGGAGGGCGTACTTTTTCGACGTCATAGGAGGAAATTCCCTCCTATGGCACTTTCCTCCATTATATATATATATATATATATATATATATATAGAGAGAGAGAGAGAGAGAGAGAGAGAAAAGAGGCCATAGGAGGGATTTTCGTTACGCGGCGTTGAAAAAATACACTTTTCAACATTTTATTTAACGATCGACATTCATCATCATCATTTTTATCATCTAAGATGGGCATACACCAAATTTCACATGATTCTTTAACCTTTTCACCGTTGGATTAGAAATATAAGGAATTTTATTGTCGGTAAACCGTTAGTTTCGCACCCACTAAATCAACGGTGGAAAAATGGTAGAATCGCATAAAATTTGACGTATCAACATCTTAGATGATGATGATGAAGGTGAAGATGATATATGTCGATTGTTTGAAAAAATGGTGGAGTGTGTATTTTTTCGACGCCATAGAAGGAAATTCCATCCTATGGCACCTTTTCTTCATATAATGGAGGAAATGCGTCATAGGAGGGAATTTCCTCCTATGGCGTCGAAAAAATACCCCATCCCTCATTTTTTCGACGATCAACATCCACCATCTTCATCGTTATCATATAAGATGTGGGTACACCAAATTTCATGTGATTCTACAATTTTTTCACCGTTGATTTAGTGGGTTCAAAATTAACGGTTTACCAACAATAGAATTTTTTACATTGCTAAATCAACGGTGAAAAAGTTGTAGAATCACATAAAATTTGGTGTATCCACATCTTAGATGATAACGATGAAGATGATGGATACCGATCGTCGGAAAAAACGATGGAGGTTGTATTTTTTCGACACCATGGAAGGAAATTCTCTCCTATGGCCTCTTTCCTCCATTATTCTTTTATATATATATATATATATATATATATATATATTAATTTAATATTATGGTGAATCAAATAGATATAAGTGCTTATTATTGATATTATAAAATGCATAAATGACTAGATTACCATATATATGAGAATAATGGAGGAAAGATGCCATAGGAGGGAATTTCCTTCCATGGCCTTGAAAAAATACAGTCTCCATCGTTTTTTCCGACGATCAGCACCCACCATTTTCATCGTTATCATCTAAGATGTGGGTACACAAAATTGCATGTGATTCTACAACTTTTTTACCGTTGAATTAGTAGGTTCAAAATTAACGGTTTACCGCTAATAGAACTTTTTACATTGCTAAATCAACGGTGAAAAGGTTGTAGAATCACATGAAATTTGGTGTACCCACATCTTAAATGATAGCGATAAAGTTGATAGATTCCGATCGTCGGAAAACACGATGGAGGGTATATTTTTTCGATGCCATAGGAGGAAATTCCCGCCTATAGCCTCTTTCCTCCATTATTCTCTCTCTCTCTCTCTCTCTCTATATATATATATATAAACTCAAGAGGTATGCAGTTCATATAGTTTTAACTTAGTTTATATTTAGAGAATAATGGAGAAAAGATGCCATAGGAGGGAATTCCCTCCTATGGCGTCGAAAAAATACCCCCTCCACCAATTTTTCCGACGATCGGCCCCCATCATCTTCATCGTCATCATTTAAGATGTGGGTATACCAAATTTCATGTGATTCTACAACTTTTTCACCGTTGATTTAGCAATGTAAAAAGTTCTATTGTCGGTAAACCGTTAATTTTGAACCCACTAAATCAACGGTGAAAAAGTTGTAGAATCACATGAAATTTGGTGTACCCACATCTTAAATGATGACGATGAAGATGATGGGGGCCGATCGTCGGAAAAATTGGTGGAGGGGGTATTTTTTCGACGCCATAGGAGGGAATTCCCTCCTATGGCCTCTTTCCTCCATTAATCTCTTATATTTATTACACATTTTCATAGTTATATATTAATTTAATATTGTGGTGAATCCAATAGATATAAGTGCTTATTATTGATATTATAAAATGCATAAATTACTAGATTAACATATATATCCAACCCTTGAAAATGCTAGCATAGAACTAAGAACATCATGAGTACGACTAATAGCAAGTCAGTAATAAACATTGAACAATACTTGCAATCAATCAGTTATAATTTATGCAACTATTAGTGTACAACTTTAGCTTAATATGTAAGTCAAATAAATCATTTGGGTGTCTCAAAGTTCATGCTGTAATACTACATTTATAATATGACATTTAAGGATTATATATAAATGTTTTTTTAGCAAGAAATGTTAATTTCAAACTTTACAACAGATTAATTAATTTATGACATATAATCATTCAATAGGTAAGTAGTATTATAATAAGTTATACACTTTGTCAATAGTATGCATAACATAAAATTATAGTTGTCATGATTTTCAGCACATTAAGAAAGTCTATTCAATTTGTTACTTATTTGACATGCACATTACAGTTTACTGTACACGATTATTCTCATAGCTAGTATTATATATATCATATTTTATTTCAAATATTTTTTTTATAAAATGGAGACTTACCGAATTTTAGTTTGCTGACGGCATTCTTGTTTTTTTTTTGTTTTGGAATGTCGTCAGACAACGTTGAAATTGCAGAAGATCGTCACGAGGTAGAGCCAGCGAGACAGTTAACAATTAATTCTCTGCACCAGCCGACTTTTAGTTTTAGTTTCTCTGCAGTAATTTTGTTTGGATTATCGTTATTTCGTCGCCAATGTACGTTTTCAATTCAATTATTTATTCGAACTGATAATAAATGTTATTATGCTTGTTTTATTTTTTTATTTTATTCTTGCACTTATTATATATCTGCTTGTATCGAGAAAGAATGCTTCTCGTTGCGAATACATTGCGGACCTTGTCCGCTCTTGCTCTTCTCTTTTTGGGAAGTGGGACATGACATGTTTTATTGGTGGCTCATACATGCCTGTTCTGTATGAGCAATGAAAACAGAAAATATAAGAATAAAAAAAATTCCAACAACATTTATTATACTTGATTTGAAAATTTCATTCGTTTGGATCTTTACTAATTCGTTTATAAACCCTTCCTTTCAGTTAGTGATGCCTCATCGTCAAGTACCTCCGCCTACAAACGCTGCCACGACCCCACTCGAGATCATGCATAACTTGATAAAGGCTCAGCAATGCCAAACTGCGGCTTATGAGAAGCAAACAACCATGTTGTCACAGAGACTTGCTCCGGCTATGAAGGAAGAACTAGGAATGAAGCAATTTCGGGAGTTATCCCCGAAGTATTTCTCAGGGATAAAGAATCCTTTGCATTCCGAATAATGGATCCGCGGCATCCAAGATAACCTCAGGGTCGTGCGCATTCCTTAAGAAGCATGGGTAGAGATAGCTGCACTGCAACTGACAGACAAAACCTGCATCTGGTGGGAGTCTGAAGAGAGTCGCCTGATGCGGCTAATTGCATGGGGGATTTTTAAGAAGCGTTTTAACGCCAAATATTTTCCCTTGATTGCCCGCTTTGAGATGGAGGAGAAGTTCATTCATCTGAAGCAAGGGTCACCATGGAGTAAATCCGTTGACAAGTATGACGTTGAATACTCGATGCTTAGCAGGTGAATATCGTCGAATTCGAGCATTTGCATTTATACTAAAGAAAACTGTACTAACCTTTTCTTTTCCTAGGTTCGCTAAACATATGATTCAGACTCCCGAGATTGATGCTAGACTCTATCTGAAGGGTCTAGACCACGACACTCAGACTGCCCTCTGTACAACAAAATTCCACCCGCGAGAGGAAGTGCTTGAGGCAACTAGGAACTACGAGGACGTTGTTAAGCAACACCGAATGAATCAGAATACGGGGAACAAGCATTCTGCCAGCCAGATCTCAGGGGGAGCATCTTCAAGGCCGGCCTTTTTTGTGCCACAAAGGATAGGATCGGATGTTTCCTCACAACCTGATGGAGGTCAGGATCTCCTTTAGATGTTGTCCTCCGTCGATCTGTCGCGAGCGTTCATGAGTGGCTGAGATTGGGTTTGAGGGTTGTCTCCTGAAGCGTGTGGATCTCAGTGGGGTTGATTTGGAATGAAACCGAGCTTCTTGCAAAGAAGTCCCGGAGTGGTTGTACCACCATGGACCCTTCGACGATCAAGTTAGTCGAGATATTTTAGTAGAGTAGCGGCCTATTGGGGTAAAATTGCCTTACCTGAGTCGTCTGAGAGAGGGTTTATATAGCGGCTTCCCTGGGCTAGCTGACGCGAGATCCTCGCCGGCCGTTACACCCCTGGTGTTACGTCTGCGTGAATGGCGGGATCCTCCATTAATGATGAGATGCGCTCGTTAATGGGGGGATTCGATGGCATGGAATGCGGGATAGTGGGGTGGCGGATATCTCTCATCTGGAGAGATTCGTGGAGCCGTGGCGGAGGCACCTGTGACCCACATTCTAGGTCGCCCGATAGAACCGAAGATGCCTAGCTCGGCGATAGGCCTAAAAGAGGGTGGGGGGCCGAGCTAGTTCAGTTCCTCGATAGCACAGAGGCGAAGGGCCGAGAAGCTCGGCGTGTAGGAGGGCTCGGAGGAGAGCCAATGGCCGTTTACATGGCGAGCGCAGGAACGTTCAGGGCATCCTCGGAGGTTGGGTCTGTAGGGTTCCTAGGCACACTAAGGAGGTCTCACAAGTGATTAAACATGGACAATTAAAATTTTACAAGTGCCGAGAAACCCTAATACGGATCGTTAACCAGAAGTATAGGTGATGCGAAGCACGTAAACAACTTAAACATAAAGGAAAGAAGCTACAACCTTTGTAGATCCGGTCCTCCACCTCCTAGGCTCCGTGATGAAGTCCCTCCGCTATCCAAATTGAATCCATGACTCTAGCATCGGCTTCATCGGAGAAAAGGGCGGACTTGGTCGTCGGTTCGATGCCGAAGATGATCTACGTCGAGGCATCACAAGATCAAGCTCCAACTTCACCAAGCCTTGAAAACTTGTGAAGGAAACACCCTATACTACTTGGCAAGAGGTAGAGGATGAAGAAATAGGAGGTGGGTTCACTTTAGAATTAGATTTCTCACTCATTTGCTCAAGTTGCCATTGATGCTATCAAGCTTTTTCTTCTTGAAGAAGAAGAAGAAGATGAAGATGATAATATCATAAGTGTTAAGTAAAATAAAAAACAATATGATACTTATCATAATTGTAACCATAGTTAGGTGTAGAGAATAAACCATGGTTAGGGTTAATGGTTAGGTTTAGGAAAAGAACAAGAATGGTCAAGCTTTCAACACTTCATGAAGTTTCCACAAAACTACAAAATAAGCCACCATTCTCTTTATCTTTTCTAAATGAAATAAATAAAATAAATAAATTGATAAATAAATAAGAGAAAAGAAACCCTAACCATTCACTAAACATGGTTTAATTCTTTACACAAACCCAAGTGAGCATGTATCATCAAACATGATACAAACAAGTGCACATTAAAAATATATCACATATACAATGTGCATATCAACTGAGAAAATCCATTTAAAGTGAACCAATACTAGTTAATGCAAAGTAATATATCAAATATATAATTATACATTAAATCATTAAATCAACACTTGATTCAATGATCCGGTCATGTCGCATATAACCGGCTAGTATCCAATGTATCGTCTTATCGAATCAATCCTTGATTCGATAACTAGGTTATATCGCATACAACCATTCGACACATTCATCGCGAGAATGAAATACGGTATCACATACACGCATTATTCTCGGTCCCGCACATATCTCATATGCGCTCCTATTTCGTTTCGCTTGAGCCAGGAAACCTCTGTGTAGGACTCTAAAGACTCGTCAATACGCCGGCAGCAGATGATGATCATATCAAACACCCACAAGCCGCAAGCGGTCTGCTAAACGTAACGGCCACCCGGGTATTGAGTGATCAGAAGATCGACGAGCAAGCCCGCTCACACTCCTGTGAATCCAACCAGTAACACTTACCGTACAGTCCGGTCTGTTCGTCTGATATGTCGCATATCTCGCCTAGGGGTGGTAAACGTCAGACCCCAATAGCTTGATAAGTCATGCCGACGTAAGGTCCATAACTATCGTGAAACTACTGATAACTCTTACCAGTATATCACTGCAACCCTGGCCAGGGATTTCCTGTTATGGCCAGTCGTGCACAGCGCGACATCAACCCCCAATACCGGGAGAGACAAATCCCCTCCTATCGCTCATTGCCTCCATGTGAATCGGGACTGTACCCAAAAACCACCTGTTTGCACGACTCAGTAGAGCCGTGGTAGGGTGGAAATCAAAGCACAGTGGGAGATACACAAGACTCTATGACGATCTCGGGTCTACAGACTAAGCTGTACCAGTGTCACCAAAGAACTGCCAGCTGACGTGAGGTATAATACCATCTGGGAGTTCTCGGCTCCACTGAGCACCCGCATACCATCTCCGATGTCAAACACCAATGGAAATGGGATCATCCATCGCCCATCACATGGGTCGAGAAGATATACGCTAGTCTACTCTGGAATATCGATGCCCCCCGTCTCGATATTCCCACGACTAGGAACATTGAAGGATGTACTCATTGACTACCCAGACCCCACTAGTATGATCTGCATCATAGTCCTGGAATTCGAGTACACATCCTAAGGGCTTTATCAACATATGATCAGAGAGACAGAAAGTATACATGTTAAGATAAAGAGCAACCAGATAGCGTACTATCATGTCGAGCAAGAAAGTCCTACCTATATATGTCCCAGCATCCACTACAATATACATCCAATATACAGTAATGGCCTCTAGGGCATACATATAACTAACAATCTCCCACTTGCATTAGGGCCATCTGCAGCAGTAGTTGTAGTATCTAATACTCAACCATCCCCTAAAAGTCTCTCTTTGGGAAAAGTCCTTCGTGAGTGGATCCGCCGTGTTCTCCTCTGAGTTTGCTCTCCTAACCTCGATCACCCTGGAGATCAACTATCTCTATGATCAGGTGATGCTTCCTCAGAATATGTCTGGGTCACTGATGGGACCAGGGTTCCAGGGCCGAAGCCACACTTCCATTGTCATACAATGGCAGGAACCTAGTTCATCTTATGAACCAATATACACCCAAACTGCCTCTTTGGTAGTATCTTAAATAGCGATGTAACCAACCTTTATCGTCTAGTTTGCCACGGTGTCTAGCTTGGAAATCTTCCAACATACCGTCCCTTTACCGAGGGTAAAGACAATGCCTGTGACTGACATTCAGTCGTCTTTATCACCCTGGAACCCTTCCAGTGATTCTCTCAGGATCGATTGATACCATCTCACTACATCTAGTGAGAATCCTAGCATCCAATTACATCTATCTCATAGATGAAAACTCAGGATTTAGGAGGTATCACTTTGATCCTATTGGAGAATCCTTATGATAAGCGGAGATTGACCGAGAGTAGCATAGGAAACTCCTTCCTTATCAAGAGTTGTCATCCACGTACTCTACGAGGATCACCACCATACTCCCTACTACCTTTTTGTATATACAAGGTTCATCTACCATTTTGATGATGTCAAACTGTTTGACTAACTCATCAAAACAGATGTTCCAACTCCGCGATGCCTGCTTCATCCTGTTAAAGCAACTTGGACACGTCTCCGCTGCTCCCACTGTTCACGAAGCCCTCTGGCTGTGTACTTATAGACGTTCTCTTCTAAATCTTTATTTAGAAAAGCAGTCATGACACCCAACCACCAGATATCGTAGTCATGGTATGTAGCCGTGGCAAGTAGGATCTGGATAGACTTAAGTATAGCCACTGGAAAAAGGTTTCATCATTATCCATGCCTGGTCGATGATGAAAACCTTTAACAAGTCTAGCTTTGAAAGTCTCAACTTTTCCATCTACACCAAGTAATCTTCTCAAGATATACTTGCTCCTGATGGGGATTTAACCCTTCAGATATAGCAACCAAAGTCCATACTTTGTTGGTGTATAAGGATTCCATCTCAGATCGCTAAGCATCCAGCCATTCTTACAGAGTTCCACTCCTGATGGCCTGCTCGAAACTAGTTGGGTCATCATCTCATGATGCATTCCTCGCTCCCACTGTCATCGAGAAACCGAGGTATCTCTCAGGCAGGCGAGGAACCCTACCAGATCGGCGGAGAGGCTGAGGTTCGTCGGGGACTATAGAATCCTTTGGTTCTGTCAAATCTTCAGCTGCAGTTTCGTATAGCGGGAACCTTTCCAGTTCTACAGAACTGACCTTGCCTCGATCTTTTCCGGATTTTGCTTTTGACATAGGCCGGACAATCCCAAATCTTAACTTATTAAGAGATAGGATCTTCCCACACCATATCTTATATGGAGTGGTAGGCACTGATTTGATTCGAACCTAATTCAATAGGTATGCAGCTTCTCAAGTGCACAACCCCAAAAGGAAATAGGTAACTCAGTAATACTCATCAAAGAGCACACCATATCTAATATTGTGCGATTGCTCCGCCCCGATACACCGATGTGCTATGGTGTATTCAGAGGAGTAATACTGAGAGAGAATCTCTTTTTCCTTTAGAATAGTCCAAGGATTCCATGCACAAGTTATTCTCCTCCCTGATCTTATCATAGGACATAATACTTATACCCGTATTTTGGTTCTCTACTTCCTACTTATATTCTGTGAATACCTCAAAAGGTTCGGACTTATGTTTCAATAGGAACATATGATTGAATCTTGAGAGATTATCAGAGAATATAATGAAGTATAAAGAACCAGTCCTGGCATGTGTAGACAGGAGACCTTATATACATCATCATGTATCAGTCCCAAGAGTTTACTAACTCTTTCTCTGTTTCCAGTAAACGGAGCTATAGTCATCTAATCTTTGTGACATGACTGACAAGTTTCACAAGATGTAAATTCAAACTGATTTAAATATGCATCTAAAATGTAACTTCAGTCAGTCGGGTCGCATTGATATGACCTAGTCTACAATGCCTCAAGAAGGATTCGTTCATTTCTGAACTCTTCCTCTTGTGTGTGTTCTGTATACTAAGAATTGTAGTTTGATTTAGAACGTCAATGCTTTTAGATAACGTGCCTGAACCGATCAACTTTTGATATAGGAAATGTTCAAAACATTATCCATCAATACAAAATTTTATCATTTCTTTACTAATAAAGTGACTGATATGATTTTGTATATCAGGTTCGGTATCTAATAGTATTTGTTCAGAATCAATGTATTGGTAATACAGGGTGACAGTGACCAACAGACTTGGCTGCAACACTTGCCCCGTTTTCTGTCTCATGAAACTTATCACCCGTTCTTAGTTTTTCTACCTTTTTGTAGCCCTATGTAACAGATTACATATCTGGGATCCTGATCCGGTATCATATACCCAGGATGTAGAGGATACTGAGAAACAGTTCTTTGTAATGAACACACCCGAAGGAGATGCATCATATGTACTTTCTTCGTTTGGGCGGCATAGAAATTCTGGTATTCCCCTATTTCCTGCTCTGTCTTATAACATTTATAAGTTGGAGCGGGACCAACTTACCCCAGCTCAGTATAACAAGCGGGTTCGGTCAATACATCTATATTATTATCTTGATTAAGGCGTGATATGGTCGCTACCTGGAGAGAGAGAGAAGAAAACACCCTGCGTGCGCTCTTGCAAGATCAGATTGGTTATTTATTTTATCTAATCAGGATGGCTCCCACCGTTTTTATCAAATCTTCCTTCAAACCCTAAAAGGAAAGACTAGCCGGGATTAATTACACTTTACAAGTTCGCCAATCTTTCAGCCAGGCCAGTGTCGGTACTTTGAGGGAGGTTCCTCGTGCTTTCGCACGGACCTAATTACAGTAAACCTCGTTTTCCCAGAGGCGTAACCCCGTTGACACCTTTCTAGACACCTACTTGATCGGCTAATTGCAAAGTGCAAAACTCTCCCAGGAGTAACAATTACTCGCAGTGGGTATCGGGATCCAACTATCATATAGAAGGTATGCAATTTCATTGCAAATTTCAACACTTGAAATTCCCGATAAAGGTTTTTACCCCTAGCACCTATGACCTTAACTATGGTCAACAAATCATAAGTACTAGTCAAGTTCTACCTGTCATTTCGTGATTAATTAGACCCACCCACATGACCCTTAACTAAGGTCAACAAAGTCACACGACTGTCCTAACTAATCGCATCATATGCGGTGTAGGAAGACATCACTTAGCTACCGTACACTGTGCCTTGACTATGGTCAACAAACACAGCACGAATACTAAGTACTCTACTTCCTAAAATGACGGAGGGTTGCGAATGGTTTTTGTGAAAACCTTTAACGCTTTGAACTTGATCTCGTTGCGGAATCATATGGTTTTTAAATGGAATGTTTTTGAAGCTTTTCTAGTTTTGCTAAAGGGGTCACTCCCAGTGAAGGGATCGTCGGCCCTTTCCTCGTCGAATGAGGTGCGGGATATATCATATATATCACTGTGCAAAGCAGAAACTATAGAAGCAATCAAAAGACAAACCGAGTGTGTAGCATCTGCCAGTTATTGCTAAAGGAGTCACTCCCGGTGAAGGGATGTCGGTCCTTTCCTCATCGAATAAGGTGCAGGATGTTCTACAAGGAACACCGCGATGCAAAGCAAGAACTATAGCTACCTGTTTTATTTTTGAAATTCGATTCCACAACATCAATTAGGTTTATTTTCTTTCATTAATCTCATTAATGAATATCCCATCATTTAAGTCCACCTAATCATCACAGATAAATATAACGTACGCTTATGCCATCCGCATTCGCCTCGATGTCCCGTCTGCACCGTTAGGCAGAGCGAGGCAGGGCTAGCACGGGTGTAAAACATAAGCAACGTTTATATAATATATCATATATACTATATACTATATCTATCACAGAACATCACATGATCACATCACAGATAACGCAGCAGAAAATATCATATGAAATATTGGATATACTAGGACGTCCGTGTTTTCAATACGAGCCAGTATAAAACACGGATTCCACGGTCGTGATGAATAGCCAATCCCACACCCCTAGACCCCTACGAGAGCGGCAAGCAACCCTACCAATTCTAGGGTTAGGAGACCCGGACTCGACTCCTCGAGATGGTCTCCCTCTGGACCCCAGAACCCGGTTACTTGTGCTCCCCTCCTTGGGTCTATCCTAATGCGGAAAAGTAAATAATATACAAATGGTGACAACATCCGCAACCTGGAAGTGCCCCAATAAAAGAATATTACATACAAGTTTTTACATGAATGAAAAAGAAAAACACTCATCTCACATAAAAAACCCCGGCTATTCGAACACGACGATCCAATATAACATATCCAGCAACACATAACATCACATGTCATCAACGTAAGTAAATATGCACATCCCAATTGTCATTGACATATAGCAACGAAACCGGCGATATCACATATTACACTTACGGTCACAGAAAATAAAGTGTAAAACTACAACAGTTGGAATCCGCAACCTGCATAGACATCGCATGCCTAATCAAATGAATTCCTTAGACATCACATGCCTAACAATTATAAACCCCGTATTTTAGTCTCATTATCGAAAACTCTTTTCAATATCAAGTTGGGCAATTCAACAGGATTCCCGACATTCTGATCGAATGCTCGTCGCAAACTTTAGTTGGCGGCCGCACCCCCGACGCCGTCGACGAAGTGCACCAAGGCGGAACACCGCTGCCGCGAGCACCCGAACGGATGCTTTCGGCGACGGGGTTCTCCTACAGTCACTTAGTCGGGGCTATGGGGTGAGGCTGTCTATTAAGTTTACCCGGCGAGTATCCGCGTACGCTACGTGATTGCGACGGACTTTTGATCTCATCAAAATTCCGTGGCAACCGATCAAGTGAGACTAAACTGCTATGTTTATAACATTCATTTAGTTATCTCATAACTATTTGTGAATTCCAATTATTGTATCACATTCCAGATAATTAGAAAATGTTAAACTTTCCGATCGAACATTCAAACACCCAAGTTTTCCCGATACAGATCAAAACATGAAACATGTCTAAAAACATTCAGTTCGTGCCTCAGTACCAACGGTCCAGCCGTAGAAGGGTCAAGCCAACGCCTCACATGTGGCATGCCGTACTGCCCCAAACCCTAAGGTTCAAAGGGCAGTTCAAGACGGCCACATAATCGAGTTAAGGTTTGTTGTCTTCTAGAGGGACCATCGCATTACTTGCACTACTTAGAACGTCATTAAACTACGGAAAAGTCCAACAATCGGAAATTTCCCAGCAGGGGAAAAAGTGGGTATTTATATCCGGTCGAACTTTTTAACATATTCTAAAATTAGCCGGAAAAACACACAGACAAAATTAGATAGTCTGATCGAATCTCCGAATCCCCAATACAACCCAGAAAATTCAACTCTTGAATTCAAATTAAAAATTCCCAGAAAAACCTGCACTACAAACTAGGAATTACTGTGTAAACATAATTGTCTAAAGGGACAAATTAGCCGCGGAACCGCCGCAATAGTCATGCTATTGCCGTGGTTCCGCCGCTCTTTTAGCGATTCAGGTTCTCAAACTTCACAGTAATTCTTAGAAATACCTGCTGATTTTTCTGCATATTTTTAATTCTCAAAAATCCACGATTTCAGAAAATGTACAGAGAGCATTTTTGGGTTTGGGTTTTGGTTCGATCGGACTTCTAATTCCGTCTACGCATCGCCTAAGGCTCTAGCTAGTCTCTGATACCACTGTAGGGTTCCTAGGCACACTAAGAAGGTCTCACAAGTGATTAAACATGGCCAATTAAAATTTTACAAGTGCCGAGAAACCCTAATACGGATAGTTAACCAGAAGTATAGGTGATGCGAAGCAAGTAAACAACTTAAACATAAAGGAAAGAAGCTACAACCTTTGTAGATCCGGTCCTCCACCTCCTAGGCTCCGTGATGACGTCCCTCCGCTGTCCAAATTGAATCCATGACTCTAGCATCGGCTTCATCGGAGAAAAGGGCGGACTTGGTCGTCGGTTCGATGCCGAAGATTGATCTACGTCGAGGCATCACAAGATCAAGCTCCAACTTCACCAAGCCTTGAAAACTTATGAAGGAAACACCCTATACTACTTGGCAAGAGGTAGAGGATGAAGAAATAGGAGGTGGGTTCACTTTAGAATTGGATTTCTCACTCATTTGCTCAAGTTGCCATTGATGCTATCAAGCTTTTTCTTCTTGAAGAAGAAGAAGAAGATGAAGATGATAATATGATAAGTGTTAAGTAAAATAAAAAACAATATGATACTTATCATAATTGTAACCATAGTTAGGTGTAGAGAATAAACCATGGTTAGGGTTAATGGTTAGGTTTAGGAAAAGAACAAGAATGGTCAAGCTTTCAACACTTCATGAAGTTTCCACAAAACTACAAAATAAGTCACCATTCTCTTTATCTTTTCTAAATGAAATAAATAAAATAAATAAATAGATAAATAAATAAGAGAAAAGAAACCCTAACCATTCACTAAACATGGTTTAATTCTTTACACAAACCCAAGTGAGCATGTATTATCAAACATGATACAAACAAGTGCACATTAAAAATATATCACATATACAATGTGCATATCAACTGAGAAAATCCATTTAAAGTGAACCAATACTAGTTAATGCAAAGTAATATATCAAATATATAATTATACATTAAATCATTAAATCAACACTTGATTCAATGATCCGGTCATGTCGCATATAACCGGCTAGTATCTAATGTATCGTCTTATCGAATCAATCCTTGATTCGATAACTAGGTTATATCACATACAACCATTCGACACATTCATCGTGAGAATGAAATACGGTATCACATACACGCATTATTCTCGGTCCCGCACATATCTCATATGCGCTCCTATTTCGTTTCGCTTGAGCTAGGAAACCTCTGTGTAGGACTCTAAAGACTCGTCAATACGCCGGCAGCAGATGATGATCATATCAAACACCCACAAGCCGCAAGCGGTCTGCTAAACGTAACGGCCACCCGGGTATTGAGCGATCATAAGATCGACGAGCAAGCCCGCTCACACTCCTGTGAATCCAACCAGTAACACTTACCGTATAGTCCGGTCTGTTCGTCTGATATGTCGCATATCTCGCCTAGGGGTGGTAAACGTCAGACCCTAATAGCTTGATAAGTCATGCCGACGTAAGGTCCATAATTATCGTGAAACTACTGATAACTCTTACCAGTATATCACTGCAACCCTGGCCAGGGATTTCCTGTTATGGCCAGTCGTGCACAGCGCGACACCAACCCCCAATACCGGGAGAGACGAATCCCCTCCTATCGCTCATTGCCTCCATGTGAATCGGGACTGTACCTAAAAACCACCTGTTTGCACGAATCAGTAGAGCAGTGGTAGGGTGGAGATCAAAGCACAGTGGGAGACACACAAGACTCTATGACGATCTCGGGTCTACAGACTAAGCTGTACCAGTGTCACCAGAGAACTGCCATCTGACGTGAGGTATAATACCATCTGGGAGTTCTCGGCGAGTCCGTTCAGTGTACCCAGTCTCCACTGAGCACCCGCATACCATCTCCGATGTCAAACACCAATGGATATGGGATCATCCATCGCCCATCGCATGGGTCGAGAAGATATACGCTAGTCTACTCTGGAATATCGATGCCCCCCGTCTCGATATTCCCACGACTAGGAACATTGAAGGATGTACTCATTGACTACCCAGACCCCACTAGTATGATCTGCATCATAGTCCTAGAAGTCGAGTACACATCCTAAGGGCTTTATCAACATGTGATCAGAGAGACAGAAAGTATACATGTTAAGATAAAGAGCAACCAGATAGCGTACTATCATGTCGAGCAAGAAAGTCCTACCTATATATGTCCCAGCATCCACTACAATATACATCCAATGTACAGTAATGGCCTCTAGGGCATACATATAATTAACAGGGTCCATCCTTAGCAGGATGATAGCCCGGGGGACGTATCCCATGCGTGGTTTATGCCCTGTTTCCGTGTGCCTCGGGACGCGTCGTCTGCCACGTGTCATGATCTGGGGAGTTCCCGATTATGAGCATCATCATTAGCCCCCCCACTCTCGTCCTGATCTATTTATGGATCGGGTCGAGAGTGGCCTGATCGGTTCCCCGGGCTCAGTTCGTAGTTAAGGACCTCGTCAGTGCGGATTTCCGAGGCGGTTAGGCGTATCCCCAATGACGTTAGTGGATCAGAGATGAGATCATATATTGAAGAGGGAGCGCCGATTCGATCGTACGTCCGTTGGGGCGCAGGCCACGTGTCCGACGCCGATTAGCGGATGTGACGGGTTGTCACCATATTCTGCTCTTAAAGGGACGTCTCCAATGGCTGCGCGACATGTGGAGTGTTGACGGTTGGCGAGCGCGAAGTGTCGTTTTGGCGGGAAATGATCTGAGCCGTCAGATGCGTTTTCCAAAGTACTATAAATAGAGGTGGGATCCCCCCAGGGTTCACACTTTCTCCATCATTTCCTTACTGCCGCAAGAGATAACTCGGCGCTCTTTCCTTGAGGTCGGATCTCTCACGCTCTTTTCTCGGAGGACTCCTTCTTTGAATCAGGTTAGATGTCTTCCTCTGAGGAGTCTGTTGAGATAGTTAGGGTAGAGTCTAGGGAGTCTTCTTCTGCTTCTTCCTCTGCCCCATCCGAGTCGAATTCCCCTCATAGAGTAAGGGTTACCCGCGCCGCTCGTGGTCAGGCGACGGGAAGGGTCCCCAAAGCGCGCATCGGGAATTCTCGCGATGCGCCCTCCCTCTTAAGGCATGTGGACAAGCTCACCACGATTCGGGATCGTTTCCACATTCCCCCTAGCTATTCGCTTCGTTTGGCTAAGGGAGGACAAGAGGGCAGATCAGGTGCAGGGCAAGGAGATCGTCTTGTACCTGGATGCGTTCTGGGCCGGAAGCGTCTGCCCTTTTCCCCGAGGTATGTGGGGCGCTATGTTGCTTTTAACTAGCCCCGGGCCAGCTAGTGCCGAACTCATGGAGGATTCTCCTCGGGTTCCTGGTCTGGTTGAGAGTTGATGAAATCCCCTCCAGCTTGACCCTTCTCCTCTCCTATCTTTGTTATAAAAATCATCCCGGCACCCGTAAGGACAAGCAAAGCTGGGTGTACGTTTCCTTTAGAAAACGCAGGGGAGGAGCGGACGGATCGGGGGTCGTAGTAGTTCTTTATTCCATCCACGAATGGAAGGAGAAGTTCGTATGCATCGGGCCATCCGAGGGTGAGGATTGGCCTGTGCCTGTACAGTGGCATAGGGCCAATTGCCCATGGGTGAAGCGGTCGTCCTCTCCCGAGGCGAGGGCGGTGTCGATGTGGGAGCTGATCCAACGGGTCGATGTTTTGCTTTCCGAGCAGGCCTTTAGTTGGGCCGGACTTAGCCCCGGTCGATTCTTGGGTAAGTTAGGAGCCTAGCCGACCTATCTAGACATGAATATTTTTCTTCTGTTCTTTCTGGCGTCACTGACTCCCTTTGTGTATTTTCCTTTTTGCAGAACCTATGGACCGATCCAAATTCCTGGCTGCCATAGCCGTGAAGAAGGGGAGGAAGACCGGGGGCGCCGGCTGGTCCCACCCCGCTCCGAGCCCGGCCCCAAAGGCGGCCGCACCGGCTAGGCCTTCCACCATGCCCCGGGCTTCGGAGACCATCTGTGGGGAGAGCCGTAAGCATGCTCGGGAGCCGGAGCCCCGGGATTTGGAGGTGGAGGATGAGGCCACCCCCCGAGGTCCCCCTCAATAGGTACAAGAGGACGGTATCTCGATCTCCGTCCTCCCCAATCTTCGTGCAGGAGGGGGACGTTTGTTTCGAGGTGCCCTCGGGGCTTTCTGTCGCCGATAACTTGCTCTCGGAGATGGAACGATCGGCCCGGAGAAAAATCCCCCGGGGGACCCTCAAGGCCCAAGTCGCCGCCATTGCTCAGGAGGCTGTACAGGTCAATATCCGCTTTCCGTTTAGGTTTTCGCTAAGCATTTTTTGTCGGATCAGATACTTTTTAACCCCTTTTTTTTTATCTTCTTCAGGTCCTCCAGCACTGTGCCCTCATCACCAACATGGAGCACGAGGAGATTGCTCTGGAGATGCAGAAGGCGGGCGAGTCTTCTTCGTGGGAAGACGATCTGCGGCAGGCGAAGGAGAGGATCACCGCCCTCCAAAACCGGGTGTCCGCTGAGGAGGTGGTGAACTCCAAATGCAAGGAGTCCATTAGCTTTTGAAGGATCCAACAAGGCCACCCAGGCTAGGTTGGAGGAGGCCAAGGTGCTGAACTCCACGATGAAGAAGTCGCTTAACGCCTGCAAGAGGGAGACCGAGGTGGTGAAGGAAGCGGTGAAGATCGCCGACCTCCGGGCTGTGAGGTCGGTGGAGAGTACAAGGAGTCGGAACAATTCAACATCGACTTTGCCGATGCCTCAGCCATTGTCTGGCACCAGGCTCTCGATGCCGGGGTTTGCCGACGGTGAGCTCCGGCTCGAGTACCCCCTCGAGGATGAGCCATAGGGGGAGGCCGCAGGTGGGAGTGCTAGAGATAAGGCAATCACCCCGGCTCCCAGCGCCGAAGCTCCTGGTGGGGGTGCCGATCCTATAGCCACTACCCCGGCTACCGATGCTGGCGTTGAGCAGATCGAGGTCCTCCCCGGTCCCGAGGCCTGAGCCTTTTTGCATTCTTCCCCTCTTTTTTTTTTGAATCTTGTAAGCCTTCGGGAAATTTTGTAAGGCTGAGGAGCCTATATTACCTTTTGTAAACGCTCCTAAGTTATGAATAAAGCCGTTTTGATTTTTGTTCGTGTGGCAATGTTTTCTTGTGTGAGCCCGTTAATGTTTTCCTCGTCTTGCGAGTCAGACCGTAGGTCAATGACAGGTTCTTTAGGTGGCGATCGCGCGCTGAGTGAAAGCCAATTATTTGTCAAGTATACAAAGGTCGGTGTCTTGTGCCCCCGAAGTCGAGGTGACGATCGCTCACTTAAGGTACGTCGGTTGACTCCTTCGAGTAGAAAGGCCTAGATTGGCCCATTCCTACGAGTTGGACTGGCGACCACTTCTCTTAGAATAAGTTAGACAAGAGCCTAGTTTGGATTGGTCGGCGTCGACCAAGAAACAAAGCTGTTCGGCGGGTTCATGAGGTCCTCAGACCCTTAGTGTAGATGGGTAGGGAGTTACCCGCTAAGGGTTAACCGAGCAGGGAAGCTGCTCGGTGGCCTCTTGGTGAGGGCTTTGATCCTTAGCGTCGGTGGATAGTAAGTTTCCCGCTAAGGACGGACTGAGCAGGGAAGCTGTTCAGTGGCCTCTTGATGAGGACTTCGACCTTTGGCGTCGGTGGGTAGTAAACTACCTGCTAGGGATTGACCGAGCAGGGAAGCTGCTCAGTGGCCTCTTGATGAGGGCTTCGATCCTTAGCGTAGATGGGCAGGAGCTACCCGCTAAGGATTGACCGAGCAGGGAAGCTGCTTGGTGGCCTCTTGATGATGGCTTTTGATCCTTGGCGTCGGTGGGTAGTAAACTATCGGCCAGGGATTGACCGAGCAGGGAAGCTGCTCGGTGGCCTCTTGATGAGGGCTTCGATCCTTAGCGTCGATGGGTAGGAGCTACCCGCTAAGGATGGACTGAGCAGGAAAGCTGCTCGGTGGCCTCTTGATGAGGGCTTTTGATCCTTGGCGTAGGTGGGTAGTAAATTACCAGCCAGGGATTGACCGAGCAGGGAAGCTACTCGGTGGCCTCTTGATGAGTGCTTCGATCCTTAGCATAGATGGGTAGGAGCTACCCGCCAAGGATGGACCGCCAGGGGAGCTGCCCGGTTTTGTGAGGTGTCGCTCGATCTCCCCTGCCGTGTGAAAATCTGGAAGAGTGACCATCGCGGGTGGCACATGGCTGAAATGCAGAGGCAAGGCGTTCCAAGATCCACGTTATTCCGGCATCGGTTTGTCGTGAGACACGGGATGCCCGCCACGTGGCAGTCCTGTATTGGAAAAGTTGAAGATATCCCAGGATTCGCGCCTATGTGCGCCCAAATTTCGGCCCCTAGGGGATTTTGTTGAGGCTATAAATAGAGAAGGAGACGGGTTTCTTTTAGCATTGTTTTTCTGAGATGGCCGGGCGCATCTACACGATTGAAGAGATCGTCATTCCTGACGACGTCTACTTGTACAACCAGTCCTTCTCCTCGTCGGTCGTCCCTCTTCCAATTGCTAATGTATGCAATTTGGAGGAGGTCCCTGGGGCTGTACAACCCCCTCTCCGAGGAACTGCAGGATGAGGCGCTCGATAAGCTGCACACGCTATATGTCCTCGGCCTTATCTCGAAGAACATGCATGATCGGTCGGCGGCCCTTCTTTTGGAGTGTTTCCAAAAGAGGCAGATCGCGGACTCTTGCCCGGCGGATGGAAGTTCCGGTTCTTCCGTGGCGTCCCGGGTACATGGGTAGCATCAGAGGGAGCGGGCTGAAGGGGCTAGGGCTTGACTGGCGGAGATCTCCACGGAGTACCATCTGTAGTGCTTCCTCGACCCCGCACCCCCTCTGTTGTAATTTTAATTTTTGTATAAGGCCGAAGAGCCCATAATACCCATGATAAATAAAATTCTCCTTTTGCGACGTGCTATCGTTTCCTTTTCGTTTTCTTTGCGTGTTTGAGTATGTTCATAAAACGAAACCTGTGACTTTTGAACCGAGGAAGAGGGAAACACATAGGAGAAATTTCTTCTAATTCAAAAGACTTAGAAAAGTTTACATCGCTTTGGCAAAGAAGAAACATGTATTCACAGATACAATTTTTAAATTCACTTGTACAACTTGAGCTTCTCGGCGTTGTAAGGTCGCGGAAATTTACGACCCACCATGTCTTGCAGGCGATAGGCCCTACCGGGCAATACCTCGGAGATGAGGAATGGACCATCCCACTTCGGGGAAAACTTATGCAACTTGCCTTGGTCTACGAACTAATTCCGACTTAGGACTAGATCCCAGGTCTTGAAGGTTCGATGCTTGACTCATACGTTATAGTAGCGAGCAGTTTGCTGTTGGTAAGCGGCGGCTTTAATCTGTGCCCGGTCCCGCTTCTCTAGCAAGATGTCCAGATTAGTTCGGAGTGCCAAGGTATTAGCTTCGTCATCGAAGTGCTCGACTCTGTAACTGGGCATTCCGATCTCTGTTGGGACCATCGGCTCGGTGCCGTAGCAGAGGCTGAAAGGGGTCTCTATAGTGGGGTCTTCTTCGATGTGCGTAAAGCCCATAAAACCCGGGGTAGTTCGTTGACCCAACTACCCTGCCTTCCCTCCAGACGAGTTCGAAGACCTCGGATTACATCTCGGTTAGTGACCTTGGCCTGCCCGTTGCATTGAGGATGCGCGACCGCGGCGAACTTCATGAGTACGTGGTAATCGTTGCAGAATCCCTTGACTTTGTCATTTTCGAAGTTCATCCCGTGGTCGGTAACGATACACCTCGGGATCCTAAATCGGGATATTATGTTGTTCTGAAGGAATTTGATGGTCGCGGTGGCGTCCGGTTTTCTGATGGGGACGGCCTCGATCCACTTCGTCAAGTAGTCTACCGCGACGAGGATATATTTGTGCCCGCCCATACCAGTTGGGAGTTGGACAACCATGTCCATTCCCTACTGGGAAAACGGCCATGAGGATGTCATGGCCGTTAGCTTGGTAGCCGGAAGGCGGGGTACACTGCCATGGTGTTGATAGCTCTTGTATCTTCTGACGAGCTTCTGAGTGTCCTGATGAATGGTTGGCCAATAGTACCCTTGGAGCAACATTTTCTGGACTAAGGTGCAGGCCCCTTGATGAGCTCCACCAACCCCTTCGTGAATCTCACGCAGGATGTAGTCGGCTTCTTGGGGGTCGACGCACCGAAGCAGAGGTTGTGTGTACGACTTCTTGTAGAGGTTTTCATTGCTCCAAATGAAGTGGCGGGCTTTGGCTTGGTGGCGGTGTGCTTCCTTTAGATCTTCCGGGAGCATACCCTCATTCAGGAATTCTATGAGGGGTTTCCTCCAATCCCGGTCTTCTTCCCGGGCAGCGTAAACATGAAGAGTTGTCGCCCTGTCTTCCACGCTAGCCTATGGCAAGACATCGAAGAGAATATTTCTCTTGTTGTTGGACATATAGGAGGATGCTAGGTTGCTTAGAGCGTCGGCGTGGGCGTTTAGGTGCCGGGGAATCTGCTTCACATGAACTTCATCGAAGTATTTTCGTAGTCTTCTTACCTCGGCTAAATATTTCACCATTAGAGGCTCCTATGCCTTGAAACGGCCGGTCACCTGGTCTACGATCAGGGTGGAGTCACTGCGGATTCGGATCGTCTTCAGCCCCACTCCGAAGGCGATTCGTAGTCTAACTAGTAAGGCCTCATACTCTGCAGCGTTGTTTGAGGCTTTGAACCCGAGTTTCAAAGAATACTCCATCTCTACCTCGTTCGGGCCTCGAATGATAAGGCCGGCACCCATCCTCGGTAGATGATCCATCGACTTAAAGGACCCAATCGGGGACGGAGTCGGGTCTTTCCTCGATCGAGGGTTGAGACCTGGGGGCTGGCACCGACACTGCCTCCTTGTTGGGGATAGTGCATTCGGCAATAAAGTCGGCCAGGACTTGTGCTTTGATAGCCTGCCTTGGGCGGTATTTGATGTCGAATTGAGATAACTCCCACCTCCATTTCTCCAAGCGACCAGATGACCCGGGGGAGGCGAGAATAGCCCCTAAGGGACGCTTGGTGAAGACGAGGATGGTGTGTGCCTGGAAGTAATGCCATAGTTTCCTTGAGGCAACGATAAGCGCCAAGACAATCTTTTCTATGGCCGGGTACCTTGTTTTCACGTCCTTAAAGACGTGGCTTACGTAGTAGACCGACTTCTGGACTCTTTTGACTTCTCGGACGAGCACCGAGCCTGCGGCCTGATCGAACACCGCTAGATACAGTGATAGCTCGTCTCCTTCAATTGGCTGGGTAAGCAGGGGGAGTTGCCAGGTGCATTTTCAATTGCTCGAAAGTGATCTGACACTCCTCCGACCATTTGAACCTTGGGATCTTTCTCAGGGCTTTGAAGAATGGGAGACACTTTTCTCCGGACCTTGACATGAAGCGACTCAGAGCGGCCACTCTCCCCGTGAGTCGCATGATTTCGACGTTGGTCTTCGGCGCGGCCATGTTGAGGATGGCGCTGATTTTATCCGGGTTAGCCTCGATTTCTCGGTGGGTAACCATGAACCCGAGGAATTTTCCACTAGTGACCCTGAACGCGTACTTGGCGGGATTCAGCTTCATTTTGTACTTGCGGAGGATGTCGAAATTCTCGCCAAGATCTTTGGCGTGCTCATCCGATGAGGTCAACTTAACAAGCATGTCGTCGACGTAAACCTCCATGTTCCTCCCGATCTGTTGTTTGAACATCCTGTTGACCAAGCGCTGGTATGTAGCTCCGGCTTTTTTGAGGTCAAAGGGCATCACTTTGTTGCAGTATAACCCCCGGTCTGTTGTGAATGCGGTAAGCTCTTCGTCTACCGGGCTCATACGGATCTGGTTGTAGCCGGAGAAAGCATCCATGAAGTTGAGCAATTCGTGGCCTGTCGAGCTGTCGATAACCTGATCTATCTGAGGGAGGGGATAGTTGTCTTTCGGGAAGGCCTTATTGAGATCTGTAAAGTCGACGCACATGCGCCACTTCCCGCTTTCCTTTTTAACTATGATCACATTCGCTAGCCATTCTAAGTAGGCCACGTTTCGAATGAAGTTGGCTGCAAGCAACCTGTCGACTTCGTCCTCGATCGCCTTTTGTTTGATCGGGGTGAAACTTCGTTTCTTCTTCCTGACGGGTCGGACTGTCGGGTTGACCCCCAGCATATACGAGATTACTTTTGGGTCGATCCCGGGCATGTCGGCGGGCGCCCAAGCGAACACGTTTGAGTTTCTTTGGAGAAAGTGGATTAAGTCTTCGTGCCAGGCTCCCGTTAAGAGTGACCCGATCTGGACAGTTCGTTCATTGTCCCCCTTGACGAGGGGGACCCCCATTAGGGCCTCCACCGGGCCCCCTCAGATTTCTCTTTGCTCATCACGAGTATCCAAGGACCCCTGGAAATCACTCGCGCTTTCGAGGTAGTCGCTTTGCTCCTCGGGGTGGACATCGCTGTGAAGTAGATCGTCGCGATTTGCTGGTTCCCGTAGGCCCGGCCTATCCTCCTTTGATCCAGGAGAAACTTGATCGTGAGGTGGTAGGTCGAGATTTGGGCCCTAAGAGAGTTTAGAGTTGGACGTCCCAGGAGGATATTGTAGGACGAAGGAATCCTAGTGACGATGAACTCCATTGGCATGGTTCTCGTATGGCCCGCCTTCCCAATGTTAAGGAGGAGGGTAACCACTTCCTCTGTCGGGATGGAGTGGTTAGTAAACCCCGACAGAATGTGGGCGGTTGGCCTCAGGTCCGACGGGCCGAGCCCCATACGTAAAAAGCAGTCGTAGAAAAGGATGTATTTTTACCTGAGCACAAGTTATAAATTTGTTTTGCTTTTTAATAGCAAGAAGGAGCTTGTAGCTCATTGGTAATACCTGGCACCAGAGTTCAAATCCCATCCCCCATATTATTTTTTAATATTGATTTCCTTTTAAATTTTTAGAATCCCAAGAGTCTATACGTGCTAAACCCGTAAAACCAAAAGTCACATATAAAACAAACTGTCCTGGGGGGTAGACCAACAGACATAGGACACGTGGCATGAAGAATCGGCACGACTCGGTCGACTCGGACCGGCGGATCGCTCGACTCGGCCCGCCGCTGCCGTCCGATTCGCCTCAGATCAGATTTCTGCCTTCTTGAAAAATGTGCCCCTTGGCCTCCTTATAACCCATGTATAGTTTAATTTTCCTGCACATTAACAGAGCCATTCAAAACACCTATTTACTCCATTTTTAATACAATTTTTAATACATTTTTCTCACACCCTTTCACCTATTCTAACCCTAGTTTTCTCTATAAATACCACCCCTAAACACACCCCTCCTCACTTCCAAATTCTGTCCAAAACTCTCAAGAAAATTCTAAGTTCAATAGTGTACAAATGGAGTTAGCAAAGGGCGAAATTCCGGTGAAATTCCGACGGCAATACGGGGAGTTTCCGGCGACGAAACGACGCACCGACGATTCCCCTCTCTACCTCTATCTTCCCTCTTTCTTGTTAGCTTGTAAGTCTCTCCTCCCTCTTCTATTCTCTATTCTTAAAAGTTGTATTCCTAAAACCTGACGGAAGCGGAGTTAATTCGACTTCCGATTCGGTTTTCTTTAAAAAGTACAATTTTCATTAAACGCAATCATTCCAAGCTCTCACATCTTGACTATTAACTATTAACAAAACATCATGAACAAGTTTCATAGCAAAATATTTCATATTGCAATTTTTATCGTACTTTTTCACTAAAATACTATGTAGTTTAGTTTCGACTTTAAAACATCATTAATCTTGCTATACCTTTAAATAGATCGTGAGGTAATGACCTAGCTCTTCACAATACTCATATGCAACATAACACAATACCTTTTGGGAAATATAGATTCGGGAAATACCGTTTTACACAAAACTATCTCTAACTTATAAAAACCATTTTCACAAGATTACGTATTTTTACAAATCTTTGCAAAGCGCCGCTACAATCCATTTTAGAGAACCCGTTTAGGAAGGTGCGGATTATCGCACATCCCTGGGCTTAGTAGTGCTAGATGCAGACCTCCGTAAGGAGCATTCGGTCTCGAAAGATTTAAAAATACAAATATCTTAAGAAAATAAGATTTCTAAAAAAATAATAAATTAAAATTATTTTATATAAATAAATATATATGTATCATCAAAATATCTAATTTTGATATAATATAAATATTCCAACTTTTCTAAATCAAAAGAATCACTTTACATGAAAATACCATGCAATTCTATACAAGTTCAATTCTTTACAATTAAATAACATATATTATGAAAATAGGTTTATCTCACTAGAAATGTCACATATATAAAATCTATATCTATGAAAACTCT
Source organism: Agapanthus africanus (assembly GCA_030015575.1). Taxonomy (NCBI): domain Eukaryota; kingdom Viridiplantae; phylum Streptophyta; class Magnoliopsida; order Asparagales; family Amaryllidaceae; genus Agapanthus; species Agapanthus africanus. The sequence continues at coordinate 267,025,875 of CM057339.1, forward strand.
AAAGACGATAATAAAATACTTGAGATATATTTTGAAAATTATACAAAATTATTTTTACATAAACCCCCCTCAAGTTTTATAAATTACAATAAGGACCCTAGTAAATATAGGTTTAAGCGGGACCGGTCTCTTGAGCCTCAGGGAGCCGGAGATATGGGTGCTTGCCTATTTAAAGTAGACAACTTAACAAACGGTGTTATCAATACGATAATCGTCTTTGATAAAGACACAAATCCTGCAGCCCATGTGCAGCGGTTACCGATAACACCAAAACTTAATTCAGGATTTAATTTCTTTTCTAATTGTCTGACTCAGACCGAGTCTCATTATAATAAATCTGACTTGAATATGATTCAAGTACAAACTACAATTCAACATGAATCCATGAATCCATATATTCAATCTATTCAATCTGTATTGACTGAACTGAACCATGGATATACATCCATCTACATGATTCATACATCTACATGATTCTCCAGTTACATCCATTTACTGATATCATGGTTTCGGCAAGTCATCCATCTGTACAATCTATAATACAAGACATTACAGTTTTCAATACAAACAATACAATCAAGACATCGCGGGGTTTAAGGGGTAGATTGGTACGGAAGGTGTTAGAAGTGGCACGAGACTGCAAGATTTAAGAAACCTAACCTGAATTCAATCGCCGTTGTTCCGGGCATTCTAACGGAGCCTTATACTTTATATTCCGTTGCCTTAGTCTCTGGCATACCGAGACTCCTCTCGTATACACTGGCATCCTTCTGTACCAAGCTACAAACAACGGCGTTAACACTAAATACAACATTGTAACAATATAATACAACTTTAAAAGCTACACATACTCTCTCTCTATCTATTCTACTTCTCCCTTATCTTTTGGGACTTATCGAACAATTTATTCGCTGACGACATTCCTTCTCTTTCTTCTTTGGAATGTTGTCAGGTGGATCAGACCTTCCAGAGATCAAGCCTAGTACTGAAGACTTAGACCAGTTTACTGAAGATCCCAGGCTGTAGTTACACTTGTACACATTTCATTTCAGTACTTTCCATTTCTATTATACCACTGTTTAGGCATTGCTTTCATTCAGATGTATTTACTTTTCCAAGTATTATAAAAGAATGTTAATAAATAAAGTTGCTGTTTTATGACATTTGTCTCTTGTGTACATTTTTTTATATTGCTTAGTTACGCTTAGCTTATTTACTTCTGAGTAAATACGTAGCGGCCAGTCGCGTCCCCTTTGCCGTACACCGGAAAGTGGGGCGTGACACACGATCAGTTCGATGCGAAGTACTTTCCTGAGATTGCCCATTTTGACATGGAGTATCAGTTCATCCATCTACAATAAGGCTCGATGTGGGTCAAGTCTGTGGACGAATACGACACTGAGCTTACCATGCTTAGCAGGTAAGATATTGTCTCAAATTCAAATTCCTGAACTCACTTATTACTTTGCTAACACAAGGTCGTAACAGGTTCGCTCCACACCTGATTCCTACTGCTGAGATCCGGGCATAATGATTTTAGCAAGGGTTGGACACGAAAATCCAAGCTGCACTCCCTATAGGGGATTTCCCAACCCATGAACTTGCTTTGAAGGCTTCTCGACGCTATGAGGCAGTTGTGAAGAAGAAGGGCAGACCACAGACTACCAGTATGAAACGCCCTGCCAAACAGATGTTAGGAGGAGCCTCTTCTAGGCCAACTTTTGCACCCAGGAGACTGGGAGGATTATTTAACCAGTCCAGTCCAGACTTTTGTTTCTATTGCAAGAGAACTGAACATCTGGAGAAAGATTGTAGGCGTGCAAATGGCCTATGCTTAGTTTGTGGCGCATCCACTCACGCCATAGGAGCATGCACATACCGTTTCAACATAGCTTCAACACCTAGACCTGCAATCATAGTCCCGCAGCGGCCAGCCATTCAGGCACCTGCATCCCGTTTAGCTCTCCCTGCACCAGCTCCACGTGGATCTCCTGCACAGCCTCAACGTCAATTCCATCAGACACAGAGAAATATGTCTCAAGGGTGGAGAAACATGCCCCAAGGACAGAGGAATGTGCCTCCACCAAGGAGGAATGTACCACAACGTCAAGCTTTCACAATGACAGTCGAGGAGGCCGGAGCCACAGGCCAAGTCATCATTGGTAATCCCCCAATCCTTTCAATTTTTCAATCTTTGTGTATCACTATAACTTTTCCTATAGCTAAACCTATCCCACACAAATTAGGCACAATATTAGTAGCCTCCCTACCTTCTCTAGCACTCTTCGACACTGGAGCATCACATTGCTTTATGTCGCAACGGTTCGTCCGAACTCATGCGATTTCAGTTAAACCGCTCGTATCCAGCTGGAATTCCAGTTCAGGGAACGACGTTCTAAAAGCAACTTTGGGATACAATCTGTATCCAGTGGTCATCTACAGTAAATAATTTTATGCGGACTTCAAGGTGCTGGACATACCGAACTTCGACGTAGTCTTTGGAATGGACTGGCTGGGAACTTTCTTCGCTACCATCGACTGTCTCCAAAGAAGGGTAGTGTTCGAAATACCAGATCATATAGTGTTCTATTTCAAGAGTTGAGACCGTACCTTGGAACCTAGCGTCTACAAAGCAAAACTAAAGAAGGCAGCAGTTGAAGCATTGCAAGCGGAAGAATCGAGCCACGGGTAGTTCGAGAGTTTGAGGATGTATTCCTAGAAGATATATCAGGTTTGCCTCCCGATCGAGCTCTTGAATTCAGTATCGATTTACAACCTGGTGCGCAACTGGTAATCAAAGCTCCATACCGACTAAGTCCAGAAGGATTGAAGAAGATCCGCATTCAGTTGGATGAACTCCTGAAGAAGGGTTGGATTCGTCCAGTACTTCAAGCTGGGGATCTCCTGTATTACCGGTGAAGAGAAAGAAGGTTCATACAGGATGTGTGTAGATTATCGAGCTTTGAACGAAGTGACGATTAAGAACAAGTATCCACTACCGCGCATCGATGACCTTTTCGATCGGCTAAGAGGGTCTTATGTATTTTCAAAGCTAGATCTTCATCCGGGTTATAATCAGGTCAAAGTCAAAGAGTCCGACATTCCGAAGACGGCATTTAGGACTCAATATGGTAATTATGAGTATCTCGTAATGCCATTTGGAGTGACCAATGCACCTGCCATATTTATGAATCTGATGAACCAAGTTTTCCGAGAGTACTTAGACATGTTCGTTGTCATCTTCATCGACGACATCCTGATATATTCAAAGAATCGGAAAGAATACGCCGAGCATTTATGGATTGTCCTGAAGACATTGCGACAACATCAGCTCTGCACCAAATACAGCAAGTGTGAATTTTGGCTAGATTAAGTCGGATTTCTCGGACATATCGTTTCTGGCGAAGGAATCTCAGTAGATCCAGCTAAGGTGTCAGCTGTCAGCGAGTGGCCGACACCAAATATGTGAAGGATATATGAAGTTTCTTGGGATTAGCAGGATACTACTGACGATTCATTGAAGGCTTCTTAAAGATTGCATCACCCCTGACCAAGCTCACACGTAAAAATGAAGAATTCGTATGGTCAGAAGCATGTGAAACGCTTTTGTAGAACTCAAGGTGAGATTAACCTCTGCTCCTATTCTCGTAATACCGGATTAATCTGGAGGATTTTTTGTGCATTGCGATGCGTCCAGTAAGAGATTAGGATGTGTTCTACACCAGCATGGAAAGGTTGTGGCTTTTTCATCAAGACAATTGAAGGTTCATGAGCGCAACTATTCAACACATGATCTGAAGTTGGCAGCCGTTATCTTCGCACTTAAGATTTAGAGCTACTACCTCTTGGGAGAACGAGTGGATATATACACTGACCACAAGAGTCTGAAATATGTATTTACTCAGAAGGAACTAAACATGCGACAGAGAATGTCTATATGGATTAGCCGAAGGGTTTCTTAGAAAGTGGGAGCAGCGGAAGAGTGTGCAAGTTGTTTAAATCGATTTATGGATTAAAATAGGCATCGCGGAGTTAGAACATTTGTTTTGATGAGATATAATAACAGTCTTGCTCAATATGGTAGTATGCTACTAGGTTTGATTCTATCTTAATATGTATATATGTTTCTTTTAATGTATCGCTAATACATATTGATAGAGCCTTTAGGATTTTTGCTTGACTACCAGCGTTGTGATGGCAGTTATACTAGTGGGGGCTGGGTAGTCTATAAGCACATTCTTATACATGCACCTAGTCATAGGATTATTGAGACAGGGTATCGATACTCCAGAGTAGACTAGTGTATACGCTTCTCATCCCAGAAAGGGTTTCCCAAAGCCATTAGTACGTCGTACTGGAGATAATATACATGTGCTCATTGGGTTATGAGTTACACTGGACGGACTTATGGGGAACTGCTGGTTGGTACTATACCTATCATTAGGTAGCAGTTCTCAGGTGACATGAATACAAGTTAGTCCATTGACTTGACATTGCTACTTCGCCTTGAGTGTGTTCCCACTGTACTTAGATCACTACCCTACCACGGCTCAAATGAGTTGTCTCTCCCTGTATTGGGAGTTGATATCGCTCTTGTTTCCCCCAATCAGAGCAAAACTCTGTTCAAATTTTGAAATTTGAAATGAAGCGGTGCATCATAAAAGCGCCGGTGCTAGGAGCGCCCGCGCTAAGAGTCAAAGACTCTAAGGCAGCGCTCACGTGCAAAGCACGAAAGCGCTTGCGCCAGGAGCGCCAGCGCTAAGAGTCAAAGACTCCGATGCAGCGCTCACGTGCAAAGCACGAGAAAGCCATGTGCGCCAGCGCTAAGAGTCAAAGACTCTGAGGCAGCGCTCATGTGCAAAGCACGAGAGCGCTCGCGCCAAGTGCGCAAGTGTTAAGAGTCAAAGACTTTGAAGCAGCGCTCACGTGCAAGGCACGAGAGCGCTAGCGCCAAGTGCGCCGGTGCTAAAAGTCAAAGACTCTAAAGCAGCGCTCACGTGCAAGGCACGAGAGCGCCAAGTGCTAGAACTAAATGTTCTCCACCGTTGGATCAAAGATCCAACGAAGATGATAAATCATCAAATTATAGAATAAAATTCTGTTGAGGAAATACTCCTCAAATCTTTCCAAATAAGAAAGATTGTGCTCTGTAAACCAGAGCACCGTTGGATCAAAGATCCAATGGTGATTAAAAATCTCCAAGATACAGAATAAGTTTTGTATGGGAAAATATTTTCCTAATCTTGTTAAAAACAAGAAGATTGCCTTCTGTAAAACAGAAACTCTTGGATCAAAGATCCAACGGTAGGAAACATCCCCAAATCAATCAGAGGAAAGATTTCCTTAACTGATTCAACAAATCAGCCTCTCCTATATAAAGGACCCAAGACTTCAAGTCGAAAAAAGAAGAATCCCCCATAAACTTCAAAAAGAAAAAGAGAAGAGCAAGCTCTGAAAAGAAGAATTTCTTCAAGGTAAATAAAACAGAGAGATCAAAGTATCTCATAAAAAAAAAGAAGAACTTAGTTCTTTTTCTAGATCATAAATCTACAAAGACAGAAGTCTTTCATAAGAGTAGATCAGATTGGAGCATCTCATAAAAAAAAAGAACGAGGGAGAAGAACTTAGTTCTTTTTAGATCACAGATCTATAAGACAGACAAAGTCTTTCACAAAAACAGAAGAGATCATAACAACTCCTATTAAAATAAGAACTTAGTTCTTAGATCCACGAGACAAAATCTCTTATAAACGAGAACTTAATTCTCAAAGCATAGAATTAATCAAGAGCGCTTTGCTCTCATTGTCTGGCGCTCAGCGCCAAGCGCACCACGTGCTCCTCACGTATGCGCTATTTCATAAGAAGCGCTTCAGCGCTCCAAGTCTGGTGCTCAGAGCCATGCGCTCCTCACGTGTGCGTTATTTCATAAGAAGCGCCTTAGCGTTTCAGGTCTGGCGCTCAGCGTCAAGCGCGCCACATGCTCCTCACGTGTATGCTATTTAAGAAGAAGTGCCTTAGCGCTTCAGGTCTGGCGCTCAGCGTCAAGCGCGCTACGTGCTCCTCACGTGTGCGCTGAGGGAACACAAAATGTTCTTTAAATAAATCGCTCTGCACTACAAAGAGTGTTCAACACTCAATAAAAGACAAAAGAAGAAGGGGTGTCAGAACCTAAAATTAATACTCTACATTATTGAACAAAAAAGGCCTGAGCCCAAACAAATGTTAACATTTTGTTCAAAAATGAATGGACTGAGTCCAAATAAGTGTTCAAATACTTTATCTGAATGGGCCGAGCCCAAGTAGGCCATAAATCCCCAATTCCGATTAACTGAGCCCATGTGCGCCCAATATTTTTAATGGGTCTTAGTCCCAAACCTGACTATATATCCCCCAACCAATATTGGTTCAAGGCTACATCTCTTCACACCTCTGATATGTGTCGTTGTAATTCTTCAACGTCTTCAGAGAGGTGGCGGGTCCCGACAACCAGACACTTTATGGACCGCAACGTCCCTAAACTAAACTCTATGAACTATGATGTCCTTAAACTTATGGACCGCAACGTCCCTAAACTAAACCCCACAGAATATGACGTCTTTAAATTCCATGGACTATGATGTCTTTAAACTCCATGGACTATGATGTCCTTAAATTTATGGACCGCAACGTCTCTAAACTAAAACGATAGAGTCCAAATACTCTTTTGTTGGATTTAAATGATCCTAAAATCCTGTTGAGTAGATCTTAGTTTAAAGTTAGACTAACGTATCCTCAACAAATGTTTAAGTTGATCTTAATCTTAATGAGATTAACGATCCTTAACCAAATCAAACCCAAATCCAAGAAAATACGGATTTGGACTAATCCGCACCCTACGGGCGACAACATAAATTAGTCTTCGTATACAATCCACGGACAACCAAAAATAAAACAAATACACACGACACGAAGTGACCATCTGGAGAAGGAGAAAGTGGTTACCGCTATGCGGTAGCATAATTAACTGCATGGGCTTGCGTTTGTAGGGAAGAGTGTCCCCACAATAAAAAAAACCCTCAAATGAGGGGGAATCTGATGAAATCTGCTACAACGGCCGCATCCATCTAAACCTCCGATACACGGTGCCATAAATCAACTTGGCACCTTCGGAGAGGTGGACGGATAAAACCAAATAGTATCTGCCCCCAAATTCAGGCAAGACGAACCTACGCGGTTCTGTCTCCCGTATTTCGGCAGAGAACAGATTCTGGCACGCCCGGTGGGACCTTTTCCTCTTTCTACTCTACACTTCGTGTGTCGTGTTCACGAATGAATCTTGGTTTAATGTGGTTGCCCCTAGATTCGAGGTACTGAGATTTGGTGTCTTGCTCCCGTGCAGAGAAAATGGCTTCCAACTGCACTAGCTGCAACAACAACTCCCACTCCGTCCTTACCGGAGGAGTGACTTATGGGCCCCAAGCGGCCTCCATCTTCGCCATGCCAGTGGAACAGATGACTCAAGCCACCACTGGATTGTTCTTTGGGACCATGCTCCCACCAAGGAGCTTCAACGCCCCACTGCCGTCGCAAGAAGCTCCGAAGAAGTCGGTCGTTGATCGGCTTGCAACTACCGCGGCCCCTCTCAACGGGTCGCCCAAATCCAACGCCTCGATTTTTAACAGACTGTGCCAAAACTCCAATAGGCTCATGAAGAAGCCCGCGATACCTGAGGGGTTATCCCGAAATGGATAGCCATCCCTGTTCCAGTAAATGAAATCGTCGGAGAGGCTTCTCCTGCTAAGGGGTCAGTCTTCACAAGACTGGCCGTGCCAACTCCCGCTCCAGGCGAAGTCACCAAAACCGCTACCCCTGCTCGAAAGTCTGCCTTCGACAAGTTGACCATCCCCTCTTAACGGACGTCAGGCTTTGATAGGCTGACACCAACAACGGTCTCTCATCAAAGCATGAAGCACATGCAGCTACCCCAACAGCAGAGGTGGGTCCCAGCCGATCGACATGCTCGACGTTGCCACTGGCGCCGAGTGAGGAAAGCTGGGGGCAGTTCCCCTTCTGGACTTACCCTACCAGCTCCAACGATGGAAGTTGATGCTGCTGTTCCAACTGGGAACAGCTTTGAACCACTCAATAGGGTGCACAGGAATTCGCCAACCGTCATACTGAAAAAGTCTCCTCCGCCTGCTGAAAAGATCATAAAGGCGAAGTCGGAGCAGCCCCCTCAGCGGCTGTCCTCCAAAATCCATAGAGTTTGGCGAAGGGTCCAAGACTCTGTGATTAACCAAGATTACTCCCGCCAACCAAAGAAAATGAAGGTTCGGCAAGAGAAGGACCATCCTTTCGTACTACAGAAGATATCATCTACTTGGGTACCCGCTGCAATGACCCCTTCAACTTCGACCGCCCACAAAAGAAGAAGGACAGAGAAAATCCCTATGTCCACGACAAATCTCAGAGGCACTAAATCCAAACACCCTAAGTCTGGAGGCATGGTGGTGCACACCATTTACATGGCTTCCGGGAAAGAGGATAGCCGAGTCTCCATGGGCCATCGACCACTCACGCGGTCAGTAAATAAGGCTCAGGAGAAACAACGACAAAAGCTCTAAGAGATGCTGACAGCCATGGCCGCACTCACTGGGCCAAAAGAAAGCCCGGAAACATCGTCGGAGCAGCGTCAGGAACAGGAAACTGATGCCGAATTCTTCCGAAGAATGCTCGAGAGGAAAGACAAAGAGGCCGCGGAACAAGCGGCCAACATAAAAAAAATGGCGCTTTTGTTCCAGGACATGGTGGGCATGATGTACTGTAAGTCCATGCTACCTCTCCCGGTACTTTCGGGCATGCGGAATTTGATAAAAAAAGATTTTCTTAGAGGTGGTAACATGGACTTAAAATCCGGATTTTTGTTAAACATCTAACTAACAACCTAACTAGGAGTCGTTAAGTACTCGGTTAGGGGGTTTATACCTTGCTTGTCTTGAACTCTTTCGTCTTCAAACTCCGATAGTGGTCCGGATCGGCTTCTTCCCATCGTCTCCTTACGCCGAAGATAGATCCACCTGAAAGCTCCAACCTTTGGCTCCTTCTTCGAACTTTGAAGAAACTAGTTCACTCGGTTTGCTAAACCTTGTGAACTAGAGTGAGTAGAGAAGAGTTTGTATGGGATTTTATCTATGGTTCTTGGTTCTCAACTCATGAGACAAGTGAACCATAGAGTCAAGAGAGGGAGCAAGAGGAAGAGGGTGAGAGCAAGAGCAAGAGAGCTCAAAAACAAAGAGAGAGAAAGGTCAAGCAAGAATGAGCCTTTCTTTTGTCTTTCACCCTCTCATAATCCATAACCATCATAACTCATCATACCAATCAAGTGTTATGTGATGGTTGAAGCAACCATAACCATATCATTTCATGCACTCATTTTGCACAAAGAAGCAAGCAAGCAAAAGTCTTTGCCATGAAATGATAGCTATGGTTATCATGATGGTCAACTAGTCAAGCCTAGTCAACCGGTCAACAAAGTCAACAAGTCAACAAAAGTCAACAAGTCAACAAAGTCAACAAAAGTCAACAAGTAAACAAAGTCAATCCCTCAACAACCATGTCACCATAATACTTAATTAATATAATTGTTAATCACATATCATATTCTCATTAGGGTTGAGCAAAAAGTCAATAGTCAACTGTCAACTGGCAACAACCCTAATGAGAATCCTCTACCTCTGTTTCTCCGTCAACTGTGCATACACACCCGCATCCGCGTTCCGAGGAACACGAATACAAACTGGATAAATCCAATCCCAAAAGGTACACTAGGATCTGGCTTAAACCAAAGCCCGCTAGTGTAAACTGTCCGGACACTGTACGTGCACAAGTGCACGGATGTGACCGAACCCTGTCGCAAAAACCATGCGACCTGTCGCAAAACCATGCGACCTCTACTCTTTTGCCTAAAGGCGAAAAGCTTTCTGTGTGGGACTCTAAAGACTCGACACTACGCTGGCAGTGGGTTTAACCACAGACCGCAAGCGGCACTAGCTGTGCGTAACGGTCCCCAGGTAGTGCCGACAAGAAGACCGACGAGGCGAAACCCATCTGAACTCCTACTGAGCCTGAATGTGACATTCTCTGTACAGTCCGGTCTGTTCGTCTGATACATCGCATGGCGGGCCTAGGGGGCGGTAAACGTCTGTTTCGCCCAATCAGAGCAAAGCTCGCTTCAAGTCCCGCGCGCAGCGTCCAAGAAAGCGCACCCAATCAGAGCAAAGCTCTGATTGAAGGAAGCAACGCTTCAACTGCGCTGCGCTCTGCGCTGCGCAACACGCGTCAACACAGATGCGCTAGCGTAGTTGCGCTGCGCTCTGCGCTGCGCGGCACGTGTCAGCGCAGATGCGCTAGCGCAGTTGCGCTGCGCTCTGCGCTGCGCGACACGTGTCATGCGCTGGGGCATCTGTGCCAAACAGAATTAAGATTTTTATGAAATCTTTTCTGTTCTTTCCAGAACTATAAGACTTTCTTCGGCCTTTGGATCAAATATCCAACGGTGGGAAAACTCCCAAAAATCATTCAGGAAAGATCCCGTTAACAAATTCAACAGATTTGTGGTCACTATAAATAGGACCCTAAGCCTCAATTCAAAGGCATCAAGAATTTTCTCGAAAAATCAAGAACCCTAAACAGAGAAAACTCCAAAAAAAAAAGGTAAAGAACCTTCATGAGGTAGAAAAAAAAAGGCCTTCTAATAGATCATTGATCTAAAAATAAGATCAATGATCTTTATAAAAAAAAAAACAGTGCTTTGCACTTCTTGTGAACCTTCGGTTCTGTAAAAACAATAAAAATAATAAAATAATAAAAGAATAGTGCTTTGCACTTTTAAGAACCTCTGGTTCTTCGAATAAAGAAAAATTTATTTTTCTTTGATCTAATTTAGACGAAGAAATTAAACAGTGCTTTGCACTTCCCTTCTTGAATCTAAAAGATTCTTAGTGCTTTGCACTTCCAAGTTGCGCCGTTGCGCTCTTAAGAGAGCGCCACGTGTCGGCTATAAAACCACTTGCGCTAAGCGCCCTTAAGATAGAGCTTTGCTCTCTAGAATTAGCGCAACTCGCTGAGAGCGCGCCACGTGTCAGCAGCGCAATAGCGCAGCGCAACAGCGCATCGCACTGCGCTAGTGCGCTTGCACTCATCAGAGCACGACACGTGTCATCATCATATGGACTTGCGCTCATTACTTAGCGCAAAGCGCAGATGCATTAAAAAGGGCCAAGCCCAATTAAGAGAAGGCCTAACAGGCTCAATGAAGCGCAAATTCATTATTTTGAGGGGCAGAGTCCAAATCAAAACAGATGCTTTGCATCATTTATAAATGGGCAGGGCCCAAACAGAATATCCAGAATGCTATGCATTTTAAAAGGGGCAGAGCCCAAACAAAACAGATGCATTGCATCATTCATAGATGAGTAGAACTCAGAATAAATTGATGCTCTGCAGAGCCTAAAATAAAAATTGGACTTAACCCAATCCTGGCTGTAAGTCCTTAAATTAAATGCCTCTCATAAACCAAGTCACGACCGGTCCGAGGGTACATCTCCGAACTCCTTTGACACCTGTCATTGTAATTTCTCAACGACGTCAAAGAGGTGACGGGTCCCAACGACCACTCATCTAATATTGGACCGAAACGTCCCTAAACTAGTATTCACTCCAAAATGAGAATATCGGACCGAAACGTCCTTAAACTAATATTAGACCGAAACGTCCCTAAACTAATATCGGACCACCACGTCCCTAAACTGGCGACGGACCACTACGTCCCTAAACTGGAATATGGACCACTACGTCCTTAAACTGGCGACGGACCGAAACGTCCCTAAACTAATAATAGACCACCACGTCCCTGAAACTGGCAATGGACCGCCACGTCCTTAAATTGGCACAATAGAGCCCAAATGCTCTCTTGTCGGATCTAAACGGTCCCGTCTAAGTTGATCTTAACCCCAAATACGGTTAACGTGTCCTTAAATATTTAAATAAAAGATAAAACTCCAAATTAACTTTGGTTTAAGGGTACATCTCTGAACTCCTCAGACGCCTGTCGTTGTAATCCCTCAACGACGTCAGAGAGGTGACGAGTCCCGACGGCCGGATAATTAAATCAATCGCTACGTCAAGTCGATCGTAGTCTAAAACAGGACTAACGTATCCTTGACGAATGTTTAAGTTGATCTTAGCCGCAACGCGACTAATGCATCCTTAAACTAAAAACACCAAACCCAAATCTAACTAAATACGGATTTGGACTAAAACACGTCCTACGGATGACGGCATCACTAAGTCTCCGTATACAATCCACGGGCAACCATAAACAAAACAAACACACACGACACGAAGTGAAATTCTGGAGTAGGAGAAAGTTGTTACCGCGACGCGGTAGCGTAATTAACTGCAGGGGCTTGCGCCTGCAGGGAAGAGCGTCCCCACAATCAAAAACCCCTCACCCTGAGGGGGAATCTGACGAAGTCTGCTACATCGGCCGCATCCGTCTAAACCTCCGATACACGGTGCCATAAATCAACTTGGCATCTTCGGAGAGATAGACGGATAAAACCAAATAGCATCTGCCCCGAACCTCAGGCTCAGGACGTCCTAACGTCTCGGCCGCCGTTCGGAGGGGAACAACGTCAGTCCCCCAATAGCGGTACAAGTCGTGTCGGAGTGAAGCCCAAAACACCCTGAGATAACACTGGAAGCCTACCAGTATATCTCGTTTGCCCTGGCCAGGGACTACTCGTGTAATGGCTCTCCTAGACACAACGCGATGTCAACCCCCAATACCGGGAGAGACGAATCCTGTCTAACCGTCACTGCCTCCAAGTGCTTCGGGACTGCACCCAACCACTACCTGTTTGCACGACTCCTTTGAGCCATGGTAGGGTAGTGATCAAAGTACAGTGGGAACACACTCGAGGGGAAGTGACAGTGTCAAGTCAGCGGACTAAGCTGTACTCATGTCACCTGGGAACTGATAACTGATGATAGGCATAATACCAACTAGTCAGTTCCCGACGAGTCCTGTCCTGTGTACTCGTAACCCAACGAGCACCCGCATACTATCTCAAGTACGACGTACTGACGGCTGTGGGACCGACCGTCTCCCACACTGGGATGAGAAGCGCATGCGCTAGTCTACTCCGGAGTATCGATGCCCTGTCTCGATAGTCCTGCGACTAGGGACCTGTATAAGGATGTGCTTATAGATTACCCAGCCCCACTAGTGTAACAGCCATCACAATGCTGGTAATCAAGCAAAGATCCTAAGGGCTCCACTAATGTGCATAAGTGATATACAAAAATAAACACATGTACACATTGAAGCAGAAAGAAACCAAGTAGCATACTACTATTTTGAGCAAGATTGTATATACAAGGTGAATATCCCAAGCTTCCATTAAGTAATATACAAACCAGTATGATACAGTAATGGCCTCTAGGGCATATACACTAACAATCTCCCACTTGCACTAAGGCCATGTACTGGCGTATCGAAGACCTATTATCTCGATCAGCCGCTCGAACTGAGTCTGGGGCAAGGCCTTGGTGAATGGATCTGCAGTGTTATCTTCTGAAGCGACTCTCCGAACCTCGATCTCCTGGCGATCCACGATCTCCCTGATCAGGTGATACCGCCTCAAGATGTGTCTGGATCTCTGATGGGACCTGGGTTCCTTCGCTAAAGCTATAGCCCCATTGGTGTCGCAATACAGAGGTATTGGATCAACAATGGACGGAACCACATGAAGTTCTTTCAAGAACTTCCTCATCCAGACAGCTTCTTTTGCGGCATCAGATGCAGCGATGTATTCCGCTTCCATCGTCGAGTCTGCAACGGTTTCTTGTTTGGAACTCTTCCAACACACCGCCCCTCCATTGAGGGTAAAGACAAAACCCGACATGGACTTGGAATCATCCTCGTCACTCTGGAAGCTGGAGTCAGCAAAGGCCTCGATCTGGAGGTCTTTTCCGCCATACACCAAGAACATCTCAGGTACTTGAGAATGTTCTTTACCGCTATCCAGTGTTTCTCCCTAGGGTTTGACTGATACCGGCTTACCACACTGAGTGCATAAGCTACATCCGGTCTGGTACACAACATCGCATACATTATAGAGCCTACCGCAGAAGCGTAGGGTATAATAGACATGCGATCCCTTTCCAAATCAGTCTTGGGAGACATCTCTTTAGAGAGGGTGATCCCGTGACAAGCCGGTAGGTTACCGCGCTTGGAATCTTCCATACTGAATCTTTTCAGTATGGTGTCGATGTACCTGGACTGTGAAAGTCCTAATATCCTCTTGGATCTATCACGATGGATCCGGATCCCCAGGATGTATGAGGCATCACCCAGGTCTTTCATGGAGAACCTGTGCGACAAGAACCCTTTGACAGATTGTAGCATAGGAATGTCATTTCCTATTAAGAGAATGTCATCCACGTATAAAACGAGGAATACTACAGTTCTCGCTACAAATCTACTGTAGATGCATGGTTCATCTGGATTTTTGATAAAGCCAAATTCCTTAACTGTCTCATCAAAACAGATGTTCCAACTCCGCGATGCCTGCTTTAGTCCATAGATGGACTTAAGCAACTTGCACACCTTTCCGCTGCTCCCACTCTGAATGAAACCCTCTGGCTGGTCCATATAGAAACACTCCTCTAAATTTCCATTTAGAAAAGCTGTCTTTACGTCCATCTGCCAAATCTCATAATCGTGGAAGGCAGCAATGGCAAGAAGGATCCGAATGGATTTCAGCATAGCCACTGGAGAAAAGGTTTCGTCATAGTCCAAGCCAGGTCTTTGACGGAAACCCTTTGCTACAAGTCTAGCTTTATAGGTCTCAACCTGTCCATCTACACCAATCTTCCTTTTGAAGATCCACTTGCATCCTACGGGTTTTACCCCGTCTGGAGCAATGTCCAACGTCCATACTTTTTTGGTGTACATGGACTCCATTTCGGTCCGCATTGCATCCAACCATTTCACTGAGTCAACGCTCTGAACGGCCTGCTGGAAGCTAGTCGGCTCATCATAATCTATGATGCAATCCTCTCTATCCCCGTCTATGAGAAAACCGTAGTATCTCTCGGGCGGATGAGAATGCCTACTACTCCTGCGGAGCGGCGTAGGAATGTCCTGTTCTTTTGAACCCTCTGGTTCCACTAAACTTTCAGTAATAGTCCGTGGTTCTGGAATTTCTTCCAGTTCTACTGCGCTCCCACTTATCTGGTTTTCCAAAAACTCAGTTTCCAAGAAGTAGGCATGACGAGAAACAAGAACTTTTTGTTCCTCTTCATAGTAGAATAAATATCCCTTGGAGTTCTTTGGATATCCCACAAACTTGCACTGTACTGAGCGTGCCTCGAGCTTGTCTGCATGCTGCTTTTTGACAAAAGCTGGACATCCCCATGTCTTAATGTGATTAAGATGGGGCCTCTTCCCACACCACATCTCATATGGTGTGGTAGGCACAGTCTTAGTAGGAACTCGGTTCAAAAGGTATGCAGCTGATTCTAGCGCATACCCCCAGAATGATCGCGGTAACTCAGCTTTACTCATCATGGACCGTACCATATCCAATAGGGTTCGGTTCCGTCTCTCCGATACACCGTTATGTTGCGGAGTGTATGGAGGAGTAAGCTGAGAGAGAATTCCGTTCTCTTTTAAATAGTCCAGGAACTCGGTACTTAAGCATTCTCCACCTCGATCCGATCTTAGAATCTTGATACTTTTGCCGGTCTGGTTTTCTACTTCACTCTTATATTCCTGGAACTTTCCAAAGGCTTCGGACTTATGTTTCATTAAGAAGACATAACCGTACCTTGAGAAGTCATCCGTAAAAGTAATGAAGTAAGAATAACCGCTTCGCGCATGTGTAGACATTGGACCGCACACGCCGCTGTGTACGAGTCCCAAGAGCTCACTCGCTCTTACTCCGTGTCCAGTAAACAGAGACTTTGTCATCTTTCCTTTGAGACAGGATTGACAAGTGGCATACGATTGATATTCGAACGGATTCAAATATCCTTCTGTATGTTACTTCGTCAACCTTCTCTCATTGATGTGACCCAGTCTACAATGCCATAAGAAAGTCTGATTTATTTCCGGAGACTTTCTTTTGTGTGTATTCTGGACGTTGAAAATCTGTGGTTGGTTTAATACGTATATACCATTACTCAATGTACCTGACCCAATCAAAACTTGATTAAGGTGAATGTTTACAACATTACTTACAAACGCAAATTCATAACCTTCTTTAGAAACTAAAGATAAAGAAATGATATTACAAGTTGCGTTGGGTACAAAAAAGCAATTACACAAAACCAAAACATGTCCATCTGACATTCCCAGGTGATAGTCCCCCACGGCTTTAGCATCCATGCTAGCTCCGTTCGCAACTCTGAGGGTTATGTCACCTGCCTTCAAAACCCTAGGGTTTTTCAACGCCTGCAAAGAATTACAGATATGAGATCCTGATCCGGTATCCAATACTCAGGAAGTAGAGTTTATTGAAAGACAGTTTTCAATAACATACACACCTAAAGCTGAAGCTGCAACCTGCTTCAATTCCTGTGTTCTGGCCTTCCAGGCCCTGCAATCATTCTTCCAGTGTCCTTTCTTTTGACAATAGAAGCATTCTTCCTTATCCACAAGCTTCCCCGCTTTCTTTGTTGCTTTTGTTTTTCCCTTCGTATCCACTTTACTAACACCGCCCCTTGGTTTGGCGGGGGCTTTCTTCTTCTTTCCCTTGGCTTTTACCTTGGACCTAGAAGAAAATGATCCTCCTACAAACAAAGTGGATGTTTCCCTACCTTTCTGTAGGGTGCCCTCTGCACTCCTCAGCATGTTGAGGAGCTCTGAAAGTTCAACCTCTTTTTCTTGTAAGTTGAAGTTCAGTATAAACTGGGCGTAAGTGGAAGGAAGGGACTGGAGAACTAAGTCCGTATAGAGCTCACTCTCCAATGTGGTCCCTAGGTCCGCGAGCTCCTCAATGTAGCCGATCATTTTAAGCACGTGCTCTGCTACTGATGATCCAACGGCCATCCTTGCCGAAAATAACTTTTTCGACGCTTCGTATCTTGCGATACGAGACTGCTCTCCATACAGTTCTTTTGTATGAAGAAATATGGATTCCAGGTCCATATTCTCATGCCTCCTCTGATGTTCATTGTCCATGGAGGCAAGCACGAGGCATTTGGCCTTCGCGCTATCAATCTCCTAAGTCTTACGGATTTCCTTATCCGCGACCTTGGAAGTGGGACCAGGGACAGGGGGAGCTTTGGTGGTAAGAAGATACCCCAGCTTGTCGTAAGTGATTGCCATTTTGACATTCCTGAGCCAATCTTTGTAGTTTGGCCCTGTCAGTATGTTTTTATCTAGAAGTAACTTAAGTCCAGTCATGTCGATTGGTCGCTGCAATTAGGAGAGAGAATAAGAAACACTCAACAAGATGCTCTTGCAAGTTTAGAGCGGTTTTTAGTTTGTCTAAACAGGATGGCTCCTACTGTTTCTCGAATCCCTCCTCAAACCATAAAGGAAGAATTAGTCGGGATTAATCCCACCGCACAATAGTTGCTTAACCGTTCAGCCAGGCCAGTGTCGGTACTTCGAGGGAGGTTTTCCAACGCTTTCGCGAAGTTCCTTAATTCAAGAACCTCTTTTCCCTGGGGGCGT
Organism: Agapanthus africanus; assembly: GCA_030015575.1. Lineage (NCBI taxonomy): Eukaryota > Viridiplantae > Streptophyta > Magnoliopsida > Asparagales > Amaryllidaceae > Agapanthus > Agapanthus africanus. Next base: position 267,043,600 of record CM057339.1, read on the forward strand.
AGCCCCGCTAACACCTTTCTAGGCACCTACTAGGTTTATAGCATTGATCGTTTAGTGAGAAATTTTCCGAGGAGTAGCGTATACTCACAGTAGGATCGGGATCCAAATATCATCGCGTGACGAAACTGAAGGAATCCTACCAGAATCATCACACTCCAAATGGTATGCAAATCTAGCAAGTTTCAGTACTTATGAAACTCCCGATGTGGATTTTTGCCCCATGCTCTTATGACCTTGACTTTGGCCAACAAATCATAAGTCCATGTCAAGTTCTACCCGTCGTTCTCCAGGTTAATTTGAATCCACCCGTACCTACCCTTGACTTTGGCCAACAAGGCAGTACGACTGTTCCAAACCAACGCATCTATCTATGCTGCACATGAATACCCAATAGCTACCAATCACTATGCCTTGACTTTGGCCAACAAACACAGCTTGAATACTATTGACTATTCATGTGAAACGACGGAGGGCTACGAATGGTTTTGGCGAAACCGTGAACGTAGTGAACTTGATATGGTCGATGGAACGAGATAGCTTTTAAAAGGAGTGGCTCAAACTCCGTATTTAAAAGTTGGTTTTGAAAAGAACCGAGTGGTTTTTCGAAAGTGTTCCAACGACTTTAACTTGGTTTATTATCTTGCATTAGTTCTTTTAATGCGTGATATTCTTGCATTAGTTCTTTTAATGCGTCCCATCATTTAATCCTACCATTGCAGAAAACAACCAAAATATGATGTACGCTTATGCCATTCGCATTCGCCACTGTGCCCCGTCATTACCCGTTAGGTTACTTAACTAACGACAGAGCGGGGGCTGGGCTAGCGCGGCTGTAAAACATAAGCAACGCCTAAATAATATCATATATAGATATATGCAATGATAGACATTTCAGATCACAGATGAACACATTGGATATACTAGGAACCTGCAATTCGTACGAGCCTGTAACGAAAAGCAGATTACACGGTCGCGGTGAATAGCCAATACCCCACCCAAGACCCCTACGGGTGCGGCAAACTACCCGCCAAGTACCCGAAACGAAGCAACCTCCCTCATCCCCGTGAGTAGGCCACTCGGCACTTCGGCATACCCGGTAGTTTGTGCACCCCCTCCATTGGTCTATCCTAGGAGCAAAAACAGTAAAAAGAAATTATACAATGACGGCTACAACCCCGACCCGGTTGTGCGGCCATACAAATAATTATTACATCAATTTACAAATTTACATGAATTGAAAGAAAAGAAAAACTCTCGTCTTACAACCCCCCCGGCTATTCACCCGCGACAATCCAACATATTCATATACACATTCCAGCAACATTACAAATCACAGATTTGTATAACCCCCACTAATCGACATATAGCGATTGGCAGACGTTCAATACAAATATCACATTACAGAAAAACCCGTCAGCTAAAGTCTTTTAGAAGTTCGATCAAAAATACGGATTTTTAGGACCCCAAAAATAAAATTTCCGTTCTGGAAAATCTGGGATGAAAATACATATTCCAAAAATCCCAAAACAACCCCAGGAAAACATTGCACCAAACTTGGACCTCGGCCGAGTCAACTCGGCCACGGAACCGCGGCGGGAGCGTGCTCCCGCCGCGTTTCCGCGGCGCTTTGACTCGATCGTTGGACCAAATTTGGTGGTTATTCAAACAAAAGCCTGAGCCGATTTTAGAGATGAAAATTATCAACTTTTGAACAGAATAAAAATCGGCAGAAACTTGACAGTTTTGGGTTCGTTTTGCGACTTTTCTTTGATCGATCTTCTAACTACTTTGCTAACATGTTAGATAGAGTTTAACTAGGCTCTGATACCACTGTAAGTCCATGCTACCTCTCCCGGTACTTTCGGGCATGCAGAATTTGATAAAAAACGATTTTCTTAGAGGTGGTAACATGGACTTAAAACCCGGATCTTTGTTAAACATCTAACTAACAACCTAACTAGGAGTCGTTAACTACTCGGTTAGGGGGTTTATACCTTGCTTGTCTTGAACTCCTTCGTCTTCAAACTTCGATGGTGGTCCGGATTGGCTTCTTCCCGTCGTCTCCTTATGCCGAAGATAGATCCACCTGAAAGCTTCAACCTTTGGCTCCTTCTTCGAACTTTGAAGAAACTAGTTCACTCGGTTTGCTAAACCTTGTGAACTAGAGTGAGTAGAGAAGAGTTTGTATGGGATTTTATCTATGGTTCTTGGTTCTCAACTCATGAGACAAGTGAACCATAGAGTCAAGAGAGGGAGCAAGAGGAAGAGGGTGAGAGCAAGAGCAAGAGAGCTCAAAAACAAAGAGAGAGAAAGGTCAAGCAAGAATGAGCCTCTCTTTTGTCTTTCACCCTCTCATAATCCATAACCATCATAACTCATCATACCAATCAAGTGTTATGTGATGGTTGAAGCAACCATAACCATATCATTTCATGCACTCATTTTGCACAAAGGAGCAAGCAAGCAAAAGTCTTTGCCATGAAATGATAGCTATGGTTATCATGATGGTCAACTAGTCAAGCCTAGTCAACCGGTCAACAAAGTCAACAAGTCAACAAAAGTCAACAAGTCAACAAAGTCAATCCCTCAACAACCATGTCACCATAATACTTAATTAATATAATTGTTAATCACATATCATATTCTCATTAAGGTTGAGCAAAAAGTCAATAGTCAACTGTCAACGGTCAACAACCCTAATGAGAATCCTCTGCCTCTGTTTCTCCGTCAACTGTGCATATACACCCGCATCCGCGTTCCGAGGAACACGAATACAAACTGGATAAATCCAATCCCAAAAGGTACACTAGGATCTGGTTTAAACCAAAGCCCGCTAGTGTAAACTGTCCGGACACTGTACGTGCACAAGTGCACGGATGTGACCGAACCCTGTCGCAAAAACCATGCGACCTGTCGCAAAACCATGCGACCTCTACTCTTTTGCCTAAAGGCGAAAAGCTTTCTGTGTGGGACTCTAAAGACTCGACACTACGCTGGCAGTGGGTTTAACCACAGACCGCAAGCGGCACTAGCTGTGCGTAACGGTCCCCAGGTAGTGCCGACAAGAAGACCGACGAGGTGAAACCCATCTGAACTCCTACTGAGCCTGAATGTGACATTCTCCGTACAGTCCGGTCTGTTCGTCTGATACATCGCATGGCGGGCCTAGGGGGCGGTAAACATCAGTCCCCCAATAGCGGTACAAGTCGTGTCGGAGTGAAGCCCAAAACACCCTGAGATAACACTGGAAGCCTACCAGTATATCTCGTTTGCCCTGGCCAGGGACTATTCGTGTAATGGCTCTCCTAGACACAGTGAGATGTCAACCCCCAATACCGGGAGAGACGAATCCTGTTTAACCGTCACTGCCTCCAAGTGCTTCAGGACTGCACCCAACCACTACCTGTTTGCACGACTCCTTTGAGCCGTGGTAGGGTAGTGATCAAAGTACAGTGGGAACACACTCGAGGCGAAGTGACAGTGTCAAGTCAGCGGACTAAGCTGTACCCATGTCACCTGGGAACTGATAACTGACGATAGGCATAATACCAACTAGTCAGTTCCCGACGAGTCCTGTCCAGTGTACTCGTAACCCAACGAGCACCCGCATACTATCTCAAGTACGACGTACTGACGGCTGTGGGACCGACCGTCTCCCATACTGGGATGAGAAGCGCATGCGCTAGTCTACTCCAGAGTATCGATGCCCTGTCTTGATAGTCCTGCAACTAGGGACCTGCATAAGGATATGCTTATAGATTACCCAGCCCCACTAGTGTGACAGCCATCACAATGCTGGTAATTAAGCAAAGATCCTAAGGGCTCCACTAATGTGCATAAGTGATATACAAAAATAAACACATGTACACATTGAAGCAGAAACAAACCAAGTAGCATACTACTATTTTGAGCAAGATTGTATATACAAGGTGAATATCCTAAGCTTCCATTAAGTAATATACAAACCAGTATGATACAGTAATGGCCTCTAGGGCATATACACTAATAGATATAGCTGGATCCTCCAGCTTAAGACCCTCCGATTATCCTTGAAGACGACAGAGGGGAGACATCAAATCCTCTTCCTGCTTGTTCAACAGACATAGAGGAAACGATCTTGAAAGCCGCCATTGACGACTATATAGCTCAACAGATACGAGATCATTAGGCGAGCCAAGCGGCCGGCCAAATCGTCAAGATTGGACGACCCTATCCGGGTTGGTACGACCAAATAAAGTACCCGCCGGGATACACGATCCCTAAGTTCCACGTGTATAAAGGGACGGGTAATCCACACCAGCACGTTGCTCAATTCAGATCCCTGTGCGGTAATACCGGAGGTGACGACAAATTGCTACTTCGCCAATTTGTTGGCAGCTTGTCGGAGACAGCATTCGAGTGGTATTCCGAGCTCCCGAATGACTCCGTTAAGACATTTGTAGAAATAGAGCTACTGTTTACAAAAAGGTTCACAAGCGCCAGGGAACGCACCCCAATCATAGCATTGATCAATGCTAGAGTGAAGCCGAGAGAGACATGGGTGCAGTATGCAATCCGGTGGCGGAACCTATGGTCGAATGCGAACAACGCATAGAAGAAGCTCATGACATGAGCATGTTCATATGGACCCTCGACCCTCAGTCGACTATCTCCCAATTCATGATGTTCTTCAAGCCGACCACCTTTCAGGCCTTGATTGACAAGCTGGCCCAAATGGACCAGATGAGCTATAGGCCTTTCCCTTCAAAAGCGGATTTTCAGAATGAAAAAGGCAAAGGGAAAGCGACCTTTGTCGCCAACACTCAACAACAGCTGAGTGAGCCGAAACCAGCTGCTCTCCAAGGCAACAAGCGGCGATCCCTCGATGAGAAGTTAAGACGTCCTTACTCATTTCCCCAGGATAAAACAAGGAGACTGTTTGAACTGGAAGTGCACAACGGGCTCATCGCTCTGCCGGATCCAAGACATCCGTCGCAACCTGGTGACGTTAACAATCCTACTATTGTCCCTATCACAGAGTAATGGGTCACCCACTTGATGATTGCTACATCTTCAAAAACTGGGTTGAAGACCAATACCAATAAGGTAAATTTGCGCTGTCTGAAAACTGGAAGGTGAACCCGCCACAACCACATTCCCCGAAAAAGATGGACATACCGGGGGCATCGTGCTCATTCGTAGAGGAAGCTCTATGGGAAGTTGTTCTTTCGGCAAAAACTAAAAGAATGCTGAAAGATCTTCAAACATATCCGGCGATCAGGTGGAAAAGCCCGCTAGAGCCGGAGATCATCGAGGGGATGCTGAAACCACGCCCAACATTAGGAGTTAGTAGCGATGGGCAAAACACCTAGGCTCAGCCGTCAAAATCTTCGAAGAAAAAGAAGAAGACCAAAAACCCCGCGCAGTCTGATGACAAACGCACGGATCTGCAAAAGCATATTGACGCGCTAGAGGAATACAACCAGAAGGCACAAACCCCAGTCACGCTTCAAGAGTTTCTCAATCACATCCTTGAAAGTGAAGATAACGACAATGATGAGGGAGACGACTTGTCAGAGGAACCCAAAGATTATGTGGCAAGTTGCCACATGATCTCTCATTCGTCGCTAAATAACAAAGAAGCCCACTCGGCGTTAGAAGATAACATAGAGGAGCTGGGGGCAGGAGCAGTGCCAAAATCCTTGGATTATGTGACAAGAGGAAACCTACTTGTTCATAGAGTATCCGGCGAAATTTTGCCTCAAAGCTACTATGGACCGAAATGTCCGTAAACTAGAAATTCGCCTCAAATATGGCAATAATGGACCGAAACGTTCCTAAACTAACAGTGGACCTAAACGTCCCTAAACTAACAGTGTACCGAAATGTCCTTAAACTAATAGCGGACCGGGATGTCTTAAAACTAACAAAGGACCGAAATGTCCTAAAACTAACTACTGACCGAAACGTATTTAAACTACTACAAACCCGCAGCATCCTTGGGCTGACGCGTAAAAAAACAAAAAAAAACGGTACGTCCACAAGAAAAATGGGCACGGATGAAAACCCGAAAGGGTTCCGTGAGTAAAAACAGCAGGTCTACCGGCGAGTTTGTGAAAACCCAAAAGGGCGCAGACTCGTAAAAAAAAGGGGTACGTCCACAAGAAAAATGGGCACGGATGAAAACCCGAAAGGTCCGTGAGTAAAAACAGTAGGGCTACCGGCGAATTTGTGAAAACCTGAAAGGGCGCAACCTCGTTAAAAGACACTTGCAAGGTCCTCTCGACTTTGTAAGGAGAAAACTACCTGCGTGAGATCCTTACGACTCACAAAAGAGAAACACACTTAGGGATCTCCACGATTCTTAAGAAGAAATTATACTTATGAGATCCTCACGACTAGTAAGGAGAACCCTCTTATGAGACCTTCACGGCTCATAAAATTCAAAAGCCTTAAGCTACAGGGATCTGAACCTGTTCTTAAGCCATCACCTTTCCCAGATTGCCCTACAAGCGGTTCAATATTGACCCTTGTATACAATCCACGGGCACAAATAATCATTTCCTTGCTGAGTCTCACCAACGACGAGGAATGCCCTCATTTGATGAAGAAACACTTGTAGGTCCTCTCGATTTACAAGGAGAAAAAACTCTTGCGAGATCCTTACGACTTACAAGAGAACATACACTTAGAAATCCTCACGATTCCTAAGGAGAAAAGACACCTACGAGATCCTCACGACTCCTAGAGAGAAACACCTTTATGAGACCCTTACAGCTCATGAAGTCAAAAGCATTGGTCGACAGATCTTAACCCTGTTTGCTAAGCCACCTTTGGTCGAACCGACAAAGGCAGATGATGATTCGCTCCTGGCAATATCCCAATTGTAGCGATGCTGATGCCTAAATCGGTATCAAATTCCAAGTCCTTTCATGGCAAATGATGATTCGCTCCAGGCAACATTCCAGTCACAGCGATACTGATGCAAGATTGGTATCAGAACATGAGTTCCATACTAAAAAAATGCATACGAAATAGCCGAAATGATTGGGCAACTCGCAATAAAAAAACAGCGAGTAAAAAGAAAAAAACAGCCGAAATGATTGGGCACCGCGAAAAATAGCCGAAATGATTGGGCAATCGCGACTTTCGCGATATAAAAAGCTGAAATGATAGAGCATCGCAGAAAGAAATAAAAAAAATGAAATGAAACTTTTTGCCCTGCAGGTAAGTCCATACTGACCCTTGTATACAATCCATGGGTATAAATGAAAAGGGAACCACATGTCCCAACGAACTCTATCAAAGGGAGAGTTAGGTCTCAGTGGCAATATCTGCATCTCAGAAGACCAACAACGACGTTCCTCCTCATGCCAGTAGAGCACGGACGCGACACCACCAAGAGGAGCCACGGCAAAGTCCTCTAGTTCCAAATCTTGACGGTTCACAGACAACCTAGAGACTACCTCGGAGCCATGGCAAAGTACCTAGTTCCAGATCTCGACGGCTACATCTACAGCTTGGAGATCAACCAACAGCGTCTTCCTTCCTTCCAGCAGGATACATGCGCAACATCAACAAACAGAGATATGGCAAAGTCCCCTGGTTCTAAAATCTCAATGGTTCACAGACAACCCAGAGACAACCTCGACATTCGACGCAATATTGCAGGCACAATGTCAACCAATGAAGCTAAGGAAAATCCCCCGCTCCAGGGTCTTGACGGCAACTCAAATGAGACCTGAAAAGACTATCGGAGATTATCCCACACCAGCGCGGAGTGGTCATGACTCATCGGGGCTCTCAAACTAAGCCTAACCTCACGTAAAAAGCGACATAGAATACCCTAACGCTTGCCCTTTTGACGGTAATATTACCTGGAAGATTACTTGAAGATGTCTTGTCCAGCCCCTGAAGGAATCAGAGACACGACGGTCGCGGGGCTACCCGAACAACAAGATTGCATATCGGGGAATATATCGGCCAACGCGATGGTGCGACGGGTAAAAAACCCCAGTACCACAGACCATAACGGACTTCTATTAGCAGGAGTTAACTGTGATGTTAGGAAACCCTTGCGAGAACTTCTTGATTCGTCTCGACTCATGAAGATATTAGTGTCCTTGTGAGAACTTCTCGATTCGTCTCGACTCGTAGGGCAAAGCCTTAGGCAATTGGGATAAGGACCTGTTTCCTAAGTACTGGGGCCCTGCAAGTCGGTCCAAGATGGACTATTGCATATTATTCATGGACCACACTCTCCAAAGGCGAATCTTGACAAGGAGGGAAACAACCACTTACGAGTCCTCTCGACTTGTAAGCGGGAAAATTCTCTTGTGAGATCCTTACGATTCTCAAGAGTAAGCACACTTAGGAATCCTCATTATTCCTAAGGAGAAAATACACCTACGAGATCCTCTCGACTCGTAAGGAGAAAAATCTTTATGAGACCCTCACGGCTCATGAAGTTAAAAACTCTTAGGCAGTAGACCAGAACCTGTTTCCTAAGCCATCGCTACCCTACAAGGAGACTAAGATGAAATGTTCTCTATCATCTATAGGCTACGCTTGCTAGAGTAGCATACCAACAACACAGCAAAGAGAAGAAAGCGGCAGTGGGAGATAAGAAAAATGTGTCTTTATTCATGAGTTCAATTGAGCACAAGGTATATCATATAAAAGAATAAAAAAAATGAATAAAGGCATATTATTCAAAGATTACAAATGCTCAATCGATACAAAAACAGCTACTGAGAAGGAGGCATTTTCAATAAATCAGCCAGCCGCTCGCGCACTCTTCTCAACTCCTTCTTATGATCAGCCGCCGCGGCAAGCTCCACTTCGACTCGAGCTCGTTGTTGCAAGCAGGATGAAAGTTTCTCATCGATTTCCCGCTGAGAAGCTTCGCGACTCTGCGTAATTCGCTCTAGGAAGTTGAGCTTCTGCCTTAGCGGTAGCCCATCCGAAATGCATCGCTGTAGATTGTCAAAGACGGCTCTCAGTTGCGCAGTGTTCGCTTCAACCTGGGCGCACAGCCGGATAGATTCGCCTGAAGCCTCCTTACATTCCTTCCGCCTCAAGGTCGCCTCTTGTTCGAAATGATGGAGGAAGGGAACACTCTTCTCCACCAATGCAGCTTGCTGGGAGTTTAGGGCCAACACATCCAGAGCGGGACGCCTGAGCTCAATCTCATACAGACATTCCTTAATCTTCCTGCAGTGATTAACCCAAGACTCAACGACTCCTTCGCTATGGAAGTGCACAAGCGTCGCCAGCATGGGATTAACCTCGGCAGCAAAATCTGCGGTGATTGCAGGGGCCTCGGCATCAAGATCTTCAATGAACTTGCTCAACATTCGCAGGCTATTCTCAGCACCCGTGGAAGATGGGCGTTTAGCAAAGGGACCTGCTGGCATTGGGATGCGAGACTTGAAGGGAGATGGAGTCGGTGCGATGGCTGCAAAACAAGATGGTCAAATGTCGGCTCAAGAGATAAAGAAAATGCACGAGTGATGGAGTCTACTATACCGGCTGCGGCAGGTGGCAAGGTTGGGAGTACCGGAGGCGCGGTTATTCTCTCGTCCCCTCCTCCAATCTATAACGCTGTAATCAATTCAAAGAAGAATGTAATCAATTCAAAGAAGAATCAGCAACATGTCTATTCATAAAAGAAAGAAGGGACACTAGCTGAAGGATATACTCACCGACACCAGCAGGTGAAGCAATCTCCGACAGGAAGGAGAAATGCGGGTTCAACACCTGATATAGGTGGTCAAAAAGGACTCCTGCAAGGTGGTAACAACACAATGTCAGTAAAAAAAGTATATTACCCCCAATGAAACCGATAAGTCAGAAACACATACCTTCCAGCACTCCAGACAACACGGGAGAAGGCGACGGAACAACAGCCGTCACGGCGGCGACCAGAGGCGCTTCAGATGGCACAATCTCCGCATTTACTGCACCTAGACTCAAAACGAACAAAATTTCATCAGATGGGGATGAACGGGATCGAAAGATAAAAAGAAAATAGTGACCCTAGATCTACCTGACAGGTCACCAACCGAAACCGCGACGAGAGCATCACTAAGCACAGCGGCTCCTTCGCTCTCCACCACCGGAATAATTTCTGCGCCCAAGGCCTTGTCCCCCGATTCGACAAGGGCCATCGTGACACTCATGATGCCCGCGGATAGCAAAGAACCACAAGGAGAAAGAGCGGCGGTTGGGGCAGTCCCAGACTCCCGAGAGAGAGTAGCCGCTTCGGGCTCTGTGGTCACCGTCTTCTCGCCTGTTGCCTCATCGCCGATACTTGGCCCTGCAAGACATGGTATATCAGAATTTACGGATCGAGTAAAAATGAAAAGACCGGGCTTTACATTGTCTTGCAAAAGATTCTGGGTTGCCTCCCGAGCCGTGCGCACGACCTGACTATGAGCGATAGAAAGAGCAGCTGGAGCATCCTCTAGAGGAATAGAGACAGATGCGGTGGTGCTTGAACCTACACCCACGGCCAAGATAGCATCGCGTTCCCTCGCCATGAGCTTTCTGCGCTTCTTGTTGGCCTTCACGGTGAGAATTGATCTCCTCAAGATCTCCGTCAAAGGTATGCCGTCGTCTGAACCGATCTCTGCCTCCGGCACCGCTACGACGTCCATTATCGGCTGTTTTAACGATACCCCTTGCGGTGGCTTGAGGGTAGCCATGGCTGCGGTAGCCATCTCTAACGGTGCCACTGCGTCACCACTCGCGATAGGCACTACACTTGGGATATCCCGAGTTGAAGTAATCCTTGAAACAGAAGGGGAGAATGAATCAGAGCACGAGTAAAGAAAGAAATAGAGACATAGTGAGCAGAATTTTACCAAGGCCCAAAGAAACCCGAAGCCTCTCTTCCTCTTCAAAAGTTTTGAGGGAAGTCCCAAGAGCCTCTTCGGCGGAGATACCTGTTGAAGAAGAAAGCGTCAGTAAAGGCCTAATAATGGAGAAATGATAAAATATATATATACAAGTAATGCATACCTGACTTCGCAATAGTGATCAGGGCTGCTTCATCGCGAGCCAGTCGTTCAGAAGCCGCAAGGGTAGCTTGAAGATCAGTATCATCCGCAGGCGCAATAAATAGACCCTCATTGGTCCCATATTCGCTCAAACCCCCGCTGTAAGGAGCATGAGGCTCCTGATCGAATGCGACATCGGTAGAAAATAGCGAATTCTTTTTCTTTTGCGAGCAGCCGCCAGTAGACGGCAACAGGAGCTTGCGCTTGGCGGGCAACTTCGGGCGACGAGTCCCGATCTCCGCACCCACGCCGGACTCAGGAGACGCTACAGCTACAGCTTCTAGAGGTATATGGGGTAGCGGCAGCTCGGGCATAGCGTACGGGACCACAGCCGTAGCAACTTCTCTCAGGGGAGGACGGACGATGGTCCGTCGCTTCAAGGGTACGGTAGGATTACTCGCTGGGACAACACTCTTGCGATCAAGCAATAACCGCTTTTCTTCCCTGATAACGGCACCCATCGCATGCTGGTACCACGCCACATATACGTTCAAGGCTTTTGGAACGCAGCTTGGCTCACTGATAAATAAATTAGATCTAGTGTTGAGCCACATGAAATGGTGTAGCGCATTGCGGATACCCTCTTCCGTGGCGACCGGCTCAGCTAGGAAGGCTTCAAGCGGGACAACCTGATTGTAGCTTGATTGTTGAGCGAAGCGGTGCGGGTTGTATCTCATGAACAATGCCAAATCATTCAGCCTAAACACTAAAAAGCCTGGCCTTATCGAATATAAGTGAAGAATCTCCCGAGCTTTCAAGGTAGAAACCCCGTCTTTGAAGGTGTCCCGCAGTGGCTGCACCGTCTTGGCAGATTGCTTGCCGATAGTCATAACCTTGTCGACAAAGGTCATACAATCTCTGACCGTACGCGGGCGAAGAATCAAACCCCGAGCCTCTCGCCGAGTCGGTTCCAAGATGGAAGCGTCAACCGGCCGCATAACTCTAGGAAAGTTATAACTTTCGTAGAAATGAGGCCGCTTGTGAGCTTCAAAAGCGCCAAGCACATGCAGCTCGAGCCACGAAGTGAAGTAATGCATCGGGAGGTTTACGGGCTGCACCCCTGGCTGAGTGGTGTCTGCCGCCAAGCTAAGGCCATATAAATAAGCCAACTCAGCAATCCCAATAGCAACCTGCGTCCCTTCAACCATTCGGTGAGCCGGGTAGAAAACGGACGGCCTCATGTAGCGAAGGTGCATGGGGAGCGCGAACCAACTTAACCATAAGCCGAGGAATCCCAAAAAGAATGTCTCTTCGTCGATGTCTGGGGCAGCGAGTTCCGCAAAGGGGACAACCATGGCGTTCGGGAGGAAAAAATTCTTTTGATCCGCTTCCGCTGTCGGCCGGTTATCCAAGCCAAAACCGAAATGATCGTCGAGCTTGGCAAACTTCGCACCTTATTTCGACAAGACTTCCGGACGAAGAATGTAAGTCGACGTTAGACACCCCACAAGATGTAGGGAGGAGGAATAGGTAAAACAATCATTTTGTTTAAGTTAACATCGACTAATTTTACGGATCTTTGCTAAAACCTAACAAACAACTATATAGAAGTGATTAGCTACTATGATAGATGATCATACCTAAAGATTCAAGTCCTTCTTGTTCTTGTAGTTCACCTCCTCGTCGGCCTCTTCGATGTGATAGAAGATCCACCCGAGAGATCCTTTTCCAAGCTTTAACCTCTCACTAGAGGTAACTAGGTGGCTATGAATGCTAATCAAAGTAACCTAGAGGATATATGTCATGACCCAAAGTTCGGCCCGTGACCGACACTTAACCACGTAACGTCTACAGGCATAACGCGACTAAGCAAGCCGAAACCTAGAAATCAAAACCAATGAAAAAGCGAGTGAAAAAAAACATTAGTTTAAAACATTTAGAAAACCTTAAGTAATTTAGTAAAATTCTTTAAAGTTTAAGTTGTTTTCTTTAAAAATTTCGACAGTATTTCCTTTGTAAAAACTAGCCCCGAAATCGGGTACAAGACAAGATATAAATAAAAATGAGGTACAATAAAAATAAAGCATCCCAAACGGGAGCAATCACGCCCAACGGCGGAAACAATCACCACAATAATATACGACGCCGTAGCGAAGAAATGAGCAATATAAGTGAAAACAAGTATCATGAAAGATAAAACTGCATAAATAAAGTCTGCTCACAACGAGCTCGACACCAGAGTACAAAATAATATACAACGTCCTCTCAACTTGTCTCTAAGTCATTACATGAATAGTAGATGGAGAGTACTAGATACAACAGTGTATACAACTGGAAAATAAACGGATACCGCAAAAACCCACCTATCAGCAAAAGGGCTCACGCGCCAACTGCAGTGGTATCCGTATAAAAAGATGCAAGAAAGCAGCCTGCCGCGACTACTCGGAAGGGCAACCAGCAAGCACTGTGGCACAACGGGGGTGAGTTGCCAACTCGTGAATAGTAGATAATATATAAAGGTAATCACGAGTATGCACGTACTGCGATACTCTAACCTATGCCAACAGATAACATCTATATGATGAGCTGGATGCGCAATAATCATGCAACAAGTGCGATCTAATAACATCTCTATATGATGAGCAGGGTATGCGATGATCATGCATAGCAAGTGCAATCTAATAACATCTATATAGGATGAGCAGGGTACTATCATGCATAGCAAGTGCAATCTAATAACATCTATATAGGATGAGCAGGGTACTATCATGCATAGCAAGTGCAATCTAATAACATCTATATAGGATGAGCAGGGTATGCAATAGTCGTGCAAAAGTACTCTATCAGGTACTACAGATACAGGATGAGATGTATAACACTGAAGGCTGAGCATGGGATAAAATAACATCTACACGAAATGTCAACGTGGAAAAATAACCGGTGTCCATCAATGCACCCAATCCCAGTAAAAACTCAGGCGCCGTCACCCTCATCGGCCCTCAAATCCTGTAAATCTCATAGAATCGTGAGTGCCTAATATCGGCACTCGGAAATATCATGAAATCATCGTGTCCAGCGTCGACACGCAAATCCTCAAATATCGGGCTCCGTCAGTCCAGATTGGCCCACGGGCTCCGTCTGCGGAATCGGCCCTCGGCCCCGGCAGTACGGGTTGGCCCGTATCCATCTCTCAACTCTGGTCAGTATCCTCCGGATGACTGCCAGGTCCAACCAATCACCGGTAGGTAGTAGTCCTTCCGCCGGGCTCACCGTCTAACTATACGAGTCTTCTTGCCCTAGGATACCATACCGGGTCCACCATGTACCCGCAATCGGTGCCTACCAATCCTCGAATCGGGTATACCCACACAAGCTCTCACGAACCGACAAAACTCATGGTGGACACACTGAAATATCATATCAGGAGAAACCGGGTTTTTAAAACAGTGCATATTTTCTTAAAGTAATACCACGGTTCTCAAATCCAGAAATCACATGAATCCAAAACTCAATGCGTAAATCCATGCAATGTGTCGTATGACAGTACGAGTAAAAAGAGAAAACCGCTTTGTAAAAGGATCCATTTTTGAAAATATCTCATGCGGTCCCTATTTTATAGAAATCAAGTCAATATCATCCATGTATGTAACATATGTATGTATATAGGTATGGATGTGCAAGTGGATATATACGCAAATATGAGTGTGGCAATATTTATGTGCACTAATATGGATATACAGTGCGTAGGTGCGCAAGTATGAATATATGAATGTATGTGTGCACCAAGATGAATATACAGTGTGCATGTGCGCCAGTATGAATATGTCAATAAATGTATGCACTAATATGAATATACAGTGTGCATGTGCACAAGTAGGGATATATCTATGAATGTATGCACTAATATGAATATACAGTGTGCATGTGCGCAAGTAAGGATATATCAATGAATGTAAGCACTACTATGAATATACAGTGTGCATGTGCGCAAGTAGGGATATATCAATGAATGTAAGCACTACTATGAATATACAGTGTGCATGTGCGCAAGTAGGGATATATCAATGAATGTAAGCACTAATATGAATATACAGTGTGCATGTGCGCAAGTAGGGATATATCAATGAATGTATGCACTAATATGAATATACAGTGTGCATGTGCGCAAGTAGGGATATATCAATGAATGTAAGCACTAATATGAATATACAGTGTGCATATGCGCAAGTAGGGTTATATCAATGAATGTATGCACTAATATGAATATACAGTATGCATATGCGCATTAGGGATATATCAATAAATGTATGCACTAATATGAATGTACAGTATGCATGTGCGCAAGTAGGGATATATCAATGAATGTAAGCACTACTATGAATATACAGTGTGCATGTGCGCAAGTATGAAGATATCAATGTATGTGGTAATCAAAACGATAAATGATTCGTAACAATCCTATAGTGCGAGTGTCATGGCAATCACTAACGGTGTGAGTGTAACATACAAATAGTGCTCGTGCAGCTTAAACCGTTAGTGACGGTGCAGTGTCATATAACTACCATTTCTATATGCAACAAGGAATGAGTATGCTATAATGGTACATATAAATATATACGACTAAAATGTCCTATCACACCCTGACGCTTAACGCCATACGGGCGATTTCCCCGTAGATGTTAAATCTACTCACCTGGTCTCATGCTAAGCGTAGCTGACCACCTGTTTCCCCTTCTTTGCGGCGTCCGACGTAACCGCCTGCGAACCTAAAATTTACACAAAGAACACACATAAGCAAATATCCTGAAAAAACGCGATATCGAACCCAAACGAGAAACCCGCGTCGCGAACTAAACGCGCGTGTGTCCGATACGCTGAAACATGTGTATACGAGTCTGAAACTACCCGGACACGTCGCGACACGCAGGAACACTAAACCCACTCACGTATCACACGTGTCGCACAAACTAAACGTATTGGAAAAAACGGTATATCGTTCCAGATTTTGACTCGGGTGAAAACTTAAAAAGTTGCATATGCCAAATTTCTTAAATATACAGCAGACTACCCTAGACCCAACCCCAGCACCTAACTCCCATATCTGGCTACAATTTGCGGCCAGAACGATTAAATTTGCGGCCCAGGTGTGGAATCTGGGGCTCATGCTTCGTGTGTGTGGTCTAGGTCTAGTGTGCATGTTCCAGTTATCTCAGATTTTGTCTGAAGCACACAGGTCTACAGCAGATCACAGAAAGGCTAAATTTTGCTTTAAAACGTTAAATTTTGCCCTAAATGAAACCCTATGCTATTTTAGTGGAATATGGGGCAAGACTAGGTTTACGTGACCCTAATAACACTTAGTTAAGTTAGGCTAACCACCAAAACCACCACTTGGCCAAATATCCACACTAATCCCCATTTCTAGCACTAAAACTCACTTTTAACACTAACCGACGCTAATTAACACATACGTTTAGCAACAAGAAGTTGGGCTCAGAACTTATACCTCTCTTGACCCTAAGTGCAAGGAGAAGGAGGAGAAGAAGAAAGGAAGTGCTGCTGCTGCTTGCTGCTGGTGCTGATGCTGTTGCTGCTTGTGCTGATGTTGCTGCTGCTGCTGGTGTTGTGTGTGTGAGAGTGAGAGTGAGAGAGATGTGAGAAAATGAGAGGCAAAAGAAAAAAAGAAATGAGAGAATAGATAGTCAAGCCCCCCTCTCTTCATTAAATGTAAGCATGGCTCAAGCCATGATGCCCATTCTCTCTCTCTCTCCCCCTCTCTCCAAGTCAACCCAAAACTAATCATTTTCCATTTAAAAAAAAACAATTAACGAAAACACTTAATTAAAATCAAATTGGCTTAACAAAGTGGTTAGTCCACCATGATTGCTAATCATGGTCTAACCCTAATTTAACCCTAGTTTACATGCACATGTGTGTGTAAGCCTAAATAAATTCTAATAAAATATTCATTAATTTTGATAAAATATTTAAAGATCGTTTTGGTAAATTTTTTATTAAAAACCATATATTAAAGTATAATTAGCCACAAATCATATCCTAAGGTGTTACAATCTTCCCCCCTTAAAGAAATTCGTCCTCGAATTTAAAAATATATAGCTACGCGTACCTTCAAAGAGATGAGGGAATTTCTTCCGCATCTCGCCCTCGGCCTCCCAAGTGATCTCTTCACTATTTGGGCTGCGCCAAAGCACCTTCACAGATGGCAAGACCTTCGATCGAAGTTTCTTCACCTGCCGGTCCAATATCACGACTAGCTGCTCGGTGAACGAAAGATCGCGCTCGAGCTGAACGGTCTGATGCTGAATCATGTGAGAAGGGTCATGTAGGTATCTGCGAAGTATCGACACGTGGAATACATGGTGAACATCTGGGAAGTCAGGTGGAAGAGCCAAACGATATGCTATCGCGCCCACACGCTCGAGGATCTCGAAGGGACCTATGAATATGGGGGTAAGCTTCCCCTTCCGTCCAAACCTCATCACTCCCTTCATCGGAGAGACCCTCAGAAAAACGTGATCGCCAACTATGAACTCTAATCTGCGGCGGCGTCTGTCAGCATACGATTTCTGCCTGCTCTGAGCTGTCCTCATCCTATCTCGAATCAGCTGTATCTTTTCGGTCGTCTCCTGTACGATCTGCGGCCCCAAAATACTGCTCTCACTGAGCTCTGTCCAACAGACGGGCGATCTACATCTCCTCCCATACAAGGCCCCGAAAGATGCCATCTGAATAGTATCCTGGAAACTATTGTTGTAGGAGAACTCCACCAAGGGTAAATGATGATCCCAGTTACCACCAAAGTCCAAAATGCATGCTCGGAGCATGTCCTCGAGAGTCTGAATAGTCCGCTCTGACTGGCCGTCGGTCTGCGGATGAAATGCTGTGCTGAAACTCAAGCGGGTGCCCAAGTCCTCCTGAAGCCTCTGCCATAGTCGGCTGGTAAACTTGGTGCCTTGGTCGGACACGATACATGTCAGGACTCCATGCAGTCGTACAATCTCGTCGATATATATCTGGGCATATTGAGCAACTCCGAACGTAGTCTTCACCGGCAGGAAGTGAGCTGCTTTCGTCAAACGATCCACGATCACCCAAATGGAGTCGTACCCTCACCCAGTCCTGGGTAGACCCACAACGAAATCCATAGAAATCTTCTCCCATTTCCACTCCGGAATGGGTAACGGTTGTAGCTCTCCTGCTGGCCTCTGGTGCTCGGCCTTGACTTGTTGACGAGTCTGGCATCTCGACACAAATTCTGTGATGTCCCTCTTCATCCCGTCCCACCAGTAAACGTCTCTCATATCATGGTACATCTTGGTGGAACCCGGATGAATACTATACACCGATCGATGTGCCTCCTCAAAAATCTCACGCCGCAGTCTCTCAGCATCTGGTACGCACAGTCTAGTCCCAAATCGCAGTATCCCCTGATCATCAATCACGAACTCGGAAAATCTGTCCTGTCCAATCTGTGCCATGATCTATGAACAACGGACATCACTGTACTGTGCCTTGTGTATACGGTCAAGCAACTGTGGGGGTGCATGAACATGCGCAAGCTGTCCCCCGATTGGCGTGAACTCGAACTGCACTCGGCCATCACATAAAACCTGCCAATCTGCCGACGACTGCCTCTGCACCGCGTTCAAACAAGATAGACTACCCCCGGGCCTCCTGCTCAAAGCATCCGCCACTACATTAGCTTTTCCCGGATGATACAAGATCTCGCAATCGTAGTCCTTTACTAGTTCCATCCATCGGCGCTGTCTAAGATTCAGGTCCCGCAGCTGAAATATATACTTTAAGCTCTTGTGATCTGTGAATATCTGGCACGACTCGCCGTATAGGTAATGCCGCCAGATCTTGAGTGCAAAGACCACTGCAGCCATCTCCAAATCGTGAGTGGGATAGTTCTGTTCATGTTTCTTCAATTGCCGTGAAGCATACACGATCACCCTGTCGTGCTGCATCAATACGCACCCTAGCCCCACTCGAGAAGCGTCACAATAGACTACAAATCCGCCCGATCTTGAAGGCAATGATAACACCGGCGCCGTAGTCAAACGAGTCCGTAGCTGCTGAAAGTTATGCTTGCACTCCTCCGTCCAATCGAAAGGAACTCCCTTCTGGGTCAACCCGGTCAAAGGTGCAGCAATATGGGAGAAGTCCTGTGCAAATCGCCTGTAGTAGCCGGTCAGTCCTAGAAAGCTGCGGATCTCCATAACTGATGCGGGTCTGGGCCAACTCTGAACGGCCTCAATCTTCTTCGGGTCCATACATATACCATCTCGTGTAATCACGTGACCCAAGAAGTCTACGCTGTCAAGCCAGAATGCGCACTTGGAGAATTTTGCGAATAGCTGGTGCTCCCTCAAAGTCTGCAGTATGATCCGCAGGTGCTGCTCGTGCTCCTCTCGGCTCCGGGAATACACTAAAATATCGTCAATGAATACGATGATGAACAAATCAAGATACGGCCTGAAAATACGGTTCATCAAGTCCATAAACGCTGCTGGGGAGTTGGTGAGTCCGAACGACATCACAAAAAACTCATAATGGCCGTAATGCGTGCGGAAAGCCGTCCTCAGAATATCCTCCTGTCGAACCCGCAGTTGATGGTAGCCTGATCGCAACTCGATCCTCGAAAAGTACCCTGCGCCCTGAAGCTGGTTGAATAAGTCGTCGATGCGTGGTAAAGGATATCTGTTCCGCACGGTAATCCTGTTCAGCTGGCGGTAGTCGATACACAAATGCAAACTGCCGTTCTTCTTCTTGACAAACAGGACCGGAGCACCCCAAGGTGATACACTGGGTCGAATAAGTCCCTCATCCAGCAAATCTTGCAACTGACCTTTCAACTCTCTAAGCTCCGCCCGGGCCATCCGATAAGGCGGTATAGAAATAGGCCCCGTGCCGGGAATCAAGTCAATGCAGAAAACAATTTCGCGCTTAGGCGGTAGCCCAGGAAGCTCGTCAGGGAAAACATCAGGGAACTCACGAACAATCGGAACTTGGTCCAATGGAACATCTGTAGCTCTAGTATCGCAAACATAGGCTAGGAATCCCTGACATCCCTTCCTCAAAAGCTGTCCAGCGTGAAGAGAAGAAATCAAACTGTGAGGGGCGGCACCACAGTCCCCCTGCACAATAAAAGCCGACTCGCCGGGAAAACAAAATCTCACTGTCTTCTCACGGCAGTCCACAGACGCATAGCACGTGGCTAACCAATCCATGCCTAAAAGAATGTTGAATTCCAACATCTCAAGAAGGATCAAGTCGACATGCAACTCTCTCGCGTCAATACGGACAACACAGGATCGGAACACGTATCTAGCAACAAACGACTCGCCTACAGGAGTGGTCACAACAAGCGGCTGATCAAGCAAACCGGACTCTCTACCCAAGCTCGGCACGAAGTGTGTGGAAACATACGAGTGCGTGGATCTGGGATCAAACAACACGTGTGCGTCAACAGAGAGACCACCGCATTGAACTCCTGTGCGTCCAGATGCGTCAAAGCGAAAACCCGTACCTGTCCTCCACCTGCGATTGGTGGTCCCATACTAGCAACTGGCTGTACTCAGCCGGCAGCTGGCTGTCCTCTGCCTCGGCCACCTCGTCCTCTATGAGCAAACCCTCCGCGACCACGGCCTCTCTGTGCATGAGTTTGATGCGGAGCAACAGTAGATACAACAGGCAACGCTCTCTAGGGTGGGGAAGGTGAAAGTGTGACATGTGGTACTGCTGCCTCCCTCCGGCGTATCTCGGTACAATCTCTGATGCGGTGACGGGGACTACCACACCCAAAGCATCTACGCAACAACTGCTGATCCTCTTGGGGATAAGAGCTAAACATCTGACCTCGCCCCGAGTCTCTGCCACCTGCACGACGTCTATCACGGCGTCTGAATGGAAGTCTCCGTGCCGCTGTATCAGTACGAACCCTCTTCGGCCCTGGAACTACCGAAGTCTTAGCAAGGCGCTCCTCGACTAATAGGGCTGCGTCTACAGCTGCTGCATAAGTCTCGGAATGTTGTGCGCTGATCGCAAAGAACAGTGGGGTAAGTAAACCTCGAACGAATCTCTTGACCCGCATCTCCTCAGTAGCCACTAAATATGGGGCATAAATAGATAGCTCGGTGAACAGTACGTCGTACTCTACCACTGTCATCTCCGGCGTCTGACGTAAAGACTCGAACCTGCGCGCTCGGGCATCCCTGACACTCTGGGAAAGGAAACGGGCTAGAAATACCGTCATAAACTCGGTCCAGGTCATGGGAGGAAGACCTGCTGCTCTGCTCTTCTCGACCGATTCACACCATTTCTGCATAAGACCTTCCAAGCGAAAGCTCGCGAACTCTACCCATATCGCATCTGAGCATCTGAGTGAACGACATATCCGGGCCATCCTATCAATAAAAGACTGTGGGTCCTCGGCTGCATCGGTGCCTGTGAAGACCGGAGGCTTCAGCCTCATAAACTCTGATAGTGATACCGTAATAACCTCCGTGGCTGCAGGGGCAACTGCCTGTACTGTAGGTACCATTACGGTCCCTGTAACGGGTGGAACTACCTATGGACGCTGTGCTCGAAGTGTCTCAACTAGCGACCCTATCATCTTCCGTATCTCCTCCATACCGGCCCCTAGCATAGCGATCTGATCTATCAAAGGAAGGACAGTCTGCTCTGGTACAACGGGTGTACTGCCTGGGTCAGTCCTCATCTCAGACGAGTCAACTCGAATCTCGGCTCTCGCGGCCGCTCTATGCGCCCTCGTAGTCTTTGGCGGCATAATGGCTGAAAAGAAGGTAGGATTTGATAAGGATATGGAAATCGAATCACAAGAATGTACATAATCATGAAGGAATTTCAATCAATAACTCCTAAAGTCACTTAGGCGGAGTACCGTGTCATGAGTATGCCGTGGAACATACACACGCTACGCCACTCTGCTGCAACTACCTACTCCATCATACTAGGGTCATCCAACACTTCGAAAGGTAAAACCTACGCTCTGATACCAACTTTATCACGACCCAATGTTCGCCCGTGACCGGCACTTAACCACGTAACGTCTACAGGCGTAACGCGACTAAGCAAGCCGAAACCCAGAAATCAAAACCATTGAAAAAGCGAGTGAAAGAAAACATTAGTTTAAAACATTTAGAAAACCTTAAGTAATTTAGTAAAATTCTTTAAAGTTTAAGTTGTTTTCTTTAAAAATTTCAGCAGCATTTCCTTTGTAAAAACTAGCCCTGAAATCGGGTACAAGACAAGATATAAATAAAAATGAGGTACAATAAGAATAAAGCATCCCAAACGGGAGCAATCACGCCCAACGGCGGAAACAATCACCACAACAATATACGACGCCGTAGCGAAGAAATGAGCAATATAAGTGAAAACAAGTATCATGAAAGATAAAACTGCATAAATAAAGTCGGCTCACAATGAGCTCGACACCAGAGTACAAAATAATATACATCGTCCTCTCAACTAGTCTCTAAGTCAATACATGAATAGTAGATGGAGAGTACTATATACAACAGTGTATACAACTGGAAAATAAACGGATACCGCAAAAACCCACCTATCAGTAAAAGGGCCCACACGCCAACTGCAGTGGTATCCGTATCAAAAGATGCAAGAAAGCAGCCTGCCGCGACTACTCGGAGGGGCAACCTGCAAGAACTATGGCACAACGGGGGTGAGTTGCCAACTCGTGAATAGTAGATAACATATAAAGATAATCGCGAGTATGCACATACTGCGATACTCTAATCTATGCCAACAGATAACATCTATATGATGAGCTGGATGCGCAATAATCATGCAACAAGTGCGATCTAATAACATCTCTATATGATGAGCAGGGTATGCGATGATCATGCATTGCAAGTGCAATCTAATAACATCTATATAGGATGAGCAGGGTACTATCATGCATAGCAAGTGCAATCTAATAACATCTATATAGAATGAGCAGGGTACTATCATGCATAGCAAGTGCAATCTAATAACATCTATATAGGATGAGCAGGGTATTATCATGCATAGATAGTGCAATCTCATAATATCTATATAGGATGAGCAGGGTACTATCATGCATAGCAAGTGCAATCTAATAACATCTATATAGGATGAGCAGGGTATGCAATAATCATGCAAAGTATTCTATCAGGTACTACAGATACAGGATGAGATGTATAACACTGAAGGCTGAGCATGGGATAAAATAACATCTGCACGAAATGTCAACGTGGAAAAATAACCGGTGTCCATCAATGCATCCAATCCCAGTAAAAACTCAGGCGCCGTCACCCTCATCGGCCCTCAAATCCTGTAAATCTCATAGAATCATGAGTGCCCAACATCGGCACTCGGAAATATCATGAAATCATCGTGTCCAGCATCGACATGCAAATCATCAAGTATCGGGCTCCGTCAGTCCGGATCGGCCCACGGGCCCCGTCTGCGGAATCGGCCCTCGGCACCTGCAGCACGGGTCGGCCCGTATCAATCTTTCAACTCCGGTCAGTATCCTCCAGATGACCGCCAGGTCCAACCAATCACTGGTAGGTAGTAGTCTCTCCGTCGGGCTTACCGTCTAACTATACGAGTCTTCTTGCCCCGGGGTACCATACCGGATCCACCATGTACCCGCAATCGGTGCCTGCCACTCCTCGAATCGGGTATACCCACACAAGCTCTCACGAACCGAGAAAACTCATGGTGGACGCACTGAAATATCATATCAGGAGAAACCGGGTTTTTAAAACAGTGCATATTTTCTTAAAGTAATACCACGGTTCTCATATCCAGAAATCACATAAATCCAAAACTCAATGCGTAAATCCATGCAATATGTCGTATGACACTAAGAGTAAAAAGGGAAAACCGCTCTTTGTAAAAGGATCCATTTTTGAAAATATCTCACAAGGTCCCTATTTTCTAGAAATCAAGTCAATATCATCCTTGTATGTAACATATGTATGTATATAGGTATGGATGTGCAAGTGGATAAATATGCAAATATGAATGTGGCAATGTATATGCGCACTGATATGGATATACAGTGCGTAGGTGCGCAAGTATGAATATATGAATGTATGTGTGCACCAAGATGAATATACAGTGTGCATGTGCGCAAGTATGAATATGTCAATGAATGTATGCACTAATATGATTATACAGTGTGCAAGTGCGCAAGTAGGGATATATCAATGAATGTATGCACTAATATGAATATACAGTGTGCATGTGCGCAAGTAGGGATATATCAATGGATGTAAGCACTACTATGAATATACAGTGTGCATGTGCACAAGTAGGGATATATCAATGAATGTAAGCACCAATATGAATATACAGTGTGCATTTGCGCAAGTAGGGATATATCAATGAATGTAAGCACTACTATGAATATACAGGGTGCATGTGCGCAAGTAGGGATATATCAATGAATGTATGCACTAATATGAATATACAGTGTGCATGTGCGCAAGTAGGGATATATCAATGAATGTATGCACTAATATGAATATACAGCGTGCATGTGCGCAAGTAGGGATATATCAATGAATGTAAGCACTAATATGAATATACAGCGTGCATGTGCGCAAGTAGGGATATATCAATGAATGTAAGCACTACTATGAATATACAGTGTGCATGTGCGCAAATAGGGATATATCAATAAATGTATGCACTAATATGAATATGCAGTGTGCATGTGCGCAAGTAGGGATATATCAATGAATGTATGCACTACTATGAATATAAAGTGTGCATGTGCGCAAGTATGAAGATATCAATGAATGTATGCACTAATATGAATATACAGTGTGCATGTGCGCAAGTAGGGATATATCAATGAATGTATGCACTAATATGAATATACAGTGTGCATGTGTGCAAGTAGGGATATATTAATGAATGTATGCACTACTATGAATATACAGTGTGCATGTGCGGAAGTATGAAGATATCAATGTATGTGGTAATCAAAACGATATATGATTCGTAACAATCCTATAGTGCGAGTGTCATGGCAATCACTAACGGTGTGAGTGTAACATACAAATAGTGCTCGTGCAGCTTAAACCGTTAGTGACGGTGCAGTGTCATATAACTACCATTTCTATATGCAACAAGGAATGAATATGCTACAATGGTACATATAAATATATACGACTAAAATGTCCTATCATGCTCTGACGCTTAACTCCATACGGGCGATTTCCCCGTAGATGTTAAATCTACTCACCTGGTCTCGTGCTAAGCGTAGCCGACCACCTGTTTCCCCTTCTTTGCGGTGTCCGATGTACCCGCCTGCGAACCTAAAATTTACAAAAAGAACACACATAAGCAAATATCCTGCAAAAACGCGATATCGAACCCAAACGAGAAACTCACGTCGCGAACTAAACGCGCGTGTGTCCGATACGCTGAAACGTGTGTATACGAGTCTAAAACTACCCCGACACGTCGCGACACGCAGGAACACTAAACCCACTCACGTATCACATGTGTCGCGCAAACTAAACGTATTGGAAAAAACGGTATATCACTCCAGATTTTGACTCGGGTGAAAACTTAAAAAGTTGCATATACCAAACTACTTCAATATACAACAGACTACCCTTGACCCAACCCCAGCACCTAACTCCCCTATCTGGCCGTAATTTGCGGCCAGAAGGATTAAATTTGCGGCCCAGGTGTGGAATCTGGGGCTCGTGCTTCGTGTGTGTGGTCTAGGTCTAGTGTGCATGCTCCAGTTATCTTAGATTTTGTCTGAAGCACACGGGTCTACAACAGATCACAAAAAGGCTAAATTTTGCTTTAAAACGTTAAATTTTGCACTAAATGAAACCCTATGGTATTTTAGTGAAATCTGGGGCAAGACTAGGTTTACGTGGCCCTAACAACACTTAGTTAAGCTAGGCTAACCACCAAAATCACCACTTGGCTAAATATCCACACTAATCCCCATTTCTAGCACTAAAACTCACTTTTAACACTAACTGACGCTAATTAACACATACGTTTAGCAACAAGAAGTTGGGCTCAGAACTTATACCTCTCTTGACCCTAGGTGCAAGGAGAAGGAGGAGAAGAATAAGGGAAGTGTTGCTGCTGCTGCTGTTGCTGCCTGGAGCTGCTGCTGGTGCTGATGCTGTTGCTGCTTGTGCTGATGCTGCTGGGGCTGCTGCTGCTGCTGGTGTTGTGTGTGTGAGAGTGAGAGTGAGAGAGATGTGAGAAAATGAGAGGCAAAAGAAAAAAAGAAATGAGAGAGTAGATAGTCAATCCCCCCCTCTCTTCATTAAATGTAAGCATGGCTCAAGCCATGATGCCCATTCTCTCTCTCTCTAAGTCAACCCAAAACTAATCATTTTCCATTTAAAAAAAAAACAATTAACCAAAACACTTAATTAAAATCAAATTGGCTTAACAAAGTGGTTAGTCCACCATAGTTGCTAATCATGGTCTAACCCCAATTTAACCCTAATTTACATGCACATGTGTATGCAAGCCTAAATAAATTCTAATAAAATATTCATTAATTTTGATAAAATATTTAAAGATCGTTTTGGTAAACTTTTTATTAAAAACCATATATTAAAGTATAATTAGCCACAGATCACATCCTAAGGTGTTACAATATAGAAGAGGATTAGGGATCTATTAGTCTTGCTAACTCTAAGATCTCAACACATGAGAGAATTATGATTAGGTCTTTGAAGAGAGAGAGAGCTTGAGGAGAAAGAATGTGAAAGTGAGAATGATATGAATTATAACTCATTTGTGAATATATGAAGCATGATAATTATCTAAAATGAATAATATATGATAATATCAACCGTGCTTCATTACACTCTTTGGGTGAATCATTTCATGAGTCATTAAGCAATAAATACTTCATTAACTCATTTGGATGAATCACACCATGAGTCACTAATCCATTTAATGCAAATTCCACCTAAGCTCTCCACCTCATCTTTCTTCTAGAAGCTTCTCGACTGATTACGAGAATGCCCCTCCCATCCGTGAAAACACGGAAATACTGAGACTGTATAAATCCAATAATCTAATACTAGAATCTGGCTTAAACTAAAGCCGGCTAATAAAAACTGTCCGAACATCGTACGTGCATAAATACACGTATGTGTCCGAACCCTATCGTAAAACCATACGACCTCTATATCGTTTCGCCTGAAGCAGGAAAACTCTCTGTGTGGGACTCTAAAGACTCGACACTACGCTGGCAGTGGGTTTAACCACAGACCGCAAGCAGCACTAGCTGTATGTAACGGTCCCCAGGTAGATGTCGATAAGAAGGCCGATGAGGAAACCCATCCGAACTCCTACTGAGCCTGATGTGACAATCTCCGTACAGTCCGGTCTGTTCGTCTAGGACTATCGCATATCGGGCCTAAGGGGGCGGCAAGCGTCAGTCCCCTAAAAGCGGTATAAGTCGTGTCGGAGTGAAGCCCATTACACCTTGAGAAGCTACTGGAAATCCTATCAGTAAATCTCGTTTGCCCTGGCCAAGGACTTTGCGTAATGGCTTTCCAAACACAGCGCGATATCAACTCCCAATACCGGGAGAGATGAATCCTATCTAACTGCCACTGCCTCCAAGTGCTTCGGGACTGCACCCAACTGCTACCTGTTTGCACGACTCCTTTGAGCCATAGTAGGGTAACAATCTAAGAACAGTGGGAACACACTCGAGACGAAGAAGTAGTGTCAAGTCTGCGGACTATGCTGTACTCATGTCCCCTGGGAACTGTTAACTGACGACGGGTATAATACCAACCAACAGTTCCCTGCGAGTCCTGTCCGGTGTACCCGTAACCCAACGAGCACCTGTATACTATCTCCAGTACAACGTACTGATGGCTGTGGGACAGACCATCTCTATAAGAGAAAACACACTTAGGAATCCTCACGATTCCCAAGGAGAAAATACACCTTCGAGATCCTCACGACTCATAGGGAGAAAAGTCTTTATGAGACCCTCACGGCTCGTAAAGTTGAAAAGCCTTAGGTGGCAGATCCTACCCCTGTCTCCTAAGCCATCACTGCCCTGCAAAGAAGTCAAGATGGGCCGACCATCTATGGGCCACACTTGCCAAAGCTACATGCCACTGAAATGGAGAACTTACTCATAAGCGTATGAACTACTCCACGCCAGAGTGAGACAAAAAAAGAAATAGAAGGATGCGGCTCATGGAGTTAAGGTTTGGAACTATATCTCTTAAGAGTTGAGATTTGAGTCAATGATAAATGACGACGCTTGTGTCCGCTCGTTATCTTCTCAGATCAAGATTCTGAAAGTGATACATCAACCCAAAACTGGTCATACGCCATGCATAACTCTGTATAACTCTGCACTACTTTACCCACGTACATACTTACGTGGGCAAAGTAGTGGGGGGCATTGTTCCCGCCAAAAATTTCTGCGCAAAAGAGTCCAAGGTATCAAATGGCAGCGATACGCTTAAGGAAATACGAACCAGTATCTTCCGGGCTGTTTTTTGACAAACTCCCGAACAAGAAACAGATAAATTCTGATTGTATTGAAAGCGTCTCGAAAAACCCTTCGATTTGATATATTATGGGCTTCATAATTCATCCGGGATCAAAAGTTATGAGCAAATGTCTATGCACATGTGATTTAAGGAAGAAGATGCGAACCAGTATTTTCCGAGCTGTATTTTGACAAACTCCGGAATGAAAAACAGCTAAATTCTGATGATATTGAAAGCATCTCGAAAAGACCTTCGATTTGATATATTATGGGCCTCATAATTCATCCGAGATCAAAAGTTATGAGCAAATGTATTATACACGTGTAATCTAAAGTAATGCTCTACTACATGGGGAATGCATTTTTTAGTCCCACATCGGGAAAAGGAGAGATGGCTTCTCTACCACTCCCATATAAATAAGAGGGCATACCTCTTAGAAAGGGAGAGTAAAAATCCTCAAAGGATTCAATACTCAAAGGAGCTTAGTTCTCCAAGATAGGAGCATGCTCCTCCATAATGCGCATATGCGCAAGCGCCATGTGCGCTACGTGCAACGCACGTGTGCCTGCCATGCGGCACTACGTGCAACGCACGTGCGCACCACATGAGAATATTTAATAATATTAAAAGGAGCTTGTTCTCCATATATAGAAGCTTTGCTTCTCCTCATAATGCGCATGTGCGCCACGTGCAACGCACGTATGCCTGCCATGCGGCACCACGTGCAACGCACGTGCGCACAACAGATAGTGCCTTGCACTTGCTATGAACCTCTGGTTCTCAGATAAATAAATAAATAAAAATAGTGCCTTGCACTTGCTATGAACCTCTGGTTCTCAGATAAATAAATAAATAAAAATAGTGCCTTGCACTTGCTATGAACCTCTGGTTCTCTGAGACAGAAAGAAAGAAAAGATTTTCTTTTCTCTTCTTTGATCTAAATTCAGATCATTATAAAGTGCTCTGCACTCATTTTCTTGAATCCAAAAGATTCTTGGTGCTTTGCACTATTTGAAGGGCCAGGCCCAAATCAAAATGACCTGACAGGCCAAAATAAATTGCAAGGCAATAAATGGGCAGAGCCCAAATAAATTGATGCTTTGCATCCTTTATACAAGGGCAGAGCCCAAATAAAATTGATGCCTTGCATCATTCCTAAAAGGGCAGAGCCCAAAACAAATTGATGCTCTGCATCCTTTCTGGGCAAGGCCTAAATAAAAATAAAAAAAGAAATGTAATGCAAAAGCAAATAAAATGTTGAACATTTCAACTGGACTTAGCCCAATTTTGGCCATAAGTCTTTAAATTAAATTGACTGAGCAAAATTGCTCTTCTAAATCAATTTACATCCGGTTCGAGGGTACATCTCCGAACTCCTTTGACATCCGTCGTTGTAATTCCTCAACGACGTCAAAGAGGTGACGGGTCCCAACGACCATACATCGATATGGACTGCGGGGTCCTTAAACTCGTGGACCGAAACGTCCTTAAACTAATATCGGACCGAAACGTCCCTAAACTAATGACGGACCGAAACGTCCCTAAACTAATATCGGACCGAAACGTCCCTAAACTAATGACGGACCGAAACGTCCTTAAACTAATATCGGACCGAAACGTCCCTAAACTAATATCGGACCACCATGTCCCTAAACTGGCGATGGACCACCACGTCCCTAAACTGGAAAGTGGACCACTACGTCCCTAAACTGGAATAATAGAGCCTCCAAATGCTCTTTTGCCGGATCTAAACGGTCCCGCATCCTTAGACATTTAAATGAATGATAAAACCCCAAATCAACTCTGGTTCAAGGGTACATCTCTGAACTCCTCTGACACCTATCGTTGTAATTCTTCAACGACGTCAGAGAGGTGACGGGTCCCGACGGCCATAAATGCGATGGACCACCACATCCCTAAAACTGGAATATGGACCACCACGTCCCTAAACTGGCACAATAGAGCCCAAATGCTCTTTTGTCGGACCTAAACGATCCTTAAGTTGATCTTAGTCTCAAACTGGACTAACGTATCCTTAACAAACGTTCGAGTCGAGAGGACCCGTAAGAGGGACACGTATGCGTCTTCAGAGTCGAGACCGTGAAATTTTGGTAGAAGGTTGATGTATTGGGGTTTTATTTGAAAATTTTCCCCGTTGGCTGGTGGAATGGAAAGGCGGGTGGAAAGTGGAGCTCGTGTAGGATAGCACCTCTCTTGGAGAGAGATGCGAGGTGGATTCTGCGCACCAACGGACGGCGACAGGGTAGTGGTAAAAAAGTTCGATGGAGTCGGATCCATCGATGTGGGTGTGGTGGTGGGAAAAGAAAGGGTAAATGTAGAAATACCGACTTTAGGGTTGATCGAAAGGACGCGGACTAATAGGCACTAGAATCCCGTTGTCCAGCCTATCTTGCACTAAAAAAAGGTTAGTACAAGTGGCAGCGTGAATTTATAATTAGGGGAATGATGAATGAATGCGGTGTTTGTTTTGAAAATTGGACGGATTTTGGAAAATATGATGCAACACAACAAATGCAACAACAAAAACCCTAGAATCTAGTGGTCACCTAGGTCCGGCTCTAGACCGCTCCTAACTGCCAAAAGACAAGTCGCAGGATAGAATCCTCCACTGCCTTTTTGTCCCCCTGTGGCCAGGTAAGTGCCAGGTAAGTGGGAAGGTACTCCACTACGTAAGTAGTGGGCCTAATTAATAACCACTAGCCTTCGACATACTTGCCTAGGCACCACAAGAAAACGCGGATAAGCAATGAATTACCTACGGCCTTCTCTTGTCCTAAGTGAGCACGACGGTCCTTAGAGTCATCTCTAGATATTTTTTAACTAATGAGGGTAAATGCGGATGCAAGTTTGTGATTTTTAGGGCTTAGGAAGGGTAATGAACTCCCCACCTAATCTGAATTTGGTCTTTGCCCCTTAATTTCCGTATTAATATGCAAACAACCAAAAATCAAAACACGCACAAATTTTTATTTTGCTTTTTGCGCGGCGCTGCGATTATTTGCAAAGAAACCTGCACAAAATGCTAATTGGAGTAGATGAGGAAGTAGATAAGAAAGTAAAGAGAGTTACCAAAAATTTTTTGAACAGTGATTCCACTGTAGCACCGCGGTTCCGCCGCGGGAGTCGCCTAATGCCGCTGTTCCGCGGTGGAAATATAAGATCATTGCACGAAACTTTCACAGTGGGTTCCTGTTCACTTAAAAAGCTCTCTGGAATTTTCAGAATAATTTTTCCCAAGCTCCAATGATCCCAGATTTCCTCGCAATCAAATCACAAAACACGTATTAGGGTTTGTGCGAGTTTAGATCTAAAAATTATAATGGAATAAATTTTTCAACTCAAATTTCAAAATACGAACAATTAGCGGACTATCCCCGGCAACGGCGCCATTTGATTGAATGATTTTCCGTTGTGTAGTATTAGAAAATAGTATAGAAATCACAACCAAAAATTATTTGACCGCAATCAATAACGGTGTCGATTGTAGC
Organism: Agapanthus africanus; assembly: GCA_030015575.1. Classification (NCBI taxonomy): domain Eukaryota; kingdom Viridiplantae; phylum Streptophyta; class Magnoliopsida; order Asparagales; family Amaryllidaceae; genus Agapanthus; species Agapanthus africanus. Next base: position 267,075,643 of record CM057339.1, read on the forward strand.
GCGTTAGTAAGTGCGGATCGTCCACAGGGAAAGTGTAATCGTTCGTCTTTCGAATTAGATGAGTCGAAACTTTAATGAAAAGAAAACAAACAATTCATGATTTATATTTGAAGTTCAAGAATTAGAAAATCTAGATCTAATAACAAGAAAAAGATAGAATCAAGAATTGGTAGTTTGATGATTTTTCCAAACCAAATATCAAGAATCGAAATGAGGCTCGTAGGAATCGATCGGATCTATAGATGTGATGTAATCTTACAATTACGTATTCTTATCCTTCGATGAATTGATACTAGATCGATGATGATCGACAAGAATTAGAGATTTCTAGTGAAACTAGGGTTTCATCTTATCCCTTGTTCTTTCATCGATATCATTCATATTCTAGCCTCTACTAAATTCAAGAAACGATCGTAGATCCCTAATTTCGAGCGATCACAATCAAGAAAGTATTACAACGAAACTAGGTTGTCGATTCTTGAACTTGCTAGGGTTTACAAAACTCGTAGGACTCAAGAATCGTATTAAGATTTGTTACATCATCATTCTATTGATCGTCTCGACTCCTTAGCGAGCGGAGTTTTACTCAAACATCACAACAAGAACTACAATCACAAATTGAGATCTAATCATGATGCAAGAATTTAAAGAAAGCAAGATAAAAGAATTTCACCTTTTATTTATATCAACAATTTCGTTACAATCGCTCAAGAACTACAAGAGGAAGAACTCGATCGTCGATTTGGCTTCGCTCGTCTCCGTGGGTCGCGGATCGGCTTGGATCACTTGCCCGATTGAAGATCGGCTCGGCTCCTAAAAGGTTGAAGACTTCTTGCTTGATTGGTACTCAAGATCTTGAATTTAGAGTGGAATTAGGGTTAGGGTTTCGCACAAGCCTTGTCACTAGACTTGTGGAAGAAGATGAAGAATTAGAATGATGAGAGAAGACTAACTAATGATTAATGAACCAACCTCAACTCTTAGATCTAGGTTCCTATTTATAGCCATCAAAATCCTAGATCTAGGATTTGAATTTTAAGTTTCCCTCCAAAAGTTTGTTAGATGAAATTTGAATTTCCCTCCAAAAGGTTGTTGAGGAGAAGTTTCTAGATGTGATTAGTTAGGAGGGATCTTCTAGAAGAGGTTGGTTAGGAGCTTAATTAGGATTAGCATGCTTAATGATCTTTGCTGATCTGGCAGAAGACTCTAGAGAATTCTGGAATTTAACGTGTCAAAATGAGGTGTAGCCACTGAGATAAGAATTATGCACCAAAATTCAAGTGATGACGTGGCAAAAGCGCCGCGGTTCCGCGGCATAGGCTGGCTCCCGCCGCGGTTCCGCGGCTCTTTGGGGGCTTCAGGGCTTGAAACTTCAATGGTAATTCTTGGGTTGTCTTATGGGCCTTTCTTTGATATGTTGAATTGTATTTATCCCTTTGGATTGCTACCAGATCTCAAAACTTGGAGTTGGTGTAATGTTTGATCAGCAAAATGACAATTTTGGCTTTTCTTCCGGATTTTCCTGCACAATTTCTCAAGACAAGTGTTGCGCAATATAGGGATGATGCGATGCCATGAAATACGGTCAATTTCCCTTAAAGTGCCGGTTTAAAAGTCTAATGCATGAAATCTGATATTTAATGACTGATTTGCTAATATGTGAAATATGAATACCGAACACTTCTAAATGAGTGAAAATGATAGGGAAATTGCCGTGTTAAAAATACATTATTTTCGACTGATCATTAGTTTAGCTTTAATGGCAGATCCGGGTTACGGTACACGATAGCGCCAGTTTCGTTAAAAGTTTTTGTTCCGCATTTGGCATCTGTTAGACTGTCGGGGCGCTACCGTGGACTTACAGTAGGAAAGGCCATTGGAAGTAAGATTGCAAAGCTTGGATTGCCAAGAACCAGGACCCGAAGTAAGTTGTGGCTTCGACTTCAGGTGTGTTTGTAATTGAAAACTGTCTGTCAATCAACTCTACTTCCTGGGTATTGGATACCGGATCAGGATCTCATATATGCTATTCATTGCAGGCACTGAGAAACCGTAGAGTGCTGAAGGTTGGTGATATGACCCTCCAGGTTGCTAACGGAGCTAGCGTGAGTGCTGTGTCCGTAGGGGATTATCACCTTGGATTGACGAGTGGACATATTTTGGTTTTGCGCAACTATTTTTGTGTACCCAGTTTAACGTGTAATATCATATCAGTTTCGTTGTTATCAAAAGAAGGTTATAATTTCACGTTTGTAAGCGATGTTGTTAACATCCACCTTAATCATGGTTTGATTGGGTCCAGTACACTAAATAACGGTATATACGTGTTAAACCAATTACAGATTTTCAATGTCCAGAACACACTAAAAATAAAGTCTCATGGCATTGTAGACTGGGTCACATCAATGAGACAAGGTTAACTAAGTTACATAAAGAAGGATATTTAGATCCATTCGAATATCAATCTTATGCCACTTGGCAATCATGTCTCAAAGGAAAGATGACAAAGACTCCATTCACTGGACATGGAGCAAGAGCGAGCGAGCTCTTAGGACTCATACACAGCAATGTATGTGGTCCAATGTCTACACATGCAAGAGGCGGTTTTTCATATTTCATTACTTTTACGGATGATTACTCTAAGTATGGATTCATTTTCTTAATGAAACATAAATCCGAGGTCTTTGAGAAATTCCAAGAATATAAGAATGAAGTAGAAAACCAAACCGGCAAAAGTATCAAGACACTGAGATCTGATCGAGGTGGTGAATACTTAAGTGCCGAGTTCCTGGGTTACCTAAAAGAGAAATGAATCCTCTCTCAGCTTACTCCTCCATACACTCCACAGCATAATGGTGTATCGGAAAGACGGAACCGAACCCTATTGGATATGGTACGTTCCATGGTGAGTAATGCTGAGTTACCGCAATCTTTCTGGGGTTATGCGCTAGAATCAGCTGCATATCTTTTGAACAGGGTTCCTACCAAGACTGTGCCTACCACGCCATATCAGATGCGGAGTGGGAAGAAACCCTATCTTCAGTATCTGAAGATATGGGGATGTCCGGCTTTTGTTAAAAAGCAGCATGCGGAAAAACTCGAGGCACGCTCAGTACAGTGTAAGCTTGTGGGATATCCAAAGAACTCCAAGGGGTATTTTTTCTATTACGCAGAGGAACAAAAGGTTTTTGTTTCTCGTAATGCCCATTTTCTAAAACAGCAGTTTTTAGAAAAGGAAACAAGTAGGAGCGCAATAGAACTGGAAGAAAATCCAGAACCACAAACTACTACTGAAAGTTTGGTAGAACCAGTAGTTCCAGAAGAACATGACATTCCCGCACCCTTCCGCAGGAGTAGTAGGCCGTCTCATCCGCCTGACAGTTACTACGGTTTTCTTATAGATGGGGATAGAGAGGATTGCGTCATTGATAATGATGAACCTACTAGCTTCCAGCAAGCCATCCAGAGCGGCGACTCGGTAAGATGGCTGGATGCAATGCGGACCGAGATGGAGTCCATGTACACCAACAAAGTATGGACTTTGGACTTTGCTTCAGATGGAGTAAAACCCATAAGATGTAAATGGATCTTCAAGAAAAAGATTGGTATAGATGGACAGGTGGAAAACCTATAAGACTAGACTTGTTGCAAAGGGTTTTCGTCAAAGACCTGGTTTGGACTATGACGAAACTTTTTCTCCAGTGGCTATGCTCAAATCCATTCAGATCCTTCTTACCATTGCCGCCTTCCATGATTATGAGATCTGGCAGATGGACGTAAAGACAGCTTTTCTAAATGGTAATTTAGAAGAGTGCATTTATATGGATCATCCAGAAGGTTTCAATCAGAGTGGGAGCAGCGGGAAAGTGTGCAAGTTGCTTAAGTCCATTTATGGACTAAAGCAGGCGTCGCGGAGTTGGAACATCTGCTTTGATGAAACGGTCAAAGAATATGACTTTATCAAAAATCCAGATGAACCATGTATATATAGTAAAATTGTAGCACGAGCTGTCGTATTCCTCGTCTTGTACGTGGATGACATTCTATTAATAAGAAATGACATTCCTATGCTACAATTTGTCAAAAGATTCTTGTCACACAGGTTCTCCATGAAAGACCTGGGTGATGCTTCTTACATTCTGGGGATCCAGTATCGTGATAGATCTAAGAGGATGTTGGGACTTTCACAGTCCGGGTATATCAACACTATACTGAAAAGATTCAGTATGGAAGATTCTAAGCGCGGTAATTTACCGAATTGTCACGGAATCAGCCTATCTAAAGAAATGTCTCCCAAGACTGATTTGGAAAGGGATCGCATGTTAGTTATACCCTACGCTTCTGTGGTAGGCTCTATAATGTATGCGATGTTATGCACTAGACCAAATGTAGCTTACGCACTGAGCGTGGTAAGCCGGTATCAGTCAGACCTATGGGAGAAGCACTGGATAGCAGTAAAGAACATTCTCAAGTACCTGAGAAGGACTAAGGATATGTTCATGGTTTACAGCGGAAAAGACCTCCAGATCGAGGCTTTTGCTGACTCCAGCTTTCAGAGTGACAAGGATGACTCAAAGTCCATGTCAGGTTATGTCTTTACCCTCAATGGAGGGGCGGTGTGCTGGAAGAGTTCCAAGCAGGACACCGTTGCTGACTCGACGATGGAAGCGGAGTATATCACTACTTGCGATGCCGCAAAAGAAGCAGTCTGGATGAAGAAGTTCCTAACAGAACTTCAGGTGGTTCCTACCATTGCTGATCCAATACCGCTGTATTGTGACAACAACAGAGCTATAGCTTTAGCGAAGGACCCAGGTCCCATCAGAACTCCAGACACATCTTAAGGCAGTATCACCTGATCAGGGAGATCATAGATCGCCAGGAGATCGAGGTCCGAAGAGTGTCTACAGAGGAGAACACTGCAGATCCATTCATAAAGGCCTTACCTCATACATAGTTCGAGAGGCTATCCGAGATGATAGGTCTTCGATATACCAGTACATGGACCTAGTGCAAGTGGGAGATTGTTAGTGTATATGCTATAGGGGCCATTATTGTATCATACTAGTTTGTATATTACTTAATAGAAGCTTGGGATATTCACAGTTATATTAACAGTCTCGCTCAACATAGTAGTATGCTACTTGGTTTAGGTCTATCTTAATATATGCACATGTTAGCAAATCGCGAATACATATTGATAGAGCCCTTAGGATCTTGCTTGACTGCCAGCATTGTGATGGCAATCACACTAGTGGGGGATAGGTAGTCTATAAGCACATCCTTTTTCAGGTCCCTAGTCGTAGGATTATCGAGACAGGGAATCGATACTCCGGAGTAGACTAGTGTGTACGCTTCTCATCCCAGTTGGGGAGATTGTTTCCCTCCTTATCGAGATTCGACTTTGGAGAGTGTGACCCGTGGATAGTATGCAAGAGACCGTTTTGGGCCGACTTGCAGGGTCCCAGTGCTTAGGAAACAGGTTTTTTAATCCCTACTGCCTAAGGCTTTATCTCACGAGTCGAGACGCATCGAGAAAATCTCGCAAAGACATCAATTTCCTCACGAGTCGAAACGGATCGAGCAGATCTCGCAAGAACATCTTAACGTCGCATTTAACTTCTGCTCTTTACGACAGAAGCCCGCTAAGGTTGGTGGTACTTAGGGTTTTGGCCATCGTACCGTCGCATAAGCTGATATAGTCCTCGATAGGCAATCGTGCTGTTCGAGTAGCCCTGCGACTGCCGTGTCTCTGATCCCTTCGGGGGCTGGACAAGACGTCTTCAAGCAATCCTCCTTGGCAGTTTGACCGTCAGAAGAGCAAGCGCTAGGAATTTGCCATGCCGCTTTTTACTTGAGGTTAGGCTCATTTTGGAGAGCCCCGATGAGTCATAACCACTCCGCGCTGGTGTGGGGATGATCTCCGATAGTCTTTCGGGCTTTATATGAGTTGCCGTTAAGACCCTGAAGCTAGGAATTTGGCCTTTGCTTCGTTTGCTGGCATTGCGTCTGCTGTATCGAGACGAATGTTGCGGTGGGAACTAGGGATTTTGCCGTGGCTCCGTTTGTTTGATGAAGTTACGTCTGCTGTGTCGAGACGAACGTTGGGGTGACATCTCGTCTGCTGTATCGAGACGGGCGTCGAAGTGGTGACCACTCCACACTGGTGCGAGATGATCTCCGATTGTCTTTCCGGTTTTATATGACTTGCCGTTAAGACCCTGAAGCTAGGAATTTAGCCTTCGCTTCGTTTGCTGGCATTGCGTCCTCTGTATCGAGACGAATGTCGCGGTGGGAACTAGGGATTTTGCCGTGGCTCCGTTTGTTTGATGACGTTACGTCTGCTGTGTCGAGACGAACGTTGGGGTGACATCTCGTCTGCTGTATCGAGACAGACGTCGAAGTGGTGACCACTCTACACTGGTGCGAGATGATCTCCGATTGTCTTTCCGGTTTTATATGACTTGCCGTTAAGACCCTGAAGCTAGGAATTTAGCCTTCGCTTCGTTTGCTTTGGTGTGTCCAAATCCTGTTGGAGGAAGAACGCTGGGGTTGATATTTCGTCTACTGTATCGAGACGAACGTCAAGGAGGTGACCACTTTCTGTGAGATGGTCTCCGATTGTCTTTCCGGTTTTATGTGAGTTACCGTAAAGACGTTGAAGCTAAGAATGTGGCCTTCGCTTCGTTTGCTTACACTGCGTCTGGTATATTGAGACGAATGCTGAAGTGGAGCTGGGATTTTGCCATCACTCCGCTTTGTTTCGACCATGGGGTCTTTTGTTAACTTTGCATGTACACCCCGCTGGGCTGCGAAGGAACGCCGTTGTTGATATTGCGTCTGTTGTAACGAGACGAATGCTAAGGTGGAGTTGGGATTTTGCCGTTACTCCGCTTTGTTTCGACCGTGAGGTCTTTTGTTGACGTTGCATCTGCCTCCAGCTGGACTGCGGAGGAACGCTGTTGTTGACATTGCGTCTACTGTATCGAGATGAATGCTGAGGTGAAGCTGGGATTCTGCCATCGCTCCGCTTGATGGTGTAACATCTGTGTCCTGTTGGAATGAGGAGGCACACCGTTGTTGGTCTCCAGGCTTTAGACGTGGCCATTGAGATTTGGAACTAGGGACTTTGTCATGGTTCCGTTTCGTTGCGATTCTGAGGTCAGTTGTTGACGTCATGTCTGCATCTAGTTGGAGTGAGGAGAAATGCCGTTGGTGATCTTTAAGTTGTCGATATTGACGTCGAGACCCTGAAGTTAGGGACCTTCCTTTGCTTCATTTGTTGACGTCATGTCTGTAATATTGCGACAAATGTCGAGATGGTCTCTAGGTTATCTATGAACCGTCGAGATTTGGCTTCGCTTTCTGGTGGAGCCTGTTGGGAAAGTATTGTTCCCTTTTTATCTGTGCCCCTGGATTATATACAGGGATCGATGTGATTTCACCTGTAGGGCAAAAGTTTCATTCTTTCATTTTTTTTATTCTTTCCGCGATGCTCTATCATTTCAGCTTTTATATCGCGAAGGTCGCGATTGCCCAATCATTTCGGCTATTTTTCGCGGTGCCCAATCATTTCGGCTGTTTATTTTATTTTTACTCGCTACTTTTTATTGCGAGTTGCCCAATCATTTCGACTGTTTATTTTATTTTTACTCGCTACTTTTTATTGCGAGTTGCCCAATCATTTCAACTGTTTATTTTATTTTTACTCGCTGTTTTTTTTATTGCGAGTAGGGAATTTGGGGTCTGATACCAATCTTGGCATCAGCATCGCTGCGACTGGAATATTGCCAGGAGCGAATCATCATTTGCCGTGAAAGGACTTGGAATTTGATACCGGTTTAGGCATCAGCATCGCTGCAACTGGGATATTGCCAGGAGCGAATCATCATTTGCCTCTGTCGATGCCGAACAAAGGTGGCTTAGTAAACAGGGTTAAGGGTCCTGTCGGCTAAGGCTTTTGACTTCATGAGCCGTAAGGGTCTCACAAAGATATTTCTCCCTACAAGTCGTGAGGATCTTGTAGGTGTGTTTTCTCCTTGGGAATCGTGAGGATTCCTAAGTGCATGTTCTCTTGTAAGTCGTAAGGATCTTACAAAAAGGGTTTTTTTCCTTATAAGTCGAGAGGACTTACAAGTATTGTTCGCTGTACAAGCATATCCCTAGTCACGGATGGGACTTTGTTAGGAAAATATTTATTCATGCCCGTGGATTGTATACAAGGGTCAATATGAGCCGCTTGTAGGGCAATATCGAAGGTTATGGGGGCTGCTTAAGAACAGGTTAAGGTTTCTGTAACTTAAGACTTTCAAATCTTATGAGCCGTAAAGGTCCCACAAGAGAGTTCTCCTTACGAGTCGTGAGGATCTCGCAAGTGTATTTTCTCCTTAGGAATCGTGGGGATCCCTAAGTGTGTTGTTCCTTTGTGAGTCGTAAGGATCTCACGCAGGTGGTTTCTCCTTACAGGGTCGAGAGGACCCTATAAGTGTTTCTCAACGAGGTTGCGCCCTTTCGGGTTTTCACAAACACTCGCCGGTAGTCCTGCTGTTTTTACTCATGGAGCCCTTTCGGGTTTTCATCCGTGCCCATTTTGCTTATGGACATACCGATTTTTTTTTATTCTTTTTATTCTTTTTTCTAACGAGGTTGCGCCCTTTCGGGTTTTCACAAACACTCGCCGGTAGCCCTGCTGTTTTTACTCACGGAGCCCTTTCGGGTTTTCATCCGTGCCCATTTTGCTCATGGACATACCATTTTTTTTTCTTTTTTTTTTTGCTCTTTTTTTTTTGCTTTTTTTTTAACCACGCCAGCCTGAGGATACCGCGGGTTGATAGTAGTTTAACGACGTTTCGGTCATTTGCAAGTTTTAGGACATTGAGGTCCGTCGTTAGTTTAAGGACATCTCGGTCCGTTGTTAGTTTAAGGACGTTTCGGTCCGTTATCCAGTTTTAGGACGTAGTGGTCCGTTAGGCTTTCTCTATGAATGAGCATGATGCCCCCGGCGTGTCCATATTTTTCGGAGTATGCGGTTGTGGCGGGTTCACCTTCCAAATTTCGGACAACGCGAACTTGCCCTGTTGGTATTGGTCTTCAATCCAGTTTTTGAAGACGTAGCAGTCCTCGATCAGGTGACCTACTGTTTGGTGGTAAGGGCAATAATTAGGATTATTAATATCGCCTAGCCACAACGGACGTTTTGGACTCGGCAGATTGATGAGTCTGTTGCACACTGCCAGCTCGAACAGTCCCTTTGTTTTATCTTGCGGAAACGAGTAAGGACGTTTCAACTTTTCTTGGAGGGATTGCCGCTTGTTGCTTTGGCGAGCAACCGGTCTAGGGTCACCTGATTGTTGGTGAGCGCTGGCGACGAGGGCCTTTTTTCCTTTTCTTTTATCCTTTTTGTTCGTTCCGTTGTTTGCAGGGCCGGGATTCTTTCCGAGTAGCATGCGATTGCATGGCTGAACGTTCTCGCAGCTTCTCAATTCCCTTATTTTTGAAATAGATTCCCCGAGGGAAGAGTTGGGGCTAGCTTCTTCGTCAGAGTCGCTTCCAAAGTTGATAATTTGTGATCCCTTGAAGTCGGCTATATGACAGTCGGCGGTGGCTCTTTTGCGCTCATCTATCGCATTTTTCCGATATCCACAAGCTTCACACTTCGTCCTGTCGAAGTGTTGCTTTTGAGCGACATACCCTTGCCACCAATAGTTAAAGGACTCGCAGTCTTCGGTAGGATGTATGATCTTCTGATGATATAAACAGAAGTTAGGGTGCATCTCTGCCTCAGCGAAAGAATTTTCTTCAGAGGGCGGTAGCTTCATTCCTACTGATAGAGCTTTGGCGAACCGTTTCCTCGTCTTGAATTTGTTTTTACCCGCAGTGTATGGCTTTTGATTTGACGGGAATACCTTGGTTCTTTCTAGTATGGCCATTTCATGATCTTGATTGGCTTTTGCTTTCAGACGAATTTCATTTAGGAAGGCATCGATCAACTTGTCTGACGGCCGCGGAATTTCTTTTTCAGGGTCCGCCGTTGATTTCTCAGCGCAAGGATCCTCCTCATCATCCGTCAGTGAATGAGAAATCACATGACAAGTCGCCACGTAGTCTTCGGATTCATCCGATGAGTTTTCTCTATCGTTTTCATCCTCGACGAAAGAACAAGTTGCCCCCGGCGCGTCCGTCTTCTTTGGAGAGTGCGGCCGTGGGGGGTTTACCTTCCAGCTTTCAGACAGCGTGAACTTGCCTTGCAGGTATTGATCCTCGATCCATCCCTTAAAGACGAAACAATCCTCAATCGGGTGACTTACCGTTTGGTGGTAAGGGCAATAATTGGGATTATTAAGATCGCCTGGCTGCGACAGACGCTTTGGACTCGGCAGATTGATGAGTCTGTTACGCACTGCCAGCTCAAACAGTCTTCTCGTTTTATTCTGAGGAAACGAGTAAGGACGTCCTAGCCTCTCTTCGAGGGATGGGCGTGGACGCACGTTGTTTTGGCGAGCGACCGGCTTTGGGTTGCTCGACTGTTGCTGAGCGTTGGCGACGATGATCGCTTTTCCTTTCTCATTTCGGGGATCGGGTCTTGGAGGAGACGGTCTATGGCCCATCTGGTCCATTTGGGCTAATTTGTCGATCAAGGCCTGGAAGGTGGTCGGCCTGAAGAACATCATGAATTGCGAGATGGTCGCTTGCGGATCGAGAGTGCCCACAAACATGCCTACCACAGGTGCCTCTTCTATGCGTTGTTCGCATTTCGACCATAGGTTCCGCCATCTGTTGCATATTGGACCCACGTTTCGCTCGGCCTTATCTTGGCATTTATCAGTGCTGTTATCGGAGTGCGTTCACTAGCACTCGCGAATCTTTGTGTAAACAGCAGTTCCATCTCTGCAAATGTTTTGACAGAGTCGTTAGGTAACTCCGAATACCATTCAAAGGCTATTTCTGCTAAGCTGCCGACGAATTGTCGTAATAACAATTTGTCATCGCCTCCAGTATTGCCGCATAAGGCCCTGAATTGAGCGACGTGCTGATGTGGATTCCCTGTCCCTTTATATACGTGGAATTTAGGGATCGTATATCCTGGCGGGTAATTGATTTGGTCATACCAGCTCGGATACGGTCGTCCGGTTCTAACAATTTGCCCAGCCGCTTCATTCGCCTGATGAACCCGGATCTGCTGAGCTATATATTCGTCTAGGTCAACTTTGGAGATTTCCTCCTCCTTGGCTGTTGACAGAGCCGGCGGAGGATTTGACGTTTCTCCCCTGTCGTCTTCAAGGACGATCGGAGGATCTTCAGCAGGAGGGTCCGACTGTAACATCATTCCTACCATATCTTGGAAGAGGAGCGCCATCTGCTTTATGTTAGCCGCCTGCTCTGCAGCTTCTTTGTCTCTCTTTTCGAGGACTCTGCGTAAAAAGTCAGCGTCGGTTTCTTTTTCTTGACGCTCATCCGAAGACATTTCAGAGCTTTCTTTTGGCTCAGTAAGTGCAGCCATTGTAGTCATCATTTCCTGAAGCTTTTGTTGTTGCTCCTGGGCTTTCGTCACGGATCGGGTGACCGGTCGGTGGCCCGTAGAAGTGCGGCTTTCCTCCTTTCCAGAAGCCATATAAACAGTGTGCACCACCATGCCCCCAGACTTGGGACGTTTGTGTTTGGCGCTTTTATACTTCGCCATGTTCACAGGGGCTTTTTGTGGCCTCCTTTTTTGAGTGATTGGAGTTAAGGGAGCCGTTGTAGTGGGCACCCAAGTAGCTTTTGCTTTTTGTGGTTTGACAGAGTAATCCTTCCCCTGCCGAACCTTCATCTTTTTCTGTCGTCGGAGGCAATCTTGATCGATCACTGACTCTTGGACCTGTCGCCAGACTTTGTGAATTTTAGAGGACAGCCGCTGAAGGGGCTGCTCTAACTTCTTCTCTGGAATATTCTTCACAGATGAATGAGTTCGCTTTAGCACCGCAGTAGGAGAGTTTCTGCGCACCGAGTTCAGCAACTCAAAGCTGTTCCTGGTTGGAACAGCAGTATCGATCTCCACCATTAGAGTTGGAGGAGTAAGTCCAGAGGGGGAGTTGCCCCCAGCCTTCCTCACTCGGCGCCAGTAGCGACGTCGGGCATGTCGTGCTGATGGAGTTGTTTCAGCTATAGGGGTGACCTCCTCATGCCCCCTGTGTTGGTCAAAATATACTGGTACCCCCGGCTTTTTAAAGATCGACGTCCGTTGAACGGGGACGGCCAGCTTGTCAGAAGCGGACTTCTGAACATGGGAAGCAACCTTTGTGATTTTACTAGGAACGGGAGTGGGAATGGCTATCCGTTTCGGGATAACGCCTTCTGGTATGGCAGGCTTCTTCATGAGCCTGTTAGAGCTCTGGCCTAGTCCGTTAAAAACTGAAGCAGTGGAGTTGGATGACCCGTTGAGAGGGGTTGCGGCAGTGGTAAGTCGATCGAAGACCGACTTCTTTGGAGCTTCTTGCAATGTCATTGGGGCGTTGAAGCTCATTGATGGGAGCATGGTCCCAAAAAATAGTCCAGTGGTGGCTTGAGCCATCTGCTCCACCGGCATTTTGAAAAGGGAGGCCGCTTGGGGCCCATAAGTCACTCCTCCAGCAATGACGGGGCGAGAGTTATCGCTGCGGACGATGCAGTTCGAAGCCATTGATCTTCTGTTTTCTGCACGGAGCAAGACACCAAATCTTAGTACCTTGAATCCACAGGCAATCACAGAAAACCGCGATTTGTTCGCGAACACGACACACGAAGTGTGGAGTGGAAAGAGGAAGAGGTCCCACCGGGCGTGCCAGAATCTGTTCCCCTCCGAACGGCAGCCCGGACTTCGCGTCCGTAGCGATAACTCTCGCCCCGTCATTGCTGGAGGAGTGACTTATGGGCCCCAAGCGGCCTCCCTTTTCAAAATGCCGGTGGAGCATGGTCCCAAAAAATAGTCCAGTGGTGGCTTGAGCCATCTGCTCCACCGGCATTTTGAAAAGGGAGGCCGCTTGGGGCCCATAAGTCACTCCTCCAGCAATGACGGGGCGAGAGTTATCGCTGCGGACGATGCAGTTCGAAGCCATTGATCTTCTGTTTTCTGCACGGAGCAAGACACCAAATCTTAGTACCTTGAATCCACAGGCAATCACAACAAACCGCGATTTGTTCGCGAACACGACACACGAAGTGTGGAGTGGAAAGAGGAAGAGGTCCCACCGGGCGTGCCAGAATCTGTTCCCCTCCGAACGGCGGCCGGACTTCGCGTCCGTTGCCTGAGGTTCGGGGCAGATGCTATTTGGTTTTATCCGTCTATCTCTCCGAAGATGCCAAGTTGATTTATGGCACCGTGTATCGGAGGTTTAGACGGATGCGGCCGATGTAGCAGACTTCGTCAGATTCCCCCTCAGGGTGAGGGGTTTTTGATTATGGGGACGCTTTTCCCTGCAGGCGCAAGCCCCTGCAGTTAATTACGCTACCGCATCGCGGTAACAACTTTCTCCTTCTCCAGAATTTCACTTCGTGTCGTGTGTGTTTGTTTTGTTTGTGGTTGCCCGTGGATTGTATACGGAGACTGAGTAATGCCGTCGCCCGTAGGACGTGGATTAGTCCAAATCCGTATTTACTTAGATTTGGGTTTGGTGTTTTTAGTTTAAGGATACGTTAGTCGCGTTGCGGCTAAGATCAACTTAAACATTCGTTAAGGATACGTTAGTCCTGTTTGAGACTAAGATCAACTTAACGTGATCGTTTAGATCCGACAAAAGAGCGTTTGGGCTCTATAGTCCCAAATTGGACTATGAATCTCCCAAACTGGAACAATAGAGCCCAAACGCTCTTTTGTCGGATCTAAACGATCACGTTAAGTTGATCTTAGTCTCAAACAGGACTAACGTATCCTTAACGAATGTTTAAGTTGATCTTAGCCGCAACGCGACTAACGTATCCTTAAACTAAAAACACCAAACCCAAATCTAAGTAAATACGGATTTGGACTAATCCACGTCCTACGGGCGACGGCATTACTCAGTCTCCGTATACAATCCACGGGCAACCACAAACAAAACAAACACACACGACACGAAGTGAAATTCTGGAGAAGGAGAAAGTTGTTACCGCGATGCGGTAGCGTAATTAACTGCAGGGGCTTGCGCCTGCAGGGAAAAGCGTCCCCATAATCAAAAACCCCTCACCCTGAGGGGGAATCTGACGAAGTCTGCTACATCGGCCGCATCCGTCTAAACCTCCGATACACGGTGCCATAAATCAACTTGGCATCTTCGGAGAGATAGACGGATAAAACCAAATAGCATCTGCCCCGAACCTCAGGCAACGGACGCGAAGTCCGGGCCGCCGTTCGGAGGGGAACAACGTGTTTATCACGAAATTTGAAAATGTATGCGCAATGATGGGTACTTCACAGCTTTCTGTGGATGCTTTCCGTCTTCGTCTTCTCCCATTCACTTTGTGCGATTTAGCCGAGAAGTGGCTATATAACACTACCGCACATTCCATTTCAAATTGGGACGAATTCATCAAAGCATTCCTTAAGAAATTTTACCCACATCACAAGACAGCTCGAGTCCGTAGCGAAATCTATCAATTCACCCAGCTTCCAAATGAAACATTTTCAAAATGTCTTGAACGTTTCAAGGATCTGTTAGTCCAATGTCCACATCACGGCATCCCGAGATGGGAACTGTGCCGAATCATTTATGAGGGCATTACTCCTTACACAAGACAGACCCGTGAATCCATGTGTCAAGGCAACTTCATGACTAAAGATGATGGGGAAGCTTGAAAATTTTTAGAAGATTTCGCTGAAAAGTCTTTACAGTGGGAGGGTATGAGTCAATCTTCTAGGGATGGCAATGATATTTCCATAGGAGTTAGAGCTGACATTGCAGCTATACACAAGAAACTCGAGACTATGGAAAACAAATTTTTAGCCGCCACCCTAAATCAAATGTCACTCTCCAAAACTGTATGTGGCTGCTGTTCTGATCCGTCTCATTTGACGGAAGAATGTCCGTTTCAAGGTCATGAGCGTATCAATTCTTCTTACCAACAAGGACCTAGGAACGATCCTTATTCTTCCACATATAATCAGGGTTGGAGGAATCACCCTAATTTTGCTTGGAACTAGTCACAATCTCAAAACGCGGTTCCAACCCAACACAATTTCCAAAGGGTCCCTCCACCACAACAGCAGCCACCACTTCAATTGAGTCAGCACCCCTTTCAATCACAAAACTTCCAAAATCCGGCCAACACTTTTGCACCGTCTAATCCTTTGCAATTGACCGGTACAGATAATACCTCTGCACTAGCACAAACCTTGGATACTTTCATGAAACAATCTATCCAAGGAACGGCAAGTTTGCAATCTTCCATCGAGAATGTGATGAAGATCATTATCTCTCAAAATGATAATATCAAATCGATGGAAGCACAAATTGCACAACTAAAATCCGAAATGAGTGCAAGAGAGAAAGAGAAACTTCCAGCTCAACCTGTGCCCAATCCTGGCTATTCACATCTTGTGAATGCAACCACGTTGAGATCTGGAAGAGTGCTTGACCATCACCTTGGGGAAGAGTTTGATGATACCGATAAATCAATCAATAACACCCCGGCTGAGACCTTTCCTTCCACTTCTACTTCCAATTCTAACCCCAGTTCTTCTACCCCACCACCTTCTTCCGAGCCTATTCTTCGTTTCCCAAAAGGCTCGCCACTTCAGCCCACCTCTTTTACTCCTCCACGGACGATCCCCACTTCTATTATGGGATCGGTTCCACACACACTTCCTTCTCCTATGATGGACCCAGCGCTTATTGCTAAAGCACCTTATCCTAATCGATTAAGGGCTAACACACCAAGTCCACATATGGAGAAGATTATGAACATTTTTAAGCAAGTTAACACCAACATCCCTCTCCTAGATGCCATCCAACAAGTTCCGTCCTATGCGGAAACTCTTAAGAACTTGTGCACTAGGAAGAGGAAGACTCAAGTGACCAAGAAAATTTTCATGGAAAAGACTGTAGACATGGCTTTCCTCCAACAATTACCGAGGAAACGTAAGGATCCTGGATATCCTACTATTTCCATTTCTATTGGGGAAAAACACATCAACCGTGCTCTACTAGACCTTGGCGCTAGTGTTAACTTGCTTCCATACTCAGTCTATGAGCAATTAGGGTTCAGAGAGTTGAAGCCAACCAATTGCACTCTCCAGATGGCTGACCGATCAATCACCAAACCTAGGGGTGAACTGGAGGATGTGTTAATAAAAATCGGGGAATTCATATTCCCTGTGGACTTTATTGTACTTGATACACAGCCTGTAGCGAACCCACGGAATCAAATTCCGGTGATTTTAGGTCGCCCCTTTTTGGCCACTTCCAATGCTATTATCAACCGTCGTAACGGTTCTATGACCCTATCTTTCGGGAATAGGTCAATAGAACTAAACATTTACAAGTTGGGAAGTGTACCCTCCGAACCTACTGCTCAGGTATGTTCTGTCGACTTAATGGATGTCGACAGCAGCGAATTTGATGATCCTCCTGATATCGATCTTGACTCTTTTCATACGTTATTGTTTGACCCAACTACGTATCATACACATACGGACTCTTCCACCGAGATGTCCGGGTCAACAATTAACACGGATTATGAACTGTTCTTAGAGTCTGAAGATCACCCCGCACTTTGTGATGACATTATTCATCGGGGTATTGATGGAACTTTTGAGGAGATCTTCGCTGATGAACTCGCATTTTTGAATGACACGGGTGTTGAGATGAATCATCTCCCAATCAATGAAATTGAACCTCCACCCTTTCTTTTGAACTGTAAAAAGAATGCGAGTAATCCATCACATTCACTGCATCGTCTTTCCAATATGAGACGCACACATATTCTATTCCACCACTTAACCTTTCCCCACTTCTTCTTCCACTAACCAGAGCACTGCATTGATAAAATTTTTGAATGGTTGGTGTTAACATTCGGTCTTTGCAAAGCTTGGCATCGACCACTAGTTTTTGACCCCCTCATGTGATTTTCAAAGATTAACATTGCTTAAGTTTGGGGGGGCAATTTTTTCTGGCTCTTGAAAACAAAAGAAAATTTTTACAAAATTTTGAGCCAAAAATAAGTTTGGGGGAGATTCTTCACTTAAATATTTTGCCCCCACTAATAAATTCCTCCCAAGCTTACAGGTTTTTCAGATTTAGCAGATGGCAACAGTGAGGACACTGTTGAAAACATGTTTGGGGGAGGTTTGTGCTTATTTTCGCATCATTTGCATATCATTTGCATAAGCACAAAACATTTTTGAAAAATCTATAAAAATTTAAATTTTTTTTTTAAAAAAAGATAAAAATAATTTTTGTACATAAATAAGATAATAAAAGTTTAGATAGTGAAAAATTACATCTATGAGATTAGAAAAATTTAAGAAAACTAAGAAAATTAGAAGTTTTCCTATACGAACTAGTAATAAGTAGTTATGAGCCGTTGTCCCAAGGGTTAGTAAGATGAAGGACGTCACTAATCTGAGGAAAAAAATAAGTATGAAAAATAGTTTCTATTCTGGAAGCCAAACATTTTGAACGTTGCTACCCCGCTATTCGCACTTACACACGTCTTAAAGCCCGGGATAGTAGAGGATACCTTGAAATGCTCTTGTCATAAAGCCGATGTATGAAGGAAATAAAAAAATGATGAAATGAAGAAAATATAAAGTAGTGAGAAAAATGGACACTGGTTTTGTTATCACCAAGGGCAATAAAAAAATGTATAGCGAGGGTGCTTCTTCACCTAGTACCCTAAGGCCAACTGGTCTGGGAGTCACTGCTATGCCTGAGGTGGTGCAAGACGAGGAAAATACACCAAGTAAGCAAGCACATGAGTAATCGGTCGGTTAGTACCTCAAGAAGTATTAACGGTCGCATGAAAGTGTGTGAGCAATCTCATCTAATATTCATTAAGTAAAAAGTACTGAGGCTGATGGGCAAGAGTATGATAGCTTGAATTGAATTCTCCGGGTATAGGGATGTCCTTTACACACACGCAGGGTGATATGATCGATATTTTGGAAGAAAAATAGGAATGAAAAATAAGACGATGTTTTATTGAGGGAGGACGTGATTTCTGACATTTTTTCATGACCATTAAGATAGGGCTCATGACAACCGAAAAGCTAGCTTAGTTGGAAATCCTAATTTTCAAGGCTTTTCTTTCACAATTCTTGTCTTTAAATGTAATATTCATGATCTTTCTTTTATTATTGGATTTTGTGGGTGCAATCCCCTGAAAACCCTCAGGAGACAACACTCCTCCTACTAGGGACACCTAGAGGTTTAAAGGCTTGTTGCACATGCTCAGTGCAATCGTGTTGCCTACGAAAGTGTGCTAGTTAGTTTTTCTCTTTCTTTATTTTCTCCTTCTCTTTTTAATAAAACATTCGCTCGAGACGATCGAAATTAAGTTTGGGGGAATTTGATCAGTCGAAAATAATGTATTTTTAACACGGAAATTTCCCTATCATTTGCACTCATTTAGAAGTGTTCGGTATTCATATTTCACATATTAGCAAATCAGTCGTTAAATATCAGATTTCATGCATTAGACTTTTAAACCGGCACTTTAAGGGAAATTGACCGTATTTCATAGCATCGCATCATCCCTATATTGCGCAACACTTGTCTTGAGAAATTGTGCAGGAAAATCCGGAAGAAAAGCCAAAATTTTCATTTTGCTGATCAAACATTACACCAACTCCAAGTTTTAAGATCTGGTAGCAATCCAAAGGGATAAATACAATTCAACATATCAAAGAAAGGCCCATAAGACAGCCCAAGAATTACCATTGAAGTTTCAAGCCCTGAAGCCCCCAAAGCGCCGCGGAACCGAGGCGGGAGCCAGCCTATGCCGAGGAACCGCGACGCTTTTACCACGTCATCACTTGAATTTTGGTGCATAATTCTTCTCTCAGTGGCTACACCTCATTTTGACACGTCAAATTCCAGAATTCTCCAGAGTCTTCTGCCAGATCAGCAAAGATCATTAAGCATGCTAATCCTAATTAAGCTCCTAACTAACTTCTTCTAGAAGCTCCCTCCTAACTAATCACATCTAGAAACTTCTCCTCAACAACCTTTTGGAGGGAAATTCAAATTTCATCTAACAAACTTTTGGAGGGAAATTCAAATTTCATCTAACAAACTTTTGGAGGGAAACTTAAAATTCAAATCCTAGATCTAGGGTTTTGATGGCTATAAATAGGAACCTAGATCTAAGAGTTGAGGTTGGTTCATTAATCATTAGTTAGTCTTCTCTCATCATTCTAATTCTTCATCTTCTTCCACAAGTCTAGTGACAAGGCTTGTGCGAAACCCTAACCCTAATTCCACTCCAAATTCAAGATCTTGAGTACCAATCAAGCAAGAAGTCTTCAACCTTTTAGGAGCCGAGCCGATCTTCAATCGGGCAAGTGATCCAAGCCGATCCGCGACCCACGGAGACGAGCGAAGCCAAATCGACGATCGTGTTCTTCCTCTTGTAGTTCTTGAGCGATTGTAACGAAATTGTTGATATAAATAAAAAGTGAAATTCTTTTATCTTGCTTTCTTTAAATTCTTGCATCATGATTAGATCTCAATTTATGAATGTAGTTCTTGTTGTGATGTTTGAGTAAAACTCCACTCGTTAAGGAGTCAAGACGATTAATAGAATGATGATGTAACAAATCTTAATACGATTCTTGAGTCCTACGAGTTTTGTAAACCCTAGCAAGTTCAAGAATCGACAACCTAGTTTCGTTGCGATACTTTCTTGATTGTGATCGCTCGAAATTAGGGATCTACGATCGTTTCTTGAATTTACTAGAGGCTAGAATATGAATGATATCGATGAAAGAACAAGGGATAAGATGAAACCCTAGTTTCACTAGAAATCCCTAATTCTTGTCGATCATCATCGATCTAGTATCAATTCATCGAAGGATAAGAATACGTAATTGTAAGATTACATCACATTTATAGATCCGATCGATTCCTATGAGCCTCATTTCGATTCTTGATATTTGGTTTGGAAAAATTATCAAACTATCAATTCTTGATTCTATCTTTTTCTTGTTATTAGATCTAGATTTTCTAATTCTTGAACTTCAAATATAAATCATGAATTGTTTGTTTTCTTTTCATTAAAGTTTCGACTCATCTAATTCGAAAGACGAACGATTACACTTTCCCTGTGGACGATCCGCACTTACTAACGTGCTACAATCGACACCGTTATTGATTGCGGTCAAATAATTTTTGGTTGTGATTTCTATACTATTTTCTAATACTACACAACGGAAAATCATTCAATCAACTAACAAACTACAAAGGGGTAGAAACGTTATACCGAATGATCCGAGTCCTTCAGTCTTTAACCATCATCCCACGCTTGTTGCGGCTGCTCCGATCTCCTCGATCTCCAGTCTTGTCGTCCGGGTGGCACCACGTCGACGGATCTTTAAACGGGCTCCCGCCTCTGAACCGAGGCAACTCGATCGTCAAGTTTGCTAAAAGAGACGACCAAGATGAAGTAGAGAATGAGTAGAACACTTTGTCTCGTTACGTCCAAGGTCACGGACGAACGGTTATGGAAGTTTCCTTTTGGATCGGGTGAAATGAGAAAGAGGCTATCTATTTTTCGTGAACCCGAATCTATCATAATCTTTTTCTAGTGAACAACAACCATTTTCTCGAGTGAGTGAGAGAGAGAGGAGGGGACGGCCACTAAATAGAGGGGGGAGGTGTGTGTAGGAGGGAAAATGGTGACCATAAGCTTAATACTTATCTTAACACCTAGTATGAATGCATTTAAGAAAGTGATGAATCATTAAGCTTAGTCACACTTGCAATAAATGAACATTTAAAGCAACCATGAGTCACTAACCTTGTCATCACTTCTATAACCTTCTAGAAGCATGACTCACCCTATGACTCACCCTCAAGAAGAAAAGATAAATCCGCATTTAACCGAATGTTAAATACGGCTGATAGAAAACTGGAAACTGGCAACTTCCAAAAGTGATCCTGAAACGAATTTCAGGATAACCCCGTATCAGTATAAACATACCCGCATTTGTATTACGACCGAATAAAAATGCATCTGAGACAAAGATATTATATCTACACAGTATAATACTGGGTTCCGGCTTAAACCAAAGCCTACCAGTATTATCTGCCCGAAAAACGACACGTGCGAAAACGCGCGTGCTTTTTCCGAACCTTGCCATAACACCATACGGCCTCTACAACATTTCGCCCGAACTTGGGAAAGTGTCTGTGGGGGACTCTAATGACTCATCAACACACTGGCACTGGGTATAATCCCTAGCACGTCAGAGGTACAAGCTGTACGTAACGGTTTGCCTATGTATTGATTGGAAGGGAAGCTGACGAGCGAACTCATCTATAAACCCTACTGAGCCTGACAGTGACAATGTATATACAGTCCGGTCCATTCGTCTAAAGAGTATCGCATATCGAGTCTAGGGGGGTGGATAAAGTCACACCCCTAATAACGCGATAAATCGTGTCGGCATGAAGCCCATCACCACCTGAGAAACCACTGATCCAAATCAGCAATTCTCCACTATCTCGGCCGAGGATTCCTAGTGATGGCCACCCGTGCACTGCGCGACATCAACCCCCAATACCGGGAGAGACGAATCCCCGACGATCCGCTCACTTGCCACCAATGTGGCTCGGGACTGTACCCAAAAAAGACTTGTTTGCACGACTCCTTTGAGCCGTGGTAGGGTAGAAATCAAAGCACAGTGGGAACTCACATGAGACAAACGACGATCTCAGGTCGATGAACTAACCTGTACACATGTCACCAGGGAATTGCTATCTGACGATATGTATAATACCAGCTAGCAGATTCCCGCCGAGTCCTGTCCGGTGTACTCATTGTTAGTGTATATGCCCTAGGGCCATTATTGTATCATACTAGTTTGTATATTACTTAATGGAAGCTTGGGATATTCACATGTATATAACATTCTTGCTAAACATGGTAGTATGCTACTTGGTTTTTCTATCTTAATATGCGAGTATACGTATTGATAGAGCTCTTAGGATCTTGCTTGACTACCAGCGTTGTGATGGCAGTCACACTAGTGGGGGCTGGGTAGTCTACAAGCACATCCTTATTCAGGTCCCTAGTCATTGGATTATCGAGACAGGGCATCGATACTCCGGAGTAGACTAGTGTGTACGCTTCTCATCCCAGTTGGGGAGATGGTCTGTCCCACAGCCGTCAGTACGTCGTACTGAAGATAGTATGCAGGTGCTCGTTAGGTTACGGGTACACCGGACATGACTCATAGGGAACTGTTGGTTGGTTTTATACCAGTCGTCAGTGAACAGTTCCCAGGTGACATTAGTACAGCATAGTCCGCAGACTTGACACTGCTACTTCGCCTCGAGTGTGTCCCATTGTTCTTAGATTGCTACCCTACCACGGCTCAAAGGAGTCGTGCAAACAGGTAGCAGTTGGGTGTAGTCCCGAGCACTTGGAGGCAGTGGCAGTTAGACAGGATTCGTCTCTCCCAGTATTGGGGGTTGATATCGCGCTGTGTCAGAGAGCCATTACGCCAAGTCCCTGGCCAGGGCAAGCGAGATTTGCTGGTAGGTTCCAGTAGTTTCTCAGGGTGTAATGGGCTTCGCTCCGACACGACTTATACCGCTATTAGGGGACTGACGCTTGTCGCCTCCCTAGGCCCGATATGCGATAGTCTTAGACGAACAGACCGTACTGTACGGAGATTGTCACATCAGACTCAGTAGGAGTTCGGATGGGTTTCCTCATCGGCCTTCTTGTCGACATCTACGTGGGGACCGTTACGTACAGCTAGTGCCGCTTGCGGTCTATGGTTAAACCCACTGCCAGCGTAGTAGTCGAGTCTTTACAGTCCCACGCAGAGAGTTCCCTACTTCAGGCGAAACGATATAGAGGTCGTATGGTTTTACGACAAGGGTTCGGACGCATACGTGTGTTTACGCACGTACGACTTTCGGACAGTTTTTACTAGTCGGCTTTGGTTTAAGCCAGTTACCAGTATCCGATTATTGGATTTATACAGTCTAAAGTTTTTTCGTGTTTTCACGGATAGGAGGGACGTTCTCGTAATTGTGCGAGAAGCTTCTAGAAGATGGTGACTAAGGAGGTTTATGTGGCATATACATTGAATGAGATTAGTGAGTCATATGGATGATTCATCCATGTCATTAATGCTTCATAATTGCTTAATGACTCATGGAGATGAATCATCACAAGATATTTATCAAGCATGGTTGTAAATCATTTTCTTTTCTTTTCTTCATAAAATAAAATGCTTGATATATATTATGATAACTCATTTTCTCATTTGATAATTGTGTTCATCTTTTCTCTCCTCAAGCTCTCTCTCTTCAAACCCTAATCCTCCCCTCTCATGTGTTGAGTACAAGGATTAGTTAGACTACTTAATCCATAACCATACTCTATTTCATCTAGGTACTTTGATTAGCAAATAAAGATACATAGTTGCCTCAAGTTTAGAGGCAAAGCTTGGAGTTTAGCTCTCGTGGTGGATCGTCTACTTCTTGGAGAAGGCCGAGGAGGAGGTGGAGTTCGTAAAGACGAAGGACACGGTTCTTGAGGTATAATCCCTTAACATAGTAGTTGTTAACTTCTATGTTTGATGTTAGTTATCGTTTAGCTTCGATTCATGCGGTTAGTCGATGTTTAAGCAAAGAACAAGATCGTTTTTCATATTTCCGCCTCCCCGCAAGTCGTGGGGTGTTGTACATCGACTTACAGTGGTATCAGAGCCTCGCTAAACAATAATTAACTCAGTTGCAAAATTGTATGAATTTCGAACGAAAAAAACAAAACCGAAAAACCCCGAAATCATAAGTTTCTGTTGATTTTTAAATGAGGTCCAAAAATTTTTCAGGGACCTTCAAAAAGCCTTAAATGATAGTAGAAGAACACCCAAGAAAATTGGGATCATGAATCAGCTAAAGCGCCGCGGAACCGCCGCGGATACCACCGATCCGCCGCGATTCTGCCGCCGAGTTGTCGATTCATCATCCCAAATTTCCTGTGTTGGTTCTTTGTGATATTTGGAGTTTTCTGGATGTTTTTAATTTTTGCTCAGGTTTCATATTTACAGAGAAGTGTTGGAGCAAAATTAAATGTGTTTAATCGATCGAAATTATACGGTATTTTCTTGTTGGATTGTATCTGTGTTTGTATAATGTGTTTGTAAACCTCCCCTTACTGCTAGTATGTCGGTTGGCAGGGGGTTGCACATTTCTGTAATGGATTTTATCTGTTTGTGTATATGAACTGTATTGGACTGTTGTGATGTATAGCCGGGGTTATGTGATGGATTATTATTTAATTCATTTGATGTAAATGTAATTTGTTGTAATATTATTTTGCGGGGTACATCCAGGTTGCGGTTGTAGCCACCGTTGTATTATTTCATTTTACTGTTTTTGTTCCTAGGACAGACCCAAGTGGGGTGCACAAACTGCCGGGTGGGTTGTTTGCCGTACCCGTTGGGGTCTTGGGTGGGGTAATGGCTATTCATCACAACCGTGTAATCCGTCTTTTGTTGCAGGCTCAAAACAAACACGGATTGCTTGCAAATCCAATTAAAGTTCATCTGTGATCTGGAATGCCTATTATTGCGTCTGACGAATGTACAATATCTATATATGATAGCTATTTAGACGTCACTTATGTTTTACACCCGCGCTAGCCCAGCCCCCGCTCTGTCGTTAGTTAAGTAACCTAACGGGTGATGACAGGACCCCGTGGCGAATGCGGATGGCATAAGAGGACGTTGTATTTTCGTTGTTTTCTGCAATGATAGGTTAATGATGGGACGCATTATTTATAATGCAAAGAAAATAAACCAAAAGTTTAATCGTTGGAACAATTTAAAAGAAACCACTCGGTTAATTTTAAAAACAGTTTTTTTTAAATGCGGAGCTTTAACCACTCCTTTTAAAAAGCTATCAGGTTCCTTCGGTTATATCAAATTCACTACGTTCACGGTTTCGCCAAAACCATTCGTAGCCCTCCGTCATTTCATCTGGGTATTCAGTAGTATTCAAACTATGTATTTTGACCAACGCCAAGGCATAGTGTTTGGTAGCTTCTGGGTATTCATTTGTTACATAGATAGATGAGTTAGTTTGGGACAGTCGTATGATCATTTTGGCCAACGTCAAGGATATGTACGGATGGGTTCAAATTAACAAGATAATGATGGGTAGAACTTGACATGTGACTTATGATATTTTGACCAACGCCAAGGTCATAAGAGCATGGGGCAAAAATATATATTGGGAATTTCTAAAGAAACTGAAATTTGCAAAGAGATGCATGCCATTTGGAGTTTGATGAATATTGGTAGGATTCCTTCAACATTATCATACGATGATATTTGGATCCCGATCCTACTGTGAGTATATGCTACTTATCAGGATATTCGTCACTTAACGATCAATACTATAAACCAAGTAGGTGTCAAGAAAAGTGTCAGCGGGGTTACGCCCCCAGAGAAAAGAGGTTCTTTAATTAAGGAACTTCGCGAAAGCGTTAGAAAACCTCCCTCGAAGTATCGACACTAGCCTGGCTGAACGGTTAAGCAAGAATTGTACAGTGAGAATAGTCCTGGCTAATTCTTCTTTTATGGTTTGAGGAAGGATTCGAGAAACAGTGGGAGCCATCCAGTTTAGATAAACTAAAAACCACTCTAAACTTGCAAGAGCATCATGCTAAAGAGTTTTCTTCTCTCTCTCCTAATTGCAGCGACCCTGAAAATGACTGGACTTAAGTTACTTTTAGAGAAAAATATACTGACAGGGCCAAACTATAAAGATTGCCCGCGGAATGTCAAAATGGCTTTGACCTATGACAAATTGGGGTACGTCCTCACCGCTACGGCACCTGCTGTCCCTGGTCCCAAATCCAGTAATGCGGATAAGGAAATCCGCAAAACCTGGGATTTCGATTGCGCGAAAACCAAGTGCATCGTGCTTGCCTCGATGAACAATGAACATCAGAGGAGGCACGAGGATATGGAACTACATGCCATATTTCTCCATACAAAGGAACTTTATGGAGATCAATCTCGTATAGCAAGATACGAGACCTCTAAGAACTTGTTTCGAGCGAGGTTGGCTGTCGGGTCATCGGTAGGAGAACATGTCCTAAAGATGATCGGCTATATAGAATAGCTCGCAGACCTTGGGACGACTTTGGATAATGAGCTCTATACAGACCTTATTCTCCAGTCCCTTCCTTCCACCTACGCCCAGTTTATCCTGAACTTCAACATTCAAAGAAAAGAAGTTGAACTTCCGGAACTCCTGAACATGTTAAGGAGTGCAGAGGGCACCTTGCAGAAAGCAAGAGAAACACCCTCTATGTTTGTTAGCAGTGCATCTTCTTCCGGGTCCAAGGCTAGGGCCAAAGGAAGGAAGAAGAAGGCCGCCACCAAACCTAGAGGAGGTGTTAGTAAGGTGGGAGGGAAGGGAAAGAAAATGTTTGCGGTACCGGTAGTGGGCCAGGATGAGTGCTTCCATTGTCACAGGAAAGGGCACTGGAAGAAAGATTGCAAGGCGTGGAACGCCAAGAACCAGGAACCGAAGCAAGCTGTGGCTTCGACTTCAGGTGTGTTTGTAATTGAGAATTGTCTGTCAATCAACTCTACTTCCTGGGTATTGGATACCGGATCAGGATCTCATATTTGCAATTCATCGCAAGCACTGAGAAACCGTAGAGTGCTGAAGGAAGGTGATATGACCCTAAAGGTTGCTAACGGAGCTAGCGTGGGAGCTGCGTTCGTCGGGGATTATCACCTAGGATTGACGAGTGGACACATTTTGGTTTTACATAACTGTTTTTTTGTACCAAGTTTAACGTGTAATATCATATCAGTTTCCTTGTTATCAAATAAAAGGTTATGATTTCACGTTAGTAAGAGATGTTGTTAACATCCACCTTAATCATGGTTTGATTGGGTCCGGTACACTAAATAACGGTATATATGTTTTAAACCAACTCCAAATTTTCAATGTCCAGAACACACTAAAAAGAAAGTCTCCAGATTTAAATAAAGCTTTCTTATGGCATTGTAGACTGGGTCACATCAATGAGAGAAGGTTGACTAAGTTGCATAGAGAAGGATATTTGGACTCGTTCGAATATCAAACTTATGACACTTGTCAATCTTGTCTCAAAGGAAAGATGACAAAGACTCCATTTACTGGACATGGAGTAAGAGCGAGCGAGCTCTTAGGACTCATACACAGCGATGTATGCGGTCCAATGTCTACACATGCAAGAGGTGGTTTTTCCTATTTCATTACTTTCACGGATGATTACTCAAGGTACGGATTCATTTATCTGATGAAACATAAATCCGAGGCTTTTGAGAAATTCGAAGAGTATAAGAATGAAGTAGAAAACCAAACCGGAAAAAGTATCAAGACACTAAGATCTGATTGAGGTGGTGAATACTTGAGTGCCGAGTTCCTAGGTTACCTAAAAGAGAAAGGAATTCTCTCTCAGCTTACTCCTCCATACACTCCACAGCATAACGGTGTATCGGAGAGACGGAATCGAACCCTATTGGATATGGTACGATCCATGATGAGTAATGCTGAGTTACCGCGATCTTTCTGGGGTTATGCGCTAGAATCAGCGGCATATCTTTTGAACATGGTTCCTACCAAGACTGTGCCTACCATGCCATATCAGATGTGGAGTGGGAAGAAACCCTATCTTCAGTATCTGAAAATATGGGGATGTCCAGCTTTTGTTAAAAAGCAGCATGTGGACAAGCTCGAGGCACGATCAGTAAAGTGTCAGTTTGTGGGATATCCAAAGAACTCCAAGGGGTATCTATTCTATTACGCAGAGGAACAAAAGGTGTTTGTTTCTCGTAATGCCCATTTTCTAGAATATCAGTTTTTAGAAAAGGAAATAAGTGGGAGCGAAATAGAACTGGAAGAAATTCCAGAACCACAAACTGCTACTGAAAGTTTGGTAGAACCGGTAGTTCAAGAAGAACAGGACATTCCCGCACCCCTCCGCAGGAGTAGTAGGCCGTCTCATCCGCCTGAGAGATACTACGGTTTTCTCATAGATGGGGATAGAGAGGATTGCATCATAGATGATGATGAACCTACTGACTTCCAGCAGGCCATCCAGAGCGGCGACTCGGTACGATGGCTAGATGCAATGCGGACCGAAATGGAGTCCATGTACACCAACAAAGTATGGACTTTGGACTTTTCTCCAGATGGGGTAAAACCCATAGGATGCAAATGGATCTTCAAGAAAAAGATTGGTGTAGATGGACAGGTGGAAACCTATAAGGCTAGACTTGTTGCAAAGGGTTTTCGTCAAAGACCTGGTTTGGACTATAACGAAACTTTTTCTCCAGTGGCTATGCTCAAATCCATTCGGGTCCTTCTTGCTATTGCTGCCTTCCATGATTATGAAATCTGGCAGATGGACGTAAAGACGACTTTTCTGAATGGAAATTTAGAAGAGTGCGTCTATATAGATCAGCCAGAGGGTTTCAATCAGAGTCGGAGCAGCGGGAAAGTATGCAAGCTGCTTAAGTCCATTTATGGACTAAAGCAGGCATCGCGGAGTTGGAACATCTGTTTTGATGAGACAGTCAAAGAATATGACTTTATCAAAAATCCAGATGAACCGTGCATATATAGTAAAGTTGTAGCCAGAAGTGTTGTATTCCTCGTCTTGTACGTGGATGACATTCTATTGATAGGAAATGACATTCCTATGCTACAATCTGTCAAAGGATTCTTGTCACACAGGTTCTCCATAAAAGACCTGGGTGATGCCTCTTACATTCTAGGGATCCGGATCTATCGTGATAGATCCAAGAGGATGTTGGGACTTTCGCAGTCCAGGTATATCGACACTGTACTGAAAAGATTCAGTATGGAAGATTCTAAGCATGGTAATCTACCGGCTTGTCACGGAATCACCCTCTCCAAAGAGATGTCTCCCAAGATTGATTTGGAAAGGGAACGCATGTCTATTATACCCTACGCTTCTGCGGTAGGCTCTATAATGTATGCGATGTTGTGCACCAGACCAGATGTAGCTTACGCACTGAGCGTGGTAAGCCGGTATCAGTCAGACCCAGGGGAGAAGCACTGGATAGCAGTAAAGAACATTCTCAAGTACCTGAGAAGGACTAAGGAGATGTTCTTGGTTTACGGCAGAAAAGACCTCAGGTTGGAGGCCTTTGCTGATTCCGGCTTCCAGAGTGATAAGGACGATTCCAAGTCCATGTCGGGTTATGTCTTTATTCTCAATGGAGGGGCGGTGTGCTGGAAGAGCTCCAAGTAGGACACCGTTGCTGACTCGATGATGGAAGCGGAGTATATAGCTGCTTGCGATGCCGCAAAAGAAGCAGTCTGGATGAAGAAGTTCCTAACAGAACTTCAGGTGGTTCCTACCATAGTTGATCCAATACCTCTGTATTGCGACAACAACGGAGCTATAGCTTTAGCGAAGGAACCAAGGTCCCATCAGAAGTCCAGACACATCTTAAGGCGGTATCACCTGATCAGGGAGATCATTGATCGTCAGGAGATCGAGGTTCGGAGAGTTGCTTCTGAAGAGAACATTGCTGATCCATTCACGAAGGCCCTACCTCAGATTCAGTTCGAGAGGCTACTCAAGATCATCGGTCTTCGATATGCCAGTACATGGCCCTAGTGCAAGTGGGAGATTGTTAGTGTATATGCCCTAGGGGCCATTATTGTATCATACCAGTTTGTATATTACTTAATGGAAACTTGGGATATTCACATGTATATAACAGTCTTGCTAAACATGGTAGTATGCTACTTGGTTTTTCTATCTTAATATGTGAGTATACGTATTGATAGAGCTCTTAGGATCTTTCTTGACTACCAGCGTTGTGATGGCAGCCACACTAGTGGGAGCTGGGTAGTCTACAAGCACATCCTTATTCAGGTCCCTAGTCGTTGGATTATCGAGACAGGGCATCGATACTCCGGAGTAGACTAGTGTGTACACTTCTCATCCTAGTTGGGGAGATGGTCTGTCCCACAGCCGTCAGTATGTCGTACTGGAGATAGTATGCAGGTGCTCGTTAGGTTACGGGTACACCGGACAGGACTCACAGGGAACTGTTGGTTGGTTTTATACCAGTCGTCAGTGAACAGTTCCCAGGTGACATGAGTACAGCATAGTCCGCAGACTTGACACTGCTACTTCGCCTCCAGTGTGTCCCACTGTTCTTAGATTGCTACCCTACCACGGCTCAAAGGAGTCATGCAAACAGGTAGCAGTTGGGTGCAGTTCCGAGCACTTAGAGGCAGTGGCGGTTAGACAGGATTCGTCTCTCCCGGTATTGGGGGTTGATATCGCGCTGTGTCAGAGAGCCATTACGTAAAGTCCCTAGCCAGGGCAAGCGAGATTTGCTGGTAGGTTCCAGTAGTTTCTCAGGGTGTAATGGGCTTCGCTCCGACACGACTTATACCGCTATTAGGGGACTGATGCTTGCCGCCCCCTAAGCCCGATATACGATAGTCTTAGATGAACAGAACAGACTGTACGGAGATTGTCACATCAGACTCAGTAGGAGTTCGGATGGGTTTCCTCATCGGCCTTCTTGTCGACATCTACCTGGGGACCGTTGCGTACAGCTAGTGCCGCTTGCGGTCTGTGGTTAAACCCACTGCCAGCGTAGTAGTCGAGTCTCTAGAGTCCCACGCAGAGAGTTTCCCTACTTCAGGCGAAACGATATAGAGGTCGTATGGTTTTACGACAAGGGTTCGGACGCATACGTGTGTTTACGCACGTATGACTTTCGGACAGTTTTTACTAGTCGGCTTTAGTTTAAGCCAGTTACTAGTATCCGGTTATTTGATTTATACAGTCTAAAGTTTTTTCGTGTTTTCACGGATAGGAGGGGCGTTCTCGTAATTGTGCGAGAAGCTTCTAGAAGATGGTGACTAAGGAGGTTTAGGTGGCATATACATTGAATGAGATTAGTGAGTCATATGGATGATTCATCCATGTCATTAATGCTTCATAATTGCTTAATGACTCATGGAGATGAATCATCACAAGATATTTATCAAGCATGGTTGTAAATCATTTTCTTTTCTTTTCTTCATAAAATAAAATGCTTGATATATATTATGATAACTCATTTTCTCATTTGATAATTGTGTTCATCTTCTCTCTCCTCAAGCTTTCTCTCTTCAAACCCTAATCCTCCCCTCTCATGTGTTGAGTACAAGGATTAGTTAGACTACTTAATCCATAACCATACTCTATTTCATCTAGGTACTTTGATTAGCACTTAAAGATACATAGTTGCCTCAAGTTTAGAGGCAAAGCTTGGAGTTTAGCTCTCGTGGTGGATCGTCTACTACTTGGAGAAGGCCGAGGAGGAGGTGGAGTTCGTAAAGACGAAGGACACGGTTCTTGAGGTATAATCCCTTAACATAGTAGTTGTTAACTTCTATGTTTGATGTTAGTTATCGTTTAGCTTCGATTCATGCGGTTAGTCGATGTTTAAGCAAAGAACAAGATCGTTTTTCATATGTCCGCCTCCCCGCAAGTCGTGGGGTGTTGTACATCGACTTACATTCATAACTCAATGAGCACCTGTATACATCTTAGGTGATCCAACTGACACCAGTGGCTTGTGAGACCGGCCACCGCCCATCGTCGGGGTCTCGACTGTATACACTAGTCTACTCTGGAGTATCGATGCCCTGTCTCGAAACTCCCACGACTAGGGACACTTTTAAGGATGTGCTTACAGACCCCAGTACCCACGTATATGATCGCCATCATACTGCTGGTAGTCAAGCAAGAATCCTATGGGCTCTATCATCATGCAATAGTGAACTAAAGCATATATACGATGATAAAGACAAACCGGATAGCATACTATCATCTTGAGCAAGACTGTCATATCGGTATAGGTCCTACCTTAATCATTGCAATCACGTACCTGCGATCCAATAATTGACTTTGAGGGCACTATCTCCAACAATCTCCCATTTGCACTTAAGGATAATTATTGCGATGTTGCATACTCACAGCCCGTGTGATACCGAACATCCAACTCCTCTACTAATCAGTTTCACAAAGCTAGTTTGTAAAACTGTTGTGTTCGAGAAATAGCCTCAGTGAATGGATCTGCCCGGATGTTTCTTTCTATATCTCTCTTAATCTCAAGTTCGCGAAGAAAGCCATCTCCCGAATCGAGTAATACCTGTCTTAGAATATGTCTGGATATCTAATAGGACCTAGTTCATATATGAACTCCAAATCCAAACTTCTTAGACTGTATCGATAACTGAACCTAATCAGTATCCAGCACCTTGCCTCCCACAGTATCCTCTTGGACCACCTGTCCATAATACTGTCCCTCGTCAGAGGGAAAAACTATAACTCTGACAATCACTCTGTCATCCATGTCACCTTGGAAGCCTGGAATGATAACCGTCTCCCGAAGGAGGCTGCCGTCATCAAATCCATAGAACATTCACTCATGTTCTAAAACTGCTTCCTTATATTTCTTCAGGATTGAATTAAAATAAACTTATCCCATCAAGTGCAAAAACTACATCTGGTGTGGTACTTGACATCTCATGATTGACTCAATTGCCTAAGCAAGTGATCTGCCAATCATGTACTTCCCTCTCTCCTTTAGTCTTTAAGACACCTTTAGAGAGGGTGACTCCATCACCTGCAGGTACACCACCATGCCAGGAGTCATCTATTCTAAAATACTATTAGAATATTGTCAAAGTACCCATATTGGGAAACTACCCAAATCCAGATCTAAAACCATAGATCTAGAAACCAGAATGTCTGATATTATATCCATATCCTTGTGGAGAAACAACTGTGTGACGACCACAGTACAACCGATCGTAGTATAGGAATTTTACTTCCTACTCTGTGTATGTCATCCAAATACCAGGACATCACACCCTACTACCTTCTTAACAGATCCATCCCCTATTCTGATGAAGTCAAACCCATGACTGTCTCATCAAAATTAGATGATCTTATCTCCGCTATATATGCTCAAGCCTATAAATAGACATAAGCTACTTGCTCACTATGCTTCCGCTGCTCCCACTGACTACGACAACCCTCTGGCAGAATAATATATACGTACACTTCTAAAGCATGTTTAGAACGACGTTATACTTATCCTCTTACCGATTCTCATAGTCTGGAACAACAGTAGTGTCAAGTCTGGGTAAACAAGAACCTCCCTATCACCGTCCTTAAGGCTACCGGAGTACCTCTCGGGTGTCTGAGGTTACCCACCATATCTGTGGAGTGGCTAATGGAATGTCAAACCAGATTTGAATATATAGATCCTATTAAATTTTCCATAATTGTTTACGGTTCTAGAATCACTTCCAGTTCTACCATACACCCACTACTGTTTTCTGAAAAAAACCATTTTAATAAAACTGTGGCGAGTTAAGAACAATATCACTATTGATCTTCCAGATGGTAGAAATGTCAACCCTCGTCAAAGCCAGGGTCAACCCACAAACTGCTATTACAGAAACGTGCCTTGAGTTATCCAGTGTCTGGTTTTAAGCATAAGCTGGACAACTCCCCGTATCTTAACATCGTTAAGATATGAACCATTCTATATTCCATATAGAAATAGAGGCACTAATTTAATTGGAACCAGATTCAAATCATACAGCTGTCTCCAGTGCATATCAACTTAATGGAAAGTGGCTACTCAGCATTACTTAACTTAGGAATCCATCCAATTATGAGTAACCTGAAAGAGAAACAAGTTTCTCAATACCATTACTATCAACTGAATACCAATCACAAGAATCTACATCTCAATCTCTTTGAAGAATCCCGATATTTGCGACACCTGGTTCTCTACTTTATTCTTATACCCACAACTTCTCAAAACTTAGACATTGTATTTCAGCGAAACACTTGTCAAAAACTAGAGAAATTACAAGTAAACAGAACAGAGTACGAGGACCAACCCCTTTGTCCTAACGGACACTGGAAAACATACAATACTCTATATAAGTCCGCTGAGTTGAATAACTCAAAACCTGTGTATCGTAGGTTGAAAACTGTACCCAGGAGATTTCCTCAAATATCACCAATTACAACGAATTCCGATATAATGAGGATGATCACCTAATTCCCAATAACTTACTCCCACTCATCATCTATAAAACTATACAGATATGAGAATGAAACCTGGTAAATACATACCCTGGAGTAAGTATCCAATCGGGAAATCAGTTTATAATTAACAATGCACAGTGAAACTGAAACATGAAAATGTTTCGTAGGGGTATTCTGGTATTCTTAGTAATTCCTCTTCCATAATCCTATTCATGACTTTAACCGTATATTTCTTTGCCATCTCTCCAAATCCCTTTATTTGTCTTTAGTCGTTACCTTCTGTACACCTTCGTTAGGCTAAATGGTTTTCTTCCTTCCCTACCGTTCGGCACCAGCCTATGCTTTGGAAGAAGACTATCCAGTAAGCATAATAGGTGTACCCTCCTAATCCTAGGAGTACTCGCAACATGAGAGAAGGTGATGATAAAAGACTACTGAATAAAACCTTATTCTTTTAAAGGTGAAATAGGAGTGGCGATGAAGTACGCGGTTTGGTCGTGAATGATAACAGTCGCAATTTACTTTGTCCTTTTTCTAATCCCTTTTATTTTGTCTTTACATATTACCTTCTGTACACCCTACTTAGGCTAATTGGTTTTCTTCATTCCCTACCTTTCGGCACATGCCTATGGTTTGGAATAAGACTATCCAATAAGCGTAATAGGTGTACTCTCCTAAACCAAGGAGCCCTCGCAACCTGAGAGAAGGTGATAATAAAAGACAACTAAATAAATCAATTCTATTTCTCCTGAACCTGGATCCATCCTCGAAGAAGTCCCTTCGAGTTCGTATATAACCATACGATGGATCTATCTAATGGAAGTGAATACCCGTAGTAATACGGGGTGTTCTGAGAAATGCAAAGGGTAAAAGAAGGAATGGCAATGACTTATGCAACTCAGACAATCCAAAAGCCAGTATTTTAAGAAGGTTCGGTCAACTTGGTCACTGAGTCGTAGTTTAGGGTCGGTCAACGGTCGCTGCCAAAGAGAGAGAGAGAGAAAAGAAACACTCTGCGTGCACTCTAACCTAGATCAGAATGGTTATCACTTTATCTAATTAGGAAACCTCCTACTGTAATCTCAAATTCTCCTTCAAATCTGAAAGATGAATTAGTCGGGATCACCCGAAGAGTAAACCAACTCATCAGTGGGAATCGGGATCCAACTATCATCGCATGATAACTTGATGGAAGCCACTCAAGTTATCATACTCCAGAAGGTATGCGCATGCCTGGCAAGTTTGCTTTATGTTTGAAACTCCCGATGTAATTTTTGCCCCATGCTCTTATGACCTTGGCGTTAGACAAAATATCATAAGTCGCATGCCAAGTTCTACCCGTCACTATCCAGGTCAATTTGAACCCACCCGCACATGCCCCTGACGTTGGCCAGGTATGACAGAACGATTGTCCCAAACCAACTCATCTATCTATGCAACAGATGAATACCCCGCAGCTACCAAACACTATGCCTTGGCATTGGTCAAAATACATAGCTTGAATACTACTGACCATCCATAAGAAATGACGGAGGGCTACGACTGGTTTTTGGCGAAAAACCTTTAACGTAATGAACTTGATCTCGTTGAAGGAAACTGATAGCTTTTTATAAAAATATAGTGAAGAAAAAAGTTTTGCTAAAGAGGTCTCTCCCGGTGAAGTGATCTCGGCTCTTTCCTCGTGGAATGAGGTGCAGGATATTCCAACTGAATACCGCGATGCAAAGCAACTTGTAATCGACTATATTAAAGTTACTACCCTGACGTAAACTTCTGCTCAAGGGGTCACTCCCGGTGAAGGGATCTCGGCCCTTGCCTCGTCGAATGAGGTGCGAGATATTCTGACTGAATATCACTATGCAGAACAAAAGGAAACATTTTTTGTAATAACACCTTTTAAAATTGGTTCCAACAACATCAAATATAAGTTTGTTTTATCCTTGCATTGATAAGAATCAATGCAGTCCCATCAATCAATCACACCAGAAAAGAACGAAAATAAAATGTACCTATATGCCATCCGCATTCGTCACTGGGTCCCGTCTTCACCCGTTAGGTTACTTAACTAACGACAGAGCGGGGGCTGGACTAGCGCGGGTGTAAAACATATACAGCATCTAATAGTATATATACCAATATACAATAATCGCTCCAGGCGTGATAATATGCAACATTACAGAAAAGTAATAAGCATCACAGAACAATACAGATAATCTGGGATCCCCGGGTTTCACAGAGCCGCTGCTGAAACCTGACGTTCCCCTGGTCGTGTGGATAGCCTGTGCAATGAAACCTAGACCCTTACGGATGCGGCAAGTTACCCGCCAAAACCTGAAGCGAGGTAGTCCCCACAACATAGTGAATGGAACACCCGGCACTTCACGGAATCCGGTAAATTGAGCACCCCTCCTTGGGTCAACCTGTACCCCCTACGAGTGCGGCGAATAGTCTGCCAATTCTAGAGTGAGGTCCCTTTGCCTCTCAATGCCATGAGATACGGACCCGTTTCCCTCCAGAACCCGGCTATCCGTGCACTCCTTCGCGGGATAAACCTAGTACAAAAATAAAAAATATGTACAACAGGTACATCGACCTCGACCCGGTCGTGCCCTAAAAGAATATTATACAAACATGCAGTAATGGCAGTCCACATGTTGGACGCTCGCCCCGCAATATCAAATGTACAAATAAATCCAAACTGCACTATCATTGCACCCTGCTATCCACCACGATATATCCGCAACATTACAGCACAACACAGAACATCAACGCGAATGTCACGTTCGCAAACCCGTCTAAAAGAACTATAGCAATCAGACGCGGTTTACCGATCAAATGACATTCACGGTCGGAGATATAATGAAAGTACTGTAAACTAACAAATTTAAAATTTCGATCGACTAAATTTCCCGAAGTGGGCCCCACGAACAATTGCTGTACAGTAACAAAATCTGGGCCCAAAATATATATACCAAAACCCCCAATTTCCAGTCAAAAAGCCACTGTGCAAATTTGGTGCACTGATCTCACAGAATGGCCGCGGAAGCACGGTCAAACCCTAGGTTTGACCGCGATTCCGCGGCGGTCTTATGAGATCACGTGACCAAATTTTGACGGTGAGCTTAAAAAACCCTGCTGAATTTTCTGTGATATGTAGAATTATTTTTAGACACTGTTTAAAATCAACAGAAACTCAGTGGCGTGAAAAAATGTAGTTTTGCGAAATCCGTTCGATCGATCTTTTAAACGTGTTAGCGCAAGTTAGTATAGCTTAATGGTGAGGCTCTGATACCACTGTAAGTCCACGGTAGCGCCCCGGCCGTCTAACAGACGCCAAATGCGGAACAAAAACTTTTAACGAAACTGGCGCTATCGTGTACCGTAACCCGGATATGCCATTAAAGCTAAACTAACAAACTACAAAGGGGTAGAAACGTTATACCGAATGATCCGAGTCCTTCGGTCTTTAACCATCATCCCACGCTTGTTGCGGCTACTCCGATCTCCTCGATCTCCAGTCTTGTAGTCCGGGTGGCACCACGTCGACGGATCTTTAAACGGGCTCCCGCCTCTGAACCGAGGCAACTCGATCGTCAAGTTTGCTAAAAGAGACGACCAAGATGAATTAGAGAATGAGTAGAACACTTTGTCTCGTTACGTCCAAGGTCACGGATGAACGGTTATGGAAGTTGCCTTTTGGATCGGGTGAAATGAGAAAGAGGCTATCTATTTTTCGTGAACCCGAATCTATCATAATCTTTTTCTAGTGAACAACAACCATTTTCTCGAGTGAGTGAGAGAGAGGGGAGGGGCCGGCCACTAAATAGAGGGGGGAG
Source organism: Agapanthus africanus (assembly GCA_030015575.1). NCBI lineage: Eukaryota > Viridiplantae > Streptophyta > Magnoliopsida > Asparagales > Amaryllidaceae > Agapanthus > Agapanthus africanus. Next base: position 267,113,763 of record CM057339.1, read on the forward strand.
GTGAGTGTAGGAGGGAAAATGGTGACCATAAGCTTAATACTAATCATAACACCTAGTATGAATGCATTTAAGAAAGTGATGAATCATTAAGCTTAGTCACACTTGCAATAAATGAACATTTAAAGCAACCATGAGTCACTAACCTTGTCATCACTTCTAGAACCTTCTAGAAGCATGACTCACCCTATGACTCACCCTCAAGAAGAAAAGATAAATCCGCATTTAACCGAATGTTAAATACGGCTGATAGAAAACTGGAAACTGGCAACTTCCAAAAGTGATCCTGAAACGAATTTCAGGATAACCCCGTATCAGTATAAACATACCCGTATTTGTATTACGACCGAATACAAATGCATCTAAGACAAAGATATTATATCTACACAGTATAATACTGGGTTCCGGCTTAAACCAAAGCCTACCAGTATTATCTACCCGAAAAACGACACGTGCGAAAACGCGCGTGCTTTTTTCGAACCTTGCCATAACACCATACGGCCTCTACAACGTTTCGCCCGAACTTGGGAAAGTGTCTGTGGGGGACTCTAATGACTCATCAACACATTGGCACTGGGTATAATCCCTAGCACGTCAGAGGTACAAGCTGTACGTAACGGTTTGCCTATGTATTGATTGGAAGGGAAGCTGACGAGCGAACTCATCTATAAACCCTACTGAGCCTGACAGTGACAATGTATATACAGTCCGGTCCATTCGTCTACAGAGTATCGCATATCGAGTCTAGGGGGGTAGATAAAGTCAGACCCCTAATAACGCGATAAATCGTGTCGGCATGAAGCCCATCACCACCTGAGAAACCACTGATCCAAATCAGCAATTCTCCACTACCTCGGCCGAGGATTCCTAGTGATGGCCACCCGTGCACTGCACGACATCAACCCCCAATACCGGGAGAGACGAATCCCCGACGATCCGCTCACTTGCCTCCAATGTGGCTCGGGACTGTACCCAAAAAAGACCTGTTTGCACGACCCCTTTGAGCCATGGTAGGGTAGAAATCAAAGCACAGTGGGAACTCACATGAGACAAACGACCATCTCAGGTCGATGAACTAACCTGTACACATGTCACCAGGGAATTGCTATCTGACGATATGTATAATACCAACTATCAGATTCCCGCTGAGTCCTGTCCGGTGTACTCATAACTCAATGAGCACCTGTATACATCTTAGGTGATCCAACTGACACCAGTGGCTTGTGAGACCGGCCACCGCCCCTCGTCCGGGTCTCGACTGTATACACTAGTCTACTCTGGAGTATCGATGCCCTGTCTCGAAACTCCCACGACTAGGGACACTTTTAAGGATGTGCTTACAGACCCCAGCTCCCACGTATATGATCGCCATCATACTGCTGGTAGTCAAGCAAGAATCCTTTGGGCTCTATCATCATGCAATAGTGAACTAAAGCATATATACGATGATAAAGACAAACCGGATAACATACTATCATCTTGAGCAAGACTGTCATATCGGTATAGGTCCTACCTCAATCATTGCAATCACGTACCTGCGATCCAATAATTGACTTTGAGGGCACTATCTCCAACACCTACGACAGTGGAAGCGCTCGTCCTTTGCCACTATTGGCACTGCAACCTTTTCCTTTCCCTTAACTCCCACCTTACCAACACCACCTCTCGGTTTGGTAGCGGCCTTCTTCTTCCTTCCTTTGGCCCTTGCCTTGGACCCGAAAGAGGAAGCACCGCGAACAAACATAGTGGGTGTTTCCCTTTCTTTCTGCAAGGTGCCCTCTGCACTCCTCAACATGTTAAGGAGTTCTGGAAGTTCAACTTCTTTTCCTTGAATGTTGAAATTCAGAATAAACTGGGCGTAGGTGGAAGGAAGGGACTGAAGAACCAAGTCTGTATATAGCTCGTTCTCTAATGTTGTCCCTAGGTCCACGAGCTCTTCTATATAGCCAATCATCTTAAGGACATGTTCTCCTATAGATGATCCGACGGCCAGCCTCGACTGAAACAAGTTCTTCGAGGTCTCGTATCTTGCTATATGAGATTGCTCTCCATACAAATTCTTGGTGTGGAGAAATATAGATTCTAGATCCATATTCTCGTGCCTCCTTTGATGTTCATTATTCATAGAGGCAAGCACGATGCATTTGGCTTTCGCGCAATCAATCTCTCAGGTCTTGCGGATTTCCTTATCCGCGACACTAGATTCTGGACCAGGGACAGCAGGTGCCTTAGTGGTAAGGACATACCCCAATTTTTCATAAGTAATTGCCATCTTGACATTCTGGAACCAGTCTTTATAGTTTGGCCCTGTCAAAATATTTTTATTTAATAGTAACTTAAGGCCTGTCATGTTCTGGGTCGCTGCAATGAGAGAGAGAGAGGGAACACTTTAGCATGATGCTCTTGCAAGTTTAGAATGGTTTTTAGTTTATCTAAACATGATGGATCCCACTGTTTCTCGAATCCCTCCTCAAACCAAAAAGGAAGAATTAGTCAGGACCATTCTCACCGTATAATACTTGCTTAACCGTTCAGCCAGGCCGGTGTCGGTACTTCGAGGGAGGTTTTACGACGCTTTCGCGAAGTTCCTTAATTAAATAACCTATTTTCTCTAGGGGGCATAGCCCCGCTGACACCTTTCTCGACACCTACTTAATTTATAGCATTGATCGTTAAGTGACGGATCTCCTGATGAGTATTTGATACTCACAGTAGGATCGGGATCCAAATATCATCGTGTGATAAAGCTGAAGGAATCCTTCCAAAATTATCACACTCCAAATGGTATGCAACTCTTAGCAAATTTCAGTTTCTTTAGAAATTCCCGATATCTTTTTCTGCCCCATGCTCTTATGACCTTGGCGTTGGTCAAAATGTCATAAGTCACATGTCAAGTTCTACCCATCATTATCTTGTTAATTTGAACCCATCCATACATACCCCTGACGTTGGCCAAATGATAGTACGACTGTCCCAAACCAACTCATCTATCTATGCAACAAATGAATACCCAGCAGTTACCAAACACTATGCCTTGGCGTTGGTCAAAATACATAGCTTGAATACTACTGAATACCCAAATGAAATGACGGAGGGCTACGAATGGTTTTGGCGAAACCGTGAACGTAGTGAACTTGATATGATCGAAGGAACCTGATAGCTTTTAAAAGGAGTGGTTAAAGCTCCGCAATTAAAAAAATATCTTCTGTTTTAAAATAACCGAGTGGTTTCTTTTAAACCGTTCCAACGATTCAACTTTGGTTTATTTTCTTTGCATTAATATAATGCGTCCCATCAATTAACCTATCATTGCAGAAAACAACGAAAATACAACGTCCTCTTATGCCATCCGCATTCTCCACTAGGCCCCGTCATTCACCCGTTAGGTTACTTAACTAACGACAGAGCGGGGGCTGGGCTAGCACGGGTGCAAAACATAAGTGATGCCTACTAGATATCATATATAGATATTGTACATTCGTCACACGCAATAATAGGCATTCCAGATCACAGATGAACATATTGGATTTTCTACGAATCCGCATTCCTTTTGAGCCTGCAAAGAAAGACGAATTACACAGTCGCGATGAATAGCCAAAACCCCACCCTCGACCCCTACGGGTACGACAAACTACCCGCCAAGTATCCAAAGTGAAGCGGTCTCCCTCAACGACATGAGTAGGCCACTAAACACTTCAAAGTACCCGGTAGTTTGTGCAACCCATCTTAGGTCTATCTTAGGAGCAGAAAACAGTAAATGAAATAATACAACAGTGGCTACAACCTCAACCCGGATGTGCCCCGCAAAAGAATATTACAACAAATCACAATTTTCATTTGAATGAAAGAAACACTCATCTCACATCCCCGGCTATCCATTCACGACAATCCAACAAGTCCACATTCACAAACCAGTAAAAACCATTACAGAAATGTGCAACCCCCTGCTAACCGACGTACTAGCAGTTAGGGGAGGTTTATGAACACATTAAACACAACACAGATATAATCAAGTTAGCCAAACATCTTAGAATTTCGATCAAGCAAACACAAATGATTCTACTCCAAACAATTCTCTGTGCACATAAAACCTGAGCAGAAACAAATCATCCCAGAAAACACAACATCAACACAGAAGAATAACTGAGCAAATTTGGGTTGATTCGGAGTCAACTCGGCCGCGGATCCACGGCGGATCGCTTGGATCGGCGGCGGCTCCGCGGCGGTATGGCCGATCCACAGTCCCAAATTTCTTCACAATTCTTAAAATTCCCTGCTTGTATTTTTAAGGGTCCCTGAAAAATTTTTAGACCCCGTTTTAAAATTGGCAAAAACATGGTGAAAATGATGTTTTTTCGGGTTCGTTTTGCGATCGAATTTCTAGAGATTTTGCTAACATGTAGTTATGGTTTAGCTAGGCTCTGATGCCACTGTAAGTCGACGTTAGACACCCCACAAGATTCGGGGAGGCAGAATAGGTAAAACAATCATTTTGTTTAAGTTAACATTGACTAATTTTATGGATCTTTGCTAAACCCTAACTAACAACTATATAGAAGTGATTAGCTACTATGATAGATGATTATACCTAAAGATTCAAGTCCTTCTTGTTCTTGTAGTTCACCTCCTCGTCGGCCTCCTTGATGTGATAGAAGATCCACCCGAGAGATCCTTTTCCAAGCTTTAACCTCTCACTTGAGGTAACTAGGTGGCTATGAGTGCTAATCAAAGTAACCTAGAGGATATAGAAGAGGATTAGGGATCTATTAGTCTTGCTAACCCTAGGATCTCAACACATGAGAGGATTAGGGTTAGGTCTTTGAAGAGAGAGAGCTTGAGGAGAGAGAATGTGAAAGTGAGAATGATATGAATTATAACTCATTTGTGAATATATGAAGCATGATAATTATCTAAAATGAATAATATATGATAATATCAACCATGCTTCATTAACTCTCTTTGGGTGAATCATCTCATGAGTCATTAAGCAATAAATGCTTCATTAACTCATTTGGATGAATCACACCATGAGTCACTAATCCATTTAATGCAAATTCCACTTAAGCTCTCCACCTCATCTTTCTTCTAGAAGCTTCTCAACTAATTACGAGAATGCCCCTCCCATCCGTGAAAACACGGAAATACTGAGACTGTATAAATCCAATAATCCAATACTAGAATCTGTCTTAAACTAAATCCGGCTAGTAAAAACTGTCCGAACATCGTACGTGCATAAATACACGTATGTGTCCGAACCCTGTCGTAAAACCATACGACCTCTATATCGTTTCGCCTGAAGCAGGGAAACTCTGTGTGTGGGACTCTAAAGACTCGATACTATGCTGGCAGTGGGTTTAACCACAGACCGCAAGCGGCACTAGCTGTACGTAACGGTCTCCAGGTAGATGTCGATAAGAAGGCCGATGAGGAAACCCATCTGAACTCCTACCGAGCCTGATGTGACAATCTCCGTACAGTCCGGTCTGTTCGTCTAGGACTATCGCATATCGGGCCTAAGGGGGAGACAAGCGTCAGTCCCCTAAAAGCGGTATAAGTCGTGTGGGAGTGAAGCCCATTACACCTTGAGAAGCTACTGGAAATCCTACCAGTAAATCTCGTTTGCCCTGACCAAGGACTTTGCGTAATGGCTTTCCAAACACAGCGCAATATCAACTCCTAATACCGGGAGAGACGAATCCTATCTAACCGCCACTGCCTCCAAATGCTTTGGGACTGCACCCAACTGCTACCTGTTTGCATGACTCCTTTAAGCCGTGGTAGGGTAGCAATCTAAGAACAGTGGGAACACACTCGAGACGAAGCAGCAGTGTCAAGTCTGCGGACTATGCTGTACTCATGTCACCTGGAAACTGTTAACTGACGATGGGTATAATACCAACCAACAGTTCTCTGCGAGTCCTGTCCGGTGTATCCGTGATGATGCTGGATATTGGCGATCTCCAATGTCAAGGACACGTGGAAGATGACGTGTCCTGGAACTCAGAAGAGAGGGCCCACAGGGGCCGACCACCACCCCGTACCTGACCTGCAAACGCATGCCTGCTCTCCTCAGGGCCCCCTGCAAATTGGCTTCCTCGGCCCCTCAACTCGCCCCAAGCTGCCACAGGACCAAGACTCCTCAGCCGTCTTGCTCGGTTCCGAGCTCCCCAGCCGAGGCCGTCTTCATCGGTCCCTCCGACCGACCAACTCCACCACTCACAGGCGTAACCTCCGCTCCGCAAATCTCGCCATGCGCAGATTCTCCTCCAGCAACGTCCCACGTTCCACGCCATCATGATCCCCATTAATGGAAGATCCGCTCTTTACATGGGCGTGACATCGGGAGCGTAACTTCCGGCGAGATTCTCGCGCCTGCTACTGCGTGCTGCCGCCGCTATATAAACCCCCATCATAGAGGGGTCAAGTAAGCCATTTTTTTACACTTTTAAGCCGTTACTCTGCTCGGATCTCACCACTAACTTGAGCGTCGGAAGGTCCTCGGTTGTACCAAACCACCCTGGGATTTCTTTGTTGGTACTCGGCAACAACTTCCTCACCTCGCCTCTTCCTCCAAAAACCCATTAAGACCCACACGCAACGAAGGATAACCAGCTAAGTTCACTGTGAGATCAACGAAAGACAACATCTGACGGAGGCCCGAAAAGGAGCTCCATCAACCCGTAACCCAACGAGCACCTGTATACTATCTCCAGTACAACGTACTGATGGCTGTGGGACAGACCATCTCCCTAACTGGGATGAGAAGCGTACACACTAGTCTACTCCGGAGTATCGATGCCCTGTCTCGATAATCCTACGACTAGGGACCTGAAAAAGGATGTGCTTGTAGACTATCCAGCCCCCACTAGTGTGACTGCCATCACAACGCTGGTAGTCAAGCAAGATCCTGAGAGCTCTATCAATATGTATTCGCGATATGCTAACATATACACATATTAAGATAGACCTAAACCAAGTAGCATACTACTATGTTGAGCATGACTGTTAATATAACTGTGAATATCCCAAGCTTCCATTAAGTAATATACAAACTAGTATGATACAATAATAGCCCCTAAGGCATATACACTAACAAAGAAAACGGGCGATGAAATCCGTAAAGCTGACCCCGTGGCTTCCGGATTCGAGAAATAGGCTCTCGTAAATATTTAGCACCTTGATCAAGCTTGGGAATCGGTGCTGAATAGGATTCTCCGGGGTCAGACCCATCACTACTGAGCGAGTGGCGAAAATATACTCGTCAGGGGGTAATATCTCCTCATAATGCTCCCCTCTGACAGGCAAGCCGGAGATCTCCACGAACTCCTCTAAAGAGATTGAAACTTCCTGATCTAGTAGAAGGAAGGTATGAGTTGGAACGTTCCATTGTTCCAAAAAGGCTTTGACCCACCATACAAGGGGCATGGAATACTGGAAGAGAGAAGCATAAATAGCAGGGTATAGCCCAAGCTTCAGCAGCTGCGATTTCTTGGTCGACATGATGTACTGGGCTCACTGCAAATATCCGGCTGAGTGGCGGGGAGTCAAACCTATCATGTACAGCTGCCCCCACAGGCACGACTCGCCATGACATATACGCCACCCTAAGATATCCAAAGCCATTAGCGGCTGTACGGGTATCGCGGCCATGGAAGGCTGAAGGCAACCCTTCGAAGTCCAATTGACCTCCTCTACAGCGTAGTTCACCGGGGGTGGGTCGGCATAGTGAATGGAGGAGATCACCTCCGAAGGTGCTGCACAAGAAAAGCTGCGTCGGCCCCTGATAATTTGATTGTACCATATTCCCCATAGATGAAGGTTCTTTTGCTCCGGGTCATGATCTTTGATCAACGCGAAGACTTCCCTGTCCATAAGTGCTTCAGGAAATCCTCTTTCCGAACGAACGAACGGGAAAGAAGTGTCGAAAGACATAGTACCTGCGCGAAAAAGAACAGGAGTTAGCCGTCAATGCTACAGTTTAAAGTTTTGGGTACGGGTATTTTAAATTTGTACCACACTGCAGTGCAGTGGAAAGGGACCAAAGGGGACCCACAAAATCTAGATGACGACTCATCATTGATGAGACAGTCTCATCATTGATGAGACAGTCATTCATTGAATAGAAAATCCTTAAAGGATTCTCATTTAATGAGGGGCCCCCTCGGGCCAAGGAGTTAATCTCCCTTGAGAGCAACGCTCTACAACAGAGTGACATCTGTCAACTCTAATAATGAAGAGAATAAAAATTCCCCAAATTTTTTTTGAAGAGCTATACTCAGTGAAGATGATGGAGTAGCCCATCAAAAACCCTAAAAGCAAAGCTTTTAATGAATTAAAAATTTCGGGATCTTCAAGATGTATGAACAAACTCTAAGAGTTCTTCATGAAAGATTAACAAATCTATATGATTTGAAAAGAACAAAGCTCTGTTAATAGGTTAAGAAACCCTTAGAAAGATCTCTTTAGATCTATGATTTAAGAAGAGCAAAGCTCTGTTGAGAAATCCCTAAAAATTTCTTTAGATATATGATCCGAAAAGAGCAAAGCTCTGTTAATGGGTGAAACCCTAGATTATAAAGTAATCCCTTCAAAGATTTAATCTTTACCTAAAAATTTCGACAGGGTTCTGTCTCTAAAAGAATTCTTAAAACAGAGAGCTATGCTCTAAAGAGAGAATAAAATTCTCAGAAAATACAAGAAATCAAGAAGATGAATAGAGGCCAAATGCCCTATTTATAGACAGGGGAAGCCGGTTCAACTTTCAAGATTGATCCAACGGAGGAAAAACTGCCACGGCTGCACTCCCGTGTGAGCCACGTGAGAGCAACGTGGAGGGGGGGCATTTGTTTCCCCAATCAGAGCAAAGCTCTGTTCAAATTTTAAAATTTGAAATGAAGCGGCGCTAGGAGCGCCAGCGCTAGGAGCGCCAGCGCTAGGAGTCAAAGACTCTGAGGCAGCGCTCACGTGCAAAGCACGAGAGCGCTAGCGCCAAGAGTGTCAGCGCTAAGAGTCAAAGACTCTGAGGCAGCGCTCACGTGCAAAGCAAGAGAGCGCTAGCGCCAGGTGCGCCAGTGCTAAGAATCAAAGACTCTGAGGCAAATCTCACGTATAAGGAACAAGAGCGCCAAGCGCTAAAACTAAATGTTCTCCACTGTTGGATCAAAGATCCAACGAAGATGATAAATCATCAAATTACAGAATAAAATTCTGTTGAGGAAATACTCCTCAAATCTTTCCAAACAAGAAAGATTGTGCTCTGTAAACCAGAGCTCCGTTGGATCAAAGATCCAATGGTGATTAAAAATCACCAAGATACAAAATAAGTTCTGTATGGAAAAGTATTTTCCAAATCTTGTTAAAAACAAGAAGATTGCCTTCTGTAAAACAGAAGCTCTTAGATCAAAGATCCAACGGTAGGAAACATCCCCAAATCAATCAGAGGAAAGATTTCTTTAACTGATTCAACAAATCAACCTTCCCTATATAAAGGACCCAAGACTTCAAGTCGAAAAAAGAGGAACACCCCCATAAACTTCAAAAAGAAAAAGAGAAGAGCAAGCTCTGAAAAGAAGAATTTCTTTAAGGTAAATAAAACAGAGAGATTAAAGCATCTCATAAAAAAAGAAGAACTTGGTTCTTTTTCTAGATCATAGATTTACAAAGACAGAAGTCTTTCATAAGAGTATAAGAGATTGGAGCATCTCATCATAAAAAGAAAGAACGAGGAAGAAGAACTTAGTTCTCTTTAGATCACAGATCTATAAGACAAAGACAAAGTCTTTCACAAAAACAGAATAGATCATAGCATCTCCTATTAAAATAAGAACTAAGTTCTTAGATCCACGAGATGAAGTCTCTTATAAACGAGAACTTAATTCTCAGAGCATAAAATTAATCAAGAGCGCTTTGCACTCATTGTCTGGCGCTCAGCGCCAAGCGCGCCACGTGCTCCTCACACGTGCGCTATTTCATAAGAAGCGCTTCAGCGCTCCAAGTCTGGCGCTCAGCGCCAAGAGCAACATGTGCTCTTCACGTGTGCGCTATTTCATAAGAAGCACCTTAGCGCTTCAGGTCCGACGCTCAGCGCCAAGTGCGCCACATGCTCCTCACGTGTGTGCTATTTCATAAGAAGCGCCTTAGTTCTTCAGGTCTGGCGCTTAGCGCCAAGCACGCCACGTGCTCCTCACGTGTGCGCTATTTCATAAGAAGCGCTTTAGCGCTTCAGTTCTGCCGCTCAGCGTCAAGCGCACCACGTGCTCCTCACGTGTGCGCTGAGGTAACACAAAGTGTTATTTAAATAAATTGCTTTGCGCTATAAAGAGTATTCAACACTCAATAAAAGACAAAAGAAGAAGGGGTGTCAGAACCCAAAATTAATGCTTTGCATTTTTGAACAAAAAGGGCTTAAGCCCAAACAAATATTAACATTTTGTTCAAAAATGAATGGACTGAGTCCAAATAAGTGTTCAAACACTTTAACTGAATGGGCTGAGCCCAAGTAGGCCATAAATCCCCCAATTCAGATTAACTGAGCCCATATGCTCCCAATATTTTTAATTGGTCTTAGTCCCAAACCTGACTATAGATCCCCCAACCAACATTGGTTCAAGGGTACATCTCTTCACACCTCTGATATGTGTCGTTGTAATTCTTCAACGTCTTCAGAGAGATGATGGGTCCCGACAACCAGAAACTTTATGGACCGCAACGTCCCTAAACTAAACTCTATGGACTATGATGTCCTTAAACTTATGGACCGCAACGTCCCTAAACTAAACCCCACAGACTATGACGTCTTTAAACTCTATGGACTATGATGTCCTTAAACTCCGTGGACTATGATGTTCTTAAACTTATGGACCGCAACGTCCCTAAACTAAAACGATAGAGTCCAAATATTCTTTCGTTGGATCTAAATGATCCCAAAATCCTGTTGAGTAGATCTTAGTCTAAAGTTAGACTAACGTATCCTCAACAAATGTTTAAATTGATCTTAATCTCAATGAGATTAACGATCCTTAAACCCAAATCAAACCCAAATCAAAGAAAATACGGATTTGGACTAATCCACGCCCTACGGGCGATAATATAAATTAGTCTTCGTATACAATCCACGGGCAACCAAAAATAAAACAAACACAAACGACATGAAATGACCATGTAGAGAAGGAGAAAGTGGTTACCTCTATGCGGTAGTGTAATGTTTTGAAAATTGTTTCGGTGAAATTTCGGAAAATCGGTAAAATAAGGCGGTTTTCTGTAAAAAGTCAAAATACAAATATTTTTATTATAAAATTAAATAAACATGTTCTAGCAATGTAATTGCTAGTATTTGTTGTTTATTTATCCACTGGTGAAATTTCAAATTTTCTGAATTTTTTTTCCGAAATTAATTATTTTAATATTATTTTAAGCCATCCCTAATACATTTAATTAGGGAAAATTACAAATTGGAATGGGTTGATACAAATTTTATAATTCTTGACACACTAAACTGCCATGTAAAGTATTGTTTCTGAAATGAAATGGTTTGCCAAAACGGTTTAGAAAATATCGAAGCAAAATGACTTAATTAGCGAAATTAGTGTTAATGGGAATTGGAGTAATACATTTATATTTTCCCTAACCCACGCACCCACACCTCACCCTCTCTCCCTCTCCCCATGTGGCCAGCCCCACTTGACAGCCCCTCCCTCTCCCTCTCGCTCCAATCACCTCCTTTTTGAATATGAAAAGAAAAGAAAAGAAAATGAAAGAAGTAAGGTAGACTTTGACTTTTTCAACACTTTCTCCACCTCACTCTCTCTCCTCCCTCACCCCCCTCCAATTTCTGTCCGAAAATCACCATGCCCCAACAGCAGCCCCCCTTCCTCCTTCTCCTCTCTTTTCCATCAAAAAAATTGTCAAAAAATCAAGTAAAACCTCACCGAAATCAAAATTCAACTCCTACCCATTTCTCATTTTCCTATCTAGCATGGATCTAGGGAACAAAGTTTTAATTTGGGAGGCTATGGGTGCTTTTGGATCTTCAAATGTTTTTGGGTATAATTTCTAAACCTTTTGCTTAATTTGTTAGTTATTTTCTTAAATCTAATTTGGTGTTTAATTTGGTTTCTATTTCAAGACTTGAATTTTCAAGTGAAGGCTTGGAATTTAAAGTTAAGGTTTGGATTCAATTAGAGTGGTTTTCACTTGCTTAAGGTTACAATGAGTAGATTGACATGTTATTGATATGCTAAAACTAACCTAGTTGCTAGTTTACTAATTGATACTTGTAAATTGTTAAAATTGGAATTTTATGCAAACTAGGTTTTGGAATTTAATTGCAAATGTGAGATTAAAAATCTAATTAAGGTTACATGTCATTATAAATATTATATTGAGTGGTTTAATGCCTTTGGTTCATGCAAAACCAAGCGTAGTGGTTGTTTTGTGCATTTTTAGTTGAAATTGTTAAAATTTGGGTATATTGTAAACTAGAATTTTGGGGTTAATGAAATTTATTGGGATTAAATTATGGAAATTGTTTTTATGACTTATTTAAGATATTTAATAAGTATTATGGCCACTACATTTGTTTAAACGTCGAGTTTTTTACTAAAACGGGTAATTTTTGTTTGCTAGATTTTCGGAAAAATGGCTTTTAAGGTGAATTTGGGGGTTTTTGTGAATTTTAACCTATTTTATATTATAATTAGTGTTCGTGAATGCGCAAATGAGAGTGTTTGGTTTTTTCTCGATGGTTTGACGTTTGTACATCGACATCGAGGATTGGTTTGGCTATTCTTGCATGCGTAGGCGATAGGTTTTGACCTATGCGTGATACGCGTGCCGATTTGATTTTCGTATGCCGTTTCGATTTCGAATTTGGTTTTAATGCGATACGGTGCGTTATGATATGTAGGTACCCCATGTGGACTTCGAGACGACAAACAAGCGCGTGGCGACGTCGGCACCGGCGAGCAAGGACCAGGTGAGTAGATTTATATCTACGGGGAGAAGTCGGGTGGATGGCGTATAGCACCCCCGCAGTTCGTGGTGATCTATACGAATACGTATATACACATATATTTTGATTATATATATTATGTTGATATGAGACTTGAAGATAAAGGTAGATTCTAGGTGTTCATGGATTAGTTTAGTGTTAGTTGCGAAACCCTAGAGTAGTTGTTACATCCACACACGCACGCACACACATGCATACATCTATGTTATTACCTGTGCGTATATGGGGAGATGTGTTTATGTGTTCACCTGGGTATGGGACTAGGTGTTCACATACTGGATTTGCGGATGATACTTGAGATTGAGATGAGTCGATGAGATTTGAGTTGAGGCCATGAGATCGGTGATATGGCATGATTCGTACTTGAGATATGTCCTGATGTTATAGCGGATCTTTGGATGACAATGCCATGTGAATAGTGATAATAATAGTGTACTAGACATAGGTCAGTACCCCAGATGATGATCTTGATAAAGAGGATACCAGATGAACAGTGTGATGAGTATGATATTTACCTGTACCCAGATTTGGGGATGCCGTACGACGGATTTACGTACGAGCTATATATTGATGATTGATCCGCACTCTTGACTTGGGATGTCTGATTATAGATATGGTATCGGATATGATATTGTTGAGGCGGGATCAGCGACTAATATATATACAGGTATGTATACGTATCGACTCAGATGTTAGGCGGTTTCCTTACCTGTAGTTCAGCTTGTTAGTTCAGCCGTATAGTTTAGTGTAGTTGTTAGATTAGATTAGACTCCTACCTATTTCAAAACTAACGAATCGTGGGTATTTTAAAAGACATGTCAAGGGATTCTACGGATATTTCAAAGGACATATCTTTTCTTAAAAACACCGTAGCCCTTATATTCAAAACACCGCGATTCGTGTTATTTCAAAAGGCACTATTGTAGGATTTATATTAGGGTAATGCAGTTTAGTTATCGTTGTGTCTAGTATTGAGCTCCCGCATATTATTGCTGTTGCTCCGCATCACATACTTATTGTAATTCATATTTCATTATTGATATCATGCTGTTAGGACACCATCACCATTACCGATGATGCGTATGTACCACGTACACTTACTTGCCGGCTCACACACATCTTCATCGGTAATTGCCATGTCACGTACACTTAGAAAATACTATTACATTGACATAGCCTGTTAGCTAATAGTTTAGACATGATATTAGTGCACTTGCCTTATATGCTAGTTTAGACATTGTTGTTATTACCTGCTACTTCATGCATGTCATTATTCACTGTTATGCCGCATTTATAGATTCTCATGCATATATTCACTATCTTACGTGCTATTGAGGTTTTGGATTCGGATTTCCATGAGATTTTCTGGATTTGGGGGAAAACCGCAAAACTTATACAAACTTCTTCTCTCTTTTTAAATAAAAAGCGCGGTTTTCCCATAATGTATGAGTCGTCCACCATGAGTTTGCTGATGGATTTCGAGACCCGAGTTCGAGGAGTGGAGGAACCGTTTCGGGTACATGGTGGACCCGGTGCGGTACCCCGGGGCAAGAGGATCATGTTGTTGACGTTGAGCATGGCAGAGGAGCACTACCGACCGGTGATTTTACCCGACGCGTCGGATATTCGGAGGATACCGTCGTAGTCTTGAGATGGATGGTAGGGGCCGGTCTGGACTGACGGCGCCCTAGATATTGAGATTTGAGACATTGAGATTTCGAGATATTGAGGTACTGATATTTGATGATCCAGGTCAGTCCGGTTAGCCGGAGCCTGAGATATTGAGATATGTGGATTTATGTTTTTGTGTCGATGCTAGACACGGTTTATACTGATTTTCTTATGATACCTCATTTTTTTAAAAATACAGAAATCTCACTGAGTTATGAAAGCAGTTTCTTCAGTACACGTACTCTGTTTTCATGCATTCATACATCATCCATATGATATATTGCTGTCCGAGGCACTGACACGAGCACTTGGTATTACTGTTGTTTAGAGGTATACCCTAGCTATCGTTATAGGCTGTTGGTTATATATTTGAGGATATATATTGATCGTATGACCTAGGATTGCGTCATACATGCGATTCCTGTTCGTAGATGTATTCTATTCACGAGTTGGCAACTCACCCCCGTTGTGCCCCAGTTTCTTGCTGGTTTTGCCGTACAGGTTTCATTACGGCTTTGCTGGCACTGCTTCTTTCGGGTGACTTGCTAGTAGGTGGGTTTATTTGTATCGTACCCATCATTATACATTGTATATTATTATTCAGTTGTATCTAGAAGTTCCATCAACCAAACATGTATTTATTTTTGAGATAGAGACCAGTGATGTTATTCTTTCGACCTTAGAGTCGCGCGTTATATTTCTGTGGATTTCTTGTTGTTTTGAGTTTCCTTTTGAGTTTTGATCCTCGCCCTTGGCGTTGTATATTATATTGCTTGTGTGGTTGTGACCGTCGATTGACGAAGAGCTAGCTCCCGCTTGGGGTGCCTTTTATGGATTTCGTATACTATTCATGTTGTATCCCGTTTGGGGGCCAGTATTTACAAAGGAGACTCTGCCGAAATTTTCAGGAAATACTCGATATTTTTAAAAACGCATAATTCGGCTTATGCTATTTAAAACTACTTGATTTAAATTGGTTTTCCTTCACTCTACTACTTTTCTTGGTTTGGATTTCTGGGTTTTCGGTTTACTTAGATTACGTATGCCTCGAGACGTTTCGTAGTTTAAGTGCCGGTCATGTTCCGTACTTTCTGGGCGTGACAAAGTTGGTATCAGAGCGTTAGGTTTTACCTTCGGAGCGTAGGATGACCCTTGGTTGATGGAATTGGTGACTAAAGTAGAGTGACGTACCGTGAGTATGTTCCGCGGCATACTTACGATGCGCTACTCCACTTAAGGAGCCTTAGGATATACATTTTTTTGCTCAGTATCATATTCATTCCTGATCTAGCCTCATCGGTACCAGTTACCACGATTACGGGCAGGGAGAGCTACGGCTAGAGTTACGGTCAGCACGAGCTCGTCACGAACGAGGACTGACCAGGGCGTAATTCCGGCGACACACGATTGCGGAGATGTGTCTTTTTACTGTGTTTTCGCGCCACTAGCGTTTGGCGGATCGCCTTTATGAGATCTCTCGGACGTGCCGATCAGTACCAGAGGATTGAGCCAATGATAGAGGCCAGCCAGATTTTGATAACCGTTGGCGTAATGCTTACTCCTGATGATTGAGGCACTGCTCAGCGTGCAGACGAGTGAGCCAGTTATTACTGCGAACGACGAGATATCGCCCCAGGTGTTGGAGCTATTGCAGTACGAGTTGTACTAAGAGATGATAGGAGGTCGCTAGTCACCCGAGGATGAATCACTAGGACATGTGATTCGTTCGCCTACCCCGATGCAAGGACATCAGATAGATTGATCCCAGCTAGAGACGACTTCACGCGGAGATGTTGAAAGTCGACAGAGACGATCGAATGTCAGAAACCTATTATTCCAAGTTTAAAGTATTCGGAAGAGCATGCAGGCAATTCTATGGACCCTCTAGAAGAATGAAACCCTAACTCGACTTAATGACCGTGTGAAAGCCTTTGAACCTTAGGGTTTGCGGCAGTTCCGCGGCGCCATTAGTGAGGCTCGGGTTTGCCCTTCTATGGCTGGACCATCGATGCTGTGGTACGTACTCGATACTATTAAACTGTAGCCAAGATGTTGAGCTCTTGGAGGATTATGAGGTTTTGACGAATCGATCGGATGGTTCGACTTCATTCGGATGCTAGGTGGTGAGATGCATTTCTTAGGAGACTCCCGATACGAGGATAGCCGTAGGAGCCTAATCCATGCAGCCACGACGAGACGAGTCCGTTGCAGTCTACATTAGAGAAAGTGGAGTAAGAGGTTCGTATGAGATCTTGATGAGACGGCGTTCCACTCCGCCGACATCAGAGATGCGATACGCATGCTGAGGCATTGTACTTGGATATACCTTCCAGAAGGAGTTGTGATGAGTATGCAGCCGTTCCGGAACGAGAACAGATCTAGTAAGGGACGATGACTTCCGGACAGTTCGGCAGAGACGAGATTTGGGAGAGATTTCGACAGGACCTTTCTGGAATGAATTATGAGAAGACTTGGACCCAGGAGTGGTCATGTTACGCACACCGGCAGGCCAGATTTCAGGATCGTCGACGAGACATGCTATGAGTGACCACGGCAGTTGGCCAGAGATTCTTGGAGGATGTGCTTGAGCGGGACTATTCCGCCATACTTGATTTTGCGTATTTTGGGCGATCTATTCGCATGATTGATTTTGATGATTGAGTTTCATGATATTTGTCTTCATGGACCATGGTTGCATCTACTGAGTATTTACGATTTTTGCACAGTTGTTGCACTTGATATCGTTTTCGTGCCTTGGTTTCTCACGTTTATGATTTTATGGGTTTCATACAGTTGAGTTGATTTTGTGCGTATGTACGCACACGATTTGGTTTTTGCACTCGGTATAGTTCATATATGCTTACAGTGTAGTGTTATGTATGTTGTGCATTTAGATGCACTGGATTTCGATTTCGATTGTGATGTTCGATATTTGTTTTGTGCACCTTATGCACCTGATTGGATTTTGCGCATGTTCGGCGCTTGATATTGGATTTCATGATTTCGCGCACGATGGATGCACCTGATTGGGATTTTCGCGCATGTTGGGCGCATGTTTTGAGGTGCGATTTTGGTGCACCCCAGATGCACTAAATCGAGATTCTTCGTGCATGTCAGATGCACCTGATTTTGCTGTCAGGCACCCACGTTGCCTATGACAGATGCTTCGTGCACACCCGATGCACTTAGATCTTGTTTCTGTGCACTTGTATGGCACGTATATGGATTTTAATTTCCGTGCGCACCAGACGCACGTAGTATTCATACGCGTATTTTGGGATTGATTTCTTATAGAGTAGTACGTTTTTATGATATTTGCTATGTGTTTTCGTACTGAGAAGGACTAGTCAGAGAACAGTACCTGAATGTATTTTGCATGCATTGATAGCTATCGAAGGGAATTCCAAAAAAAGCGAGCTATAGTCTCAGTATTTACCTACGTGTCTGATATGACACGAAACGTTTAAAACAAGGAAATCCTTCTAAATTGTTTCCCAAAACGGCGGAACCTACATTTTAAACAAAAGGTGTATTTGTATATGGTTATTTTCTTATGATAGATGTCCGCCACTGTGCAGTGTTATGCACATTGCACAGCGACTTTAAGAGATTTGGCACGCATTTCCTTCAGATATTTACATATATAGATTTGATATTTACGTGTATAGTTTCGAGTTATATCATATTGGTTTTGTATTGGATTTGACATTTGGGTCTTTACCATGACTCCGATGATTGCGGGATGCTTGACGGAGTTTTAATTTAAATTCGGGGACCGAATTTCTTTAAGGGGGGAAGATTGTAACGTTTTGAAAATCGTTTCGGTGAAATTTCGGAAAATCGGTAAAATAAGGGGGTTTTCTGTAAAAAGTCAAAATACAAATATTTTTATTATAAAATTAAATATACATGTTCTAGCTATGTAATTGCTAGTATTTGTTGTTTATTTAGCCACTGGTGAAATTTCAAATTTTCCGAAATTTTTTCCCGAAATTAATTATTTTAATATTATTTTAAGCCGTCCCTAATACATTTAATTAGGGAAAATTAAAAATTGGAATGGGTTGATACAAATTTTATAATTCTTGACACACTAAACTGCCATGTAAAATATTATTTCTGAAACGAAATGGTTTGCCAAAACGGTTTAGAAAATATCAAAAAAAAATGGCTTAATTAGCGAAATTAGTGTTAATGGGAATTGGGGTAATACATTTATCTTTTCCCTAACCCACACACCCACACCTTACCCTCTCTCCCTCTCCCCATGTGGCCGGCCCCACTTGACAGCCCCTCCCCCTCCCTCTCTCTCCAATCACCTCCTTTTTGAATAAGAAAAGAAAAGAAAAGAGAAGAAAAGAAAAGAAAATGAAAGAAGTAAGGTAGACTTTGACCTTTTCAACACTTTCTCCACCTCACTCTCTCTCCTCCCTCACCCCCCTCTAAATTCTGGCCAAAAATCACCATGCCCCAACAGCAGCCCCCCCTCCTCCTTCTCCTCTCTTTTCCATCAAAAAAATTGTCAAAAATCAAGTAAAACCTCACCGAAATCAAAATCCAACTCTTACCCATTTCTCATTTTCCTATCTAGCATGGATCTAGGGAACAAGGTTTTAATTTGGGAGGCTATGGGTGCTTGTGGATCTTCAAATGTTTTTGGGTATAATTTCTAAACCTTTTGCTTAATTTGTTAGTTATTTTCTTAAAGCTAATTTGGTGTTTAATTTGGTTTCTATTTCAAGACTTGAATTTTCAAGTGAAGGCTTGGAATTTAAAGTTAAGGTTTGGATTCAATTAGAGTGGTTGTCACTTGCTTAAGGTTACAATGAGTAGATTAACATGTTATTGATATGCTAAAACTAACCTAGTTGCTAGTTTACTAATTGATGCTTGTAAATTGTTAAAATTGGAATTTTATGCAAACTAGGTTTTGGAATTTAATTGCAAATGTGAGATTAAAAATCTAATTAAGGTTACATGTCATTATAAATATTATATTGAGTGGTTTAATGCCTTCGGTTCATGCAAAACCAAGCGTAGTGGTTGTTTTGTGCATTTTTAGTTGAAATTGTTAAAATTTGGGTATATTGTAAACTAGAATTTTGAGGTTAATGAAATTTATTGGGATTAAATTATGGAAATTGTTTTTGTGACTTATTTAAGATATTTAATAAGTATTATGGCCACTAGATTTGTTTAAACGTCGATTTTTGTACTAAAACGGGTAATTTTTGCTTGCTAGATTTTCGGAAAAATGGCTTTTAAGGTGAATTTAGGGTTTTTGTGAATTTTAACCTATTTTATATTATAATTAGTGTTCGTGAATGCGCAAATGAGAGTGTTTGGGTTTTTCTCGATGGTTTGACGTTTGTACATCGACATCGAGGGTTGGTTTGGCTATTCTTGCATGCGTAGGCGATAGGTTTTGACCTATGCGTGATACGCGTGCCGATTTGATTTTCGTATGCCGTTTCGATTTCGAATTTGGTTTTAATGCGATACGGTGCGTTATGATATGTAAGTACCCCATGTGGACTTCGAGACGACAAACAAGCGCGTGGCGACGTCGGCACCGGCGAGCAAGGACCAGGTGAGTAGATTTATATTTACGGGGAGAAGTCGGGTAGATGGCGTATAGCACCCCCGCAGTTCGTGGTGATGTGTATGAATACGTTTACACACTTATATTTTGATTATATATATTATGTTGATATGAGACTTGATGATAAAGGTAGATTCTAGGTGTTCATGGATTAGTTTAGTGTTAGTTGCGAAACCCTATTGTAGTTGTTACACCCACACACGCACGCACACACATGCATACATCTATGTTATTACCTGTGCGTATATGGGGAGATGTGTTTATGTGTTCACCTGGGTATGGGACTAGGTGTTCACATACTGGATTTGCAGATGATACTTGGGATTGAGATGAGTCGATGAGATTTGAGTTGAGGCCGTGAGATCGGTGATATGGCAGGATTCGTACTTGAGATACGTCCTGATGTTATACCGGATCTTTGGATGACAATGCCATATGAATAGTGATATTAGGAGTGTACTAGACGTAGGTCAGTACCCCGGATGATGATCTTGATAAAGAGGATACCAGATGAACAATGTGATGAGTATGATATTGACCCGTACCCATATTTGGGGATGCCGTACGACGGATTTACGTACGAGCTATATATTGATGATTGATCCGCACTCTTGACTTGGGATATCTGATTATAGATTTGGTATCAGATATGATATTATTGAGGCGGGATCACCGACTAATATATATACATGTATGTATACATATCGACTCAGATGTTAGGCGGTTTCCTTACCTGTAGTTCATCTTGTTAGTTCAGCCGTATAGTTTAGTGTAGTTGTTAGATTAGATTAGACTCCTACCTATTTCAAAACCAACGAATCGTGGGTATTTTAAAAGACAGGTCAAGGGATTCTACGGATATTTCAAAGGACATATCTTTTCTTAAAAACACCGTAGCCCTTATTTTCAAAACACCGCGATTCGTGTTATTTCAAAAGGCACTATTGTAGGACTTATATTAGGGTAATGCGGTTTAGTTATCGTTGTGTCTAGTATTGAGCTCCCGCATATTATTGCTGTTGCTCCGCATCGCATACTTATTGTAATTCATATTTCATTATTGATATCATGCTGTTAGGACACCATCACCATTACCGATGATGCGTATGTACCACGTACACTTACTTGCCGGCTCACACACATCTTCATCGGTAATTGCCATGTCACGTACACTTAGAAAATACTATTAGATTGACATAGTCTGTTAGCTAATAGTTTAGACATGATATTAGTGTACTTGCCTTATATGCTAGTTTAGACATTGTAGTTATTACCTGCTACTTCATGCATGTCATTATTCACTGTTATGCCGCATTTATGGATTCTCATGCATATATTCACTATCTTACGTGCTATTGAGGTTTTGGATTCGGATTTCCATGAGATTTTCTGGATTTGGGGGAAAACCGCAAAAATTATACAAACTTCTTCTCTCTTTTTAAATAAAAAGCGCGGTTTTCCCATAATGTATGAGTCGTCCACCATGAGTTTGCTGATGGATTTCGAGACCCGAGTTCGAGGAGTGGAGGAACCGTTTCGGGTACATGGTGGATCCGGTGCGGTACCCCGGGGCAAGAGGATCGTGTTGTTGACGTTGAGCCTGGCAGAGGAGCACTACCGACCGATGATTTTACCCGACGCGTCGGATATCCGGAGGATACCGTCGTAGTCTTGAGATGGATGGTAGGGGCCGGTCTGGACTGACGGCGCCCTAGATATTGAGATTTGAGACATTGAGATTTCGAGATATTGAGGTACTGATATTTGATGATCCAGGTCAGTCCGGGTAGCCGGAGCCTGAGATATTAAGATATGTGGATTTATGTTTTTGTGTCGATGCTAGACACGGTTTATACTGATTTTCTTATGATACCTCATTTTTTTAAAAATACAGAAATCTCACTGAGTTATGAAAGCAGTTTCTTCAGTACATGTACTCTGTTTTCATGCATTCATACATCATCCCATATGATATATTGCTGTCTGAGGCACTGACACGAGCACTTGGTATTACTGTTGTTTAGAGGTATACCCTTGCCATCGTTATAGGCTGTTGGTTATATATTTGAGGATATATATTGATCGTATGACCTAGGATTGCGTCATACATGCGATTCCTGTTCGTTGATGTATACTATTCACGAGTTGGCAACTCACCCCCGTTGTGCCCCAGTTTCTTGCAGGTTTTGCCGTACAGCTTTCATTACGGCTTTGCTGGCACTGCTTCTTTCGGGTGACTTGCTAGTAGGTGGGTTTATTTGTATCGTACCCATCATTATACATTGTATATTATTATTCAGTTGTATCTAGAAGTTCCATCAACCAAACATGTATTTATTTTTGAGATAGAGACCAGTGATGTTATTCTTTCGACCTTAGAGTCGCGCGTTATATTTCTGTGGATTTATTGTTGTTTTGAGTTTCCTTTTGAGTTTTGATCCTCGCCCTTGGCGTTGTATATTATATTTCATGTGTGGTTGTGACCGTCGATTGACGAAGAGCTAGCTCCCGCTTGGGGATGCCTTTTATGGATTTCGTATACTATTCATGTTGTATCCCGTTTGGGGGCCAGTATTTACAAAGGAGACTCTGCCGAAATTTTCATGAAATACTCGATGTTTTTAAAAACGCATAATTCGGCTTATGCTATTTAAAACTACTTGATTTAAATTGGTTTTCCTTCACTCTACTACTTTTCTTGGTTTGGATTTCTGAGTTTTCGGTTTACTTAGATTACGTATGCCTCGAGACGTTTCGTAGTTTAAGTGTCGGTCATGTTCCGTACTTTCGGGGCGTGACAAGTAGCGTAATTAACTGCAATGGATTGCGCCTGCAGGGAAGAGCGTCCCTATAATAAAAAAACCCTCAAATGAGGGGGAATCTGACGAAGTCTGCTATAACGGCCGCATCCGTCTAAACCTCCGATACACGGTGCCATAAATCAACTTGGCACCTTCGGAGAGGTGGACGGATAAAACCAAATAGCATCTGCCCCCAAATTCAGGCAAGATGAACCTACGCGCCGTCTCCCGTATTTCGGCGGAGAACAGCGCTGTGTTCGGAAAGCCATTACACAAAGTCCCTGCCAGGGCAAGCGAGATTTTCTGGTAGGTACTCCAGTAGTTTCTCATGGTGTTTTTGGACTCTACTCCGGCATGACTTATTGTGCCATTAGGAGTCTGACGGTTACCACCCCCTAGGCTGGAATGCGAGTATCTTAGACGAATAGACCGTACTATACGGAGATTGTCACAGATAAGCTCAGTAGAAGTTCGGATGAGTTTGCTCATCAGCCTTCTTATCGACAGATACCTGGGTAGCCGTTACGTGCGGCTAGTACCGTTGACATGCTTGTGGTTAAACCCACTACTAGCGTATGAGTCTTTAGAGCCCCACACAGAGGGTTTCCCTATTTTGGGTGAAACGATGTAGATGCCGTATGGTTTGATGGCAGGGTTCGATCATATACGTGTACTTGTGCACGGATCATGATTCAGACGGATAATATTAGTGGGCCTTGGTTTAAGCCGGATCCCAGTATCAGATTATTGGATTATTTTTGTCTCTTTGTATTCATATTTTTCGGAATACGGATACGGGCATGTATATAGGGTGAGGGGTATTCTTGTAATTTACTCAAGAGTGCTTCTAGAAGAAGACACCTCATTTGTGATATTAACCATTTTGTTAAATGGTTAATGAGGTAGAGGATGAGATGTAGATTTACAATAAATGAAGCATGGCTACTTGGTGACTTATGGGGTGACTCATTATTTGGTGACTATTGAGGCATGCTTGATTCATTGTGAATTATTGTATGCTTCATTATTCACAACAATTAGCCATTCATCATTCATTCTATCACTATACTCTCATCTCTTCAAGCTTTCTTCTTCCTCCTCAAACCCTAATTGTCTCTTGAGTTGAGAAACCTAGGGTTATCGAGACTAATCAATCCATAATCACTCTCTACATCTTCAAGGCTACTTAGATTAGTACACTAGGTACCCTAGTTACCTCAGTTTAGAGGTAGAAGATCGAACTATATACTCTCGGGTGGATCATTTTTGACGCGAGGAGGCCGACCTTTCAAGCTCGATCCGATCTTCGAGGAGCCAAGGAGAGAAGGACAAGAAGACCCAAAGGACTTGAAACTAGGAGGTATAACTTTCTACATAGTAGTTAGAACCTCCACGTTGTTTTGCTAGCTAGGGTTTATGTCTATCTTGGATGATTAGTCGATGTTGCATGCCATAAAATTGTTGTTTGGTAATTCCTCCTCTCTACAAGCCTATAGAGTGTGCGACATTGACTTACAGAGAAGATGGCTAGAACTCATGGCGGACTTCGATATCAACCTACAGTATCATCCTGGGAAGGTGAATGTGGTTCCTGATGCACTTAGTTGCCAGCCATTAGCAATGAATCCCATCGCTCAGTGAAAGCTACAGCAGGAATTGCACGGATCGGCGATCGAAGTAGTTAAGCCAGGTAACGCTTCGTATTTGATGAACTTATAAGTCCAGTCCACTCTTGTAAATCAGATCAAGGCAGCTCAAGCAAATGATGCCAAGCTACAAATGATCCGAGAACAAGTAGAAAGTGGACTTCGAACTGACTTTATAATCCACGATGACAGATCTTTAAGATATGGAAGTTAATTATGTGTACCAAACGGCTCAGTTCTAGAAGAGTTGATGAAAGAAGCTCATAACTCTCCTTATTCTGTACACCCCGGTGGTATAAAGATGTACAA
Organism: Agapanthus africanus; assembly: GCA_030015575.1. NCBI lineage: Eukaryota > Viridiplantae > Streptophyta > Magnoliopsida > Asparagales > Amaryllidaceae > Agapanthus > Agapanthus africanus. Next base: position 267,138,798 of record CM057339.1, read on the forward strand.
GGATTTATGACAACACTACTGGTGGTATGGAATAAAGCACGAAGTAGCAAGGAGCGTAGTAAAGTGTTTGGTGTGTCAGCAAGTGAAGGTTGAACAACACAGAACTGCCGGTCTACTTCAGCCATTACCAATCCCAGAATGGAAATGGCAGCACATTATCATGGACTTCATGATTGCCCTTTCTCGCAGCACAAAGGGTAACGACGCAGTATGGGTTATTGTGGATCGACTCACCAAGTCGGCTCACTTTATTCCATTTCGAGTTGGCAAATCTACCGAGACGTTAGCAAAGAAGTACATGGAGGTAAGCATAAATCTAAAGTAAGATTTAAACCTTCAAGATGTACTATATTTGATACCCATGAACTCATACAAGAGATTGTGAGATTACATAGAGTTCCTGTTTGTATCGTATCCGATCGTGATACAAGATTCCGATCACAGTTTTGACAGAGTCTGCAAGCTAGCCTGGGAATGAGTCTGAATTTCAGCATGGCTTATCATCCAGAAACGGACGGACAGTCTGAGAAAATAATTCAGATTCTGGAAAGTATGCTAAGAGCTTGTATGTTAGACTTTGGAGGATCGTGGGAAGGTCACCTATACCTTGTGGAGTTTTCATACAACAATAGCTATCAGGCAAGCATTGGAATGTCACCATTCGCAGCACACTACGGACAGAAGTTCCGTTCACCGATAAGTTGGGATGACGTTGGAGATCGTGAACTCCTTGGGCTAGAGATGATCGTGGCAACTGTGGACGTAGTTCGCATGATCAGGGAAAGAATGCGCATAACCCAAGACCAATAGAAGCATTAGGCAGATACAAAGTAGTGACATCTAAAGTTCCAACCTGGAGACCAAGTATTCCTAAAGATCTCTCCAAACTGAGGAGTGATCCGCTTTGGTAAGAGAGGTAAGCTAAGTCCAAAATACATAGAACCATTCGACATACTCGAACGAGTTGGAGAAGTGTCATACCGTTTAGCACTGCCACCCTCATTGGAAGGAGTGCACAACATGTTCCGCATATCCCAGCTACGACGATATGTGAGAGACCCCAGCCACATACTTTATCACTCTGAGCTCTCAGTACAGACTGACTTAACCTGAGAGTTACAACCCGATGAGATCCTGGACCGAAAAGTGAAGACACTGCGGAACAAAGAAGTAAACTTGGTCCGAGTGATTTGGAGAAAAGATTCACCAGGAGAATCAACATAGGAATGAGAAGAAGACATGCATGAAATATACTTTTATCTATTTGAAAATTAGTCCCTATGTAAATGTAAATTTCGAGAACGAAATTTTATAAGGAGGGTAGAATATAACGACTCTAAGATCTTGTAGGGAAATTTTACTGTTAATATACAAGAAATGAGTTTTACAGCCTGAGCTTGAGTTATAAGTTACTTTTGTTAAACAACAGCAAGAAACAACTTGTAGCTCACTGGTAAAGACCTTGCACTGCTGTGACGTAGCCCCTGTGTTCGAATCCCATCAGACACAATTATTTTTTTCTAATTTTTTTTACTTTTTGGAAGCCCAAAAGATTGCACGTGCAATACACAGGAAATGAAAAGTTCAGAAAAATCAAACATGTGGAAAATGGAGTAAACGGGGATTTAATCAGCTAGCACGAATCTCGATGCCAGATCGCACAAAACTACCGATGGATTTAGGCTTAGGGCTGGTGGGGACGGGTCTATGGTGGCCAAATGGCCTCTTGCTCTGCACACTTGTCTCTTCACCTACCCCTAACTCCTTTACACTGTTTGATTTCCCTGCAATCAAACAGAGACCTTTCAATTCACAATTTATCACAATTTTAATGCTTTTAATTCATAATTTTAATTTCCAAACCCTGATTCTCTATTATAAATACCACCTCCTACCTTGGCTCAGCACCATTCTGAAAATTCTAGCCAAAACTCTCTAAAAAGTTCCTAGTGCAAGTGAAGTAAAGAGGAGTTAGCTAGCAAGTTGGTTCCGGTGAAGACCGAAGCCTATTCCGTAGCACCCGCGACGCCACGAAGCTCATCCACTCTTCTTCAACCACTCTTTAAGTTTTCTAAACAGTAAGCCCCTTCCAAATCTCCTCCTTTCTATTGAAATTCCCTTTAAGTTTTATATCGGTAAAAGTGGAGTTAATACCGATATCTTCTTTTCTAAAATATATAACTCCCTTTTCTTTTAAAATTTAGTTAATTTAATTTTACTACATCACTTGTAACTTTAAACCGTAATGTTTAGAATCAAATTGCATCAAAATCTCATGTGAAACAACAGCAGTAGAACTTTTTCATTAAACTATCTTGAACTTTATAAACAGCTCTTTTAGTATTTGTTAAAACAATACCTTTAGAAGAACTTCACGGGGTAACAACCTACCCTACATGCACACTTGGTTTCATAGCACGATATTCTTTTGAATGGAAATACCACATATTTCTAAAACCGGGTTTCTTTTAAAGCGGTATTTCATATCCATTGCGATTACGCATCTACAACCCTCTTTAGGAGACCCGCTAAAGGATGGTGCGGATTATCGCACATCCTTAGGTTTGTAGAACGAGGACCTCCTCACGGAGCATTCGATTTCGAAAGGATTTAAATACGGTTTTTAAGAAATACGATTTTTTTTAAATAAAATTATTTTTTAAAATTAAAATTATATAAAATTATAAATCCTTATTTTCAAAATATAATAAATCTATATTTTTTTCAAAATTGAAAAGATTAATAAACGACAATAAAATACCATCAAGATACCAAAAAGTCAAGTTTTTCAATAAAATACCATGACCTTTCCAAGCTAAGTATTTATCACTAAAATACATTTAAAGTCCATGCTCAGGAAAACCCTAAATAATACTAATCATCCTCGCGGTTTACTTTTTAACTATATTAAAATATTTTTCATAAAACCCCATCGGGATATATAAAACAATATTTAAGGACTTTAGTAAATATATGTTTAAGCGGGATCAATTCTCTTGAGCCCCAGAGAGCCGGAGAAAGTGAGTGCTAGCCTATTTAAGATAGACAACTTAACGGAGTTATCAATGATAATTGTCTTGGAAAAAGACACAAATCCTACCGTCCATGTGCAGCAGTTACCGATGATTTCCTGAACCTAACTCCAAACTTGAATCCACAATCAAACCCAAATACTTGATCATGAACATGAATTCTTGAATCCAAACATCAATATCAAACATGTATACTTGACTTGACTTGACTGAACTATGGTTATAACATGACTTGACTACTTGAATACTTGATTACATCCTGAACATGAATACTTGAACATTTGTATCCATGGTTTTGGTAAGTCTGATAATTATAATCTATAAAATACATTATGCGGGGATAAAGGGGTAGATTGGTATGGAAGGTATATCGTGGTACGAGAGGTCACTTAAAAGACACCTATATGAATTCTCGTGTCGTTGTCCCGTGGGTTATGACGGGGCCTTGTACTACATGTTACCATAGTTCACGGGGTAAGATGGACTCCTTTCGTATACATGAATACCTTCTGTATCAAACTACAAACAACCACATTAGAATAACAATCATATACCAGTAATCAATCATTCACAATTTATTTCCTATACCGTCTTCTCTTTCTTTTTTTAGGACTTATCGAGCGCTGGTTCACTGATGACATTCCTTTCTATTTCTTTCTTTGGAATGTTCGTCAGGAGGTCAGGACGCTTAGGAGATTGAGCATAACCAGGAGGATTTGGACCAGCTTGCGGCACAGCCTAATTTCTAGTTACTTGTACTTACTTTCCTGTATGCCATTGTTTAGACACTGCTTATTATCATTGTATCTTTTTCATTTTTAAACAGTTGTATGTAAAGATGAATGTAAATAAAGTTGTTGTTTTATTTTAATACTTTTGTCATTCTTGTACATTTTATATATTGCTTAATTAAGCTTAACGTATTTATTTCTTAATAAATACGTTGCGGCTTGCCACGTCATCGTTTCCGTCTATTGGGAAGCGAGGTATGACAAGAACCATCGAGCCACCTTTGTATCGCGCTAAACCTATGGAGTCTATGCTTGCTACCCTACCGATAGGAGAGGAAGAGCGGCTCAAGATAGTGCGTAAGTTCGACGACGTTTTTCCTGAGGATATCACAGGTTTGCCACCCTATTGAGCTTTAGAATTCTCGATTGAATTGTTGCCCGGTACCCAACCTATATCTAAGACCCCTTGTCGTATGGGCCCTATGCAATTGGAAGAGGTTAAGAAGCAATTGGATGAGATATTGTAGAAAGAATTGATTCAACCGAGTACCTCGTCCTGGGGCGCTCCAGTTCTTTTAGTTCAAAAGAAGGACGAGACCCAGCAGATGTGTGTTGACTATCGGGAGTTAAATTCGGTCAATGTGAAGAACAAGCCCCGCATTGATGACCTATTCGATCAATTGAGTGAGTCTAAGATTTTCTCGACGTTGGACCTATGGTCGGGTCACCACCAGGTAAAAGTCAAGAAGGGCGACATTATGAAGACAGCTTTCAGAACTCGATATAGCCATTATGAGTATCTAATAATGCCATTTTGGGTAAACAACGCTCCTGCCATTTTCATTAATTTGATGAACATGGTATTTCATGAGTACCTAGACAAGTTTTTCGTGGTCTTCATTGACGACATTCTTGTGTATTCTAAGACCGGAAGGGAGCATGCGGAGCATTTGTACACTTTTTTAGAGACATTGTGGCAACACCAGCTGTATGCCAAATACAATAAGTGCGAGTTTTGGTTGAACCGAGTTGTTTTCTTGGGATATGTTGTGTCCGGCGAGGGTGTGTCAGTAGACGTCATCAAGGTTGTTGCAGTTGAGAAATGGCCAGTTCCAAAGACGGTCAAGGATATTCGGAGTTTTTTAGGTTTAGCTGGATATTACCGTTGTTTTATCGAGGGTTTCTCAAAAATTGCAGAACTGATAACCAAGATCATCCGGAAGGAAGTGGATTTCATATGGTAAGAGGCTTGTGGGAAGGATTTTGCTGAGTTGAAGTCGAGATTGATTTTCGCTCCTATTCTTGCTATCCCTGATCGATCGAGAGGTTTCATGATTCATTGCGATGCATCAGGAATTGGGCTTGGTTGTGTTTTACATTAGAATGGAAAGGTTATTGCGTATGCGTCTCGACAGTTTAAGTCGCACGAGAGAAACTACCCTACACATGACCTTGAGCTAGCGGCTGTGATCTTTGCCATCAAGTTATGGGGGCATTATCTGTTAGACGAGAGAGTTGATATTTTCATAGATTATAAAAGCTTAAAGTATGTTTTCACTCAGAAGGAGCTAAATATGGGATAGAGGAGGTGGTTAGTGCTTATGGCGGATTTTGATATTGATCTCAAGTATCATCTAGGTAAGGTGAACGTAGTCCCCGACGTCTTGAGTCACCAACCTTTGGTAATGTGTCTCACCATCCAGTGGAAGCTGCAACAAGATCTTCACGAGCTTGAGACCGAGGTTATTCTGCCAGGAATCACTCCGTCATTGATGAATCTTCAAATCCAATCCTCGCTTGTTGATCGCATCAAGAAAGCCCAAGCGGGTGATACCAAATCGTAGAAGATCGGGGAACAGATTGAAACCGGTCTTTGAACAAATTTTTTTTATTCACGAAGATGGATCTTTGAGATTTGGAAGCCGTATATGTGTGTCGGCCGGTTCAATTAGGCAAGAGCTGACGAAGGAGGCACACAACTCTCCATATTGAATACATCCCGGCGACACAAAGATATACAAAGACCTTCGCCAGAATCATTGGTGGAATGGCATGAAACGAGAAGTTGCTAGAAGCGTTGCCAAATGCCTTACATGCTAACAAGTGAAGGTTGAACACCAACGAATTGCCTGCTTGCTTCAGCCATTACCCATATTAAAGTGGAAGTGGCAACACATCACCATTGACTTTTTGACTGCTCTCTCTTGCAGCACAAAGGGTAATGATGCCGTTTACGTAATTGTGGACCGCCTCACCAAGTCGGTTCACTTCATTTCTTTTCGAGTGGGTCAATCCACAGAAAGCCTTGCACGAAGATATATGGAGGTAAAATTTTCCTTCTTTCAAGGTTAAGCCTTCCAGTTCTTCAAGAATTTGTTATAACTTGTTGAATCTATCCAGGAGATTGTAAGACTGCATGGAGTGCCTGTGTGCATCATTTCCGATAGGGATACCAGGTTCAGGTCTCAGTTTTGGCAGAGCCTTCAAGCCAGTATGGGCACTAATCTGAGTTTTAGCACAGCATATCACCTTCAAACGGATTGACAGTCAAAAATTTCCCTATCTTTTTGTAAATCCCGGGAAAAAGAAGGAGATTTGCTTTTAACCTTAACCGATGAAAGCTGCGAGTTTTACGAGCGAAACATTGTAATCGGTTAACTTTTTTTTAATAAAAACTTGAGATTATTCTCCAAATGGAGAATCAGAGAGAACCATTCAGACTCTCGAGGACATGTTAAGGGCGTGTATGCCATATTTCAGGGGATCATAGGAGGATCACTTGCATCTTGTTGAGTTCGCATATAATAACAGGTATCAAGCCAATATAGAGATGGCGCCATTCGCCGTCCTTTATGGTTGGAAATGTCGATCCCCTTTGAGTTGAGATAACTTAGGTAAGAGAGCTCCTTGGACCAGAAATGATCATAGCGACGATTGATGTAGTGCGAACGATCAAGGAAAGATTTCATGTAGCTCAGGATAGGCAGAAGCATTGGGCGGACGTGAGGCGATGACATTTAGAGTTTCATCCAGGAGATTACGTTTTCCTTAAGATTTCACCCAATAGAGGTGATTCACTTTGGTAGATGTGGGAAGCTCAGTCCCCGTTTCATTGGTCTATTCGATATCATAGAGAGGATAGGAGAGGTGGCCTATCGATTGGCACTACTACCATCGTTAGAAGACGTAAATAATGTCTTCCACATCTTTCGGCTGCTATGATATGTGAGGGGCTCTAGCCATGTGCTTGACCACTCGGAACTCTCTATAGGGACCGATGTGACAATCGAGCAGCAACCGGTAGAGATCATTGATCGGAAGGAGAAAGCTCTGCGGAAAAAAATGATCCAGCTTGTTCGAGTGATGTGGAGAAAGGATTCTTCCAGAGAATCCACTTGGGAGCGTGAGGACAATATGCGCAAACGCTATCCATATCTCTTTGATAACTCGTCTCTTGTCTAATTTCGCGAACGAAATTTCTTTTAAAGAGGGTGGTATGTAACGACTACAATTCTTTGTAGTTTTTCGTTAATAACGTTTTTATGTAAAAAAAAATTATTTGTTTATGTTAATTTGTTGTTTCGACTTTGTTAGGATTCAAAGGTGCTAGGCTGATGTTTGGTTATTTCGAATGATAAAAAAAAATGATATAAATAGAATAATCAAAATAACTGTAGATCATAATGAGATCTCACATCAATAAGATATTCAAGAATCATATTTTTTACATTATATATATATATATATATATATTTATATTCTACTTGATTTTGATACCACTGCAAAAAAATTATGATTTAGATCTTCCTGTTATTATTATTATTTAAGGATAAACCAAAACAGTGCGTATTACGGTATTTTTGGCTGCATAATTGATATACTAATGTTATCTAAACAAACACAATACAACTAATAATATTTGTTCAAATATATATGGTTAACACTGGCTAGCTAACATATGGATAATTATTTGAAAAAAAACTAAACAAATCATAACCATAAATACCATAAATATTCCTTTCTTTTCACTGCTTGTTAGTTATATGTATGCCCTAGAGGCCATTACTGTACATAAGATGTATATTGTAGTGGATGTTGGGACATATATAGGGAGGACTTTTTTGCTCGACATGATAGTATGCTATCTGGTTACTCTTTACCTTAACGTGTATACTGATTGTCTCTCTGTTACATGTTGGTAAAGCCCTTAGGATGTGTACTTGACTACCTGGACTATGATGCGGATTATACTAGTGGGGACATGGTAGTCTATAAGTACATCCTTCAAGGTCCCTAGTCGTGGGTGTATCGAGACGGGGCATCGATATACCAGTGTAGACTAGCGTATATCTTCTCGACCCATACAGATGGGCGATGGATGATCCCATATCCATTGGTGTTTGACATCAGAGATGATATATGGGTGCTCAGTGGAGACTGGGTACACTGGAAGGACTCGCCGAGAACTCCCAGATGGTATTATACCTTACGTCAGATGGCAGTTCTCTGGCGACACTGGTACAGAGTAGTCTGTTGACCCGAGATCGTCATAGAGCCTTGTGTGGTTCCCACTGTGCTTTGATTTCCACCTTACCACGTCCAAGAGGGCGTGCAAAACAGTGGTTTTTGGGTACAGTCCCGAATCACATGGAGGCAATGAGCGATAGGAGGGGATTCGTCTCTCCCGGTATAGGGAGTTGATGTTGCACTGTGTTCGATTGGCTATAACCGGAAATCCCTGGCCAAGGTTGCTGAGATTTACTGGTAAGTGTTACCAGTAGTTTCTCGAACTGTTATAGACCTCATATCGACACGACTTATCGAGCTATTAGGGTCTGACGTTTACCACCCCTAGGCAAGATATGCGACATATCAGACGATCAGATCGGACTGTACGGTAAGTGTTACTGCTTGGATTCACAGGAGTGTGAGCGGACTTGCTCGTCGATCTTCTGATCGTTCAATACCCAGGTGGCCGTTACGTTTGGCAGACCGCTTGCGGCTTGTGGGTGTTTGATATGATCATCATATGCTGCCGGCGTATTGACGAGTCTTTAGAGTCCTACACAGAGGTTTCCTGACTCAAGTGAAACGAAATAGGAGCGCATATGAGATATGTGCGGGACCGAGAATAATGAATGTATGTGATACCGTATTTTATTCTCGCGATTTGTATCATCGGTAGGTTATATGTGATATAGCCGAGTTACCGAATCAAGTGTTGATTCGATACATTGATACACTTGATACTAGTCGGTTATATGCGATATGACCAGATCATTAAATCAAGTGTTTATTTAATGATTTAATGTTTAATTATATATATTTGATATATTACTTAGCATTAACTAGTATTGGTTCACATTAAATGGATTTTCTCACTCGAATATGCACATTGTATATATGATATAGTTTTGTGCACTTGTTCGTATCATGTTTGATGATACATGCAAACTTGGTTTTGTATAAAGACTTAAACCATGTTTAGTGAATGGTTAGGGTTTCATTTAAATCATTTATTTATCTATTCTTTTTGAGAAAAAGAGAAAAGAAAACAAAATGGTTGCTTTCTTACATGAAGCTTCTTGATGCTTCATGTAACTTTGACTAAGTGACCATTCTTGTCTTCTTCTCCTAACCCTAACCATTCATCTAACCTTAGTTAATTCTATACACCTAACCATGGTTGATATTATGATAAGTATCATTTTGTTTTCTATTTTTAAGAGAATACTTATCATATTATCTTCATCATCTTCTTCTTCTTCAAGAAGAAAAAGCTTGCTACCAACAATGGCAACTTGAGAAAAAGAGTAAGAAATCCAATTCTAAAGTGAACCCACTTTCTATTTCTTCATCCTCTACCACTTTCCAAGTAGTATAGGGTGTTTTCTTCACAAGTTTCACGACTTGGTGAAGTGGGAGCTTGATCTTGTGTTTCCTCGACGTAGATCATCTTCGGCATCGAAGTCGACGACCTAGCCCGCCATTTCTCCGATGAAGCCGACGCTAGAGTCCGGGATCCGATGATCACAGCAAGGGTACACCGTCGCAGAGCTATGGAGGTGGAGGACCGGATCTACAAAGGTTGTATTTCCGTTTACCCTTTAGTTAAGTTGTTAACTAGCTTCTTGTTTCGCCTAAAATTCTAGTTAACGATCCGTATTAGGGTTTCTCGGCACTTGTAAAATTTGTAATTGGCATGGTTGATGCCTTGTGAGACCTCATTAGTGTGCCTAGGAACCTTACAGTGGTATCAGATCCTAGCTAGAGCCTTAGGCGATGCGTAGACGGAGTTAGAAGTCCGATCGAACCGAAACCCTAATCTCAAAATGCTCTCTGTACATTTTTTGAAAACTGGGAATTTTCCAAATTAAAAATATGCAGAAAAATAAGCAGGTGTTTCTAAGAATTACTATGGAATTCGAGCGGCCAATTCCTCTAAAGTGCGCGGAACCGCGGCACGAGCATGGCTCGTGCGGCGGTTCCGCGGCCAAGTTGTCACATCAGCCTTTTTAATTTGCATAGTAATTCCCAATTCTTGGTGCTGTATTTTCTGGGATATTTTAACATTTACTAAACAGTTGAGCATTCTGGGGTTGTTTTGGGGATTCGATTATTCGATCGGATTGTCTAATTTTGTCTGTGTGCTTTTCCGGGTAATTTTAGAATATGTTAAAAAGTTCGGCCGGATATAAATACCCACTTTTTGCCCTGCCGGGAAATTTCCAATTGTTGGATATTTCTGTAGTTTAATCACGTTCTAAGTAGTGCAAGTAACGCGATGGTCCCTCTAGAAGACAACAAACCTTAACTCGATTATGTGACCGTCTTGAACTGCCCTTTGAACCTTCGGGTTTGGGGCAGTACGGCGTGCCACATGTGAGGCATTGGCTTGACCCTTCTATGGCTGGACCGTTGGTACTGAGGCATGAACTGAATGTTTTTAGACTTATTTCATCTGTTGAGCTGTATCGGGAAAACTTGGGTGTTTGATTGTTCGATCGGAAAGTTTAACATTTTCTATTTATCTGGAATGTGATACAATAATTGGAATTCACAAGTAGTTATGAGATAACTGAATGAATGTTATAAGCATAGCACTTTAGTCTCGCTTGATCGGTTGCCATGGAATTTTGATGCGATCGAAAGTCCGTCGCAATCACGTAGCGTACGCGGATACTCGCCGGATAAACTTATTAGACAGCCTCACCTCATAGCCCCGACCAAGTGACTGTAGGAGAACCCCATCACCGGAAGCATCCGTTCAGGTGCTCGCGGCAGCGGTGTTCTGCCTTAATGCACTTCGTCGACGGTATCGGGGGTGCGGCCGTCTACTGAAGTTTGCGACGAGCATTCGATCAGGATGTCGGGAATCTTGTTGAATTGCACGACTTGTTATTGAAAAGTGTTTTCGATAATGAGACTAAAATGCGGGGTTTATAATTGTTAGGCATGTGATGTCTAAGGAATTCATTTGATTAGGCATGCGATGTCTAAGGAGGTTGCGGATTCCAACTGTTGTAGTTTTACACTTTCTTTTCTGTGACCGTAAGTGTAATAAGTGATATCGCCTGTTTCGTTGCTATATGTCAACGACAATTGGGATGCACATATTTACTTACGTTGATGACATGTGATGTTAAGTGTTGCTGGATATGTTATATTGGATCGTCGTATTTGAATAGCCGGGGTTTGTTTATGTGAGATGAGTGTTTTTCATTTCCATTCATGTAAAATACTTGTATGTAATATTCTTTTATTGGGGCACTTCCAGGTTGCGGAAGATATCACCCATTGTATATTATTTATTTTTCCGCACTAGGATAGACCCAAGGAGGAGGGCACAAGTAACCGGGTTCTGGAGTCCAGTGGGAGACCAACTCGAGGACTCAAGTCCGTGTCTCCTAACTCTAGAATTGGTAGGGTTGCTTGCCGCTCTCGTAGGGGTCTAGGGGTGTGGGTTTGGCTATTCATCGCGACCGTGGAATCCGTGTTTTATACTGGCTCGTATTGAAAACACGGACGTCCTAATATATCCAATATTTCATATGATTCTTCTGCTGCGATATCTGTGATGTGATCGTGTGATGTTCTGTGATAGATACAGTATATAGTATATATGATATATTATATAGACGTTACTTATGTTTTACACCCGCGCTAGCCCTGCCCCGCTCTGCCGTTAGTTACCTAACCTAACGGTGCACGAGGGGACATCGAGGCGAATGCGGATGGCATAAGTGTATATCGTATTTATCTGTGATGTTTAGGTAACTTAAATGATGGGACTTCATTAATGTGATTAATGAAAGGAAAAGAAACCTAAAGATGTTGTGGAATCGAATTTCAAAATAAAACAGGTAGCTACAGTTCTTGCTTTGCATCGAGGTGTTCCTTGTAGAACATCCTGCATCTTATTCGATAAGGAAAGGACCGAGATCCCTTCACCGGGAGTGACTCCTTTAGCAATAACTGGCAGATGCTACACACTTGGTTTGTCTTTTGATAGCTTATATAGTTTCTGCTTTGCACAGTGATATATATGATATATCCCGCACCTCATTCGACGAGGAAAGGACCGACGATCCCTTCACCGGGAGTGACCCCTTTAGCAAAACTAGAAAAGCCTCAGAAACACTCCATTTTAAAATCATTCGATCCTACAACGATATCAAGTTCATTACGCAATAGGTTTTCAGAAAAACCTGTCGTAGCCCTCCGTCATTTCAGATAAGTAGTTGTTAGTATTCGTGCTGTGTTTGTTGGCCTTTGTCAAGGCGTAGTGTGCGGTAGCTAACTGGTGCTTATCTGCTTATGCATATGATGCAGATTGGGTTAGGGTAGTCGTGCGACCTTGTTGGCCTTTGTCAAGGGTCGTGCGGGTGGGTTTAATTCAATCAGGAAATGACGGGTTGAACTTGACTAGCATCCTATGGTTTGTTGGCCTTTGTCAAGGTCATAGGAGGTTAGGGGCAAAATTATCGGGAATTTCAAGTGTTGAAATTTGCAATGAGATTGCATACTTTCTATGAGATAGTTGGATCCCGATACCCGCTGCGAGTAATTGTCACTCCTGGGAGAGTTTTACACATTACAATTAGCCGATCAAGTAGGTGTCTAGAAAGGTGTCAACGGGGTTACGCCTCTGGGAAAACGAGGTTTACTGTAATTAGGTTCGTGCGAAAGCATGGGGGACCTCCCTTAAAGTACCGACACTGGCCTGGCTGAAAGATTGGCGAACTTGTAGCGTGTAATTAATCCCGGCCAGTCTTTCCTTTTAGGGTTTGAAGGAAGATTTGATAAAAACAGTGGGAGCCATCCTGATTAGATAAAATAATAACCAATCTAATCTTGCAAAAGCATACGCTGAGTGTTTTCTTCTCTCTCTCTCCTGGTAGCGACCATATCACGCCTTAATCAAGATAATAATACGGATATATTGACCGAACCCACTTGTTATACTGAGCTGGGGAACGTTGGTCCCGCTCCAACTTATAATTGTTATACAACAGAGCAGGAAATAGGGGAATACCAAGATTCCCATGCCGCCCAAACGAAGAGAGTGCATGCTGATGCATCATCTTCGGGTGTGTTCATTATACAGAACTGTTTCTCAATGTCCTTTACGTCCTGGGTATATGATACCGGATCAGGATCCCAGATATGTAATCTGTTACATAAGGCTACAGATAGGTAGAGAACTGAGAACGGGTGATAAGTTTCATGAGGCAGAAAACGGGGCAAGTATTGTAGCCAAGTCTGTTGGTCACTGTCACCCTGTATTACAAATACATTGATTCTGAACGAATGTTATTAGATACCGAACCTGATATACAAAATCATATCAGTCTCTTTATTAGTAAAGAAAGGATATAATTTTTTATTGTTGGATAATGTTTTGAACATTTCCTATATCAAAAGTTGATCGGTTCAGGCATGTTATCTAAAAGCATTGATGTTCTAAATCAAACTACAGTTCTTAGTATATAGAACACACACAAGAGGAAGAGTTCAGAAATGAACGAATCCTTCTTGAGGTATTGTAGACTAGGTCATATCAATGTGACCCGACTAGCTGGAGTTACATAAAGATGTATATTTAAATTAGTTTGAATTTACATCTTGTGAAACTCGCCAGTCATGTCACAAAGATAAGATGACCATAGCTCTGTTTATTGGAAACAGAGAAAGAGTTAATGAACTCTTGGGATGATACATGTTGATGTATGTAGGTCCCCTGTCTACACATACCAAGACTGGTTCTTTGTACTTCATTACATTCTCTGATGATCTCTCAAGATTCAGACATATGTTCCTGTTGAAACACAAGTCCGAACCTTTTGAGATATTCACAGAATATAAGTCAGAAGTAGAGAACCAATACGGGCATAAGTATTATGTCCTTTGATGTGATCGAGGAGGAAAATACTTGAGCACGGAAATCCTGGACAATTCTAAAGGAGAATGAGATTCTCTCTCAGCATTACTCCTCCGTATACACCATAGCATGATGGTACATCAGGGCGGAGCAATAACACCCTATATGATATAGTGTGCTCTATGATGAGTATTACTGAGTTACCTATTTCCTTTAGGGAGTTACACACTTATGAAGTTGCATACCTATTGAATAGGGTTCCGATCAAATCAGATGCCTACCATTTCATATGTGATATGGAAAAGGAAGTGCCCATATCTTAAGTTTGTTAAGATTTGGGGTTGTCCGGCCTAGGTCTAAAAGGCAAAATCCGGACAAGCTCGAGGCAAGATCTGTTATGTAGAACTGGAAATGTTCCAGCTATACAAACTGCAGCTGATGATTTGGTAGAACCGAAGGATTCAATAGTAACCAACGAACCTCAGCCTCTCCGCCGATCTAGTTGGGTTCCTCACCCACCTGAGAGTTACTTCGGTTTCTCAATGACAGTGGGAGCGAGGATTGCATCATGAGATGATGACCCAACTAGTTTCGAGCTGGCCATCAGGAGTGGGACTCTGTAAGAATGGCTGGATGCTTAGCGATCTGAGATGGAATCCTTATACACCAACAAAGTATGGACTTTGGTTGCTTTATCTGAAGGGTTAAATCCCCATCAGGAGCAAGTATATCTTGAGAAGATTACTTGGTGTAGATGGAAAAGTTGAGACTTTCAAAGCTAGACTTGTTAAAGGTTTTCGTCATCAACCAGGCGTGGAAAATGATGAAACCTTTTCCAGTAGCTATGCTTAAGTCCATCCAGATCCTACTTGCCACGGCTACATACCATGACTACGATATCTGGCGGTTGGGTGCCATGACTGCTTTTCTAAATGATGTTTTAGAAGAGTGCGTCTATAAGTACACAGCCATAGGGCCTCATAGAAAGTGGGAGCAGCGGAAACGCGAGCAAAATGTTTTATGTGATAAAGCAGGCATCGCGGAGTTGGAACATCTGTTTTGATGTGTTAATGAAAAAGTTTGACATCAACAAAATGGTAGATGAACCTTGTATATACAAAAAGGTAGTAGGGATTATGGTAGTGATCCTCGTAGAGGGCGTGGATGACATACTCTTGATAGGGAAGGAGTTTCCTATGCTACGCTCGGTCAATCTCCGCTTATCACAATGATTCTCCAAAAAGGATCAAAGTGATACCTACTAAATCTTGGGTTTTGGGTCTATGAGATAGATCTAATTGGATATTAGGATACTCACTAGTAGTAGTGAGATGGTATCAATTGATCCTGGGGAGAATCACTGGAAGGGTTCCAGGGTGATAAAGACGACTGAATGTCAGTCGCAGGCATTGTCTTTACCCTCACAAGAGGGACGGTATGTTGAAAGAGTTCCAAGCTAGATACCGTGACTTACTAGACGATAAAGGCTGGATACATCACTACTTAAGATGCTACCAAAGAGGCAGTCTGGGTGTATATTAGTTCATGAGATGAACTTCGTTCCTCCCATTGTGTGACAATGGAGTTGTGGCTTATGCCAAGGAACACCCGTCCCATCAGTGATCCAGACATATTCTAAGGCAGTATCACCTGATCATGGAGATGGCTGATCTCCAAGGTGATCGAGGTTAGGAGAGCAGACTCAGAGGATAATACGGCGGATCCACTCACGAAGGCCTATTTCCAGAGAGAGACTTTTATGGGATGGTTGAGTATGAGATACTACAACCACTTCTACAGATGGCCCTAGTGCTAGTGGGATATTGTTAGTTATATGTATGCCCTAGAGGCCATTACTGTACATAGGATGTATATTGTAGTGGATGCTGGGATATATATAGGGAGGACTTTCTTGCTCGACATGATAGTATGCTATCTGGTTACTTTTTAACTTAACGTGTATACTGATTGTCTCTCTGTTACATGTTGGTAAAGCCCTTAGGATATGTACTTGACTACCTGGACTATGATGCGGATCATACTAGTGGGGACATGGTAGTCTATAAGTACATCCTTCAAGGTCCCTAGTCGTGGGTGTATCGAGATGGGGCATCGATATATCGGTTTAGACTAGCGTATACCTTCTCGACCCATACAGATGGGCGATAGATGATCCTATATCCATTGGTGTTTGACATCAGAGATGATATATGGGTGCTCAGTGGAGACTGGGTACACTGGAAGGACTCGCCGAGAACTCCCACATGGTATTATACCTTATGTCAGATGGCAGTTCTCTGGTGACACTGGTACAGAGTAGTTTGTTGACCCGAGATCGTCATAGAGTCTTGTGTGGTTCCCACTGTGCTTTGATTTCCACCTTACCACGTCCAAGAGAGCGTGCAAAACGGTGGTTTTTGGGTACAGTCCCGAATCACATGGAGGCAATGAGCGATAGGAGGGGATTCGTCTCTCCCGGTATAGGGAGTTGATGTTGCACTGTGTTCGATTGGCTATAACCGGAAATCTCTGGCCAGGGTTGCTGAGATTTACTGTTAAGTGTTACCAGTAGTTTCTTGAACTGTTATAGACCTCATATCGACACGACTTATCGAGCTATTGGGGTCTGACGTTTACCATCCCTAGGCAAGATATGCGACATATCAGACGATCAGATCGGACTGTACGGTAAGTGTTACTGGTTGGATTCACAGGAGTGTGAGCGGGCTTGCTCGTCGATCTTCTGATCGTTCAATACCCGGGTAGCCGTTACGTTTGGCAGACCGCTTGCGGCTTGTGGGTGTTTGATATGATCATCACATGCTGCCGGCGTATTGACGAGTCTTTAGAGTCCTGCACAGAGGTTTCCTGGCTCAAGCGAAACGAAATAGGAGCGCATATGAGATATGTGCGGGATCGAGAATAATGCGTGTATGTGATACCGTATTCTATTCTCGCGATTTGTATCATCGGTAGGTTATATGTGATATAGCCGAGTTACCGAATCAAGTGTTGATTCGATACACTTGATACTAGTCGGTTATATGCGATATGACCGGATCATTAAATCATGTGTTGATTTAATGATTTAATGTTTAATTATATATATTTGATATATTACTTAGCATTAACTAGTATTGGTTCACATTAAATGGATTTTCTCACTCGAATATGCACATTGTATATATGATATAGTTTTGTGCACTTGTTTGTATCATGTTTGATGATACATGCAAACTTGGTTTTGTGTAAAGACTTAAACCATGTTTAGTGAATGGTTAGGGTTTCATTTCAATCATTTGTCTATCTATTCTTTCTGAGAAAAAGAGAAAAGAAAACAAAATGGTTGCTTTCTTACATGAAGCTTCTTGATGCTTCATGTAACTTTGACTAAGTGACCATTCTTGTCTTCTTCTCCTAACCCTAACCATTCATCTAACCTTAGTTAATTCTCTACACCTAACCATGGTTGATATTATGATAAGTATCATTTTGTTTTCTATTTTTAAAAGAATACTTATCATATTATCTTTATCTTCTTCTTCTTCTTCAAGAAGAAAAAGCTTGCTACCAACAATGGCAACTTGAGAAAAAGAGTGAGAAATCCAATTCTAAAGTGAACCCACTTCCTATTTCTTCATCCTCTACCACTTGCCAAGTAGTATAGGGTGTTTTCTTCACAATTTTCACGACTTGGTGAAGTGGGATTTTGATCTTGTGTTGCCTCGACGTAGATCATCTTCGGCATCGAAGTCGACGACCTAGCCCGCCATTTCTCTGATGAAGCCGACGCTAGAGTCCGGGATCCGATGATCGTAGCGAGGGTACACCGTCGCAGAGCTATGGAGGTGGAGGACCGGATCTACAAAGGTTGTATTTCCGTTTACCCTTTAGTTAAGTTGTTAACTAGCTTCTTGTTTCGCCTAAAATTCTAGTTAACGATCCGTATTAGGGTTTCTCGGCACTTGTAAAATTTGTAATTGGCATGGTTGATGCCTTGTTAGACCTCATTAGTGTGCCTAGGAACCTTACACTGCTTACATACTGTAACGCCCCACACCCCAGTACAGATGGTATTGTCCGCCCTGGCCAAAACCATACGGTTTTGTCCT
Organism: Agapanthus africanus; assembly: GCA_030015575.1. Taxonomy (NCBI): domain Eukaryota; kingdom Viridiplantae; phylum Streptophyta; class Magnoliopsida; order Asparagales; family Amaryllidaceae; genus Agapanthus; species Agapanthus africanus. Next base: position 267,157,054 of record CM057339.1, read on the forward strand.
TCGGAGCGAACCGGACCCGACCAGGGGCCACTTCCCAGGAGTTCACCCATCCCAGGACTTCCCTGGTCCGAGCATGATTAACAACGGAGTTCTCAAGCTCTTGTAGTGCCGGTTCACTTAAAAGGCGCATCTATAATTGAAAGTGGTATCATTATAATTATAATGCAGTTCGATCTTCTTTTGAAATGTATTCCGAAAATTCCCCATTGTTCTACAGTAGGTCCCGCGGACTTAAGAGATGGCCCACATGGATTCAAGAGGTGGCCCCGCCCCCTTGGCATGATAATTGGCGTGGTACTTTGTTCAGTATGACACCTTGTTCCGTAAGCTAGAACCGGGTCCCACATTCTCCAAACCTTTGAACAATGGTTCGTTCTCGAACCACAAACCTACTACTGAGGGATCTGCATGGGCCACCATAAATGTAACGCCCAATACTCTAGTACAGATGGTATTGTCCACTCTGGCCAAAACCGCATTGTTTTGTCCTTCGGAACGAACCGAACCCGACCAGGTGCCATTTCTCAGGAGGTCAAGCCCGCCTTTTGTGAGTTCCCTCCTTTTTCCTAGTTCCTACTCTCCCTCAAATAAAAATCCTAATTAAATAAGATCACTAATAACTATGACGATTATGTATAATGTAATATCTAAATACTTTCTTTTAATTGATGCATCATTAAACTATAGGTTGCTTCATGCCATGACATACTGTAACACCCCACGCTCCAGTACAGATGGTATTGTTCGCTGTAACGACTCTCTTTTTAACATACATAATTTTTTAAAACTAATGTACAGAATGGAGTATTTGCAAACCTGAATATATTTAAAGTATTATTTTTGTTTGAAAACGACAAGAAAGCACTTGTAGTTCATTGGTAAAGCCTTGCACTGTTGTGACATAGCCCATGTGTTCAAATCCCATTAGCCACATATATTTTTACTGGTTTTTATTTTAAATTTTTTGGAAGCCAAAAAGTTTACACGTGCAATACACATAAAAATGAAAAGTCACATAAAACAGACATGTGCTGAATGTTGTATGAGCAGTCCAAGACACGTGGCAAGAATCCGAGCGCCCAACTCCCTAGCACGACCGACGAGATAGGCCACAGGCCCAGCGCCGACGGTCCCCCTGTGGGCAAAAGCCCCCGTGCTTTGCCCACATGACCTTGGCCTACCCTTTTAACCCCTGTTTTATTTGATTTTTCTGCATTTATCCAGAGAGTATAAATTCACTCTTTAATTCAATTTTAATGCATTTTTAATTCTCTCTTCAATCCCTAAGCCCTAATTCCATCCTATGAATACATCATCATACCCTAGACCTTTTCATTCTGAAATCTATTGTCAAAAATCCTCAACATTTTCCAAGTCAAAGAAAAGTACAAGTTGAGTTAGCACTAGGTCAAGTTCCGGCGATGATTCGAGAAGATTATGGCAACCTCGCGACTCCACGAAGCCACCAACCTTTTCCTAAATCTCCTCTCTTTTCTCTAAGCTAGTAAGTCCCCTCTCTTCTGCTCTTTTCCTAATTTAAAATTTTCTCTTTTCCAAACACGTCGGAAGTGGAGTTATTCCAACATCCATTTCTAAACTCGTTAAAAACATCATATTTCTTAATAACCAATCATTCATATCATTATATCTTACTTAGTAATCATGAAACAAATATTGAGAACAAGTTTCATCTTAAAATATCATGTTATATAACTTTTATTTGAATTTTTCGTTTAAATACCACAAACTTTACATATGATATCTTTTAAATATTTAGCTTAGCATACCTTTAGAAAACCTCACGTGATAATGACCTACCTCTCACATACACACATCTTGACATAGCACGATTCGCTTGAAAACAATATCTTGTGGCAAATACGACTTTTCAACTAAATACCTTAAACTATTAAAAACCGTATTTCTTTAAATTGTGTGATTACATTCCTTACGATTATGACTCTACAACCCATTTTGGGGAACCCGATCGGGATGGTGCGGGTTATCGCACATCCTCGGGACTAGTAGAGCGAGATGCAGATCTCCTCACGGAGCATACGATCTCGATAGAATTTTTATACAATTTTAAGAAAAACGAGTATTTCTATTTAATAATAAAGAATTATCTTTTAATAAATATATAAATATTATCAAAACACATATTTTTAAGATATTATTAAATTCCATGTTTTCCAAACAAAATGATAGAATTGCAAGTTTCATGAAAATACCATCAAGAATCCATACAAGTCAACTTTACACTAAAATACCGTGAACTATTCAAGCTAGGTATTTATTCACCAGAATACCTCACTTTTAAAAATTACATCCATGAAAACCCTAAATATGATAAATAAATACTTGAGATTTATTTTGAAAGTATACTAAAAATATTTTTCATAAAACCCCCTCAAGTTATATTAAATTTACATTAAGGACCCTAGTAAATATAGGTTTAAGCGGGACCAATTCTCTTGAGCCTCAGGGAGCCGGAGAAAGTGGGTGCTTGACTATTTAAGGTAGAAAACTAAAACAGGGTTATCAAAGGTAATTGTCTTGGAAAAATACACAAATCCTGCCGTCCATGTGCAGCAATTACCGATAACTCTTAAACCTAATTCAGGATCCAAATATATTTAAGTGTCTGACTAAATCTGAGTCTCAGTCTAATCTGAATACAATCCAAATATGAATCCAACCAGATTTCTAATTCAACATGAATCCAATGTATCAAACATGAACACTTGAACATGAATACCGAACAATACGAACATGCAAAATGATTTGACTTGACCGATCCATGGCTATATCTTGAACTTGACTACATGACTATCCGTTTACATCTGAACCGTTTACATGAACAATTTATATCATGGTTTCGGCAAGTCTTATACTACAACTCATTACAACCAATACAATAAGCATTACGGGGTTTAACGGAGTAGATTAGTAAGGAATGTATTAGAAGTGGAATGAGATGGTCACTATAATACACCTAACCTGAATATCCGTGCCGTTATCCCATGGGTTTAACGGGACCTTGTACTCCATATGCCTTAGTCCATGAAGCAAGTTGGACTCCACTCATATACATTGATGCATTCTGTACCAAACTACAAACAACTACATTAGTATAACAAAAACATATATATTACCAGACCTATTCTTTTTACTTGATCTATCTTTCTTTTGGGACTTACCGAGCGATTGTTCGCTGACGACATCCCTATTTCTTTTTCTTTGGAATGTTTTCAGGAAGACCCGACTCTCAGGAGATCGAGCCTAACCAGGAAGATTTGGAGCAGTTTGCTGAGGAGCCAGAGTTCTAGATCCTACTTATACTTACTTTACTTTCAGCTCATATGCCATTTGTTCCCGCCAAATCTTTTGGGTAAAAGTTACTTGTTCCCTTATGAAAAAGGGGGAGAGTTCTCAAAATTTGGCCTCATGTGTTAAACACGTGGGCACTCATATGCAAAGCATATGAGCACTGAAAACAAACAACTAAGGGCCAAACATGCCTCACGTGCTAAACACGCACGTGAGCACTCATATGCAAAGCATATGAGCGCTGAACATAAATAACTGATGGCCAAACAGGCCTCACGTGCTAAACACGTGAGCGCTCATATGTAAAGCATATGAGCGCTGAAAATAAACTAAATAAAACAACTAATAGCCAAACAGGCCTCACGTGCTAAACACGTGAGCGCTCATATGCTTTGCATATGAGCGTTGAAAATAAACAGGCTAAAACCCACACTAGGGGTCACGTGTTAAACACGTGAGTTCTCTTGCTACTCACATGCAAAGAATTTGAGCACCTCAATTTAAAATGCTCAAATTAGAATTAAATTCTATTTGGGAAATATTTTCCCTAATCTTTCTAATATGGAAAGATCTTTCTCTAACAGAGAATCTTGGATTTAAAATCCAATGGTGATGAAATATCACCAATTAAACCATCTGATAGAATTAAATTCTATATGGAAAATATTTTCCTGATATTCCTCAAACTAGAAAGATCTTCTCTGATCATCTGATAGAGTAAATTTCTATCATAGGAAAATATTTTCCTAATCTTATTAAACTAACAAGATATTCATATGATAGAATAAAATTCTATCTTAGGAAAATATTTTCTAATCTGGTAAAAAAAAGAAATCTTCTCTGTTAAAACAAAATGCCTTTGGATTAAAAATCTAACGGTGAATAAAATTCACCAGATCAATTTGGTTGATTATGAAATCAATCATGATCTCTCAATGAGGGGTTTTCTTAACAAATTGATTCTTTTTCTTCTCATAGAAATAGGAGCAAGGAGAGGTGGAAAGAGACAGACAGGGAGAGAGGGGAAGAAAAATACAGAGAGAATTTAATTCTCTCAAAGAAGAAGAACCCCCTCCTAAAAAACCATAGGTAAAGAGAAAACGCAGAGATCATTTTATCTCTCCTTCGCCTCTCAAAGGGTTTAACCTTTCATATAAGAACTTAGTTCTTCCTCTGGTTGAGATCTGTAGAAGCAGATCTTCCCACAAGTTGTGAATTTAATTCTTATCGGGGAGATTCTGTCATGCAGATTCAAAACCTAGGGGAAAGAACTGAGTTCAAAGAGTTTAACTCTTACAAAAAAAACACATATGGGAATTTAATTCTTCTAAAAAACTAGGGTTTAACCCTGTAAGAAGAATTTAATTCTTGCAAAGAAACAAAAGGATAACTTGTAAAGGAGAACTTGATTCCAAAGAACCACAGAAGAATAGCCCGGTGATTCGTTATAATGTTTAACTAGACTTCACATGTTCTCTACGTGAGTGTTTCTAATGAGAAAAAAGAAAACGGCTGAGACTTCATCACGTGTTAAGATAGTCACGTGTTTTGCATGCTACCCTCAATCAAGCGCTTAGCTCTTCTGTAAAAGAAAGGGAAAATAAAAGGGCATTGCCCCATTTGACGCGTCTCACGTGTTTTACACGTGAGCGCTATGGGAACTAAGTGCTTAACACTTACATGAATGGAGAGGCAATAAAGCCAAAAGGGAGGCCTAACTTTAGGGCGCCCCACGTGTTTCACACGTGAGCGCCACATGAACCAAGTGTTCAGCACTTATTAAAAAAAGGAAAATAAATGGACATCGCCCATAATTGACTACCTCATGTGCACCACGTGAGCGCCACAGAAATTTAGTGTTTAACACTATTTCAGTGCCCGCATGAAACGCACGTGAGTATGGTATGTCTCAACTCATTAACGCTGTTGGGTAATTGTAAAAACCCAGACCTAGTACAACCTGACTAAGAGAGTCAAGACCCCTCTGTGCTCATCATTCCCCCAAGTTGATCTTAGGCCCCAGCATGACTAACGGTTTGTCAACTGATGATATCCAAAATGATGTTCATCCCACACCTCCCAAGATAATCTTAGTCTCCAAAATGACTATTGATTCTTAGATGATTCACCGTGATCTTCTCCCGCAAATACGGGAATTTGTTCAAGGGTACATCTCTCTACACCTCTGATACATGTCGTTGTAATTCTTCAACGTGTTCAGAGAGGTGGCGGGTCCCAAAAACTAACAGCTCTTCGGCGCATTTCCCAAATGGACGTGCACACCCCAGATCAAACCACACCCTAAGCTGGGTGTCTCCCATATCATCGTTTCTCATCCCGACACGTAATAAATACACATGTGCGCAAGATGATCTACAGACCAAAATGTCCTCAAACTACGACCTCACCGCCAAATGGTGATCAACATACCGCAATGTCCTCAAACTATGACCTCACCGTCAAATGGTGATCAACGGACCGTAACGTCCTTATCCTCACCTCAAAAATGGTGATCTACAGACCGAAATGTCCTCAAACCACAACATTGTATCCAAGATGGCGATAACGGACCGTAGCGTCCATAAACCAAATCCTCACCTCAAAAATGGTAGTCTACAGACCGAAATGTTCTCAAACTACAGCGTTGTCTCCAAGATGGCGACAACAAACCATAATGTTCTTAAACTAAAACCTCACCTCAAAAATGGTGATCTACAAACCGAAATGTCCTCAAACAACAACTTCGCCTCCAAAATGGCGATAAAGGACCGAAACATCCTTAAAACTAAAATAACAGAGTCCAAATGCTCTCTTGTTGGATCTGAAACAAAAATGACCCAGTCGCCATGTTAAGTAGATCTTAGTCTCAAATTGGACTAACGTATCCTTAACAAAAAACCAATCGAGCCCCCAATTGCTCGTATATATTTAAGTCGATCTTGATCTCAAAATAGATCAACGATCCTTAAATCAACCCATACCCAAATCTAAGATATACGGATTTGGACTAATCTATGCCCTACGGGCGACAACATAAATTAGTCTCCGTATACAATCCACGGGCAACCAAAACAAACAAAAACACACACGATACGAAGTGAATCTCTGGAGCAGGAGAAAGTAGTTATCGCGATGCGATAACGTAATTAACTGCAGGGGCTTGCGCCTACAGGGAAGAGCGTCCTTACAATCAAAAACTCCTCACAAACGAGAGGGAATCTGACGAAGTCTGCTACAATGGCCGCATCCGTCCAAACCACTGATACACGGTGCCATAAATCTACTTGGCATTTTCAGAGAGGTGGATGGATAAATCCAAATAGCATCTGCTCCCAAATTCAGGCAAGACGATCCATCCCGGCTTCGTCTATGTTTTCGGCGGTAAACAAATTCTGGTACGCCCAGTGGGACCTTTTCCACTTTCCACTCCACACTTCGTGTGTTGTGTTAGCGAAAAAATCACAGTTTACTATGGTTTCCCCTGGAATCGAGGTACTAAGATTTGGTGTCTCGCTCCTGTCTAGAGAAAAGAAGATCAATGGCTTCCAAGTGTACCTACAACAGCAACTCCCGCTCCGTCCCTGCTGGAGGAGTGACATATGGGCCAAATACGGCCTGCATCTTTTCAATGCCAGTGGAGCGGGTGACTCAGGCCACCACTGGATTGTTCTTCAGGACTATGCTCCCGCTAGCAAACTTCAACGCCCAGTGCCATCACAGGAAGCTCCAAAGAAGTCGGTCTTTGATCGACTTGCAACCACTACATCCCCTCTCAACGGATCGTCCAAGTCTGCCACCTCAGTCTTCAACAGGCTGAACCAAAGCTCAAGTGGGCCCGCAAAGAGGCTCGCGATACCCGAAGGGGTTATCCCGAAACGGATAGTCGTTCCTCCGGCGGGTGAAGTCGTTAAAAGGGATTCTCCTACTAAATGATCGTTCTTCGCCAGATTGGCCGTTCCAACTCCTACTACGGGCCAAGTCATCAAAAAGGCTTCCCCTATCAGAAATTCGGCCTTCAAAAGATTGGCTGTCCCCGCTCAAAGAACGCCAGTCTTTAATAGGCTGGCACCAGCAGTAGCCCCTAACCAAAGCAGGGGATACGACGAAGCTGCTTCCACAACTGAGGTGGTCCCATCAGCAAGACATGCTCGACGTCGCCACCGGCGCCGGGTGAGAAGAGCTGGGGGCAACTCCCCCTTTGCACTTACTCCACTAGCCCCAATGGTGGAAGTTGACGCTGTTGTTCCAACTGGGAACATTTTTGAACCGATTAGCAGGGTGCAGAGGAACTTCCCAACTGCAGTGCTGAAGAAATCTCCCCCACCGGCTGAAAGCATGAAGCAGGCGAAGCCGAAGCAACCTCCTCAGCGGCTGTCCTTCTAAATCCACAGGGTCTGGCGGAAAGTCCAAGATTATGTGATCAACAAGAACTACTCTCATCAACCGAAGAAAATGAAGGTTCGACAAGAGGAAAATTATCCCTCCACCATACAACGAGGGACTTCTTTCACTCAGGCGCCTATTACAATAGCTCCTTCGACTTCGACTTCTCACAAAAAGAGAAGGTCGGAGAATCTCCCACCGCCGGCGGAAAATCCTAAGAGTGATGGATCCAAACGCCCCAAGTCTGGGGGCATGATCATGCACATGGTGTACATGGCTTCCGGAAAAGAGGAGAGCCGTGCTTCCGTGGTTCATCGGCCGCAAACTCGGTCGTTGACGAAAGCTCAGGAGCAGCAACAAAAGCTCCAGAAGATGCTGACGAAAATGGCAGCACCAACCGGGCAGAAAGAAAGCCCGGAAGCAGCGTCCGACCAGCGCCAGGAGCAGGAGACTGATACAGAGTTCTTACGAAAGGTGCTGGAAAAGAAGGATAAGGTGGCCGCGGAACAAGCGGCTAATATAAAACAGATGGCACTCCTGTTCCAAGACATGGTTGGAATGATGATCCAACTAGAACCTCCAGCGGAAGATCCACCGATAATTATTGAGGACTACAGAGGGGAAACATCAAACCCTCTTCCGGCTTTATCGACAGCCAGGGAGGAGACGATCTCCAAGGCTTCCCTCGATGATTATATAGCTCATCAAATACGAGCTCATCAGGCAAGCAAAGATGCTGGCCAAGTGGTCAGAACCGGGCGACCTTACCCAGGCTGGAACGATCAAATCAAGTACTCGCCGGGATATACGATCCCCAAGTTCCACGTATACAAGGGGACAGGTAACCCGCATCAGCACGTCGCCCAGTTCAGAGCATTATGCGGCAATACTGGAGTCGACGACAAATTGCTGCTTCGCCAGTTCGTTGGTAGCTTGTCAGAGAAGGCGTTTGAATGGTACTCGGAGCTCCCAAATGACTCCGTCAAAACATTCACGGAATTGGAGCTTCTATTCATACAGCGGTTCGCAAGCACAAGTGAGCGCACCTTGATCACGACATTAATCAATGCCAGGGTGAAGCCAGGAGAGACCTATGTTCAATACACAATCCGGTGGCAGAACCTATGGTCAAAATGCGAACAACGCATAGAAGAAGCTCCTGCCGTGGGCATGTTCATAGGGACCCTCAATCCTCAGGCGATTATATCCCAGTTTATGATGTTTTTCATGCTGACCACCTTCCAGGCCTTGATAGGCCATAGTCCGTCCTCTTCAAAAACGGATCCTCGAAATGAAAAGGGCAAAGGAAAAGCGGCCTTCGTTGCCAACACTCAACAACAGCCGAGCAACTTGAAACCGGTTGTTCGCCAAAAAAACGTGTGCCCGCGCCAATCCCTTGAAGAGAAACTAGGATGTCCTTACTCGTTTCCCCGTGATAAAACGTGGAGACTGTTCGAACTGGCGATGTGCAACAAACTCATCACTCTGCCGGATCTGAGATGCCCATTGCAGCCTGGTGATGCCAATAGTCCCAACTACTGCTCCTACTACAGAGTAATGGGACATCAAATTGAGGATTGCTACGTCTTCAAAAACTGGGTCGAGGACCAATACCAACAAGGGAAGTTTGCGCTGTCCGAAAACTGGAGGGTGAACCCACTGCAGAAGCACACTCCTAAAAAGGTGGACACGCTGGGGGCATCATGCTCATTTATAGAAGAAGCTCCATGGGAAGTTTTCCTTTCAGCTAAAACTAAAAGAATGCCGAAGTACCTTCAAGCATGTTCGGCGATCAGGTGAAAAAGCCCGCTGGAGCCAGAGATCATTGAGAGAATGCTTAAACCGTGCCCAACACCGAAAACTACTAACAAGGGGCAAGACCACTAGGCCAAGCCTTCGAAGTCTTCGAAGAAAAAAAAGAAGAAGACCCAGAAACCCATGCAGCTCGACGACAATCGTACGAACCTGCAAAAATACATCGATGTGCTAGAGGAGTACAACCAGAAGGTGCGGACCCCAGTCAGCCTCGAAGAGTTTCTCGACCATATACTTGAGAACGCAGATAGTGATGATGATGAGGGAAATGGCTCGTCAGGAGAAACCGAAGATTATGTAGCAAGTTGCTTCATGGTTTCTCATTCGTCGTTAAATAATGAACAAACTCCCTCGGCGTCGGAAAGCAACGCAGAGGAACTGGGGGCAGGATCGGCGCCAAAATCCCCGGAGCTGCCAGAAGACCTAGTTGACAGGCTGCTAAATAAAGTTTTTCAAAAGAGCAGAGATGACTGAGAACGTAAAACGGCCATATACAAAAAGGCCAAGCGTCGGCGTCAAGATGAAGAAGACGCAGTGAAGAAGAGTCATAAAGTACTCCAACCAGAGGGAAGCATTGTCACTCGTGCCAAGTTCATGGGGACTTCATCTACCAACATCCAAATCCGCTACACCCAACAATAGCTAGCTGGCCGTTCGAAATGTGGGGAACCGATATAATCGGCCCCATTGAACCAGCGTCATCCAAAGGATATCGGTTCATACTAGCAACGACCGATTACTTCTCTAAGTGGGCAGAGGCAGTACCGCTAAAGGAAATGAAGACGGAGAACATCCTTCATTTCTTCAGGACACATGTCATCTACCAGTTCCGCACTTCGCGACAGATCATCTTGGATAATAGGTCGGCCTACAGAAGCCATAAGATCAGCCGCTTCGTACAGTAGCATAATATAGACTGGAGATACTCTTCAGTCTATAATCCCCAAGCTAACGGTCTAGCTGGGGCTTTCAATAAGACCTTGATGAAGATCATAAAGAAAACAGTATCCAGAAACAAAAAGGGCTGGCACGAGAGACTGCATGTAGCTCTCTGGGCGTATCAAACCACGTTCAAAGCAGCTACGAATACAACACCATACGCGTTGGTATTCGGCACGGAAGCAGTACTTCCCTTGGAGATAGAACCACCCTCTCTACGAATGGCAGTTCGATATGAGCTGACGGATGAAGAAAATGCCCATTTTCGGTTTGAGGAGCTCGATGCCCTCGATGAAACTCATCTCACGGTACAGCAAAACCTGGAATCTTACAAAGCAAGGATGATGCGCTCATACGAAAGACTAACCAGAGCGAGAACATTCCTCCAGGGAGAACTCGTGTTAGTCGTAAAAAGACCTATGATCCCCAACTATGCAAAGCGGGGGAAATTCGAGCCGAACTACGAGAGTCCGTACATCATAGATAAGGTCTACCAAGGTGGGGTCAACTTGCTCATGGATATGCATGGAGAAAGACCCTTCCGGCCAATAAACGGCCGGTTCCTTAAGAAATACTACGCTTGACAAGTCACGACTTAGCTTAATGATAGATGACGACGCTCATGTCCGCTCATTGTCTTCCCGAGTCAAGACACTATAAGTAGTATCCGGCAAAACTATGCTTCGAACCGAGATATCCCTAAACTAATAAAGGACCGTAATGTACTTAAACTAAATACGTCGCCTCAAACACGGCGATAGTGGAATTCAAGTCCACAAGTCCCAGCGGCGAGGACTGCAACTCAAATCCCGCTGGCTGTACAGCTGCCCCGGTGGCGAAGCCCCCCATAAGTTCCATAGGCGAACAAAGGGGTAAAAAATGGTACGTCCACAAGCGAAATGGGCACGGATGAAAACCCAAAAGGGCGTCGTGAGTAAAAACAGTAGGGCTACAGGTGAGCTTGTGAAAACCTGAAAGGGTGCAATCTCGTTGTTAAAAAAAATCGGTACGTCCACAAGCGAAATGGGCACGGATGAAAACCCGAAAGGGTGCCGTGAGTAAAAACAGCAGGGCAACCGGCGAGCTTGTGAAAACCCGAAAGGGCGCAATCTCGTAAAATTTTCACTTACAGATCCTCTCGACTCGTAAGAAGAACCCCCACCTATGAGACCCTCATGGCTCATAGGATTCAATGACTTAAGCTATAGGGATCTGGACCTGTTCTTAAGCCGTCGTATCCCCCAAGTTTCCCTACAGGCGGTACAATACTGGCCCTTGTATACAGTCCACGGGCACAAATAAACGTTTTCCCCACCAAGTCCCATCAATGACGAGAAATGTCCTCATATGGTGAACGACACTTATAAGTCCTCTCGACTTGTAAGGAGAAAACACTCTTGTAAGATCCTTACGACTTGCAAGAGAAAACATCACTTAGGAGTCCTCATGACTTCTAGGGAGAATCTACACCTACGGGATCCTCTCGACTCACAGGGAGAGACCCTTTATGAGACACTTACGGCTCATAAAATCAAAATCCTTAGTCGACAAGATCCTAACCCTGTCTACTAAGCCGCCTTTATTCAAATCAGCAAAGGCAAATGATGATTCGCTCCTGGCAATATTCCAGTGTAGCGATATTGAAGCCTGAACATGTGTCAATTTTAAGTCCTTTCACGGCAAATGATGATTCGCTCTTGGCAATATTCCAGTTGCAGCGGTGCTGATACCAAGATTGGTATCAGATCTCAAGTTCCATACTCGCAATAAAAGTCAGCGAGCAAAAAAAATGCATATAAAATAGTCAAAATGGTGGAGCAACTCAGAATAATAATCAGCGAGCAAAATATATGCATATAAAAACAGCCGAAATGTTTGGGCAACTCGCAATAAAAAACAGCGAGTAAAAAGAAAAGAATAGCTGAAATGATTGGGCACCGCGATAAAAAGCCGAAATGGTTGGGCAATCGCGACTTTCGCGATATAAAATGCTAAAATGATAGAGCATAGTGGAAACAAAAAAAATGATGAAACTTTTGCCCTGCAGGTGAGTCCACATCGACCTCTGTATACAATCCATGGGCACAAAAGAAAAGGGAACCACATTTTCCCACCAGGCTCCATCAGAAGGAGAGCCAGATCTCGATGGTTCATAGACAGCTTAGAGATCAACAACGGCGTTTCATCTCACTCCAACAGGTTGCAGAAGCGACGTCAACAAGCGATCCAAGGGTCAACAAAACGGAGCCATGGAAAAGTCCCTAGTTCCAAATCTCGACGGTTCACAGACAATCTAGAGACCGCCTCGACATCCGTCTCAGTACAGCAGACACAACGTCAACAAAGCGGAGCCATGGAAAGTCCCTAGTTCTAAGCATCGATGGTTCACAGACAACATAGAGACCACATCGACATCCATCTTGTTACAGCAGACGCAACGTCAACAAAACGGAGCCATGACAAAGTCTCTAGTTCCAAGCCTCGATAGTTCACAAACAACCTAGAGATCACCTCGACATTCGTCTCATTACAGCAGACGCGGTGTCAACAAAGGCAGCGAAGGCCAAATTCTTAGCTTCAGGGTCTTGACGACAACTCAAATAAAATTTGAAAGACTATCGGAGACCATTCCACACTAGCGTGGAGTGGTTATGACTCATCGGGGCCTCCAAACTGAGCCTAACCTCAAGTAAAAAGTGACATGGCAAAATTCCTAACGCTTGCTCTCTCGACGGTAATATAGCCTAAGGAGATTACTTGAAGATGTCTTCTCCAGGCCCGGAAGGGATTAGAGACACGGCAGTCGCGGGGCTACTCGAACTGCAGCGTAAAGTCTGCATATCGGGGAATGCATCAGCCAACACAATGGCACAACGGACTAAAACCCTAGTACCATAAGATTCTAACGGACCTATGTCGCAAAGAGAAGGGGTTATCTATAATGTTAGGATATTCCCACGAGAACTTCTCGACCCGTCTTGACTCGTAGGGAAAACATCTTTATGAAACCCTCACGGCTCATGAAGGTGAAAAGCCTTAGGCGACGGGGATATCAACCTGTTTCCTAAGCACCGTGGCCTTACAAGTAGGTCCAAACTGGCTCTTGTATACTATCCACGGGCCACATTCTCCAAAGTCGAATACCGATAAGGAGGAAAAACCACTTACAAGTCCTCTCGACTCGTAAGGGGGAAAATTCTCTTGTAAGATCCTTACGACTCTCAAGAGAAAACACACTTAGGAGTCCTCACGACTTCTAAGGAGAAAATACACCTACGGGATCCTCTCAACTCGTAGGGAGAAAAGTCTTTATGAGACCCTCTCGAGTCATAAAGTTGAAAAGTTTTAGGCGGCAGATCCAAACATGTTTCCTAAGCCATCATTGCCCTACAAGAATGACCAAACTGACTCTTGTACACTATCCACGGGCCACATTCACTAATGAAATGGAGAAGCTACTTATGGGTCCCCACTATTCGTACAGAAAAAATACCCGAGTTAGATCCTTACGACTCACGAAGGCGATGAACACTTAGAAATCATCACGACTTCTAGGGAGAATATGCACCATGAGATCCTCTCGACTTGTAAGGAGAAAAACTTTCTTGAGACCCTTACGGCTCAGGTAGATGAAAAAGCCTTAGGCTACAAGGATCATAAACTTGTCTCCTAAGCTATCAATTCTATGGTCATGCATAACTTTGCACTACTTCACCCACGTACATACTTACGTGGGCAAAATAGTGGGGTGCATTTGTTCCCGCCAAATCATTTGGGTAAAAGCTATTTGTTCCCTTATAAAAAAGGGGGGGAGTCTTCAAAATTTGGCCCTACGTGTTAAACACGTAGGCGCTCATATGCAAAGCACATGAGCGCTGGAAACAAACAAATAAGGGCCAAACATGACTCACGTGTTAAACACATAGGCGCTCATATGCAAAGCATATGAGCGCTGGAAACAAACAACTAAGGGCCAAACATACCTCACGTGCTAAACATGTGAGCACTCATATGAAAAACATATGAGCGCTAAAAATAAACTAAATAAAACAACTAATTGCCAAACATGCCTCACGTGCTAAATACGTGAACGATCATATGTAAAGCATATGAGCGCTGAAAATAAACAGGCTTAAATCCACACTAGGAGTCACGTGTTAAACACGTGAGTTCTCTTGCTACTCACATGCAAAGTATGTGAGCGCCCAATTTAAAATGCTCTAATTAAAATTAAATTCTATTTGGGAAATATTTTCCCTGGTCTTTCTAATATGGAAAGATCTTTCTCTAATAGAGAATCTTGGATTTAAAATCCAATTGTGATGAAATATCACCAATTAAACCATCTGATAGAATTAAGTTCTATATGGAAAATATTTCCCTGATCTTCCTCAAACTAGAAAGATCTTCTCTGATCATCTGATAGAGTAAAATTCAATCGTAGGAAAATATTTTCCTAATCTTGTTAAACGAACAAGATATTCATATGATAGAATAAAATTCTATCTTAGAAAAATATTTCCTAATCTGGTAAAAAAAGAAATCTTCTCTGTTAAAACAGAGAGCCTTTGGATTAAAAATCCAACGGTGAATAAAATTCACCAGATCAATTGGGTTGATTATGAAATCAATCATGACTCTCAATGAGGGATTTTCTTAACAAATTGATTATTTTTCTTCTCATATAAATAAGAACAAGGAGAGGAGGAACGGGATAGACATGGAGAGAGGGGAAGAAAAATACAGAGAGAATTTAATCATCTCAAAGAAAAAGAACCCCCTCCTAAAAAATCCTAGGTAAAGAGAAAACACAGAGATCATTTTATCTCTCTTTCGCCTCTCTAAGGGTTTAACCCTTCATATAAGAACTTAGTTCTTCCTCCAGTTGAGATCTGCAGAAACAGATCTCCTCACAAGTTAAGAATTTAATTCTAATCGGGAAGATTTTGTCATGCAGATTCAAAGTCTAGGGGAAATAACCGAGTTCAAAGAGTTTAACTCTTACAAAAAACACATATATGAATTTAATTCCTCTAAAAAACTAGGGTTTAACCCTGTAAGAAGAATTCAATTCTTGCAAAGAAACAAAAGGAGAACTTGTAAAGGAGAACTTGATTCCTAAGAACAACATAAGTATAGCCTGGTGATTCGTTATAATTTTTAACTAGACTTCACGTGTTCTCCACGTAAGTATTTCTAATGAGCAAAAAGAAAACGGCTGAGACTGCATCACGTGTTAAGACAGTCACGTGTTTTGCACGCTACCCTCAATCAAGCGCTTAGCACTTCTGTAAAAGAAAGGGAAAATAAAAGGGCATTGCCCCATTTGACGCGTCTCACGTGTTTTACACGTGAGCGCTATGGGAACTAAGTGCTTAGCACTTACATGAAGGGAGAGGCAATAAAGCCAAAAGGGAGAGCCCAACTTTGGGGTGCCCTACGTGTTTCACACGTGTGCGTCACAAGAACCAAGTGTTCAACACTTATTAAAAAAAGGGAAATAAATGGACAACGCCCATAATTGAGTACCTCACGTGCACCACGTGAGCGCCACAGAAATTTAGTGTTTAACACTATTTCAGAGCCCGCATGGAACGCACGTGAGCATGGTATGTCTCGGCACATTAACACTGTTGGGTAAATGTAGAGACCCAGATCTATTACAACCTGACTAAGAGAGTCAATTCCCCTCTGTGCTCATCATTCCCCCAAGTTGGTCTTAGTCCCCAGCATGACTAACGGTTTGCCAACTGATGATATCCAAAATGATGTTCATCCCACACCTCCGAAGATAATCTTAGTCTCCAAAATGACTATTGATTCTTATATGATTCACCATGATCTTTTCCCTAAAATACGGGAATTGGTTCAAGAGTACATCTCTTTGCACATCTGATACATGTCGTTGTAATTCATCAACGTTTTCAGAGAGGTGGCGGGTCCCGACAACCAACAGCTCTTCGGCGCACTTCCTAAACAGGCGTACACACCCCAGATCAAACCACACCCCAAGCTGGGTGTCTCCCATATCATCGTTGCTCATCCTGACACGTAACAAATACACGTGCGCGCAAGATGATCTACAGACCGAAATGTCCTCAAACTACCACCTCACCGCCAAATGGTGATCAACAGATCGCAATGTTCTCAAACTACGACCTCGCCGCCAAATGGTGATCAACAGACCGCAATGTCCTCAAACTATGACCTCACCGCCAAATAGTGATCAATGGACCGTAACGTCCTTAAACTAAATCCGCACCTCAAAAATGCTAATCTACAGACCAAAATGTTCCCAAACTACAACATTGTCTCCAAGATGGCGACAACGGACCATAACGTCCTTAAACTAAATTCTTACCTCAAAAATGATGATCTACAGACCGAAATGTCCTCAAACTATAACGTTGTCTCTAAGATGGCGACAACGGACCGTAACGTCCTTAAACTAAAACCTCACCTCAGAAATGGTGATCTACAGACCGAAATGTTCTCAAACTACAACTTCGCCTCCAAAATGGCGATAAGGGACCGAAACGTCCTTAAAACTAAAACAACAGATTCCAAATACTCTCTTGTTGGATCTGAAACAAAAATCATCCAGACGCCCTGTTAAGTAGATCTTAGTCTTAAATTGGACTAACGTATCCTTAACAAAAAACCAATCGAGCCCCCAATTGCTCGTATATATTTAAGTCGATCTTGATCTCAAAACAGATTAACGATCCTTAAATCAACCCAAACCCAAATCTAAGATATACGGATTTGGACTAATCCACTCCCTATGGGCGACAACATAAATTAGTCTCTGTATACAATCCACGGGCAACCAAAACAAACAAAAACACACACGACACGAAGTGAACCTCTGGAGTAGGAGAAAGGGGTTATCGCGATGCGATAACGTAATTAACTGCAGGAGCTTGTGCCTACAGGGAAGAGCGTCCCCACAATCAAAACCCCCCCACAAACGACGGGGAATCTGACGAAGTCTGCTACAATGGCTGCATCCGTCCAAACCTCCGATACACGGTGCCATAAATCAACATGGTATCTTCGAAGAGGTGGACGGATAAATCCAAATAGCATATGGCCTCAAATTCAGGCAAGACGATCCATCCCGGCTTTGTCTATGTTTTCGGCGGTAAACACCATTGTTTAAGAATCGCTTTCCATTATTATATTTTACTTTCCAGTTGTATGTAAAGAATGAATATAAATAAAAAGTTATTGTTTTATTAAATCTCTTATTATTCTTGTGTTATTCACTTATATTGCTAATTTACGCTTAACGTGTTTGCTTCTAAGTAAATACGCCGCGTCCCTACCACGCCCTCTTCCCCGTACATTAGGAAGCGGGGCGTGACAGGTTTTATTGGCAGTCCACGCAGGTCCGCTCTGCATGAAAACCTACATATCCATGCAGGTCAGTTTTGCATGGAATCCTAAGCAATATATCATAAGAATTATGAGAATCAACAATTATACATTCTTTACATTTCAATTCCTTGAATCTATCATAACCCTATTTTTTCATTCAAGGTTATGGATTCTCCCAACAATACGAGCACGAACGTTAATGGCAACGCCCCACCTCCTTTACCACCACCACCTACCGTAGTAGCTCCTATCAACGAGCAGACGGTATTACTTGAGGCAATTAAGAGTCTCTTCGAGGGACAGCAGCAGCAGACTGCCATCCTCCTACACCGCCCAGAAGCTGAGGCACCTGGTGTGAAACAATTCCGGGCACCGCACCCTAAACAATTCTCTGGGAAAGAGAGCCCTTTGGAAGCAGAGGAATGAGCTCAGTCGATCGAAGATGACCTGGCAGCGGCATAAGTGCCAGAGATCGTTTGGGTAAGAGTTGCGAAGCTGCAACTCACTGACAACGCCAGAGTATGGTGGAAGGCGGAAGAAATCCGTCTTGCCCAGCCGATTGAATGGAGAATTTTTCTCAAGATGTTCGACGTGAAGTATTTTCCTAAGATGTTCGACGCGAAGTATTTTCCTAAGACTGTCTGTTTTGACATGGAGCAGCAATTCATCGACCTGCAATAAGGTTCCATGTGGACCAAATCTGTGGATGAGTACGATGCTGAGTTTACCATGCTCAGATGGTAAGATATGTCTCAATATTCAATTTCCTTATAACATATACTACACTTTTAACACAAAACCGTAACAGGTTCGTGGCCCATCTTATACCGACTGCTGAGATTAGAGTACGCCGATTTCAGCAGGGGTTGGACCGGGAGATCCAAGCTGCTCTAGCTACAGGGGATTTTCTAACCCATGATTTAGCTCTGAAGGCTGCCCGTCGATATGAGGCAGTAATGAAGAAGAAGGGCAGACCTCAATCTGCTAGTGTGAAGCGCCCTGCTACTCAGATGATAGGAGGAGCCTCTTCCAGGCCACCGTTTATACTTAAGAGACTAGAGTAACTTTTAACTGGCCCAGTCCAGACTTTTGCACCTACTGCAGGAGGAATGGACACCTGACGAAGGACCGCAGGCATGCATATGGCCTGTGCTTAGTCTGCAGCTCATCCACTCACGACATTGTTGCATGTCCTCATAGACTCAATCCGAATATAGCCTCCAGACCAGCCATCACTTTTCCGCAGCGGCCAGCTATTCAGGCACCTGCCCCTCAACTTGCTCTCCCAGCTCCACCTCCTCATGGACCTACTGCACCTCCTCCTCGTCGGTTCCATCAAGCACAAAGGAACCTATCTCAAGGATAGAGGAACGGACAAAGGAATGCTCCCCAGCAAGGATGAAAGTACCTAGGCGTCAGGCTTTCACAGTGACTGTGGAAGAAGCTGAAGCCACTGGCCAAGTTATCACTGGTAACTTCCCATCTTTCAAATCTGTTCAATACTTGTTTACATCCATATATTCTTTTCCATATCTAAATATATTCAACACAACTTAGGTACAATCTTAGTATCCTCCCTACCTGCCTTAGCACTCTTCGATACTGGAGCATCACATTGCTTTATGTCGCAACGGTTCGTCCGAGCTCATGCGATAGCAGTAAAACCGCTCGTATCCAGTTGGAATGTCAGTTCAGGGAACAACGTTCTAAAGGCAACTTTAGGATACAACCTGTGTTCATTGGTCGTCTGCAGCAGAGAATTTTATGCTAACTTCAAGGTGCTGGACATACTGAACTTCGATGTAGTCTTTGGAATGGACTGGCTAGGAACTTTCTACGCTACCATCGACTGTCGTCAAAGAAGGGTAGTGTTTGAGATACCAGATCATCCGGTCTTTTTTTTCAAAAGTGGAGACCGAACCCTGGAACCTAGCAACTATAAGGCTAAACTAAGGAAGGCAGTGATTGCAACAATACAAGCCGAAGAAGATAAACCAGAAATAGTTCGAGAGTTCAAAGATGTATTTCAGAAGGCATCTCAGGTTTGCCTCCTGATCGAGCTCTTGAATTCGGTATTGATTTAGTACCTGGTGCACAACCGGTGATCAAAGCACCATATCGGTTATGTCCTGAAGGATTGAAGGAGATCCGTACTCAGCCGGATGAACTTCTAAAGAAAGGATGGATTCGTCCCAGTACTTCAAATTGGGGATCTCCAGTTTTGTTTGTGAAGAAGAAGGGAGGTTCATACAGAATGTGCATAGACTACCGAGCTCTGAATGAAGTCACGATAAAGAACAAGTATCCATTATCGTGCATTGACGATCTGTTCAATCAGCTAAGTGGGTCTTGCATTTTCTCAAAATTATATCTTCGTTCGGGTTATCATCAGGTGAAGGTCAAAGAGTCTGATATTCCGAAGACGACATTCAGGACTCGCTATGGTCATTACGAATTTCTCGTGATGCCATTTGGAGTGACCAATAAACTAGCTATATATATGAATCTAAATAACCAAGTTTTCCGAGAGTACCTAGACAGCTTTATGGTCATTTTCATCGATGACATCCTGGTATATTCAAAGAATCGGAAAGAGCACGCTGAACATTTGATGATTGTCCTGAAGACTTTACGACAGCATCAAATCTATACCAAGTACAGCAAGTGCGAATTTTGGTTAGATCAAGTCGGATTTCTCGGACATATCGTTTCAGGTGAAAGAATCTCAATAGATCCAGCTAAACTATCAGCAGTAAGCGAATGGTCGACACCAAAAACAGTGAAGGACATTCAAAGTTTCTTAGGATTAGCGGGATACTACCGAAAATTCATAGAAGGCTTTTCTAAAATTGCAACACCCATGACCAAGCTCACACGAAAAAATGAAGCATTCGTGTGGTCAGAAGCATGTGAACAAGTTTTTGTAGAACTTAAGTCAAGATTGACATCAGCACCTATTCTCGTTATACCGGACCAATCTGGAGATTTCGTTGTGCATTGCGATGCGTCCGGTAAGAGATTAGGATGCGTTCTATACCAGCATGGAAAAGTTGTAGCTTACGCATCAAGACAGTTGAAGATTCATGAGCGCAATTATCCAACGCATGATCTGAAGCTGGCAGCTATTATCATTGCACTGAAGATTTGGCGTCATTATCTTCTTGGAGAACGGTAGATATATATACGGACCACAAAAGTCTGAAGTATGTGTTTACTCAGAAGGAGTTGAATATGTGGCAGAGAAGATGGCTAGAACTTATGGCGGACTTCAACATCAACCTACAATATCATCCAAGGAAGGCGAATGTAGTTCATGATGCCCTTAGTCGCCAGCCGTTATCTATGAATCTCACCGCACAGTGGAAACTTCAACAAGAATTGCACAATATGGAGACAGAAGTGGTTATGCCAGGTAATACTTCAAAGTTGATGAATTTACAAGTTCAGTCTACTATTGTCTATCAGATCAAAGCAGCTCAAGCAAGTGATGCCAAGTTGCAAAAGATCAGAGAACAAGTAGAAAGTGGACATAGAACAGAATTCATCATCCATGAAGATGGATCTTTGAGATACGGAAGTAGATTATGTGTACCACAAGGTTTTGTTCGGGAAGAGTTGATGAAAGAACATCACAGCTCTCCATACTCAATACACCCTGGTGGTACAAATATGTACAAAGATCTATGTCAACATTACTTGTGGCATGGAATGAAGCGTGAAGTAACCAGAAGCGTAGCCAACTGCTTGGTGTGTCAGCAAGTAAAAGCTAAATATCACAGGACTGCTGGTTTACTTCAACCATTACCCATCCCAGAATGGAAGTGGCAACACATCACCATAGATTTCATGACTGCTCTTCCTCGCAGCACGGAAGGTAATGATGCAGTATGGGTTATTATGGATCGACTCACAAAGTCGGCTCACTTTATTCCCTTTCGAGTTGGCCAATCTACCGAGACATTAGCAAAGAAGTACATGGAAGTAAGTCTGAATCTAAGTAAGATTTAACTCCTTAATGTGTACTATCTCTGATACCCATGAACTCAAGCAGGAGATCGTGAGATTACATGGAGTACTGGTTTGCATTGTCTCCGATCGTGACACCAGATTCCGATCGCAGTTTTGGCAGAGTCTGCAAGCTACCTTGGGAATGAGTCTAAACTTCAGCACAACTTACCATCCATAAACAGTTGGAATGTCTTACCAAACAATTCAGATTCTTGAAGACATGCTAAGAGCGTGTATGTTAGACTTCGGAGGATCGTAGGAAGATCACCTATATCTTGTGGAGTTTTCATACAACAACAGCTACCAAGCGAGTATTGGAATGGCACCCTTTGCAGCTCTCTATAGAAGGAAGTGTCGATCACAATTATGTTGGGACGATATTGGAGATAGGGAAATCCTTGGACCAGAGATGATCGTGGCGACTGTGGACGTAGTTCACACGATCAGAGAAAGAATGCGCATAGCCCAAGAGAGATAGAAGCATTGGGCTGATGCAAAACGCCGACATCTGGAGTTCCAGCCGAGAGATCATGAGTTCTTGAAGATCTCTCCAAACCGTGGAGTAATTCATTTTGGCAAGAGGGGTAAGCTCAGTCCATGATTTATTGGACCATTCGACAAACTCGAATGAGTCGGAGAAGAGGCATATCGTTTGGTACTACCACCCTCATTAGAAGAAGTGCACAGCGTATTCCACATATCCCAGCTTCGAAGATATGTGAGCGAGCCCAGCCACATTCTTGATTACTCCGAGCTCACTGTACAGACAGACCTATCTTGTGAGCAACAACCCGTTGAAATCCTGAACAGAAAGGTGAAGACGCTACGGAAAAAAGAAGTAAACTTGGTCCGAGTGATGTAGAGAAAAGATTCTCCAGGAGAATCAACGTGGGAACGAAAAGACGATATGCGCGCAAGATACCCTTTCCTATCTGTAAATTAGTTCTTAAATAATTGTAAATTTTGAGGTCGAAATTTTTATAAGGATAGAATGTAATGACTCTGTTTTTAATGTACAAATTTTTTAAAATTAATGTACAGAATAGAGTATTTGAAAATCTGAGTATACTTTAAATGTTATTTTTGTTTGAAAACAACAAGAAAGCACTTATAGCTCATTGGTAAAGTCTTGCACTGCTGTGACATAGCCCCTGTGTTTGAATCCCATCAGCAACATATATTTTTACTGATTTTTATTTTAAACTTTTTGGAAGCCCAAAAGCTTATACGTGCAATACACGTAAAAATGAAAAGTCAGATAA